>JAPQWN010000004.1:12324683-13524683 GCA_028538565.1 Umbellularia californica | reverse complement strand
TATTTAGACTATCAATTTTTCATGGTACTTTTTTCTTTTACAATGGAGGGTACCCCGGCCCTTTGGGCCGAAATAATCCCTACAGGCCCAGGGGGAGCCGGTCCCTTGTGGCCCCACTGTGATAGTGCATTTTCGAACCCTGGATGCAAAAAAAAAAATTGTACTATCATTAGACTATCATTTTTTTCATGATACTTGTAATCATCTTTTTTGTGTGGAAGTTTAAATTAGTGACATTTGGAGTTACATTTTTTTAATATCAATTGAATAGATTACACTTGTCAAACATCTAGAACACTTTTAGCTAATAAATAGAGTATGTTCTTCCATTTAATCCAAACACTCCTATTCATTTTTCATGTATTAGTCTCTCACCTTTACCTAATTTTAATCCATTTCTTTAAAAGTTAGTATATCGTATTACCCAAATCAAGTTAAGCCAACTCTAGGGTGCTTGAGTCCATTTCAAAGACTAAATGAATTCATCAACAATTTTCGTTTCAAAGGTTTTACTTATACTTTTTACTTTTTATGTATGTATTATATTATGCATATGTTAAAAAATAGAATACTGTATAAACTTATATAATTGAAAATAACCTACAATCATATAACCTAGAACCAAGTTAAAGTATATAATTGCCTTTAAACAAAAGGGATTTGGACTTCTTTATTTTCCAAATAGATAGACTAAAAGTTAAATAAGGATATAAATGTGGTTTGAATCCGATTTATTGATAGGACATATTTCCAAAAATCAATGGAGCATGTTGAAATGATTATTTTCTATATGAAAAACTACTTGATTATATTTTTATTTATTTTCATATCTATTCTTTTTATTTATGCTGATATTATTTTGAGATTTTAAATCTTATGCTCTTGAACATCTTCCATAAATATGATGAGTTCAATTTTTAAATAAATTATAAAATTATTTTTATATTGCAGTCATAAAATCTTCATCGGAAATGGGTGGCATAGGAAAAAGGTAAATTTTTTTTTTGTGAAATTTCAACATAGCTTAAAGTAATTTTATTTTTTTATTTTTTACTATTCATTTAATAGATTAAAAAATCATCATAAAAGGAGGAAAAATAGAAAACTGTGAGGAAAAAATAAAAAAGAAAAACCAATTCTCCAAAATCTAAAATAAAGAAAAAGGATATAGAAATTGTTGTACATGATGGGGCCAACTTTAAAGCTTCCAATGTGCACCGATCTTTAGGAATTTGGGTGGAGGGCCTTGTTTAGAAATTACAATATGTGGCCCCGCCTTTAGGAATTAGAATATGAGGTTCCCTTAAAAAAAGTTTATTGTACATAGAGCCCATATGTATAAATCACTATCTAGGGTACACTTTTAAGATCACAAACTTAAATATCTTTTTCCTAATCACAATAGATATATTAAGAATTTTAATTCAACTAAAGAAGACTCACTTTGACTTGGCTGGATAAAGTTATTGAGAAAGGTGGAATTCTTGTATCATCTGGATTCTTTAATCTCCTATCCATAATAGAAATATTAAAATTTTAAATTCACCTAAAAAAAGTTAACAAAAGTGGTTCTCGATGTAAATATTGAAATTTCTCTCCAATCAAAATAGAAATCGAAATTGGAGTTTCAATTTCACAACTGAAATCGAAATTGAGCTCCAATTTTAAAATCAATTGTGAAATCGGACTCCAATTCTGTAATCAATTTTGAAATCGGTCTCTAATTTGGAAATCAAATCCTATACCTGAATGTGCGACGGTTTGAAGGGAATGGAAAATTAAATATGCAATTAAGTTACAATTACCA
Source organism: Umbellularia californica (assembly GCA_028538565.1). Lineage (NCBI taxonomy): Eukaryota > Viridiplantae > Streptophyta > Magnoliopsida > Laurales > Lauraceae > Umbellularia > Umbellularia californica. The sequence continues at coordinate 13,522,876 of JAPQWN010000004.1, read as the reverse complement.
ACAAAAATAAGTTAATTTAAGTATGTAATTAAGTTAAAATTAACATTAAAATTAAGTTAAAATGTGTAAGAGAAATGAAAACAGAATAAGGGAGGGGATATGGAAAGGTGGAGTGACATTGAGAAGGGAAAGTGAAAACAAGTTGAGCACATAGTCAAAATCAATTGGCTGATTTCTCGATTGAAACCAGTCCCTTTCATATTAAAAAGAAAATAAGATGGGGCAATAAAAAGAAGATGGAAAATAAAAAGAAGATGCAAAATTTTTTTTAAGAAAGAAAGGAGGAGTTGATAAGACTTCATAATGCACGAAGAGAACAGAAGAGGATATGAAACGTTTAGGACCTTTAGTGCTGCTTCATGCAATTATTCCATTAACTATGTGAGATTTTGATAAATGGAACAATTACATCAGAGTGCCCGTGCCAATATAATTCATTATATAAAAAATATAGATTAATATTAGAAGATTTATAATGAGTTTAAAATATGATATTTCTTTATACATATAGAGACTTTATTAAATATATATATAATAAAGGGATAATAGCAGATTACCTACTTGTACTTTGCCTGTATTTCATAGTACACCCCTGTAGTTTGGTATTTTGTACTAAACCTCCCTGTAGTTTAAATCACAATGCAACTAGAGACGGCCGTGACGGAAAATATGGAATGACGGATTTACCCTTCCATATATAAATCGTGTCTTGCCCTTTTCGATCATTTTAGCTTTTTTCGCTTTCAGTTAGGGTTCTTCGTGGGAGAGGCGATTTTCGGAGAAACTGCTTAGGGTTTTTTGTTGTCGTGGCGGTTTTGGGAGAAACCGACCCTCATTCAACAGGCGATCTTGAATGCAGAGAATCCATCAAGAAGCTTCAACGATTTCAGAGGTATGTTGATAATAATCTCCAACCCTTAATAATGTTTACCGCCGAGGGTTTTGGGGTTAGGGTTTTGATAAAAAAAGATCTTCTCTACGTGCATGGATTGTAAAGTTTTTTAGGATGGGGTTTGTGCTATCTCTATGTAAAATTTGCATTAGAAAATTGTCTCTTTCTGTGTCTCATTTTAGTGAATAGGGATGTGCTTTTCAACTACTTTTAGTGGATGTAGGACCTTTCATTGTCTGATATCGTGATGTTGTGTGAAAATGGTCCCCTCTTGTGCTATATATTGATTTCCCTTTCTGTATGTTTATGAATGTTGGTGGAATGCGTATCCCCACCTGTCTGCACTGTGTTGACTGGTTCTCAGCCAGATAGCACCCATTTTTCACAAGAGGGGACCACATTGACAGAAAATTTTTTTCTTTTTGTCTCTTTCTTTCTGCATAGTGAAAATGGAGACCACGGTCAGACAGCACCCAATTGTCTCTTTCTGTCTGCACAGTGACATAAAAAATTGATTGAGTAAAAATGTTTGTGTCAAACACCCAATTTTCTATGTGATTGTACATGAATTTGCCTCAAAGAAATATCCTTTACATGCAGATGTCGTTTGATGAAGTGACACTACGATTCCACCATGGTGGTTATTTTACAGAGCCACCAAATATTGTATACATTGGGGGTGTGGTGGATGAAATTACTGATTTCGATATTGATAAAGCATCATTTTTTGAGTTTAGGGATATTGTGATGGAATTAGGGTACCCAGCGAACAGTATAATGTATTTTAAGGTTCCAAACTTGGGTTTTGATGATGGTCTGAGGCGGATTGATGCAGACAAGGATGTAATTGATCTATTAGAACATTATAAGGGAAGGGTGCTGACTATCTATGTAGAAAGGGGACATGAACCTTTGATGGTCGTGTCACCTAAGGGGAAGGTCTTGATGCAAAATATTCACAGCAAAGGTCCATTGAAGCAGTTACCTGCAGCAGAAGTTGCATCAGGTAGTAGTAAAGTTAATAGTGAGGAGGACTATGCTGCTGATGTTGAAGATGAAGGCAGTGAAGAAGGCAGTGATGATGACCAAGATCAGCAACAAGGTCATCATGAAGAGTCTAATGATGATGACAGTGAGGCTGAGAGTGATCACATCAGATTAGATCCTGATGAGCCTCCGGAGTTATATGAGGATGTTGAGATGGCTGATGATGAGGATATCTTTAGAGAATCTCGTGAGAGTGAATCACAACCACATGAAGCTGATAGTGTGGAAGGAGAACAGACTCAAAACCAACAAGTACCAGTTGATGAGAACTGGATTACAGATGCTGAAGATGAAGATGAGATTCAGTCTTTGTGCAGTTCATCTGATGAGAAGAACAGGCAGAAATTCCCTAGTTTTAATGAGCTGACTGATATGGGGAATCCTAAACTCAAGTTGGGTATGATATTTGCATGTCCTCAAGTCTTCAGACAAGCACTTGTTGAATGGACTGTAAAGCAAGGCTACGACATTAAATATTTGAAAAATGAGAACAAAAGAATCACAGCTGTTTGTAAATATGAATGTGGATTTAGGATTCATGCATCACCCATGCAAGGTGAGAAGACATTTCAGATTAAGACATTCAAGCCCAATCATACATGTGGCATGAAGTTTAAAAGTCATTTGGTCACTTCCAGCTATATAGCTAATAAATACCAGCAGAGAATGAGTGACGATCCGAAATGGTCAATCCCTGCAATGCAGAAAGAGCTGAGAAGAGATTTGAAGGTTGATTTGTCGAAGGATAAATTGTATAGAGCAAAGAGGAAGGCAGCAGACAACATCTCTGGAGATATTAGATTGCAGTACACTAGATTGAGGGACTACTGTGTCACTGTCCAAAAGTACAATCCAAATACAAGTTTATTTGTGGTGACACAAAGACCTCACATGGATAGAATTTCATATTTTCAGAGATTGTATGTCTGTTACGAGACACAAAAGATCGGGTTCGTCAGTGGATGTAGACCCATAATTGGTGTAGATGGGTGCTTCCTCAAAGGTATTTATGGTGGACAAGTACTGGCTGCAATAGGCAGAGATGGGAATGAAAATATGTTTCCAATTGCAATGGCTGTTGTAGAGGCTGAAAATATAGACTCATGGACTTGGTTTTTGAAATCATTGATTGATGACATCGGAGATGGGGGTGACATGGGCTGGATTTTTATGTCTGATAGACAGAAAGGGCTTGATGCAGCATTTGAGATAGTTGTTCCTACTGCTGAAATTAGACATTGCTTGAAGCACATGTATGATAACTTCAAGAAACTTTTTAGAGGAAAATTGTTGAAAGATGCTATGTGGGCTGCAGCATCATGTGGATCACCAAGAGAATTTGATAGTAATATGCAGAGGATCAAAGAGATGGACCAGGCCGCGTATAATTGGCTGATAGCTGCTAATCCAAACAGATGGGCTAGGTCTCATTTTTCCACAAGGGCCAAATGTGATGCATTAACAAACAACCTCTGTGAGTCTTTCAACAGTTACATACTTGAAGCAAGGGAGAAACCAATAGTTGGTTTGCTTGAGTGTGTGAGGAGGAAGTTGATGAACAGAATTCAAGTAAAGTTGAGAGGAATGACTAAATATGATGGCACAGTTTGTCCAGGGATATTGGACAAGTTGGAAAAGAACAAGAATGAAAGCAGACACTGTTTTGCCAACTGGTCAGGCAGAGGTGAGTTTGAGGTTGATTGTTTTGCCAAAACATTTGTTGTTAACATTGAAAGTAGAACATGTTTATGCAGAATGTGGGATTTGACTGGGATACCTTGCAAGCATGCCATAGCATGTATATACATGAATCAAGAAAGGCCTGAAGATTACATTCATGCATACTACAGCAAAGAGAATTATTTGAGAGCATATAGTGGCATGATACACCTAGTACCTGGAATGCATGATTGGGTAGAAAGTGGAATGGAAGCAGTTGGTCCTCCTTTGTATAGAAGACCTGCAGGTAGGCCAAGGAAGTTGAGGAGGAGGGAAGCAGATGAGTTGCCCAATACCAGTAGAGTTTCTAGAGTGAATAGAAAAATGACTTGTGCTAGATGCTTGAAAACAGGCCATAATGCCAGGTCTTGCAAGGGACCAGTACATCCCAATTCAAGACTCTTTAGTTCTGGATCAGGTTCTCAGCCAGCTTCTCAGCCTCAGCCACCTTCTCAGCCTCAGCCAAGTTCTCAGCCACCTTCTCAGCCTCAGCCAGGTTCTCAGATTGCTTCTCAGCCCTTGCCTGCTTTTCAGCCTATACCAGCACACAGGGTACACTCATTTTTCACCCTTTTGATTTTCTACTTCTAATTATAGTATATGCATGTAGTCACTATGGTCTGAAAATTTTGATTGGTCAGGGGAGAGCCAGACAATCTTCTTCTCAGCCAAATCCATCAGCAAGAAATGCCAGTGGTAGAGGGAAGTTACAACCAGGTAGAGGGCGGACTGGATCAGGAAAACGGAGCTCAACTTGTTGATGATAATAGCCACTATTTTAAAATGAACTTTTTTATGGATGATGTTGTGTCACTGATGATGACTGTATAAAACAACTTTTTTTATTATGTCTGTTTGGAATTGGATTATCTTTTTACTGTTTGGATTTGGGCCATAATGTCAAGTCTTGCAATGGCCAAATGTGTTTGTAGATTTTTGTTTACTGTGTGGATGATGATGTATTCAGTTTTTTAGTTAACTGTTTGGATGATGTTTCCATTTTTTTGTTACTGTTTGGATGATGACAGCTTTTTTTTTTTTTTTTTTTTTGTTACTGTTTGGATGATGATGTTTCTAGATTTTTTCTTATTGGAAGGATGATGATGTTCCCATTTTTTTTTGTTACTGTTTGGATGATGATGTTTCTAGATTTTTTCTTATTGGAAGGATGATGATGTTCCCATTTTTTTTTTGTTACTGTTTGGATGATGTTCCCATTTTTTTTGTCACTGTCTGGATGATGTTCCCATTTTTTTTGTTACTGTCTGGATGATGAATAGAAGGTTCTGAAACTTTTCTATGCAGGCTTAAGGTTGTGGAGTACAGGCACCTTTGGTTCACAACTAAGCAGCTTCATGAAATATAGTGTGAAATGTCCAGTTACATCTATTTAAGAAGATCCAATCTCGATCTTCCTGCTTTAGTGTATACCTAAAATGCCAATTCTTCAGTTTCAGCTAAACTTGGGCTTTATTAAAACAAGAGAAAGCAAAATATTAGCTACCTATTACAACTAGTATCAAGACTAACACCTACAGTAGTAACTAAACTATTGTAACTGAAATATGCAAACTAAGAAATTGTTCTACTCTACAGCTAGATGGATTTATCAATATACTTCAATTCTATAACTACATTTGCATGTCCCCAATTCATAAACCATATTAAGCACATCCCATCCTTGCCTCTCTTCATCAGCTATCTTGGTCGTCCATTACTTCTGTAGTGGAATGACAATTCTTGCTACAACTGAATCATCCAAAATACTCATTGACAAACAAACAGCACCAACCCATTTTCTATTATGTTCCAACTGATACATATGATATGATCATGGTAATTCCAACCCATCTACAGGAGTCAAAGATATCAGTAAATAACATATGACCAATACAAACACAATTCCGGCCCATGTCCCCAGCAACGCACGTAGATAGCATCTTTCCCTTCGATAAGCTGACTTCAGTTCCTTTTCCAACACATCAATTTTATCCAATAGCTTTGGCACAAGCTCTATTTCTCCATCAACCCATTCAAAAAATCCACATGCTGGCTGGATCTGAGAACAAAATGAAAAAAATACATTAATACTACCATGGTTGACCAGACATGGAGAAGATCAAACAGATGGGTCAAAGCATAACCCCATATAGTGCGCAGCCAAGAAACCTCCTTCCCATGTTCCGCTGTGTTCGGGAAGTTCTCAAAGTAGCCCTATGCCCACAGTGACAGTAACGAATTTCACCATCAAATTGAGAGCTTTGACCACGAGAATACGGGGTATATGAGTTTGAAGAGGAAGGCATTTGCTATGGCTGAAGAAGATGACTGACAGCTGCTCACAGAATGATGGCTTGAAGAAGAAGATCGAGAGCTACTCCTAAGCTCATGGCTGAAGCAACCAAGCACCCAAACTTTTATCCTTTCTATTATGTTTTTATAGGCTAGGTCAGGGGCAAAAAAGTATCGTTCTAAAGCCATTTTGAAACAGTGAACTGTTGCAAGTATGGCCTACAGGCCATTTATACATATACGCCGTCAATACTAATAGAATCCGTCACTTTTGCATGTTAATATAAACTACAGGGAGGTTTAGTACAAAATACCAAACTACAGGGTGGTAGTTTAAAATACAGGCAAAGTTCAGGTAGGTAATCTGCTATTATCCCTATAATAAAAATAAATATTGATGCAGTGAAGCAATCTTTAATCCAACAAAATATAAATATAAACACCCTAAACCCAAATTGCATCTAATAAAAATTAGAAATACACCAACAATATTCAAATAAGAGCATAAGCTAACTGCATTTTCAAATCTTACTAACTTGAATGCAGATCTCATAAGTGGTTTTTTTTTTTTTCTAGTCACACCACCTCTGTAGTTTGTATACATGGTTAGTTTACTGACAGGCGTGAAAAAGAGAAGAAAATCAGTTATACCTAGTAGGGAAGAAGAAGATGAATGGTCATATGGGTTGTAATATAGGGAAGAAGAAAGCAGTAGGAGTAGTGGAAGACATGGATATAAAATGTAGAGATTTAAAACCATTTAGTAATTGCCTAATTAATAGAGAATTTCGTTTTTTGGTAAACCAATCAATAGAAATTTAAAACCATTTAGAACCTACACAATTAATTAAATGGTAATTAAATGCATAGAGATTTAAAACCATTTATTAACTGCCATTCAATTAAATTGTAATCAAATGCCTGATTTCAATTGAAATCAGTTTCAAAAATTGAAAGTTGAGTGGTCAAAATCAATTGGCGATTAAAAATAGTCCCTTTCGTATATCAAAACATACAGAAGAAACCAATGACATTTTAATGGGAAATTATTATAGCGGCTGAGTATTTCTAATTTTGGATTTTGAAGTTAGTTGAGGGAGAGATGAATTGATGAGAGGCGATTCTTTTGGAGGGGCATTTCTTTGGTAGGGACTCTGAATATGTAGAGGAAGAAGGAAGTTTGGAGAACATTACATGCGTTACGTTGAAATGGAGATTAAAGATGAGAAGAAGAAAGAAACGTCTTGCATTCACAAGTTAATGCAGCTAGAGAGAGAGGAGATAAAACGGGTCAAAACAAATTAGGAAGGGTCAAAATCAATTGAGTAAATCAGGGCTGATTTCTCAATTGGAAATAGCCACTATCATATATAATAATTGAATTTTGCATAAAGTGAGTTTATCACGATCAATACAACTTCAATGATATTCAATCAAATGGTGAATATTCATAATTATCAGCACCGAATTTATCATTTGATTGAAGAAGATTTGATCTAAGCATAAAACATATGAATTTAGTGGGTTTTGTGATTCTGCCCGTAGTTGGCCTGTTAATTGACACAATTATTATATTATATTATTATGAGTAATGTTCCGGTACAAGCTTTTCTTACCATCTTATTGTACAAGACACCTAGTGGGGGGGTGGGGGGGGGGGGGGGGGGGGGGGGGGGGGGTGCATTTGGGAACCCACAATCATGGACCAATGGGAGAGTGGAAAGATTCAAGTGGGGTCGACCTAGATATCAAATTTGAAATCGATCTAATACATAAAACACATCCATTCGTGGTCTGCAAGTTTAATTACTTTATATAAAATAAATAAATTTGGCCCTCGATCAAACGGTTTACTCCATTCAGATCTATAAAAACCAGGTAGAACCCGTGTATGTATATATAATATCAGCAACTGCTTCGCGAGAGAGGGACACATGGCACCCCCTTTCTTTCTTTAGCCGACACGTCATTACACTACCATGTCAATTGTGGGTCGCTTCATAAAATTCCTAAATCTTCTCCAAGTCACTCCTTTAAGAGCGCTCTCATTCAATTTTAAACTTTCCTCTAATCAATCAATCTTTCTCCCTTACCTCCCCTAAAATCTTGGGGCATTTGGCAACAGGTCCCTCGACATTGCGTTTTATAGCCTACGGTCCATCATACTTTCTTGTAAAGGCGGCAGTCCTCATTTAAAACTGAAACAGACAAAAAGACAAAAATGCCCCTTATACGTCGGCAAAAGCGCTACGCTCAAGACCGATTCAAAACATACAGAGCGTCATTCAATCCGCAAATAATTCAGTTAAATTTATTTCAAAACAAGAAAATAAATTTGAATAGACACAAATAACTTTCAAAATACACAAATAAAATAAAATAACACAAATAGATTTCATAAAACACAAAGAAATTTGCCAAACAACTCATACGGATTTATTCAAAAACTCAATTAAAAATTTCAAAACGGAGATAAATTTGTTATAAACTTAGATTAATTTTTTGGAAACTCAGATAAAGATAAATTTGCCAAAAACTCAGATAAATTTGCCAAAAACTCAGAATTTATCTGAGTTTTTATCCAGTTTGTCAGAGTTTCTGTGTAATTTGCCTGAGTTCTTGGCAAATTTATCTAAGTTCTTAGACAATCATCTGAACATTACTCACTGTGCTTTTTTCACAACAAATCTACTCATATATAGCCATTGAATTTTGAGTCATGAGATTAAAGGCTATGATCATTTGATTGGGACTGAAATGGGATATGGATACAATCCAAATCCAAATCTATTCATCTCTTACACATTTTAATAAGAAGGAACAAAACTGTAGCTTGATCTCGTCTATCTTTCACACTGAACTTTTAACTTTTAGGTGGCCTTGCAGTTAGTTGCCTATTTCTAGTATACAATTCATCACAAAAATGCAGACTTTCCTTTCTACTTTGCACCTGCCACTTGGTATTCCTCACCTTTTTGATGGACATGTAGCTGATCATTAATCATCAGATAACCCCACAGACATACGAGATAATTGAACGACACCATTTACTTGCCAAAACTCAAATAAAGATAAATTTGCAAAAAACTAAGATAAATTTTGCCAAAATCTCAGAATTTATCTGAGTTTTTGGCAAATTTATCTGAGTTTTTGTCCAGTTTATCAGAGTTTCTATGTAATTTGTCTGAGTTCGGGCCAAATTTATCTGAGTTCTTGGACAATCATCTAAACATTACTCACTGTGCTTTTTTCACAACAAATCTACTCATATATAGCCATTAAATTTTGAGTCATGAGATTAAAGGCTATGATCATTTGATTGGGACTGAAATGGGACATGGATACAATCCAAATCCAAATCTATTCATCTCTTACACATTTTAATAAGAAGGAACAAAACTGTAGCTTGATCTCGACTATCTTTCACACTGAACTTTTAACTTTTAGGTGACCTTACAGTTAGTTGCCTATTTTTAGTATACAATTCATCACAAAAATGCAGACTTTCCTTTCTACTTTGCACCTACCACTTGGTATATATTCCTCACCTTTTTTGTGGACATGTAGCTGATCATTAATCATCAGATTGCCCCACAGACATACGAGATAGTTGGATGGCAACATTCACTCGCCAAAACTCAGATAAAGATAAATTTGCCAAAACTCAGATGAAGATAAATTTGCCAAAAACTCAGATAAATTTACCAAAAACTCAAAATTTATTTGAGTTTTTGGCAAATTTATTTGAGTTTTTGTCCAGTTTATCAGAGTTTCTGTGCAATTTGTCTGAAAACTTGGCAAATTTATCTAAATTCTTGGACAATCATCTAAACATTACTCACTGTGCATTTTTCACAACAAATCTACTCATATATAGCCATTGGATTTTGAGTCATGAGATTAAAGGCTATGATCATTTGATTGGGACTGAAATGGGACATGGATACAATCCAAATCCAAATTCTATTCATCTCTTACACATTTTAATAAGAAGGAACAAAACTGTAGCTTGATCTCGTCTATTTTTCACACTGAACTTTTAACTTTTAGGTGGCCTTGCGGTTAGTTGCCTATTTCTAGTATACAATTCATCACAAAAATGCAAGACTTTCCTTTCTACTTTGCACATACCACTTGGTATCCTCACCTTTTTGGTGGACATGTAGCTGATCTTAGAAAACCAAAATAAAATTGATGGTTCTGATTAATCCTTCATCTTCAATTCATCTACAAATTGTGGCCCATTATTTGTGGGATTTGGATTTCGTACTGATGGAACTCTATGCCAAGACCAGTTGCTGAATCTAGCAAGAATCTTTTCCGGTTTCCCTCAATCCTCACCATTCACTTGCCAAAACTCAGATAAAGATAAATTTGTCAAAACTCATATAAAGATAAATTTGCCAAAAACTCAGATAATTATCTTAGTTTTTGGCAAATTTATCTGAGGTTTTGTTCAGTTTATCAGAGTTTCTACGAAATTTATCTGAGTTCTTGGCAAATTTATCTGAGTTTCTTAGAAACTCTAATAAATTATCTAAACTCATATAACTTTTTAGAAGAGATGTTGCTATGTGTAGGCTTCTGCTAACAAGCAGAAAAAAACAACCCATAAAACGAAACAGAAAAATCTCATTCCAAACTACTTATTTTCAAAACTCCGATAAATTTTCAAAAACTCAAATAACAATAGTATTCTTGTAAGAAAGAGACAGAGACTCTATTTTTTGTTGCTATGATTACAAGAGATAGACTTACACAAAATGGAAAAAGCAAAAAAAAAAAGCAATACAGCAATGGGTTTTTGTGTTACATAGAACCCGTCCTGGAGAAGGCTGGGACTAGTCACGTTTCCATCGCCGGGCCGTCGCCATCGTGGCTGGTGTAGTCGGAGATGGCCGACTTCGATTTTGTAGAGCTCTCTAGTGAAGTCCCTCGTTCCTAGAGAAGAAGACGGAACTGGTTCTTCGAGATAACAGAGAATGGGAGAGAACATGGCCTAGGAATGTGGGAGAAATGGGCAAATTAGTCATGAAAATATATGATGTGGCATATTAGGGACCTCTCACCAAAATATCTCTAGCTGTATGGACTATTGTTGACACCAAAAAAGTCAATATGTCTCCTCAACATCGAGAAGCCTCCTGAAGCTGCATCCTGCTAAAAATAGGCAAGGCTACTTCAAGCATCGGATTTTGTCAGAATCAGACAGAAACTAAGAGATCCTTCAAGACAGCTAAAAGAGGGGTACACCTGAGGTTTCGGGTCATTCCGACATCGTTTGGCCCAACTTCACCGCTCCGACAGCTAAACAAGCGCTCCCGGCGGCAACATCATCAAAGACACCAAAAATTTGATCAAAGCCTACGAATGACTCCAGAATGTCTCCGAAGGGTTCCATACCAAATTTCAAGTCAAACCGACAACGTTTGACCCTCCATCAATGCTCGAGCAGCAAAATCAAGCCTCCCGGCGGCGGCAACCACCGAAGCCATCACTCATCAAACAAAATACATGAGTGGCTTCAACATGCTTCCAAAAGGCTGCACGTCAAATTTCAGGTCATTCCGACAACGTTTGACCAGGTTTCGATGCTCCGAGAGAAAATCAAGCCTACCGGCGGTGGAGCAACCCGGGACCATGACATCCAAAATGGAGCCCATGGAACGTCTCAAAATGACTCCAATAGGCTCCCCGTCAAATTTCAGGTCAATCGGACATCGTTTGACCACATATCAAAGCTCGGCATTTTCCCCTCAGCAAAATCAAGTGAAGCATCGATGGGACCCCAAACGGCTTCAAAACTCAAATAAAAGCCCATGGTTGGTCCTATCCACTGCTCAAGAAGTTTCACCTCAATTTTCAGGTCATTCCGACATCGTTTGACCTAGTTTCGACGCTTGACGGAAAATCGGCTACAAACTCTTCGGCTTTCCCGAAAAATAGGAAACTTTGTGCTCCGATTTCGCGAGGCTTCTCGTCAAGATTTCTCCAAGGAAATCAAGTCAATAATTGAGAAAAAATGTCAAGAAAAATACAAAAGAAAAAAGGGACGAAAAAAATGAAAAAACGGCCGAAAACGACGCTTGGCGACCAAACGGGCCGAAGCCCCATGGTCGCCGGCGACCCTGGGTGCATGGTCGCCCGGTGACCTTGGAAATCCGGGTCGCCGGATTTTGCGCCAAATCGTCCGTTTTCCGTTTCTTTTCGCGTTTTGGGTGTTCTGGCCTCTGTGATTTTCGGAAAATGCAATGTTTGATGCTCGAAAACCACTGATCTTCGTCGACATCTCGGATCCGCCGTCAAAAGAATGAAATCATCACCGATCGCCTCAAGATCGCCAACTGGCTGACCAAGAAAGTGCACTTTCTGTCCGACCGATCGTGAAATCGACAAGACAGATGTCACCGGCCCGCCAACATCAATCAATGTCTAAAATTGCATCGCAATCCGACATCAAATAATGCGTGGATCCACCCATGATGATCGCAAGAAGAATCTCAAAAGGCGCAGCGCGGCCCGCGACTCTTCACATGCCTTGGCAACCACTTAATGACGTTAATTGACCCATTAAAGCAGTCATTAATTCATTATTTTGGAAGGCCCAATCAGAACCAAGCATTTGGGAGTTACAAATCCAAGCAATCATGGCATTAAACCCATGAAACTCCCATCATCATGAAGCATAAAGGTGATTAAATGCCCACTACCTTCATCGGCCAATCACAAGCCTTGAAAAGGAGTTACAAAATCGATTTGTAACTCCTCATCAATTCTTTCATCATGGCCATCAATGCCAATAAACACCTCATGGCTATCAAAAGCCTTTAAAAGGAGGTCCATTCCATGAAGAAAGCATGAAGAGAAGAGATCCCAAGTACAAGCTCTGAAAATCCAGAAAATCCGAGAGAGAGACGAAGTCCTGCTACTTTGCTCCCGGAAGCACCACAAGGTGATCAACGTCCCTTGGGGGGCCACCCCCCCAAGGTCACCTCCTTCTCCAACATGGCCTAAACGCGGCTTTTCAGCCCGTTTACTCGGTTTTTCATTGGATATAGGACTTTCTCTTGGTCCTTGTCCTTTAAAAAACTGAGGTTAGGAGCCAAGCCAAAGAATCAAAGCATCACATGTTCTCATTTGAAGGACGATGGCGAAGCCCATACATGACTTGCGACCGTCGATCTCAACGTGTCCCCACAATCTCCTGAGAAGTTAGATCCCTTTTCTCACTTTTCTATTGTAGTTTGTATTTCTTAAAGAGACAAAAAGAAATCACAATTCTTGTCTTTCATATTTGATGAGTTTTGTAAAAACGCCTTTCACGGCAAAATCGCCTTTCACAGCAAACAAAAACGCCTCTTACGACATTCTAAAAATTTGTCTCTTTTCTTAATATTTATCCAATTTGAAAAGTTAGAAAAAAGGATTGATTTCCTTTCCACTTGTGAAGGTGAATCTCCGGATTATCACTATTCCAAATTCCAAGTAGAAAGTAAATCTGGCATACCCGTACAAAAATGTTGATGCCCGAGATCTTCCCTCCTCCGCCGATACCCAGGTCAGCCCCCGGGGTGCGGAGGGAGAGGACGGAAGATTTCCTTTTTTTTTTTCGGGTCCATCAAGCTGGCACACCCGGTGGGACACGTTGACTTGAGAACGTGATGCTTTGATCACTTGGCTCCTTTCTAATTGGTGGCCTATGTTGCATTTTGCATCTAAAAAAAAATACGAGATGGGATTTCAATTGTTCTTTCTCACTTAAAAAAAAAACAAATCTGATCTCTTTTCTTAGATTCAACTTTGAGAAATTTTGATCCTTCCCTCTTTGAACTCGATAGCTCACAGAAATGTTCGCAGCTATCATTCATATCGGGGATTGGGCCACCTTTTCTCTTTGATGAGTCCAATTGGGATTTCGAAAAAAAAAACACCTTAATTTCAAACTCTTAAAAAAACAATGATCTCTCTTCCTCAAGATTCAACTTTGAGAAATTTTGATCCTCTCCTCCTTGAACTCGATAGCTCACAGAAATGTTCGCAGCTATCGTTCATATCGGGGATTGGGCCATCTTTTCTCTTTGATGAGTCCAATTTGGATTTAAAAAAAAAAAAAAACTATAATTTCAAAAAAAAAAAAATTAGTTTTCTCTCTTTTGCATTCAAAGTTGAGAAACCTTGGTTCCTTCCTTTTCGGATTTAGCGCTCGCAGAAATGTTGAGCCTTTGTTCGGATTGGAACACCATTCGCTCTCTTTGATGAGTTCAAAAAAAAAAACTTTAAAAAAAAAAAAAGAGATTTAAAAAAAAAACACTAAGATTCCACCAGTTGCGTTCTTTGACCAAAGTGGATTTAAGAAAAGCCTTGTCCAGAGTGTGGAGACAGCTAGACTGTTCGAGGCAAGGGTCCTCCAAACGGGTTCATTAAGTAATCCTACCCTTACCTGGGGGCTGATCTATCTACTAAGGTTTCATAAGATCGGATTGGAAATCTATGTGCACCTTTCAAAAAAAAAATTCTCTAAAAAAAAAATACTTAAAAAAAAAACAAAAAACAAAAAAAAAACTTCCGTCACTTTTGAGTTCAGAGTTGAGAAACCTTGGTTCCTTCCTTTTCGGATTTAGCGCTCGCAGAAATGTTGAGCCTTTGTTCGAAATGGAACACCATTTGCTCTCTTTGATGAATTCAATCTTGACCTTTCAAAAAAACTTCCGTCATTATTGGATTCACATCCGAGAAATTCTGGTTCCTTCCCTTCTGAATTTAGCGCTCGCAGAAATGTTGAGCCTTTGTTCGGATTGGAATACCATTTGCTCTCCTTTATGAATCCAAATTTGACCTTTCAAAAAAAATCTCATCTCGTGTCCTTCCCAAGGATGCGATTTGTAACATTTGTGCCTAGCGGTGCTAGTACGCCCTTTCGGGTCTACTGTTTTCGCAACCGACACATTTGTATCTCCAACCTTATATCATTTTACCTCGAGTGAGCCTTGCTTCTTGGTAATTTGAATTAAGGTCTACAATTGCTTCTAGCAGTCACTGGAACGCTCACTCTGAGCCTACCATACTTGCATTTTAGAACAATTGTATCCTCTATGGCTTTTTGCCTTCTTCATCGTCCTTGGGTTGGGCCATGTCCCCTCAAGTGATTTGAAAAGACAAAACCATAGTTGTCCTCCATTTACGATCACCATATTCTTGTGATTACTAATGGATTTGGTCTTGTTTCAGAAGTTTTCCAAAACTAACAATGGCAGCTTCATTGACCATCACTTTCGATGAGAACAAGTATCAGCTTATGCTTCAAGATAAGCAAAACAAGCATAAGCGCCCTGCCAGTTGCCGAAGAGTCATTTCCCTCGACAACTCTCCAAACACCGGGTCAACTTCAACTCCCCGGACCATCGTCTTCGGATCGCTGGGACCATTCCCACTTCCCGCAGAAGACACTGTACCTGCCAAGAAGCAGAAAACCGCCCCGCAACGTGTCACTAAAATGGCACCAAGGGCGAACACCAAGAAGCCTGAAGCCCGTGGCGTTCCCACGAAGCCTTAACCCACAAGAAGCCAGGTTTACACCAAAACTTGGTCCCCGAGATCTTCGCCAAAGCAACGGAGATCCCAAACATCTGCAAAGCCAGCATACCTGGCCCCTCTCAAGGAGAATCAGTTCTACCCTCTCTCTTACATGAAAGAGGAGAAACCTACCCTCCACCCAAAAAACAAACAAAACCATCATGAGCAGGCTTGCTCCTACAAGCCCAAAATCAAATCCTGCATTGTTAGGCCTATGCAAAAACATGTTGAAGCCTGCAATCCCGCGAGTCGACCCTTCATCTCAACAGGGGCCGAGCTCGTAAAATTCAAATCTTCACTGCGACAGACAAAGGACCGCATCCAGATTCTGTCCTTGCCAAGCTTCAAAGAAGACAAACTCGGCTGCTGTGCACGAGGGACTACATCCTTCATCGCCAGAGCCCAGTCAGAGTTGACTGAAGCTCAAATTGCTCGTCGTATGCGTCGCCGCACTGCATATCGACAAAAGAGACTCGAGAAACAAAGAACCCAGCGTTCTACTCTCCACGTCTCAAACAAATGGGTCGAAAAAGAAAGACCCGACCAAATCGTTGCTGTTCATATGGTTGGCAAAACCAGAAAACGCCGGAAGTCAGCAACCAAAATCAGTGTTAGACGTCCAGTGACTCGCAGCGTCTCTCGGACAAGAACACATCTGGAAGAGTCTTCCACTCCTCCAAGCCAAGAACATCGGAGTAACCGCTCCTCAGATTCTTCATCTAGAAGAATGAGCCACAGCTCAGTCACCAGGACGATTTCTTCGTTCGAATCCTGAGGGATGAACGTCTTGGCTACAAGTTCTGAGCAGCCTCCACCGCATGATGACGTAACTGCACGCATCCAGCAGTTTGAGCAAGGACAACAGAGAATTGAGACTCTGATGGAAAATTTGATTCTCACTCTACAGCGTCCACCACCTAACAATGAAACCCCTCCGAATCATGAAGATGACGAGGGCAATGCAGAAAACAATGAGTCTCGCGCCCTTACCAGAAAAGACGTGGACGATATCCTCGCAAAAGCAAAAGCAGAGGATACATTGAAGGAACATGGGATCAAGCCACCCTACCCTCTATGGATGGACTCGGTTCCGTTCCCTGCAAAATTCAAACAACCTACTCTCCAGACATATACTGGGAAAGGTTCAGCCAGACGGCATGTCATCCACTTCAAGATCCTGACGGGAGCTATTGCGGATCAAGATGCCCTCAAGATTCGCCTCTTCGCAAGTACCCTAAAAGGTACAGCCTTTGATTGGTACTCCACTCTGCCGGAGAACTCCATCCAGAACTGGGCTATGCTGGAGACACGCTTCCTAACCCACTTCCAAGGTGAGGATCATCCTGATACTATGGCTCAACTCTGCAGCCTAAAACAGGGAGAGAATGAGTCAACATACGACTTCATTCACAAATGGAAGGCAATGGCGTACAAAATCTCAGATGTGCTGCCACAAGCGTCGCTAGTCGACATCTTCCGTAACAATATGAGAGCAAAAATCCGCTCCATGATCATCGGCAACAAATCAAAGAACCTGGGGGAACTCCTCGAAGCTTCCATGGAAGCTGAAATGGTGATCAAAGACCTCAACAGTCAGAAATCATCAAAGAAAGAGCCGACTGCTGTTACAACCTCAAAACCCAAGAAAAAGGAGGTTCTCAATGTGCGGACTAAGTCAGCTCCTCAGCAGCCAAAGAAACCTGAAAACAAAACTGCAGGTAAAAGGCCTGAACTCTCTGATGCCTTCAAAGAACGTGTAGAAAAGAAATATCCGTTCGATGAAGACGTTGAAGAAATCTTTGAGGCTCTCCTAGCAAATGACAAACTCATTTTGCCAGAGCCCAAAAGACCGGGAGATGTTGGCAAAACCAATGATCCCCGTTACTGTCCATACCATCAGATGATCTCACATCCTCTCAATCAATACTTCGTTGTGAGAGAGAAGATCAATGAGATGTGGAAAAATGGAGTCATAACCTTTGATAAAAACTATGGCCCCGCCTCTGTCAACATGGTGTCATGTCAGCAAACTTCAAAGTCACCGAAGGAGAAAATCACTACTTCATTCAAGGTGATAAAAATGGCTCAAGCGTCCCAAGAATTGGTTCCCTATCCAACACCAGATGGACAACCTATATGGGTGCATCCCGATCTCCTAGATGATGAAAACTGGGAGATCGTCAAAACAAAGCCGACCGCTCAGCAGCGAAGGCAAGCCAAGAGACAGCTCCGCAAGCTCAAACAGCAGCAGAAATCTCAACCAAAACAAGAAGTCCTTGAAAAAGCAGAAACCTCTTCCACTGCTTCACTAAGGATGACGGAAGAATCTCTTCCCAAAACCTCCAAGGCGGTAAGAAAATTCACTCTTGATGATTTCATGCCACCTCTATACAAAAATGAAAATGTGCAGGGGGCATCATACTCTTGCAACTCAGTAGTTGGATTCTCCATGAATGGATACAAGTCCAGTGATACTGCCAGTGATATAGATGAGTGGGAAGAATCCTTTGAAACAGGAGAATACCTTTCTGATGAGGAATGGATTCCCGAGTCTCATCTTATGCCAGTAATCTGGTATAACCCATTACAACCACAAGGATCTTGGTCTGATGATGAAGAAGACCAGGACCCTGTTCAAGAAAACGCTGTCGATCCAACACCAGCAAATGCTCCAGTGGAACCCAACATTGGTGAACCACAAGGAGCAAATGACGAAGAAGATTTGGCTCCCATGCCTGATCTTGAAGAATATGCAAGAATCTTGCAACATCTTGCCATAGAGCAGGAGCAGGATCGCATCAATCTTTGTCATAATCCAGAGCCGGAAGTCCCTGAAAATCAGCGGGAACTTTCTCCCTTAACTCCTGAAAATGGAGAAAACAGTTGGATCGATGATCCTCTCGCATCCGAAGATGAGTCTGATTCCCAACAGTCTACACTGGGGGCATCTCCTGTCAGGATAACCTACAATGCAATAGCTCAGGACGACAGTGCCTCTGAAGCTTCCGAAGACACGTACTCCCCAACCGGTAGCGTATCTTCCGGAGCTACATCCTCTTAGGTGACTTCCACTGAGATAACATCCTCTCAACCTTCGTCTCCTGAAACTGTGACATCGGAACTCAAGCCACTCCCGATTGATCATCTTGAAGAAACTTCTGCCAATGAAATCTTCTTCAATGAAAACTCAATCAATTGGTCCCAGATACCCGATCTCACGGGCAATGTCTGGGCTAATAAAGAAAAGTTGCCGGCTGCTGTTCAGGACTTGTTCCCGGAAATTGCTCCGTGCAACACAATCACTGAAGACGCCAATGCTGTTACAGAGACGTCCTCAGCAAAGGATCAACCCCTTGATCCTGAGAACGATCTTCCAAAAGAAGACCCTTCTCTAGAGGCTCTTGAAGTTGGTAGAGGTACCCGTTCTGGCCGGGATTACCACAAAAATTACAATCAACCCTCTTCTTCTTATGTGAATCCTTCGGGAAAGCAAGTTGTAAGCGCCCCAAGTGGCAATAATAATGAAAATGTAGGCCCGAAGGAGGCTTTCAAGTATGACTTGATTGAGCACTTCAAACACATACCTGCACGTCTGCACATCCTTGACTTATTACAAATGTCTCCACAGACTCGTGATAGTCTCATTTCAGAATTACAAAGGCTGAATACGGATGTCGACAAACATGCCCCACAAGTCCTACAAATTGAAATGGACTATAGGGTCAAAAAATCAAATACTCCCTCAAAGGGAGAAAAGAAGAAAACTGAGGGATCAAGCAATGAATGCCTCTCGGTACAAAAAGCAGCAAGTGCAACAATTGCCTTCGACAAGGGTGATCTCCTCCTAGGCGAAGCAAAGCACAACCGTCCCTTGTACTTTACGGGGTACGTCAAAGAAATGCCAGTACAAAGAGTTCAGATCGATGCAGGTTCTGCACTCAACCTCATCTCTACTTCGGCACTCGAAGAGCTGGGCATCCCACCTAGCAAACTGAGTCACACGTTCGTATCCATCTTCGGATATAACGGCAGCGCTCAAAGGCCTATCGGCAAAATCAGGTTCAAATTGCAAATCGGTGATCTTATTTCTGAAGTCACTGTGTATGCAATAAGGACCCCTTCATGCTACAATATACTCCTAGGACGCCCCTAGATACATGAGAATGGTGTCGTCCCTTCAACTCTACATCAGTGCATCAAGTTCGTTGGCAACGATGGCTTGATACATCGAGTGTTTGCAGACAAAAAGCCCTTCAAAGGCAGAGATGTCCATTTTGCAGATGCTCAAATGTATAAAGATGGAAAAGAAGAACAGGAGGAAAAAACAATTCCCTTTGTCGACAGTCTCTAGAAAGATAAAGGCAAGGCTCCTCAGCAATCATCGAAGGAAAACAAACCCTCCACCAGACTCGAAGTAAGCGGCCAAGCTCCCTTCGTCGTCTCCTTCAAATCTCCAAAGCCTTTGGTAATCATTACCAAAGCAAAGAAGACAAAATAAAAGACTGGGGGCAAGTTCACTGTCTCCTTTGTGTCTATTATGCATGACACAGACTCAGAGTCAGAGTCAGAAGATGACACAGCATCGAGCCAAGCTGATACTCAGCGAGATCAGCCCGCTCTCACTCCATTGGAGACACCAGCAGACATAGAAGACCCTACGTCTGCTTCCTTTGTTATTCCGGCAACTTCGCCAGAAGAAAAAGTGATTTACTTCCACAGGTTGGGAGCATCTCGACTGAACTCTCTGCTTGAACCTTTCCAAAACGAAGGTATGCCTCAGTTATCCCTGTATAGTCCAATGGCACAAGCTATCATGAAGAAAATGGGCTACGATGCTCAAAACCCGACTGGTTTGGGAGGTGGCCGTGGTATTCTTACACCATTAGAACCCACCCTGACCAAAAGTCAACCAGAAGATTGGAAAATCCACCTTCACAAAGGCAAGTCTTCATATGGGTTGGGGTATGATCCTACCGCTCCTATGAGACAGCTGACACCATGGCTGCAAAATCGCTTTACCGACCAAGCCTCAACATCTCATGAAGACATCGATATCCCTGAATATCTCTTTGAGGAGTTACTCGTCAAAGATCCTGAAAGCTCCTCCAATTGGTATAATTTCTCTGATAATAAAGAGGAATTGCCCGATGACGTAGACGAGCGGTTCTCTGTCCCAGAAGAATCATCGTCTCCAAAAGAAGTACCTTACTTCAACCCAATTCCGGCAAATGATTCGGACCATCTCATTGCAAGCCTTGAGAAGGATAGCATTGAGAAGGATGCTGATCAAGAAGATTCATGGACAGAAACAGAGCCTCAGTCTGAAAATTTCTCTGGCACTCCAGAAGGTCTTGTTGAGTTGAAAGCCTCTGAAAATACTGTGGAGGAACCACCTTCAAACCTTCCGACAGAAGACCCTGTTCAAAAGATAGACTTGGGAACACCTGATAACCCACGTCCTGTATTCATAAGCAAGAATATAAAGGATGATGAGTTACCCGAGTATATCTCTTTTCTTCGTGAGTTCGTTGATTGCTTTGCATGGTCTTATGCCGAAATGCCTGGCTTGGATCCCAAAGTAGCACTCCACAAGCTCAACTTACAAAAAGAAATCAAGCCTATCAAACAAGGCCAAAGAAGATTCCATCCCGACGTGATGGACAAAATTGAACAAGAAGTTCAGAAACTCAAAAACGTTGGCTTCATCCGCGAGGAACAGCATCCTGAATGGTTGGCCAACATCGTCCCCGTGACAAAGAAAAATGGGCAGATAAGGGTCTATATCGACTATAGAGACCTAAATAATGCATGTCCTAAAGATGAATTCCCACTCCCCATACCAGAGGTGATGATTGACAACACCTATGGGTTCGAGCGAATGACATTCATGGATGGATTCTCTGGCTACAACCAGATAAAGATGCATCCTGAAGATGAAAGGCATACATCATTTCGGACACCATTCGGCGTGTATTGCTACACTGTTATGCCGTTTGGCCTGAAAAATGCAGGTGCGACATATCAGAGGGCTATGATGAAAATATTCCAAGATATGCAGCACAAGACGGTCGAATGCTATGTTGACGACCTCGCCATAAAAAGCAGAAGAAAAGAAGACCATCTCAATGATCTTCGAGAAGTCTTCCTCCGACTTCGCAAACACAAATTGCGGATGAATCCACTAAAGTGCTTCTTCGGTGTCTCATCGGGTAAGTTTCTCGGATTCATAGTACGGAAAGCTGGAATAGAACTTGACCCCACCAAAGTCAAGGCTATCCTGGAAATGCCATCTCCAAGAACCCTAAGAGAATTAAAAGGGCTTCAAGGAAGGCTGGCCTACATTCGACGGTTCATCTCCAATCTATCAGGGAAATGCCGTCCATTCTCTCGCCTGATGAAGAAAGGCGTGGACTTTATCTGGGATGCTGAATGTGAAAGTGCATTTCAAGACATCAAAACATACCTTATCAAACCTCCAGTGCTGGCTGCCCCCACAACTGGAAAACCATTTATCTTGTACACAAGAGCTCTCGACCACTCTTTGGGTACTTTGCTCGCACAAGAAAATGACGATGGAAAAGAAGCTGCTATGTATTACCTTAGCCGCATGATGGTAGGTGCAGAGCATCGCTACTCCCTAGTCGAAAAAGAATGCCTTGCAGTAATGTTCGCTGTACGAAAGCTGCGTCACTATCTGCTGTCGAACACAGTCTACCTGATTTCGAGGATCAACCTCCTAAAGGTCCTTGTCACAAAAGCAGGTTCTCTCAATGCCCGACTGGCAAAATGGTCCATCCTTCTATCACAGTTTGATATTAGGTATGTACCACAAAAAGCAATCAAAGGACAAGCTCTGGCAGATTTCCTCGCAGAGCATCCATTGCCTAAAGACTCTCCACTCAGGGATGATCTCCCAGACGAATTTGTCTACAACGTGGAAACTTCCTTGTCAAACGCTTCATGGGACATGTACTTTGACGGTGCAACCAGGACAAATGAAAAAAGAAAGCAAATATCGGGAATCGGCATCCTCTTTGTCAGCCCCGACAAATACATGATTCCACACGCCTTCTCGCTACTGGAACCATGTTCAAACAATGCAGCTGAGTACCAAGCCCTGATTGTTAGATTGGAACTCGCCCTCGAAACCGGCATCACCATGCTGGAAGTTTTTGGAGACTCTCAACTGGTCGTCAATCAGATGAATCAGAAATATGAAGTCAGGAAGCCTGATTTACTACCTTACTACAATAAGGCACAGTCGCTTCGACAAAAATTCAACATCTGTCACATCACCCATATCCTCAGAGGTGAAAACATCCGTGCAGATGCCCTGGCTGGACTTGCCGCATCCATGGCAATCCAAGAAGGGGAAAACATGCAAGTCACAGTGTGTCAAAGAAGGATTTTCCCTCCTCTCAACACACACCAAGCAGTTGCAGAATGCCACCAAGTGGTTGGAAGTCGGATGTCCATCCTCAAACCTCCGATTGGGGACTGGAGAGATCCGTTCATTGATTATATCATGTTCAGAATACTACCTGAAGATCCAAAAGAGCGGGTAAGCATCAAAAGACGAGCCCCAAACTTTCATTTGGATATACCTTCAACAGCACTTTACAGAAAATCCTTCAATGGAGTACTCCTACGCTGCTTAGCACAACAAGAGGCTGAGGAAACTCTCAAAGAACTACATGCTGGTCTTTGTGGAGCCCATCAGGCTGGCCCTAAG
The DNA here is from genome assembly GCA_028538565.1 of Umbellularia californica. Classification (NCBI taxonomy): domain Eukaryota; kingdom Viridiplantae; phylum Streptophyta; class Magnoliopsida; order Laurales; family Lauraceae; genus Umbellularia; species Umbellularia californica. The sequence goes on along the minus strand of JAPQWN010000004.1, from coordinate 13,499,621 downwards.
CTCTACAACCAGATAAAAAGGCTACGTTACTATTGGCCTACCATGGTAGCTGATGCAATGCAATTTGCCAAGCGCTGCTAAAAATGCCAGATTCACGGAGATTATGTCCACATGCCTCCAGAATGGCTACATCCAACAGCAATCTCATGGCCTTTCGAAGCCTGGGGAATGGATATCATAGGTCCTATTTCTCCCCCATCAAGCAAAGGTCATCGCTTCATATTCGCCGCTACGGATTATTCCTCCAAGTGGTCAGAAGCATTTGCGCTCAGCGAAATGAAGACTTCATCAGTCCTTCAGTTCTTGCACACCAACATTATTTGTCGCTTCGGCATACCTAAAAGATTCGTCCATGATAACGGACCGCAATTCCGGGATCACAGATTCTATAGGTTCTGCGACAAGTACAAAATCCAAAGTTGTCCTTCGACTCCATATAATCCAGCAGCGAACGGACTAGCAGAAGCCTTCAATAAGACACTCTGCAAAATTCTCAAGAAAATGGTTTCTAGTCACAAAAGAGACTGGGACGACAAACTACTAGAAGCTTTGTGGGCCTATCGAACCACCGTTCGAGGACCAACCCATAGTACACCATTCTCTTTGGTCTATGGATGCGAAGCTGTTGTCCCTTTGGAAGTACAAATTCCTTCCTTAAGGGTATCTTTGCAAAATGACATGACGCAAGAAAGCAATGTCAAATTAAGACTCCAAGAGCTGGATAATCTCGATGAAAGGCGACTGGAAGCTCTACAAAGCATTGAGTTATACCAAGCACGCATGGCAGGATCTTTCGACAAAAAGGTCAGGCAACGTGCCTACAAAAAGTGTGACTTGGTTCTTGCAGTAAAAAAACCCATAGTCTTTGCCCACAAATCCAAAGGCAAATTCGAACCAAAATGAGAGGGACCCTTCGTCATCGACAAAGTCTTCTCCAATGGTGCATACGCTCTTCTAAACATGGAAGGAGACAGATGTATGCTACCCATCAATGGCAAGTTCTTGAAGCGGTACTACCCTTGAAGACTTCCTCAAACGGGTCAAAGCAATATCTACACGGCTAAAGCCTATTTCCAAGGTACTTGCTCGTCAAACCCACCTCTTTTGAAATTTTCATCTTTATGTTGAAGTTTCCAAAAAAAAAAAAAAAAACCTCTCAAAACAATGCTTACTTTCATCGTTTCATTGTTCAAAAGAAAAATCAAATCCAAAATCCAAGTTTAGGAGCCTCTTCCCAGACTAGACCAAATTTTCGATCCTTGAACCCAAAATTCATGGTTTGAAACAAAAACCAGGACTCAGGAATTTTCACCCTAGTCTACCTTGGCTTTTACAACCAAAATGGTTTTAAGTCAAAATTTATGACCCTCGGGTCTCTAAACAAAAAAATGGTTTTTTAGAAACCGCGGGGAAGCAACATTCAGTCGATACTCGCAAAACCCAAAAACCGGAAGGATGAGAACCCCATTCGATACTTCCAAAACTCAAAAATCGCAAGGAAGCGAGCCCCATTCGATACTTGTAAATTTCAAAAATCGTGGAGAAGCAACAAACCAGTTGATATACACAACCCAAATTTCAAAAATCGTGGAGATGCAACATACCAGTTGCTATCCACAACCCAAATTTCAAATGGTTCGAGAAAACCTCAAATTTCAAAAATCGTGGAGAAACGACATCAAGTCAGTACCCGTAAAACCAAAAGTTTTGGGAAAAGTAGGGAAGCGACGCTTAGTCGATATTTGCACCCCAATTCGCGAGGAAGCGACATTCCATCGATACTCGCAAAACCTAACCCGCGAGGAAGTAACATTCCATCAATACTCGTAAAACCGAATGAGCAAGGAAGCGACATTCCATCGATACTTGCAAGACCATTCAGCGGGGAGGTGACATTTAGTCGATACCTGTATTTTGAAAACCAAAACTCGGCTGTAAACGCCAAAATCCGGCTATAAATGCCAAAATTCGGCTATAAATGCCAAAAACAAAATTTTTCGGCTATAAACGCCAAAATCGGCTTTCATGCCATCTCAAAATCGGCTTTCATGCCAATAAAACAAAACTTGGTTTTCAAAAAACTCGGCTATAAACGCCAAAATCTGGCTACAAACGCCAAAACTCGGCTATAAACGCCAAATCCGGCTATAAATGCCAAAATTCGGCTATAAATGCCAAAAACAAAATTTTTCGGCTATAAACGCCAAAATCGGCTTTCATGCCATCTCAAAATCGGCTCTCATGCCACAAACAAAATTTTTGGCTCTCATGCCATCTCAAAATTCGGCTATAAACGCCAAAATTCGGCTATAAATGCCAAAACAAAAAAAAATCGGCTATAAACGCCAAAATCTGGCTATAAATGCCAAAATTCGGCTATAAATGCCAAGACAAACAAAACAAAATTCGGCTTCTATGCCATTCTAAAATTCGGCTTTCACGCCATCCAAAAATTTTGGCTCCCATGCCGCAAAACAAATTTTGGCTCTTACGCCACAAAATTAGGCTTTCTCGCCATCCAAATTTTGGTTTTCAAACCGTCAAAAACAAGGCTTTCCGCCACAAAATTGGCTTTCATGCCCAAATAACCTTTGACAAAAGATTTTCACAAAATGACAACCTTTTGATCAAATCGTTAAACAAACATTCCCATCAAACTTTTGCTCAAAATTGTTTTCATCAAAAAATGATTTAAGTGAAAGGAAGGGGATACAAAATATAGTACCAAAATAGTTTATACATGGAGGTACCAAAAAAAAAAGTAAAAGGAAAAAGAGTTTGTTACAACTCAGGAGCCCAATCCTACATGGTCGTCAACCAAAGGACAACTCCTCAAGCAGACCCTTGGCCTTAACTTCCAAAGTTTTTAGGCCACGCTTCTTCAAAATGTCCCCATAAAATGCGGCCGAATGCCGTGACCCATCTGCAGCACGAGGAAGCTCTTCCCAGAGGACCTGCCACTGGTCATGCTCCTGAGTCTTCCTCCGGACATTACCTTCAGCTTCCTCAACCTGGCGAATGAGAGTCCCCTCTTTGTCACGAGCCTCCACAATGGCGGTCCATTTGGCAGCAGCCTCTTCCTCTAAAAGATCAAGACGTTGCCTAGCCTCAACGACCTCCTTATCAAGGCAGTCCAAGTCTTGCTTCAGCCCCATGATGGATAACTCGGTAACGTTCTTCTCCCGAACGATCTGCCTCCGAGTCTTCGTGACCTCAGTCAGCTCAGCTTTGACTTTGCTGGAAGGTTTTAAGAACATCTCATCAAAGAAGTCACCATCTGGGAAACTCTTGGTCTCAGTCCATTTGTTCCCCAAGGTGATGATCTCCTCAACAAAATCCTCGGCACTTGCGATGTCCAGACCGACTTCTTTCCTATCAGCGAGGATGTCCTGCACATGCTTGATCATGCCAAAACTAGCTTCCAAATGACCTGAAGAAAGAGTCTCAACCCATGAGCTCAAGACAGTCTTCAACACCTTCCTTGCATACTGAAGGTGCGGTGCAGATGAGGATTCACCATGCTCTGGTGCCTGACTGCCCACGTCATACTCCATTGGAAGAGTAATCAATAAACTCTTTCCAACGGAACAAGCTGACTCATTGAAAGTGGAAGAAGCCCCTACTTCTGGATCAGCAGCAGGTGTCCCCTGTTCTGGCTCTGAGGAAGACGAAGGAATCTCTCCTGCTGCTTCACAATCTGTCAAAAAAAAAATAAGAAGGAAAAGACAAAAAGGTATGAATATAATCTTGTCAAAAATATATCAAGATTATTATTGCAAATATACCTGCTTCGACGACCGGCGGAGTACTCTCTGCCTCTTTGAGCTCATCCGAAGCATCATCAAAAGTTGCGTCCATGGATGGCTCGAAATCGTTGGAATCCTCTGGCAAGTCAGCTACATGTTAGCAAATGACAGCAAAAGAAGACAAAAGAAACAAAAGCCAAAGCAAATCATACCAGGTGAAGGTTCTGGAACCACTCCAGAGTCCCTGAGCTCTTCCTCAGATGCCACGACTGGATCCGTCATCACCTCATCGGCAGGAACCTCAGGTGTCACCAGGTCATCATCCTCTGCTAAATAAAGAAGCAGCGGATCAAAAAAAAATCTTTCACAAAAAAAGGGGGGAAAGAAGAAACAAAAGGAAAGAAAGGGGATCATACCAGCTATCTCCTCTTCTTTGCTTCTCTTCTCCAGAGGCTCGTCAGCATCCTCAGACACCTCCTCAGCAATGGTGAGAGGAACTTCAAGATCAGAAGGGCTATCGTGCCGTCTCATGTTACGGCGTTGTCCTCTCTTCCTCTTGCTACGGCGGGTCAATCTGCTCGACGGTCCTGCCACACTATCAACATCAGGCCTCTCACAAGAGTCCTCACTGGATGGTCTACTTTTCTCAGTAGACTCCATGGAAGCCTTCGTATGCTCTGCCTGTATCATAGCATCGATCTCGGCCTCCTCCTCCTCTAGCTGTCTCAGGACCTCACCAGGAATCCCCTGTGCAGCTCCTGATCTGATGATGTCCTGCCCGTTGAGAAAGCCTATCTTGTGCTTCTCTCCAGAAAGGAAGGCCAAAACTTCCTCCCGACGGACACCATCCGATTTGCCAAGACTCTTCCCAGGAGATTGCTTAATATCGAGCTCTTTCTTGGAAAGCCCCCGGTACACTGAAAAGCTCTCCACGAACCACTTCGTGAAGCCAGCAGTTCGGAAGGTGGGTAGCTCAGGATAAGAAATCATGGCGGTAGTGTCCTCGGCGCTATAAAATGCCCATGCATTTCTCCCATCCTGCAAACCTCCAAAACGCTTCACCATGCTCGAAGGCGCTCCAATAACGCCTTGAGAGAAGCCAAGCTGCAACGCAAAACGCGAAGGGACATACGGTTGGATGTCGACGAAAAGATGTCACGGTACACCATCGTACCAACCCGTATGTTGAAGAGCCACCTCTTCTCCGCGTCCGTCAAAGCATAGTGTCTTCCCGACCCTGCCCTAGTCGAATCACAGGAGACACCAAAGTCAAAAGCCTTCTTCCGCAAGCCCGGAGAAAGCTTCACTGAAGACTGCCCAATCTCGACGTCCCTAAATCGTCGGATCCTTAAACGGGCAGATAAAAGTGATTCGTGAACGGCTGTCCCCCTAGCCAAACGAATCATAAAAGGATCTTCGTCCTGTGCAACTCCCAAACGATGGAAGCTAGGACAGTAGTATACATACCACGAATAGAAGATGTGGGCAGAAAACACCCTGTTCATGGGAAGCCCAAGCCGAACCAGGAAAGCAGCAGCCTGCAGTTCGGTACACAAATAGGAGTAAAGAGCAGGTACCAAAGCCAGCCGCTCTCCAAACGCCATCTGACAAGCCGGAAAAATACAGTGCGGCCTGATGTGCGTCCCATCTCCTCCAGCAAAAATAGCCTCACCCAGCCAATAAGTGAGGTAAACAACGAGATCTCTCCGCAACGCAATGTCAGGACAAATGGCATCCGTGCTTGCGAAGAACTTCTTCAAATCTTCTCGCATAGCAGCGATCTTCTTCAAACTTGATGCTTTAGCCCTAACATCTTGGGCCATGCCATCAGAAGAATTCCCGCTGTCAAAAAAGTTGGAGCTGCAACTTCTCCAACTGCTGGATCTAACTTTCGAGCCCTCCTTCTCCTTCAAAAAATCATAGAAGGCGACGAGCTGAAAGTACACAAGCCTAAACTCCTCAGACTACTCCTCAAGGACGCTGTCAATAGGCATAAACTCCTCAAAGAGTTTGCTGAGGATAGGCAACCCGGTGATGGCGCTCAGCTCCTTCAAAGAAAAACCAATCTCACCATTCGTCACAATGAAGGTGTTGGTTTGTGGAAGGAATGACTCCAGCATGGCCATGAAAGCCTCATCGGAGAAAACGACGGTTTGCCGAAAAGCGCGAACCGCGTCAAAAATCTCGGCCTCCCGAAGAACGGCCTCACCAATCCTCAAGGTGCGATCAGTCCATGACTCCCAGCTCGAGTCAGCACTGAAACGGCCACGAAATCGAAAAGGCTTCACCCAATTGCTGCCGTCACCCCGAAAAACGCCAAGGCCCACCGGTCTCAAATCGACCGATGGATGATCAGAACCTTGGTAGCCACTGGCTGGCATCAACACGTCCATACGGAAAGGTGGCTTCTCTGCAAAACCGGAAGGTCCACCAACAAAAACCCCGGTCTTGATCACACTGGTCCTCTTCACCCAACTCGGAGGATCTTTCCTCTTAGGGCACGTGGGAGAAAGGCTCAGGATCGAGATGGTCCGATCAAAAGACGACCGGGTAGAAATAGTTCTCTCCTCACCATCTGCTGTGTAAGAGAACTGAAAACATCTCATTTGGTATGTCAAGTCGTCTGGGACTGCATCACCGAAGAAGAAGGTAGGCTTAAGCACAACGCTCTGATCGTCCGTAACCCAGGGACGGCTGCTTACCATGATCTTATAGAACTCCTCATCCTTGAGAGCGATCAATCGCTGTCTCATCTCATCACGATTGAGGGAATCGCATTCTTCCAAGTTTTTCTCCACAAACTGGACCTTCTCCCAAGCCTGCTGAACGGCGGCATTGGAAGATCTAGCAGACCGACGAGGTGCATCAGTAACATGACCTTTGCCTTTGGTCGTTCTGGAAGAACTACCTGCAAAAGATGGAAGAGAAAAGATCATTCAACATCAAAATGACAGAATTCTGCTACAAAAAATTCTAGCAAAATTTTGACATGGTTCCGGGGCAATTCCAAAGAAAAGGAAAAATACTCCGAAAAAGACAAGAAGTCTGAAGATGAGAACAACATCGCTGCGAGCTCATAGTCAGTGGAGAATTCTCAAAGAAGGCTCGAACTCAACATCGCTGCGAGAACGAGCCAATCTCATCAAACTTCCGCAAAATCTGGAAAAGAGCTCAACATTGCTGCAAGCTTCAGAATCAAAAAATCGTAAAACTTCCTCAAAATCCAGCAAGACCGAAAAAGAGCTCAACATCGCTGCGAGCTCAAAATCCCAACACTTGCAAAAGATTTTCAGGTATGCATCATCATACTTCCAAATCCATTTACAAAAATCATGCATCACAAGTATATCATCATGCATTAGATGCTAGGAAAACCTTGACCAAAGTTTGACCAATTCCAACCCAATTTGGTCAAAACCAATCAAACTTTGTCCAAGTCAAAAATCATGTTGGCTTGACCTAGAGACTCTAGCCTTCTATCTTGATGCATCAAAAAAAATGCATACATATTGAAATTGCATAGCCTCATTATCATAGTGAGCAAACAAGGAAAAAGAAAACGAAAGAGAGAGAGAGAGAGAAAAAAAAAATCTCAGCAAAAAAAAAAAAGAAAAAAAAGGAAAGTCTCATGAGTTTCCAAAAAACCAAACCATCCAACCTCATGAACCAAATTGAGCCAAAATCTTGAAATTGACATTTCACAAAACCAAATTCCGGTCCCCTAGCTCGCCACATACAACTTGTTAGGTCACAAGACCAAAACCAAAATCAAAATCCAAAACCTACAAACCAAATCTGACCCCCCAACCTGCCACATACAGCTTGTTGGGTCACAAGGTCAAAATCAAAATCAAACCCCGACACCCTAACCTGCCACATACAGCTTGTTAGGCCACAAGGTCAAAAACCAAAATCCAAAACCCAAAATCCAAATACCCCATGTCATTTTCAAAACTTTGCCTTGAGATGGTACGTGATCCCTCTCACTACCATAAAATTCCCCCGGAAACTCAGAAGGCTATTCAAAAAAAAAAAAAAAATGCTCAAGACTCTTGGTCAAGTTGGAATATCTCCTCCAAGTTTCTCTTCGAGGCACATCGACTCCAAAAAGCTACCCGTCGCTGTACCTCGAGGGGGCATTTGTTGACACCAAAAAAGTCAATATGTCTCCTCAATATCGAGAAGCCTCCTGGAGCTGCATCCTGCTAAAAATAGGCAAGGCTACTTTAAGCATCAGATTTTGTGAGAATCAGACAGAAACTGAGAGATCCTTCAAGACAGCTAAAAGAGGGGTACACCTGAGGTTTCGGGTCATTCCGACATCGTTTGGCCCAACTTCACCGCTCCACAGCTAAACAAGCGCTCCCGGCAGCAACATCATCAAAGACACCAAAACTTTGATCAAAGCCTACGGATGACTCCAGAATGTCTCCGAAGGGTTCCATGCCAAATTTCAAGTCAAACCGACAACGTTTGACCCTCCATCAATGCTCGAGCAGCAAAATCAAGCCTCCCGGCGGCGGCAACCACCGAAGCCATCACTCATCAAACAAAATACATGAGTGGCTTCAACATGCTTCCAAAAGGCTGCACGTCAAATTTCAGGTCATTCCGACAACGTTTGACCAGGTTTCGATGCTCCGAGAGAAAATCAAGCCTACCGGCGGTGGAGTAACCCGGGACCATGACATCCAAAACGGAGCCCATGGAACGTCTCAAAATGACTCCAATAGGCTCCGCGACTCTTCACATGCCTTGGCAACCTCTTAATGACGTTAATTGACCCATTAAAGCAGTCATTAATTCATTATTTTGGACGGCCCAATCAGAACCAAGCATTTGGGAGTTACAAATCCAAGCAATCATGGCATTAAACCCATGAAACTCCCATCATCATGAAGCATAAAGGTGATTAAATGCCCACTACCTTCATCGGCCAATCACAAGCCTTGAAAAAGGAGTTACAAAATCGATTTATAACTCCTCATCAATTCTTTCATCATGGCCATCAATGCCAATAAACACCTCATGGCTATCAAAAGCCTATAAAAGGAGGTCCATTCCAAGAAGAAAGCATGAAGAGAAGAGATCCCAAGTACAAGCTCTGAAAATCCAGAAAATCCGAGAGAGAGACGAAGTCCTGCTACTTTGCTCCCGGAAGCACCACAAGGTGATCAACGTCCCTTGGGGGGCCACCCCCCCAAGGTCACCTCCTTCTCCAACATGGCCTAAACGCGGCTTTTCAGCCCGTTTACTCGGTTTTTCATTGGATATAGGACTTTCTCTTGGTCCTTGTCCTTTAAAAAACTGAGGTTAGGAGCCAAGCCAAAGAATCAAAGCATCACATGTTCTCATTTGAAGGACGATGGCGAAGCCCATACATGACTTGCGACCGTCGATCTCAACGTGTCCCCACAATCTCCTGAGAAGTTAGATCCCTTTTCTCACTTTTCTATTGTAATTTGTATTTCTTAAAGAGACAAAAGGAAATCACAATTCTTGTCTTTCATATTTGATGAGTTTTGTAAAAACGCCTTTCACGGCAAAATCGCCTTTCACGGCAAACAAAAATGCCTCTTACGGCATTCTAAAAAGTTGTCTCTTTTCTTAATATTTATGCAATTTGAAAAGTTAGAAAAAAGGATTGATTTCCTTTCCACTTGTGAAGGTGAATCTTCGGATTATCACTATTCCAAATTCTAAGTAGAAAGTAAATCTGGCATACCCGTACAAAAATGTTGATGCCCGAGATCTTCCCTCCTCCGCCGATACCCAGGTCAGCCCCCGGGGTGCGGAGGGAGAGGACGGAAGATTCCCTTTTTTTTTTCGGGTCCATCAACTATAGACATTAGAGAAAAAGTTGTTGGACCAGATGCCTTTGAAGACCGTGCTCAGGGACTGTTGGCTAATTTACCATAAAATCTTTCTGAGTTAAAGTCAACTAACGAATTTGATTTGGTTAAGATTTTAAATCTTCAACTTAAGTGAAGATTCTTAATGGGTCGTATCCCATGCAACCAATTTCAGATTTTATCCATGATTCTATTGAATTGGGACCCATTCAATACCATTAGAGCAATATGTGCAACATTATCTCCATGGCTTCCTATTTTATCTCTTATACACAATTTCAATGGTTCAACTCAAGATTTCTCTTAGTCAGAGCCTCAGACAGGCCCAGACTCGTGTGGGAACATGATCACACCATTGCAAGCATTATAAAAATTTGAAACAACTACCACAAACAGATTCATTTATATCTCTATCTACTATTATAAAAGAGGGAATGTTGGATAGTTTTTTCCCTACACCATTGTGGGATCCACCCCAAAATATTATAATAGAATATAATCATATATAATTATTATATAATATCTATACCCTTATTATCTATCTATCTATCTACTATTATAAACGAGGATATATTGCAAACTTTTTCGCTACACCATTGTGGGGCCCACCCCTAAATATTATAATATAATATAATAATATATTATTTTGAGAAATTGCAAACTTTTTCACTATACCTTTGTGGGGCCCAAAGAGAACTACACGTCTGTGGGCCCCACTTAGTTGAAGAACTTGTCATGCTTTTTCTCTACATCTAGACATCTGTGGGCTCCACTTAGTATTATTATATTATATATATAAAAAATATAAAAGAACTACACATCTGTGGGCCCCACTTCGTAGAAGAACTTGTCAAGCTTTTTCTCTACATCTACACATCTGTGGGCCCCACTTAGTATTATTATATTATACCACTTAGTATAAGAACTTGTCATGCTTTTTCTCTACACATCTGTGCCCTACTTAGTATTATTATAATATCTGTATACCCCACTTAGTATTATTATATTAGATATATATAATAAAACAAGAACCACACATCTATGGGCCCCACTTAGTAGAAGAACTTGTCATGCTTTTTCTCTACATCTACACATATGTAGGCCCCACTTAGTATTATTATATTATATATATAAAATAAAAGAGAACTACACATTTGTGGACCCCACTTTGTAGAAGAACTTGTCATTCTTTTTCTCTACACATTTGTGGGTCCCACTTAGTATTATTATATTATATTATATATATAATCAAAGAGAACTACACATCTATGGGCCCCACTTAGTATTATTATATTTCGATGAAATGCTTAGCTCAAATGATCATGAAAAGGGTACGGTTGTGTTTGAAGAATTTGTTCGTCCGCTGCAAGAACTCAAATGAGAAATTTCAATTGAGATCTTCATGTGTAGAAAATTTCAACTTCGGTCCCAATGCCTATAAAGACACGATTTGCTTGTCAGAGGAAGAGATGAGAGTGCCAAAGATTGCTTGGAATCCTTCTGATTTGTTGTTGATTCGTTTAAAGCTATAACTTGGGTACTGTTTTGATTGGTTGGTATTTTGTTTCATTGAATTTGCAATGCTATAAATGAAATATGTAAAATAGAATTGTAACATTTTAAACATTTAGTGCTCCAACAACATTAGACAAAGTGAATATTGTGACAATAGAAAATCGCTTTTTAATGTTGGGCCTTTTTTTATGTTACCGAAATAGTGAAATTTACTTTAAATTTTTATAAGCGATTAAAAATGAAGAAAAGTTGAATATTAAAAAATGACCAGCAATGTTATAAATGAAATAGAATTTTAACATTCAGGGGAGGTAGTGACCAATTGGGCTTTTTTTTGTTGTTGTTGTTTTTATGTTGTATTAGCCAGCTTGATGGATTGGTTATCTTGTATGTCATTTTTGACATTAGTGGTTTTGGCAAAAGGTTTGGCCCATTTAAGATTGTTTTTTAATCTTTTAATGCGTTCCCCTCTTTCTGAAAAAAAAAAAAAGAAAAAAGAAAAAATAATTGTAACATGTTACACATTTTAGTGCATCAAACTTTATAAGGAATGACAAAAAATCGTTCATGTAGTTCCTAAGAGTTATAGGGCTTCAGATTTTCATTAGTGGTTAAAATGTAAAATCATACATGAATATTAAAAAAAGACAATCAAATAACCTCTCTTTTAATGGAAATTGATTTGAGGAAAAATGAGAGATGAATGTTCATGCATCACCCTGGAAATCAAATCCCACGATGGTCAAGGTCCCTGTTGCATCCATAACCCCGTGTTTCTCACCCTTCACTTCTTTAATAATCTTTCAGCAAAGCTTGTTTCACTATAAATTCCTATGTATGCCAGCAAATATGTTAGGATGCGGTCGAAATCCACAATCGATACAAAACACTATGCACAAGTACATCTAACCAAATAGTCACTTTAAAAAATATAGAAAAATATTTTATATGGTTTGATAGTATGCTTGTGTCAAATCAGAAAAAGAAATACTGGGACATATATATATATATCCCCTTTACTAAGAAAGCATGGTGTTTTCATGCTTAGTGATGAGGACTTGGGTGATATTAGTGGGTTGAAATGAGAAAGATATTTCATTGATGTGTGGGCGCACTAGCCAAAGATATAGAGATGCTATGGAGAGGCTTAAGGTCTATTTAGATGCTTCATTTTCTTAGTAGCCAGATAATCTCAGTGTCATGAAAGTTTTTTGTGAATATGCAAGCATATGTAGATTTTTGTTATGTAAGCCTTTTCTTGATTTCTTCATTCCATGCAAGTTTGTTTTCTTTTGAATTTTATTGTTATATATCAAACCAACATCCAATGCAAGTGACTAATGGCTTGTCTTATTATTTCTTGGATTATGATAAGGGATTTTATTTTTCCTTTCAATTTTTTATGAGTATGATGTAATCGAACCCATTATTTTGATATGCCAAGTCATGTTTTTAGATCTACCTTCTTATGTTGATTTGAAGTGATTGATTTAGGGCCCTTTTTTTTAGGCAATTTTGGAAACATGCATTCTTCATTATCATTCTACGTGCTAAACTGTGTTTGAGGGTGCTAATTGTCTTTCTTTATGATTTTGCTTGCTTCATCCAAGGCATCATCTCAGGTCGAACCAGTATTACTCTTAGACTTGATTCATGTCCAACATTGCAACCACATTACTATAATACTAGGATAATGAATTTCTCATCAAATTTTCTTAGGAAGTTTGAAGGAAGTAGTTGTGCCCATCTTGAGAGTGCATGGCTAACGATCTCTTGTAGTTAGTTCTCTTGCTTGAAATTATGATATTTGTTTCAAATATTCACTTACTACAAAATTAGAATGTAACAGAACTGATTTATGATACATAAAAAAGCTAACAAAAATGCCACAAATGTACATGGTTCAAAATTTGGTAGCGGTGTCATCTTAATTCAAGAAAGCTTTTTAAGTTGTTGCTCTGCCCCTCATCTTGACATATCAATCTTGTTTATTTCCATGATATTTAAATTTCTTTGTATTGGTATTACTGCCATTCGGTGCTTCTCAACATGAATTTGGTATGTATTTGACACTTGGTTTTAGACAAATTTTAATGGGAAAGAGGCGAGACTATCGAACTATATTGAATTGGTGAGTGTTTTGCCTAATCATGTATAGCCAGAAAAGATTGGTTTTCAACTTTTTTTTTTTTTTAAATTAGTTTCCTTCCATATATCTTGTTATTCCATCTTCTTTTTACTTTTTTTCTATTGAAGCTTTTACTAAATTTCAAAAGAACAATGAGTGATTGTAAATTAGTTAATTTGTCAAAAAAAAAAAAAATGAGCTATATGTAAACTGGTCATTCTCTATTGGGATAGTTAATATTGAGCTTCTCAACGACTTTATTTTTTTATATTATCATATCGAAAGAGTAATGCACGTGCGGGACTCCACTGGGAATTATTAAACGAGATGACTGTCATCTTCAAATGGAGTTAACCTCATGGCAGTATTTAATAATAAAGTCCCACATGCCAAAGTCCATTTCTTGGATCAAATTCCAAACACACTCAAATAATTTCAAATATCCAATCACTTGGATCAAATTCCAAACACACTCAAGTAATTTCAAATATCCAATCACTGTTTGACCATATCTAGTACATGATGCAAAATGAATTAGTAGCATACTATAATCATATAAAAAATTCCTCTTCCATAGGCAAAGTACAAACGAAGTGATCAGGTAATGAGAAGGACTGATCCAAATACCCCTGCATTTGAAGAATATTTTGATGATAACATGCGTTATTAACAAAACTTAATCCACCACCATCACAATCATAATCATCATCGTCGTGGCCGTGGTAGTCGTCTTCATCGTAAGTAAAAATAATTGCCAAAAGGGATTAAAATTTGCTTTCCTCTTGTGTGGGCCCACTTGAGGAACATCCAATTCATAAAGAATTTTTTTTTTTTTTTTTGCTAGGTTGGTCTATTGGATTGGAGTGATACTATCCATTTCAAGACCCATAGATTGATCCTTAGACACGTGTTTGATGCCAAGGTGCCAATACCACTCAAATTTGAGTATGTTGCCATGAAGATCGATTTGTTAGGTTGGCCCACTAGATAGGAGTGATATTACCCATTTGAAGTCCCAGTGATGTGTTTGATACCAAAGTGCCAACACCACTCAAACATGAGTGTGATGGTTGTGAAGATCAGTTCGTGTGTATAAATTGCTTTTATATGTGGAGTGGAAAAATGATTTGTACATTCTTCCATAGGAAATGATTTTTCATCAAAGGAAGGGAAAAGTTTCTCTGTTTTATTTTCATTCAATTAAATGAATTATTTTCATCCAATTAAATGAAAGGCTTTTATTTACATGACCTAAAGATGGGTAGTACTCCAAATATCACCCTAATATTAATATTTAATCTTGTACTTTCAAAACTTCATAATTTTCTAAATACTTTCAGTTTTTATGATTGAACTTGATGGCAGTGACCAGAAAGATCTCAGTCAAAGTTGAGGAGTGTCCATTCAAAGTAGATAGGCCAGTGTGAATGGCTTGGATTTATTAAAAAACACCCATACACAAAATAAAAAGGGGAAAAAGGGGGGATCTGAATTAAGTTGATAAATATATATATATATATATATATATATATATAGTTTTAGGGGAAATATTCAAGTGCATCTATCCCTCACCATAGGGTGAGGGATGCTTCCATAAATGGAGATTTTCAAGTACAAAAGGGGGATTTCAAGTACATAGAGTGAAGTATAAAAGGGGGATTCATGTGCAAAAAAGGGAAAGTTAGAGTGAAGTATAAAAGGGGGATTCATGTGCAAAAAAGGGAAAGTGCCCTCACCCTATGGTGAGAGATGAATGCACATGAATGTCCCCCTACTTTTAGATTCAAATTTTATTTTTATTTTAATCTTTTATTTGCTCAGCATTCTCTCCTAGAACTTTCAATAAAAAAACCCTAAACTCTGAACATATCCTCCTCAATAAGGAAATGCAAGGATATTTGAGATATAATAAGATTAAGAGGTTCCAAATTTTTTTTTTTCCTTTTTTTTTATCGGAGGGTTCTTAACCCTTTGGGCTGGATTAATCCCTCCGGGCCCAAAGGAAAGCCAGGTAAATTTCTCTGTAGCTCTAGTGTGGTAGTGCAATTTTGAACCTACAACCTCCGGATATAAACCGTGGTCCTAAGCTAAATGAACTACCCCTTAGCCAATAGGTTCTAACATTCCGATTTTGCACAAAAGAGGGCAGGCTGTTCCAAAGTAAGGGAATTGGAGTATGACCCATGATTGTGAATTGTTTGACTATATATGACTTGTTGCCTGCCCTCTTGTGTGCAAAACCGGAATGTTAGATGAGCGTGGGCCCCGCTGAGGTGCCCCTCGCTGAAAGTTTAAACTGAGTGAAGGGCTGTTACCTTTTCACGTGGTAATGATGGGTGAAATAGGGGGCATTTTGCAAACCCAATTACTACTATCATCGACTTGTTTATCAGGTGGGCCATCGTAGGGTAGGACATGATGGCTCATAATCCACAACAAATTGAACTCGAACTTGTTTATATCTATGTCGAACCACCTTTTAATGATCTAACAAAGGGCACATATTATGTTTTTCCTCATATTTACACTATGACAAAAAAAAAATTAATTTCTATTATATACATTTTTGGAGTAATTATGTTCAAAATATATATTTTTTTAGGAGTTATTTGTGCAGCAGAGTATGCCGGAGGAAGAGGAGGAGACAGGGCATCGAAAAACCCGACGCATTACTAAAGGAGTTTGGTGCAGCTACGAAATGGCCTCATTTTCTCCTCCGTTTGCACTTCGATTCCTTAATGGCGAAGATGCACACTTCCCATCTACACACGGTAGGAAATCGACTCCACGGGTATGACCAAACATACCCTTATATAAGTTGTGTTGTAACGGTGGATGGGTTGGGTTTGAACTCTCTTTGACCATACTTTTGTTTTGCACTTTATGGGTCCCAAATTCATGATTGGAGCCATCCAGCCTCTTTATTGATATATAAACTCTAAGATGTTTAATTTTATATTTAAAATTTTACTGATTTTGAGAGATTTGAGAAAAATGCCTAATAAACCCAACCTACATATCTAATTATCTGCAGTTTCCCCGATTCATGATCGAGACTCTCCAATATTCTCATATTTATCAAGATGTTTAATTTTATATGTTAACTCTTCATAGATTTTAAGAAATTTATGAAAAACATCGAAAGAACCTCAAACTCATCTAAAACCATTGGCATACTCGTTTACTCATGTGAAATTGGTTATCTTTACAAACATTGCAATGTGTTTCATATTTATAATATATGCATAGGTAAAATCTATTTTTCATCTCATGTGTAAAGAACAAACTACTGCTAAGGCATCGACAAAAAGTTCCCCTAAATTAGGAGTTGTTGCTAGTGAATTTCTCCTTTCTTATTTTGGTTAAGTAGCCATTGGCCCATTAGTGACTTGTTAATAGATCAAGATCAACTGACTTTGTAAATTAAAATTCAGAATTTGTGACAATTTGTTATTTTTATTAAATTTTGTCATTTATTTTCAATAGGCTTATAGGTTAAATATATTAAATATAGATAACAAAATATACAACATAGATGAGAAATTGTCAGTGTAACACCAATGAGGTTTTGGGTACTAAATAGAGTGAACTTAAAGCCAATATCAATGCATAATGGGAGAGTTAATGTACTTTATTAAATGTGGTAGTAGACATATGCAATATCCAACTGATCAGATATTATCATTCGCGGCTATCTAAAACAAAAGAAAAAATAAAAGATTCATTGAAAAAAGCACGAGGGAGATATGGTATCCCCCATGTGAGATGCCACAACCTACTGGAAGGTAATATCTGCAAAAAATACAAATGAAGTTGAAAATTGAAAATGTGTCCTACTTGCCAACGATATCAACTTCTTGACCAAAAAACAGTTCAAATAGGAGTCACCATCATGTAGAACCCATCTTCAAGGTATCTTAACCATAAGTTTAGAATCGCGGTATCGATCAGGACAAAAAACCGTTATGATATAGGTATCGGTTGTGATTATCAGTCCGTTGAGGTCGTTGCAGTGTGAATTTTTTTTTAATAAAAAAATTATAAAAATATCCAAAAAATCCAGAATATTAGAAAATGCTGGAAAATAATATTTTTTCTATTAGTAATAACAATAAATCAAAATATCGGTCACCTTAAGTTATGAGTCTTGTTTATGTTGCAGTTCGTTGTCTTATCCAGTATTTCATATAATGCAACCATTATTTTAGCTCATGATCAAATTATTAGTATAAAATATAAAAAAATAAAAATATCATATCAATTATCTATATACTAGTAATAAGCCATTACTATTTGCTATTTAGTATAATAAATACTCCAAACAATTTTTTTTTAAGAGTAGAAGATTTTTAAAAAATTACTTTTCTACACCCAAAATCATGTATATAAATAGATCTAGCATGAAAGTGTATAGATCTAAATGAAGAACACAGCACAAACCCAAAAATGACAAGCGAATGATCTTTTCATTCATTTCTATGCTTTATCTAAAAATAAATAATAAAAAACACATAATAATAAAAATAAGGGAGTTAAGTTGATTTTCTCTTACCAAATAAAATGACTTCTTCAAGAAATAGTGTTGAAATTTAGAAATATGCAATAGAATGAGCTATGGAGACATGGATGTTCTAATGAGATGAGGGGAGAATTGAAGAAGATGGGGGAATAAGAAAAAAGTTACAAAAAATTAAGGTTTTTGAATATTACTCCATCTCGGCCGATATATTAGTCAAACCGATATTTTGACTATATTGACCGAGATTGACCGATAAATTGGGGATATTTTACCCGGCGAAATCGAGTCCAGGGTCCCATGATCTTAACCCACGATGAGTAATGTAGGATGGGGCCCATCGGCTCAAGTGGACAATTAGTATTTATTTATTTATTTATGAGAGCCCCTTTGATGCCGCTCACTACCGGGCATTAGGGGTGTAAAAAAAACCGTAAAACCGTCTAACCGAACCGAACTGAACCGAACCGCAGTTAATAACCGTATTTCACGATTTGGTTACGGTTACGGTTAATGAAATCCAAAAACCGCACGGTTCGGTTCGGTTACGGTTTTCCGTAATAATTCACGGTTATTAATCGAACCGAATTGTATAATAAGGTTCGGTTAACCGTATGCAGTTAACCGTACTGTTCACAAATTTAAAAAAAAAAAAAGGGAGTTGAATGAAACATTTCTTTCCTTATTCATAAGAGACAAAATCAAACCCTAGCCCTTTTCGATCTCTCAACTCCCAGCTGGCGTCCATCATCTCCCATCTCTCCCTTTCTATATGAGAGTGACTGATTATGTCTATTTTTAAAGGAATTGCAGTACAAGTTGGCCTTAGGATCTCTAGTTTTGGTTTGTATTTGCACGCATGCGACTATCTGTGTGCGCATTTCATCCATATGAGACCTTAGACAGCATATCTCTCTCTCTCTCTCTCTCCATCCTCTGTGTTATAGTAGAAGTTTCAAACTTAGAACCATATTTCTTTGACATTACAGAACACATAATATGTGTTTTTCCCCTGAATTTAGCAGAATTAAAAATCTGGGCTTTAGTGGGATCTTTTTTCTTTTTAATTTTTTTATCAGTATTTTTTCCTTTTTAATCTATAATTGAATTTCAAAATATTTGGATTTCTGGCTTTGTGTTTATGTTTTTCTAACCTTTTATTAAATGATCTGTTTGCTTTCTGTAGCTACTTCTCTTTTGCCTTCTATTTTGTGGGTTTCGGTAGTTTTTGTACTAAGTGTCTTCTCTGTATTTCCTCTGCTAGCTCCTGGCTTTGAAAACCCTTGCTTTATAGTACAGTCAAGTGTATACCATCTGCTGCATCTTTGTCTGACTTATTTGGTATTCATTAGTGCTGATTTGGTTGATATTATAGAGAGAAATGAGAACAGGCTGACAGCTTTTTTTCCACGGTTATTAATCGTAACCGAACCGTCTAATATGGTTAACCACGGTTCGATTTTTTACAGTTTTTGTGAATACGGTTATAGTTATAGTTTTGAAAGATAGAAAACCGCGGTTACGAGTTGATTAACGGTTTTCCCAACGTAACTGGTTCACTGAACCATTACACCCCTACCGGGCATGAGATGAGTGATCGAAAAATCTCCTCCAACACGGCCTGTATACGGTGATAGAGGCTCTAATCATCACTGGCCACACTTGATCCACAAATAAGAAGTTTTTATCGTCCGAAATAAATGTACATTCGATCCAAAGATTCAATTTATTCGAATGTATGTCAAATCCGGGGCCATGTCCATCCCAGGGGTTCATAGTCCACTGAAATGGATCAAAACGGAGGTCCCACCATGTGTTCGGGACGCTGCTCTTTATTTATTACAAAAGCTTCCTTTTGAATTGCACGGAAGTCTGGTCGGGATCTCGGCCCCATTTTATGCAAAAAAGGACTATTTTACTGAGCAAGGAAAGAGGTCTCTTTCCAAGGGTAATAAAGTCCACGTGGCAAGCGAGGCCCACGTCCAATGATGAAATAAATAAGTGCCACGTGGCATTAAATATCAGGTTCTCACGTGAAAGGAGAGGAGGCCTTTTAACCTTACTACAATTAAATAAACTTTTGGCATCCAATTGTTTGCATTAAATTCCTAGAAATATGCTAAGGAATATTTGTAGAAGTGGTAAAAAATTAATGATTCAAAAGTCAAGATCCATGTGACCCTGGCTATGCTTAGTTGGTTTGGGACGTGTAAGCCGGATTCCCTCTTTAAAAATAATATAGGGGAGAGAAAAAGTAATCTCGCTTATTTGCTCGTTTATTTGCATGTGTGAGTTGTTATTCTCCGAGTTGCTCTGTCTCTTTGCATGTATGAGTTTATGTCACCTTGTACGTGTAAATTATTAGATGTGCGAGTTCCTATCACCTTGAATGTGCAAGTTTGCATGTGTGATTTTCCAATCCCATCACCTCCAATGTATGAGTAGTGTCTCCTCGCAAATGTAAATTTCGATCACCTTGCATGTGTGAGTCCCATATAGTCTCAACCCCAACCCCCCTGTTAGGACAAAAAAAGAGAAGAAGAATATATAGAAATTGAATATACGTACCAAACCATAACCCTAGTAACTCTAAAACATAAAAATAAAAAATAAAAATCTCATCTACATTTCCACCTTATATCATTCACTCGAATAATTTAATACGTAAAAAAAAATCAGTACCCTACTATCATTAAGTAAATGATATCCTAGAAAAGTAAGGATCCATTTATATCTCTACCTTAATTTGTCTGCCCCTTTTTTCTTTAATAAAATTTGGTTTAAACCCATTCTTATCATGAATTTCCTAAAACTACAATTTCATTCAGATAAGCAGCCCAATGGTCGTAGATAAAATACATTCTAAACCAAAGATGCATATGAAAAAAAAAAGTTGAAACAATCTAAAAGCTACAGACCGCCAAACAATCAATCAATGAGAAGTATAAAGTATTAGCATAGGTACTAGAGCTAATTTAAACATAAAGACATTGAAGGAAGGAATTGAGTCCAAACAAGATGAAATAAAGAGAGAGATGAAGAGAGAATCTACATCATGAAAATAAGTAATCAACAGTTCAATAAGGCTTCTGTTTGGATCCAGATCCTGCTTGGTCCAAACAGGAATTCCCTTCTGTTTTTGGACAAACAAGCGGACTTTGACATGATGAAGTCCCGCCAATGGGTTTGAAAGCTGGACCAGAGTACTCGTGCAGACTACTGTGCAAATTATTACTTGCCAGTTTCTCATTATTGATGAGTACGGCCGCAAAATGATTACTACATTTGTTCACATGGTGGGGTCCATTCAATCTAGGTAATGTGTCACGAAAAGGCTTATCAGATGAACGGCTGAGATAGTACCAATTAGAACTCCAACCTTCCTGGTCTTTCTTAAGACAAGGATCAAACAAATTAATCCCGCTTCTCAAGGACAAAGACCACCTACTTGAACGGTAAAGATTGAAAATTCTGTACTAGTAATGTTAAGTAAAAAGAAATTTTCTTCCTGCGTGAGGTGAATCCTCCCATGCAAATGAAAACTCTCGAGTTTAGAGGACCACAATGTTGCGCCATTTAGATTCTCAAATGGCATAAAATAAATACGTAAGTAAATAAAAATTGCATTTCCATTGTCATAGTACATGTAAAACTCCTTAGAAAATCACAGTAATTTCTTTGTAAAAGTAGTTAATCAAAATAGTATATTTACCAAAGTTCGATAAGGTTTACTAGTTCATTAAACTAAAAAGGCTTTAGGGTATGACAATCTGAAAAAGTTTTACTCTTAGATATTGCCATGTATCCCATCTAATATAATAAACTGGATGGTAGTACCAAATTATATAGTCCTTATTCAAGAATTCGCCATTTTTAAAACTTCACCTACTTCAATTTCAACATCTCCCTTATATATTTTTTTCTGGTGAATAAGTAAATTATCATTGTAAAAAAAAAAAAAGAAAAGAAAAAAAAGACGCATACACATACATACATACAACGGAGCTATATCTAGAAGCTTATTAAAGCCTACATATTCACATCTTAAAAAAAAAGAAAATTTTACCTAAAAAAAGACCCTACATGGCCACTAACCAAAAGAGGTATCAATAGTATATATGGCACGGAAGTGGTCCCCTCCGTTTTTTTTTTTATTAATGATTGAAACGTGTGACAACGTCGTTACACATTCAACCTATAAAACTCCCGCGAAACTCCACTTTCCCATTTTCCCCTTCTACCTCAGTCGTTTTCTCCTTTCCCTTGACTGTTTCGTCTCCTCCTTCCTCAAAAGACAATTAAGGCGGTCCTAAAGGTTGTTTTCCAACCTATTGGATTGAGGCATTAAGCTTTCCAGCGGTTTAAACACCAATTCCCCATTTTCCCCTTCTTTCTCCATTGCTTTTTCCTTTTCCCTTGCCGGATTCATATCTACCTTCTTCAAAAGGTAGTCAAGGTGGTCCCAAATGTCGTTTTCCAACATTTTGGATTATAGCATCAAGCTTTCCAGCTGTTTATCAGGCGATTGTAAAGTATATATTTTGCCTTATATTGAAAGCCTTTGGTTGGGGTGATTAATTCGTTATTTCTGCTCTCATTGTGGCTCTTTGAGCAGCGGCTCTGTTGTTTTTTTTTTTTTTCCTTTTTGTCTTGTGCAACTTTGTGTTTGAAAGGCCCTGCTTTGCCTTTTTCGTTGCTGTTGGTGCTCTTTTAGTTCCACTGCTATGGGTTTTTCTAGATGACAGGTGTTGTGGAGTTCTTTCTTAAAAATGTCAGTTAGTTGTGTAGCTGCTCCCATTCTCTGTTCCTTTTAGTTTGGAGTGTTTTGTTTTACAATGCTTTCTTTCTAGTCAAAGCCTTGAGAGCAGTTTAGCTTTTTTTTTTTGCCATTGTTGGGCTTGGTTTTTTTTATATTCAAAGCCATTGTTTTTTTTCTTCTTTTTGTCCTATGGCCTTCTTCCCTTCATATGTTATGGAAATTTATGGCAAGATAGAAGTTTGTAATTCCTCTGGATCTTGTAGTGCGTTTGCATGTTAAAATAATACAAACATCAATTTTTTTCAATTGCAATGGTCATTGACGATGTCGTTGCTTCACAGAAGGTAGTGCAAAAAATTGTATGTGATTATACAACGACGTCGTTGCTTAACAGAAATTAGTGGAAAAAAATGTGTGTAACTATACAACGACGTCGTCGGTTGTTGAAAAAAGGCAAAAAAAATAAAAAAATCTGGCGGGAATACCACTTATGTGCCATATATACTATTGGTACCTTCTTTGGTTAATAGCCATCTAGGGTCCTCTTTTAGATAAAATTCTCTATAAAAAAAAACTCTGCTAATTATTTTCAAATTAATAGAACTAAAAATGCCAAATAGCCCTAGTTGAACATTTTGGGGAATTTCCATAATCCCGACATGAAGATTCAAGATACCTAAGATAATTCTTCCCATTAAAGGAGCCATGAATGAATTTGTTTTTCCCAAGCAGGCCATCAACTATGGCTTTGTGCAACTTTATAAAATCTTATCATTCCTGGTCCAAGTCCAAGCAACTTGGACTATCCTGTGATGTTGACCATTTATCTCACGGTCTCCATTTTGAAAAGGAAGTGGATCCCCTGTTTCGTCCAAATGGGAAGAATCCCCCCCACCCAAAATTCATTGTCCAAGATTTTTGGTGGGGCCTTGATTTTGTAGACCGAAGCCATGGATGCAATGGGCCCACCATGAAAACCATACCCGGAAGCACTTGCATTATTTCTGTGGGTAAAAGAAACCTCTGCATTTAAAAAGCCAATAAGTTGATCAATATGACACGACTATTCATGTTTCAAATTTGTATCAACTAGCTTGCAAGTTCCAAACTTGTTTGGAAAGTCTTTTTTCTATGTTTGAAATCTGCAAACACATGCCTCCCATGATTTAATATGTGCACTCACCATAGTTTGGAACTTCCTTCACCATTAGCAATTACTGGATTCAATAATGACATTTGCTTTTAAAGTGCTGGTCCCACAAATCAAAATTGACTATCATTGTTTTTTGCATGATGATCATTTCCAAAATTAAGATAAATCCAATCAGAACTGGATTTTTCAGCTCCATTATACATTGAACAGATATAATTAGCTTTGATTTGCTAATTCAATTTAGGATAACTCAAGCTTCAGTTTAGGAGAGCCCTGCTCATATATATATATGGCCCCACCCAAATTTAAACCCTAACCAAATAGATAGGATATGGATACAGGATCCGGATCCCTTGTTTCGTCCAAACAAGGGAACCTTTTTGGACTAATCGGGGGCGACAAATAGGCGGCGGACTTTTCTTTCCTCCGCCCCATGTGTCGCCTCTTGATTCGTCCAAATAGGATTCTCCTGTTTGGACAAAAGGGGGGATCCGTAAACCCCATTTTTGGCATAATGCTGGGTCATTTCCGTCATTTTAAAAGCCAACCACTAAATACTAACCGACAAACGAAAATGTCGGGCTCTCGGCCAATGTCGGCCGATAAAACGTGATGGAGAGAGACGAAACACTAAAAAGGGCGAAACACTAAAAAGGGCGAAAACCCCAACCTCCTGTCCCCATTCGCTTAATCTGTTTTTAATCAATGCTAATCCCTCTCTTTCCTTTTCTTAATCCCTCCCTCTCGACAATCGCATCCCATATTTCTCTCTTTTTCTAAATAACCCCCTCCCCTTTTTTAAAATTACCAAAACCCACTTCCTTCCTTCTCGCATTTATTCCTCCATCCGTCTCTCTCTCTCTCTCCACCGCAACGGCAAAACGTAAAAATCGCTCTTTTCGAAACGACGAAACCCTAATCCGTTACATCGACTAATTATATCGGTATCGGTGGAACGAACAAATCTACGATTTTCTCTTTCTCTTTCGATGTTCGAGGATGAAGCCTTCTTGGAGAGTTTCAAATTCTTACGGTGCGGTTTGTGATCTGCAATTTTTCCTCGTTGAAGGAATTGAGATTTTGTTGAATTTCTTCGTTCTTCTGTTGATTTTACGGTGTTAGAGGTGTTTGGTTTCGTGATTGAGTCTGAATTTGATTGAAAAGGCTAGTTCGACCGTGCGCGCGCGTGTTTTGTTCTTGATAGGTTTGGCATTTCGGTATCTGTCGCTGTTTTGTTGAAAGAAATCGGTTCGAAAGCTACTGTTTTGTTTTGAGATTAGACTTTGAAGCGTGTTGATGCAACGTCGAAATCTCAATTGCGATATCTCGAGAGTCGCTTTCTTTGACACTGTTTCTTCTACTGCTTTTTTGTTTTCTAATGAAGTGAATATCTTGCGGTAACTGGCGGATAGATCTACTTTTGAGCAGTAAAGACTTTTCGATTCTTTGAGTTCTTCTTCCTTGACAAAACGAAATTTCCACTGCATTGATTAGCAGAGAGAGTGATTTTTTTTTTCTCTCTCGCAGCATTACAGTTCTTGGTGTATTAGTTTACTCTGTTGCAATGACTTACTCTCTCTTTAGAGATGCAATGTAACCTGGAAAATGGGAGGAATTTCAGTTCGCTGATGCGAACTGTTAATTTTGAGATTTTTCTTAGATCTTCTTACTGCAAATTCTAAACTTTTCATGTCTTGTGGAAAGATTTCCAAGAAAAAATCGCATATGAACTATGGATGAGGATCTCTGTGTTTTCTTTGTGGGGGTGCTCGCTTTTACTGATTTTAATATCTTACTGTATTTCAGCTGAAGTGAGCTTTTGTTTGAGGTTCTGAGGGAATCATGGATGCGCTTGAGGTTGAAGAAAATGTCTTTGCAGCCGGGGATGCAAAGGTATTAGTGGCAATCTGCTCTTACAGTTGACAAAAGTAATTTAAAGCATATTTTTTTTTTTTTTAAATTTTGTGTGTGTGAAAGATAGCAGAGTGTATATTGACAGTTTCAGCATAGAATATTAAGTTTTGAAGAGACTGGCTGCAATAACGTCGTATTTGTATGAATTGGGAGGGTCATGTTAAATTTTTTTATTGTATGTTTGGGTCATGGGAATTGTTAATGGGTTTGGTTTATAGTATTTTCAGGCACATATATTAATTAACAGGAATTCATGGTGAAATGAATTGTACAAAAGGAGTGTTAAAGAGGTGAGGGGTGAAGGATATAAGGTGGAGATGTAGATAGGACCTTCAGTTTCCTATGTATTGAGTTTCTAGAGTAATGGCTGGGTGTTCATTTCCCATCATATTTTGATTCTCTTTCCTTGAAAAAAAGTTTATTTGGTGCTCATTTTTGGAAATTCACCTTTGATCTTCATTTTTAATCCCTCATGGTATGAATCCTATGTCTTCAATTATTGTGTATTCTAATGCAAACAACTAGGCCTGTAATATCTAACTTATCATTTGCTTAGAGTATCATATGTATTAGGAGCAAGCAACTCTGTCAAGGGATATGAGTTGCAGGTAGTTTATGTTGTTTAAAGATGTAGATATTTTACCAAACATGGTTTACGCATTTTAAATTCTTCATCTATCAAAACTGAAGCTGATGCATCCTTAGTGCGCACTTGAATATGTGCATGTGTGTATGTTGTGAAACATACACTGACACCAAGCCCAGTACATTGGTGTACCCCCAAGTTTTATTCCTGATTGGATCAGAATGACATTCAACATTTGGTTAAACCACTAAAATTTTGAACAGTTGAAACAGTGGTAATTATCATCCAACTACATACACATTAAGATCTTTTGATTTCCTTCACCCAGCTTGGTGGTGCTTCTAGGTGGGCCCGACAGCAAGGGTCACATGTAACGTTTAAGCATATGCGAGACCGGTCACAAATGACCAGAAACCTTTGAATTGCGTAGTAGGCATCATCCTGTTTTCTTTGCTTCATTAGCAATTCACCATATTAGTTCTTATAGCAGTCCTCTTGAGCACATTGTGCTCTAGATATTACTTCTCTGAGTGCAATTCCACATAATGCCTGTGTATCCTATGTCTCCAACATTTTGAGCTCCGGCATGTTTTTGTTTTTATTTTTTTCCCCATTGTGAACCATGGCTTGGTTTTAAAACATGTGTCACCTCATATATATAAGCATTTCTCACAAAAAATGCAAGCTAAGTGCTTGATGATTCCACCTCATTGAAAAAAAGCCATAGAAACTAATGAATTTGGCATTTGCTTATGCAGTTACATGGAGGGATGTGTAGAATACTTTCTGGAATCGTTTGTAAAGTGCTGACAATTTTTCCGGTCTTAGAAGCAACTCGGCCAAGGAGCAAGTCTGGCATACAGGCTCTCTGTTCGTTGCATGTGGCTCTTGAGAAGTCCAAAAGTCTTCTTCAGCATTGCTCAGATTGTAGCAAACTTTACTTGGTAAAACCACACTTCCTGTACACTGATATCTAATGGAGCACTAATTAGCTTATATTGAGTACGAACATCAATTTATCGAGTCTGTTTTGCTCTCTTGTAAAATTCTTCTATCTTTTTCTTTATTTGATTTTAAGGTCTGTGCTTTGTTGCTCACTTGAACGAAGATTACAATATTGATAAGTGGTGATAATCAATATTGTTAAGTGATGATAATTTAATACTTGTGCCCCACTTTTGGCTGATAAATGGTTGTTGCATTTTTGTGACAAGCAATCGAGGCTTTGTGTTTTGACATTGGAGTTCTGGGACATTCAGTGACGGTGTTTTAACTTGTGACATATGTAATTGTTTTACTTCCTACAATATGGCACTTTCTACTTCCTGGTATCCCTTTTTTCAGATAAGCATGCATGGCATTGTAGCAGTGCTTCTCGGAACATTTGGTAAAAAAAACTAGTCAATGATTCCATGAATTGGTACATGTGCATATGATACTGAATTGTGAATCAATATTGCAATGATCAGAAAGATGATTTATCATTTTGATGGATCTGCCTATCCCTTATTTTAGTATTTTGGATGGCGACGAAACAGAAATTTAATTGCGTGAAAAAATGCAACTGTTAAAAGTTGGATACAAGTGCCATCCATCATGATGATAGATGGCTAACTATCATATACCACAAAAACCACAAACTGTGAAAGTTTCTCCATAACACTGTTTCCTGTTGACCTGGCTTAAGTAAGACTCTTCGCTGTTTATTTTTCCATAGTAGTGATGTAGGATGGAAATGGGTCAGGTTTAAGTGGGGGCCCGAGCCAACCAACCTGACCCAACCCGCTCATATAGGGATTGGGTTTGGCAGTATGTTGGTGAGGTTTGGGTAGGGTATGGGTGTCAATATTTTGACCCGAGTCAAGTTTGGGGTGGGTTCGGGTTTTGGTTGTGCCCTACCCGCCCTGCCCTGTGGCCCTGCCCCATTTTTCTTTCTTTTATGAATGACTCAGTAAGATTTGCATAGAAAGTTCTACTAGCACAGGTGATAGTGAGCAGTGACATACTACTAAAGGTCAGCTACATACATACATACACATATTTTAAATCTTAAAAATAAAAAAAACTAACGAGTATGAAACCTGACCTGCACCTGTCAAGGGGTGGGTTTGGTATTTATGGACCTAAAATTTCCATAGGCTGGGTCAGGTTGGGCATGGAGTAGCTTATCTGGTAGTCAGTATGGGTTTGGTATCATAGGCCCTAACCTCGTCACAGGTCAGCTCTGGCATACAGCAGCTCATGTTTCAGTCAGGTTGGGTATGGGTTGGTCTAAACCTTAAGCTAACCTGACCTGTTGCCATCCCTATCGTGGCATGATTGGAGGACATGTTCAACTTAGAAGTGACCTTGGGGTTTATGTATCTATTGACAGCAGTCCTAGATGAGACTTAGCCTAATTTTTTTTAATTATTGGGCCAAATCTGTACTTAATACTTGGAGTATATTTATGTATATTTTATGAAGATATGGACACTTATGTAGAATATCCTCAAGAAACAAACACCTTTATTATGTTTTGGGTTCTTATTGCACAAAAATGATTTGTTTTCTGCTCACAAGAAATGACATGTCAACAGTAGTACAAAGTAGCAGGAGGCGGAATGGATCCATGGTACTGAATCTTGTGTACAGAGCTTAGACCATCTAGTAGTGCATCTTGTTGTTGTTGTTGTTATTATTATTATTATTTTTAATTTAGTTCTCAAGTAGTTTTTGACAGAAACTTTTATCAAGGATGACAAAATTGTGGCATCATCCCTGTTTTTTTGACTAGGCTATAACTGGGGATTCTATTCTTCTAAAATTTGAGAAGGCAAGATGTAATCTCGAGGAAAGTCTTAAGCGAGTTGAAGACATAGTCCCCCAAGCTATTGGCCGTCAGGTAATTTACAGAGAAGCTATACAGACAATATTTTCACAAGCATTTTATCTTCTTTTGGGTCTTTGTAATTGCATTTGCATCAGTAAGTGCCTTTTCACTTTAAGGCATGATTCATGAACTGTCTGCAATTCCATTTATATTATGACTTGTTATCTCCAAAGCACTCTCAAAGCTAGAGGTAACCCATGCATATAACTCATATAAAGCCCATATTAGTTATTCCCCAACATTCAGACATTATCTTAAAGAGAGATTAAGAATCACAGAAATACACTGTTGATCACTCAGTTGTTAGGCCTTTAGTATTAACATTATCCGCTAGAATGAAGCCTTTAGTATTAACAGTATCCACTAGAATGAGATAAGAAAGCAAATAATGTTTTTTGTCAGAACTGGCTAAACCTCGCTTTCTTATTGCATATCCATTTCACCTATGCTACACGCAACTGAGAAAATCTTCTATTATCTTTTAAAATCTTCAGCTGATTATTTTATTTCCAGGCATAATTAATCAGTCAACTTTATTTTTCACAGCTAATGAAAAACAATAAATTATCTGTTCTTTGAATGGTAATAAATTCTCTATTCTGCTATCGCCATTTTGGATACGATGTTTCATGCATGAGCTAACAAATGTTTGGAGAAACTAGAACAAAAATGGAATCTTTATGTTTCTTTGGAAGGAAAGTCTCATGCATAAGTTGACATATCTTCCTATGAACCTGAAATATAGCAAGGTTTGTTTCTTGTTACATCTGTTTTTCGTGTTACTTTTCCAAATCCCTACATGTAAAAAGGCTGGTATTTACGCTATCAACAGATAGGGGTGTATCCCCTGGTGTTCAAAGAGAATTTGAGTTTTCTTTTTCAAAATTTCAGATTGGAAAAAATTCTT
Organism: Umbellularia californica; assembly: GCA_028538565.1. Taxonomy (NCBI): domain Eukaryota; kingdom Viridiplantae; phylum Streptophyta; class Magnoliopsida; order Laurales; family Lauraceae; genus Umbellularia; species Umbellularia californica. The sequence continues at coordinate 13,469,673 of JAPQWN010000004.1, read as the reverse complement.
TTTCCCGGATTGATTCAGTTTGGATATATTTATTTGATGTCAACCATGTTTCTCATAACCTGTTTAGTGTTTCATCTTCCCATTAGGTTTTAGCTGGCCAACAAGAGCATTATATATATGATGATAGAGTAAATAGTAATTGTTCTAAATTTATTCTATCTGGTGATGAATAGAGCAGATCATCAACGCTTTAGAATGAAATAAAGAGAAAATCGAAAGAAAAAATGGTAGAAATGGAGGTGCATGCCAATGCATTCTATGCGCAATGCCTATGTGGGGGTACAAAGGTGCCACTGCGTCTTCTCGAGTTTTGAAGATTTTTGCCCAATGAGGTTGTTTCTCAGGCCCAATGCCATTAAACCCTTTCATGACCCAACGGCATGGGCATTCTATTCACCCTCAATCTATCTATCCCTTGCTTCATCACAGCATCCAGAGAACCTTAAGTGCCTTCTGGAGATTCAAGAGACCAGGAACTACTGGGTTCACTATTCTGCCTCCTAAGGATTGTAAATGGAACATCAAAAACTTTTGATCTTTGACCTTAGGGTTTATCAAAAGTTTAGTGCCATTGCATCTTACATTTTGTAGAGCCTCCAGGTGATTTTTTTTTCAAAGAAACCCTTAAGGAACTGAGTCCAAAGCCATCCTTGAATCTAGAACGTCTGGTGTCTTGCATTGTTTTACTGCCTAGGGGCAATTTATGTCAAAAATTTGTTTTTATCACTCATTTTTATCCTCAGGGGCCCTGATGCTGCCATGATGATCTGATTCACATCACGGGACCTAGCCCTCAATGGTACAGCTAGTTGCAAACTCCTAAAGCCCTCTGATTCATGGTGGCATGTTTGATATGATTTTGAATCGAGGACCACTCGAGCAGTGTTGTTCTGGACACCTCACATTAGTAAATCTCTTTTTTTGCACTCTTATGGCTCTCAAATTAAAAATTCTAACGGTCCCACTCAGGGCTTTGTCAGTATCACTCCTGCTGCGCAAGTCCCCAAATCCGCTTGAGTGACGTAGATCTTCAGAGAGGCCAAACATGGTGCATTCCAGCTTCTTTTACTGGGACTTTCCCAATCATGTTCAAACCCAAGGAAACTCTCGATGGAGAAAACACCATGTTCAAAGCTTGGAAGGGCAACAATGCAGCGGATCAACTTATGAGCTCAACCAATCAAAATATGAATGGCATATTGGCATGTTGCACATTTTGCTCATTGTTGCTACTGTTCCTCACTTCCCCTCACCCTAGCTAGAAAGTAAGCTTGCCAATTCAGTTACTAACTCGGCATATCCTTTATAATACCCCAGGGATGAAAGTCAAGTTTCCAGCGCCTTTGGAAAATGGAAATTTTGCATGAGGACACTCCGTGTCTAATGGATTAATGCTTTCGGAATGATTACTACCTGAGGATATTGTCCCATTTGGAAATTGTTTTAAGGGGTTGGACAAGGTCTGTGAGCTCCTAAAGCCCACCGAAGAGCAGCCATCTGAAAGAAACGAAACAATGCAGAAGAAACCTGGAGAAGGCGTTCTTCAAATTTCAAACCCAGGAAAGAAACCTTCACTGTAGTATAGAGTTCAGGCTCAAAAGGCAGTTGAGATACTTGAACTTTTTGGGTTTTTGCCAATGATGTTGTTTCTTGGGAGTTGGGTCCCAACTCATTGGAACTTCATAAATATGGGTTCTTGCATAATCAGGGTCATTTTATTTACTCCCAGGCTACCCCTTGCTTCTGTATGCCTCTTAGATAATCTGAGAACCCTTCTGGAGTATCAGAAAACCTGATTTAGAGGGGTTTCCCTTCCAATCCAATCTTGTGCCTTCTGAGGATTGTAAGAGGAACTTTAAAAATCCTTTTATCTCCTAGGTTAATCGACAGTTTAATGCCTTCAGAACCAAATTAAATTCAATAAAATCAAACCTTTCTTTTGTAAGATCATTGCCACTTGTTTTGCTCATCTGTGGACTCATCCTGTGCATTAAGGATTAAGGAAACTCTTCAAAATAAAAAGGAAAATGAGAAACAAGTAATTGGAACTAAAATATATATTTTTATAACCTTGATTGACTTAAGCCTTATTATTCCTAGATTTTTTTTATCCATTTTGCTATCATGTTCACTGCAGATATTGGAGATTGTGGCTGAGCTTGAGGGGAATGTGTTTTCCCTCGATCCAGTAGAGAAACAGGTTGGTGATGAAGTCATTATGTTGCTCCAGCAGGAAAAAAAAGACAATGGCAGCTGTAATGACATCAGCGAACTCGAAACCTTTCACCAAGCTGCCTTAAGGCTAGGCATTACTTCTTCAAGAGCTGCTCTGGCCGAGAGAAGAGCTCTCAAGCGGCTGGTTGAAAGAGCACGCATTGAGGAAGACAAACGGAAGGAATCCATCATTTCTTACCTCTTACACCTTATGAGGAAATACTCCAAGATCTTCAGAAGCGAGTTTTCAGACGACAATGATTCACAAGGATCAAGTCCTTGTTCCCCTGCAGTCCTGGGTCCGTTTGAGAATGGAAATGGGCCTCAAGATAATGGCTATACTTTTGACCAGCAACTGTCAAATCTTGGTTTCTTCAATTTGAAGACAAATGTTAGGAGATCAGGAAACATACCAATACCACCTGAGGAATTCAGGTGTCCTATCTCACTGCAACTAATGTATGATCCAGTCATCATATCATCTGGGCAGACTTACGAGCGAGTTTGCATTGAGAAGTGGTTCCATGATGGGCACAGTACTTGTCCGAAAACTCAGCAGCAGCTGTCACATATCTTTGTAACTCCTAATTATTGTGTTAAAGGTTTGATCACTAGTTGGTGCGAACAGAATGGAATTCCCATACCTAGTGGGCCTCCTGAATCTCTTGATGTCAACTATTGGAGATTAGCTTTATCAGAGAGTGAGGCTACAAATTCAAGATCCATGGGGAGCATTGAGTCCTGCAAGCTGAAGGGAGTTAAGGTGGTTCCTCTCGAGGAGAGTGGCATCATAGACAAAGTTGAAGAAAATGAGAACTCCAGTGTAGATAGCTCTTGTCATGACCAGGACAATAAAGAGGATATGTTTGAAAGATATGAGAGCTTGCTTGCTGTTTTGAATCAAGGAGAAAATGTAAGGAGCCAGACCAAAGCAGTAGAAGAGATACGGTTTTTGCTGAAGGATGACGAGGAAGCAAGGATTTTTATGGGCGGTAATGGGTTTGTAGAAGCTTTGGTGCGGTTTCTGAGGACTGCCATCCAGGAAGAGAATGAGGAGGCTCAAGAGATTGGTGCCATGGCTCTCTTCAACCTTGCTGTTAACAATAACAGGTTTGGTCTTGTTAACTGTTGAATAATCACTAGTTTTATCCTTGTCCTGGGAGAAATAGTCACTTATCTTTATTGGGTAATGTCTTGTTTGTGTCACTTTTTAAATTTGACTACTATGAACTATGATAACAAGATACAGGGTTTGTGAAAACATATTATGTTGGCAAAAGTTCCAAAATGTACCCTTCTATCTGCATCAGGAGTGATGACAATTTTGTCATACTCTAGTAGGTATGGAACTTATAAACAAATGGTGTTAACATGTCTTTAAGTCACTACACACTATGAAAACCCAATTGGCTCACTTTCAGAAATGCTATATTTTTTAGAACTTCGCACTACAATGCAATTGGAAGTTTAGAAAATCATTAGCTACTTCTTCGAACTCGGCTTTCCTTACCACCACCAACCCTCCCCTCACCCACAAATATACTGAGAAAAGCTGGTCCCCTCATTTGTGTTTGCTACCCTCTGTTTACTAATTGTGATCTAGGTGTTGCTTACCACTTTATCAAGTTACATACTTTCAATCAGTGGTGGAACCAGGGAGGGGCTGGCAGGGGCCATGATCCCCCATAATTTCAGAAAACCCCCTTATGTTTTAAGAAAATTTATAGTTTTTTACATATGGCCCCCGCCACCCCCCCACCCCAAAAAAAAAAAAAATAAATAATAATAATAAATAAACCCTATATATTTTGAGAATTATATTCACTTTTTTATATGTGGCCCTCTGAAGATTTTGTTTCTATATAGTGGTCCCCCCAAGCAAAAATTCTTGGGTCCACCCCTGCTTTCAATCTACTCAAGATGGTGATTTTCTTCTTGCCATTTTGTTAGCAAAGATTAATTTCCAGAAAATTTTTGAAAACCCAGCCCCTGAAAAGCTGTAGAAAAATTTCTCCCAACAATGGGTAGGATCCAAACGCGGACATCCCAAAGTATTGGATTGGCTTATGATAAATTTTTATTTGTATGCGTTAAGTGCCCTAAAATTGTCCCGATGCATATTTCTTGTTATTCGTTGCTCCTCTTTATTATCTCTTGTAAAATACTTCAAAGCTTAACATTAAAAAAAAATATTTGAAGCTTTTTTTCAAAACTTATCGTTTTTTCTATCATTAATGTTTGGAAGATTATCTATTGACTTGGTATTGTTTGTTAGAAATTCCACTATGACTTTGTAAAATTTTCTTCCAGCACTCTACATGTATCTTTGAAATTTCTCTGAAGGAAGGAACATTAAAAAAAAAAAAAAAAAAATCTCTGAAGAACACTTGAGTTTCTCTGTGACCTCATTATGCTTTTCCAGTTGCGCTTCTACTTATACTCAATATATTTATTTTTTAATTCCCTATTATATATATTTCATTGGGTGTAAAACACTCTCTTATACCTTTATGCATGGATGTGTCCCTGTATGTCTCTTTTTTTTTTTCTTAATATAAAGTTTTTTTTTTGTTCCCAATAAAAAAATAAACATCATCATCATCAAAGTCTAGTCTCAACTATGTTGGGTCGGCCCAATAAAAAATAAACCTAAAAATATCCTATCCTATGATACTGTGTTTTTTTTTTTTTTTTTAGATTTACCGGCCCAGGAGATCTTACTATACCCAATTATACTTCTCAGTTTACATTTCAGGCAGTGACTTTTCTTTAGTTGTGTTTCAGGAACAAGGAAATGATAATGTCAGCAGGGATTATTCCATTGCTTGAGAAAATGATTGCAGAATCCAATGCCTATGAATCAGCTACAGCTCTCTACCTCAACCTCACCTGCCTTGATGAAGCCAAGCCCATCATTGGCTCAAGCCAAGCCATGCCTTTCTTAGTCCGGCTTCTCCAAGCTGACTGTGGAGCTCAATGCAAGCTCGACGCCTTGCATGCACTCTACAACCTATCTACACACTCACCAAACATCCCTCGACTTCTCAAAACTGGCATTGTTGATGGACTCCAGGCCCTCCTCATGGCCAATGGTGGGCCTGCCAATCACACATGGGCCGAGAAGTCAATCGCTGTATTAATAAATTTGGCATCCAGTCAGGATGGGAAGAAAGAAATCACATCAACACCAGGGCTGGTCGTGGAGCTTGCTGCCATCTTGAACATGGGTGAGCCCATTGAACAGGATCAAGCCGTTTCATGCCTTCTAATTCTGTGCAGCGACGATGACAAGTGCAGTCAGACGGTGTTGCAGGAAGGGGTGATACCATCATTGGTGTCCCTTTCAGTGACTGGGACAACAAGAGGAAAGGAAAAGGCACAGAAGCTGCTGGCGCTGTTCCGGCAGCAGCGGCAGCGGGAACCACCACCCGCTCGGGTGTTGCAACGAGCAGAGGGTAGCAGTGCGCCACCAGAAGGTAAACCAATGTGCAAATCAACGTTGAGGAAGGCGGGGAAGTCATGGACTTCTTCATGGAAGAGCAAACCTTTCTCTATATACCAGTGCTAGAGCTATGGCCTTTGGCTTTGGGCTAGCCATGTAAATTTTTGTTGTATTTTCTCTCCCTCTCTTTTCATTTTCTACTTGGCTTTATTTTGCCACATCTCTCTCTATTTCAAGGGAAAAAAAAATGGGGGAACAAAATGAGATGTACAGTCCAGGCCTCTTGGATCTTGTGATTATGTTGTATGTTCTTCTTCCTTGCTCTCTTTGGCATATAGTTGCAAAATGCATTTAGAGCAGGCATCCATACGGTGGGTCCCATAACTGAATATATTTATTATGTGGGTCCCATTACTGAATCTACTTATTATTTGCTACTTATATTCTTTGGTAGAAGTTTTCCACTTCCGCGTGTTTGTGTTTATTTTTATTTTTGGGAGATGGTACACAACCCGTGAGACACTCAATCAATCCCTAGGCAGCTAGGGATCAGCCGTGTGAGATGAGATACCCTTTCTTTTGGAGATAGATAATTTACATACTGAGGAGTCATTACGTATGTAGAATTTTGTGATGTATGAAGTTGAACTTTGCGCCTTCATTGGTTGTATAGTCTATCAATTCACCAAAAGTGGGAGCGATGTGGTTGGCTTGACATTTGTGGGTAGTTACTATATGCCAAATTCAAATCCAACCCATTGGTTTACCTTGCGGAAATGTCAACCCAAGCCCAACCCGAATAGTTTTGAACATGCATTGTAACCAGGTTGAATAGCAACTATTTAGCCAATTAACCTTAACCCACTTATCAATTAGATGTGAGTGTCAACCTGAACCCAATATTAAAATAAGGAAGAGTTAGCTGTAAATTAGAGAGTTGGCAGGTAGCGAATGATAGTAAACAAGTTCTGTGAGACTTCTCCTAAGTTAAATAAAAATTCAGACCGTGCATGCCAGGTTGCCCGTCTAGCTCAGTTGGTAGAGCGCAAGGCTCTTAACCTTGTGGTCGTGGGTTCGAGCCCCACGGTGGGCGTTCATTTTCTTTCTTTTTTCTTTTTTTTTTTTTAGTTTTTTTAAATATATTGTTCTTTCTGGTAGCTGCTTTGTTGTTTCTTTTTGGCGAAATAACAAAAGAAAGAAAAAACTTCTAGTGTTAATTATGTTATTCATCATGTGATCAAATTCACGTTGGGACAAGCGCCTTTTTGAGTAATTCACTTGTAAAGTTAATTTAAGTGAATGGTTACTTTAAGTGACAAGAAAAGAATAAAGGTCTTATAAAAAAAAGTATAAAATCTCAAAAATAACTTCTTATTTTAAAAAAAATAGAAGTTAAGTGTTCAATCTTTCATTCCACTAAAGGACAAAAAAAACCCTCTTTTTTCTGTCTAAAAGTGGGGGAAAGAAATTCCTTCGCATGCCACAAAAGGACAAAAAGTTGAAAAGGTGGATTTTAAAGTTTCGTAGTTTTTTATAAGATTCCCTCTTCTTTTTTTGATTTCTTAAACTGACCATTTGCTTGAGTTCACTTTTCGAGTGAATTCACTTGCAGGCATCCAATGAAAGGTGGGCCATTGATTTTGACAGGTTTCGATTTTGATTATGGTAGACTCAGTGGCGGACCCAGGATTTCCGTTTGACGGGGGCTAACAATAGTTACTTCAAAAAATTAATCACGATTTTATTGTACTTTCTTCACATTAATGGTAAAAGAGAAAATGTATTACATTTACTTTAGAGATAATTCTTGCCACTCTTGTACTAAATATACATTTGTCAAACTTTGGTTGAGCGTTTAAACTGAACCCCACTGGCCCAAACTGATAAAATTCCAAACATAAATTGACAGATTTAAGTTTAGGTTGTTGCCTGGAAATCGAAAACTAATTCAATTCTTATTAGGTTTAGGTTAGGTTCATGTTAGGCATTTGGGAACATTAGTTAGGCCAGGTTGAACTTAGGTTCTTGTCCATTTTAAGTTTGCCCAAAATTTGATCAGACATGTTGCACCCTTCTCATGCCCACCAATTTAGACTCTCACACAATAAATGGAGTTGTACTTTTCAATGGAGCTCAATGTAATATTGATATTATTTTAGATCTCAAAATTACTTAAAAAGAAAATATGAGTAAGAAAAAAAAACACATCTTCATATTGGATGACTATCAAATGACAAGCTTTAAGCTAGTTAAGCAAGCAAGGACATAAATGTCCTCCTTGACTAAATCACAAATATATACATATTTTTTAAGTCTTTAGCTGGAATATATAAATGAGACTAAACTCTAAAGTACTAATAGTTAGGTCAATTACGCTAGCTATGTTTAAAACCATCATTCGTATTATGAAACCACTTTTATAAATGATGTGATTGATTTAGTGATAAACTTGGTTTGATTGATTTAGTAATAGATTTGGTTTCGACTAACAGACAAGAAAGAGGGAAAGATATGTCAAGTCTTGATATTATTAATAAAATGAAAAAACATTCATGTGCATCTATCCCTCACTATATTACGGTGAGGTACAACATAGCGGGGCCAACGTTATGATTCATCCGAACCATCCACACAAATAGGACCCCCTAAATTACACTGGATCCATTGAATTTCCACTAATCCAAATAGATTGAACTGTGGATCGAGGGTCAATCTTTTTTCTTTAATATAAGACGTTAAATTTGTAGGCCATGGACGAAGGGGTTAAAAGCATGGGATTGACCCTAAGCTTGATATATGAGCCCATCCAAGATGTCTCTTTCCATCCCCCAAGTCCCATGATCAATGGGGCTCTAAGTGGGCCCTATCAAGTTTGTCCCTCACAGTATGATGAGGGATGCATGCACATGAATGTCTCCACAACAAAATGACACTAATGGTTTATAATCATAAAAAAGAAAAAAAAATGGATAGAAATTGGATATGGCTAGGATATCCAATGTTTGCCCCATCATGTAAACTGATGGGTTTGGGTTTTTCAAGTTGGGAAAGGATAGTGGGGCGTTTAGTTAATTTTAAGTGGGGGGTCGACCATAAGGGCCTTAAGGACCTAATGGGTATTTTCAATTTTGGAGGGGGCTTCAGCCCCCAACCCAATACACTTGGGTCCACCCCTGGACATAAATGTCCTCCTTGACTAAATCACAAATATATATATATATATATATTTTAAGTCTTTAGCTGGAATATATAAATGAGACTAAACTCTAAAGTACTAATAGTTAGGTCAATTAGGCTAGCTATGTTTAAAACCATCATTCGTATTATGAAACCACTTGTATAAATGATGTGCTTGATTTAGTAATAAACTTGGTTTGATTGATTTAGTAATAGATTTGGTTTCGACTAAGAGACAAGAAAGAGGGAAAGATATGTCAAGTCTTGATATTATTAATAAAATGGAAAAATATTCATGTGCATCTATCCCTCACTATATTACGGTGAGGTACAACATAGCGGGGCCAACTTTATGATTCATCCGAACCATCCACACAAATAGGACCCCCTAAATTACACTGGATCCATTGAATTTCCACTAATCCAAATAGATTGAACCGTGGATCGAGGGTCAATCTTTTTTCTTTAATATAAGACGTTAAATTTGTAGGCCATGGACGAAGGGGTTAAAAGCATGGGATTGACCCTAAGCTTGATATATGAGCCCATCCAAGATGTCTCTTTCCATCCCCCAAGTCCCATGATCAGTGGGGCTCTAAGTGGGCCCTATCAAGTTTGTCCCTCACCGTATGATGAGGGATGCATGCACATGAATGTCTCCACAAAATGACACTAATGGTTTATAATCATAAAAAAGGAAAAAAAAATGGATAGAAATTGGATATGGCTAGGATATCCAATGTTTGCCCCATCATGTAAACTGATGGGTTTGGGTTTTTCAAGTTGGGAAAAGATAGTGGGGTCTTTAGTTAATTTTAAGTGGGGGCTCGATCATAAGGGCCTTAAGGACCTAATGGGTATTTTCAATTTTGGAGGGGGCTTCAGCCCCCAACCCAATACACTTGGGTTCGCCCCTCGGTAGACTCCACAGTGGGTCCACGGTTCCACTCATTTAACTCAGGATTTCCACGAGTAAGAGCCTCATACGATCCGGACTCAGCGGGTCCAAGGTCTGCTTGGAGAGTGTGTTTGATACACACGAGTGGCAAGTAGAGTCAGTTGATGCACGTTAGAAAGTGATTGATGATGACAAGTCTCACCCGCTAGTATGGTTCAATCCCAATGCCAATGAACTTGGTCCCGACTAATTGCCGGACAGGGTTTAAAGCATAAATTCGGAACCTAAAGAGGGAATGGAATGCTGGCCTTTCTCACCTGCTGTTGAAAAACCTTTCGGTTGTGTGCGGAATTGTGGAAAAATGAGTTCACTACCTGAGGAGGATGACTGGATGAGGTTACAACACGAGAATCCTCAAAAGTCAAATGCAGGAAATTCAATTTGGGGGGCTTTTGAGAATTTCTACTTTTTGTGAGGTATGGGCGAGGGCTTCGAGACCCATGTACCTGAGTCCTCCTCTAAGACCCATATGAAATCACGTCCTTGCTTGACCCTATGGGACTAATCCACTTATTTGAGGTCGACATGCCGCACTGCTTCCCTTTTTTTTTTTTTTGGGCCATCCGAGGGTTTTCAATCTTTTGGGCTGGACTAATCTCTTCGGGCTCAGAGGGAAGTCGGGTAAACTCCCCTATAACCAAAGTGTGGTCGTAAAGTTTCGAACCTACAAGTCCTCCTCTAAGACCCATATGAAAATCATGTGCTTGCCCCATAAAATAAGGATGGCAATGGGGCGGGGTGAGTTCGTATTTAGACATACCCTAACTCGACTCAAATGGTTTTTGCACTATACCCACCTTGACCCATGGTAGGTTTTATAGTTTTTATACCAAATCAAAATTATGAAAAAGTAAATGCATTTGTGAACATTTGAACACACAACATTTCTAGAGAAAATGTCACTCCTTAATATCACATGTAGTAATACAATTTGACCATCCCAAATGGCAATGGGGCGGGATGAGATTAAGGGGGATGGAAAGATCTATGTGAGACCACTCCAAGTATTAAGTTGGACCCTAAACCCATGCCCCCAACCCCTTCATCCATTGCCCACAAGTTTAATGGCTTCATTTTCAAAAAAATATTTAACCCTCGATCCAACGGTTCAGTCCATTCAGATGTGTGTCAATCCTTTAAAGTCAAGTAAAGTCAAAAAGTCAAATACACTTTATTCAAAACTTTACTAATACAATTAAAGTCAAGTAAAGTCTCCATTTTCCAAACAAGATGTCACATCAAATGCACTTTATTCAAAACTCCCTCCATCTTTTTCAAACAAAAAGTCAAAAAGCAACTACCTTTATCCACTAAAATACAAAAAAAACTCCACTTTTCCATACAAAAAGTTAAAAAGATTCCATAACAAACAACTAAAACCAAAATACCATCATAACCTACTTATATTTTATTCTTTCTTCAAATCAACTTTACTTGACTTGACTATATTAGTAGAGTTACCAAACTGGCCCAGGATTAGTGACTATCAAGGGGTTCCCTATTGGTTGCTAGGTTTGGATGGGTTGCTAGTTGAGCCTCGCAAAAAAAATTCTCATATAACTCACTTGAATATTTTCCTACAACTTAATATATAAAACCTTACTTAGTAATATATATAGTCAAGGTGAGGCGGGTTAAACATACCGAAAACCTAAACTCGACTCGGATTCGCGTATCAAAAACCAAACCCCACCCGTACTCTATTGACACCCTAATAATTCCGTCACTAATAGGAGCGGGTCAGGGTGGGTCTCCATTGAAACTCAACCCATTGCCATCCCTACCCAAAACCCAACTATCATGTTTAGGTCGGTCGCCCTCAAACGAAAATCTTAAACTCAGTCACAATCTATGATGCCCTGATACGGCATGGATACGGCAAGGACACGCCGTAGACACAGTAGGGACACGGAATTTATACATAAAAAGTGAAGTATTGGATACGATACGATATGATACGTTGTCCATTTTGAAGTATCCGTGCATCATAGGTCACAATTTCTACCTTGTTACCCCACTCACAAACTCGGCCCCGAGTCACAATTTTCAAAACTTCAACTCAGTACAAACCTCTTCTGCTTTATTTCCCTCGCATTCTCTTCCCCACACTTCCCTTCTCTTAAACTCAGAACGAAAACTTTCGCTCTCAGGACAAAAAATCGAATCGAATTCGATTCTCTGACGATCTCTTCCTTCTTTTCGTCCAAACGATTCCATGGATTTCCTTCAATCCCTTGTCAATTCTCGATCGGAACAGACGAGATGTTTTCCCCAAATCCCCACTCAAATCCATTCCAAGAGATCGGAAAATGAATCCTCTCTTTATAAAATCAGGGCTGCGAATTCCATTGAAATGTTTGTTTGTTTGTTTGTTGCTGAATCATGAAGAATCCGGATAGTTCTCGTGGTAACGATCTTCTTCGACTGCGAACGATTCGTATGTTTTTGAATAAGATTTCATTATTGTTGTTATTGTTGTTTTTGCTGCTGAATGCATATGCATCTTGTGCTTTTCTTGGTTTGTTTGTGTTTTCATTCGTTTTCTTTTCTTTGAAGGTTTGTTTTGTCCTGTTTGATTAGAAAGTGATTCGCTTTTGGCTTTTCTGTTGTTTTGTTTGTGGCTTCTTTATGTTTGGGTTGTCTTCATTTGTTGCTGTTGGATTTGGGGTCTGTGGGATTTTTATGGATAGTGGATTAGGTTTGTTTGTTTTTAGTGTTTTGACCCTTTCTTCATGTTTTTTTTCTCCTTTTGAATTGTGTTTTCCATGGAATTTTTGTCTTTGTCAGGGGTGCTTTAATATATGAATAGAAAATTGTGAGCTTTGGAACTTTTGGAGAGGGCATGTGCTTGTGGTTTTTTAAATTTGTATGTCTTATGCCTGTTGACAATATTTAATGGTTTATGATTCATTTTTGATGCCATCCAAAAACCCAGTTGTGACTGGTTTGGATAACATGATGGAATGAATGGTTATCTTTTGCGCTGTGATTTGGGTGGGATTATGCTTTTTTTGGCAATTATAAAAGATAGAACCTTTTTTTTTCCATTTGAATCCTATTCCAAGAACAGAGTCAATTAAAAGTGCATTTGGGTGCACTAGCCCACCAAATAGTTTGAATGTTGAATGACTATTGTATTTGTAAATGCCCAGAAACTGAATATCTCTCTCTCTCTCTCTCTCTCATACGAAAAAAGCACTTGATTAGATGCCTTTTTTTTATTAGCAGCCATCACATGCTTTCTTGCTAATTCAAGCCAATTGTCAATACCACTCTAATCCAATAGAGTGCATTTAATTATCACAACCAAGCCTTCCCAACACTTTCTATTTTTCTCCAACAACTTCTCAGTAAGATCCCTGAAGATTTAGGATGTTGGATCGCAAACCCCAACCGGCAGCTGTCACTCAACCAGGGCAACAACATGGAAATATGATGGAAAATATTTATAATTCTCAACATGGTTGCTTCGGAAAGTAACCAGTGGAACGCCATCTCTTCTCTCTGTGTTGCATAGATTCTGTGAAATGGCTTCTGTCAGATTTTTCACTGACTATTCTGTTAATAGTTTAAAAGTTGTTTTTTTAGTTGATGAAACAATGTTGCATTTGTTTTTGAAATCCAAGTAGAACATTGGATTATTTAATTGGTTGATTGTTTCAAGTAAGATTTAGTCATGATCTTTAATGATTTCTATTTTTTGCATATTATTTTCATTTAAAAATGAACATTTATTTTAATTTGTTTCAATATAATGCTGAATCCACGTATTCTACATTTTGGGATTTGTGGAATTGGACACCTCGTACTAGTATTAGATTTCGACAAACACTTGTACTCATGCAACTTAACTTCTCCTCAACACAAAACTGTTAGGAACTAGAGATTCACTAATGTATTCATGAAAGTTGACATATTTCTAGTATTTAATGGCTAGGCCTTGCAGTCTGCTTTGGCCTATTTCGTTTACACCATATTTCATGTAAAATGAGCTTAAGACAAGTAGAAAGCTGCTTTAGAATTAGGTTTCTTGAAGACATTCCAGAGTTCCAGACGATTGACTTGATGGTTACTTCTTCTGATTGTCAATAGTCCAATGACTACAGAGGTTGTTGAATGCTGACCATAAAATACAAAATCTTCTTTACCTTGAATATGAATCATCCCTTATCATTCAAATGATTATAAGTTTCATATAAGTAATTTTTGGAAATGATCCATCTACCTTGTGACTCACTGAATTCATGATCTTTGTTACCTAGGTCATCTAAATTAGAGAATGAAATTTAGGCTTCACAAATTTGATATATTTATAACTAATAAAAAGTTAGACAGTTCCTATAAGTGTTTTTTGTTCAGTTGGTAGAAGCTTTGAAACTTAATTATGATGGTCATGGGTGTTCAAACCTTCTGTATCCTTTTAAGTCTTGTATAGAACATGGCCAACTCCCATGATTTGGGCTGTGACTTGGCTGAGTCACATGATTTCAAGGAGTCTAAAGACCGACTTGCTCTGAGTTTGTACCATTGTGAGTCATAACTATTTAATTCTTTACAAATTTATGTTGTTTAGTTGAGTCAAGTTGGCCAATTCACTGATTTGACTTAATTAGTCGGCAAGCTACCACTTTCGCAGTTGCACGACCAAAGTCTAACAACCTTCACCAACGAAGCAACTAACAACCTTCACCAACGGAGCAATTCACTACTAGGAATATATTATTGCTTCCACATATGTTTTGTCCATATTTCACATGGTTTAATGTTAGGTTGTTATTGTTAGAGCTGGGTTTATTTGCTTAGACTGCTTTAATTTAATGATTTTCCACTCTAAGAGTTTTTTTTTTTTTTTTTTTGGGTAATGTATTTTCCTGCCTAAGATTGTACCATTTTTTTCAAATATAAATTGACATAGATCATTGTACATATTTGCAGGCATATCTGGGGATGGGAGGTGTTTATTTAGATCTGTGGTACATGGTGCTTGCTTAAGAGTAGGAAAACCATCTCCAAGTGACAACCTTCAGAAAGAACTAGCTGATGAGCTGAGGGCTAAAGTAAGCCATAAATATTATTTTCAAGCTCCTTTTTGACGGATTGCAGATAAACTAATGAATTCTAGTAGTCATCCACTGAGTGAAATTTCCCTTGCATATCAATTGTCATCCATTATCTATCCTAAATCGTGCATTCTATCCTTTCCATTGGGAAGCAATGGGCAAAATTGTTTGGCCATCCACAGCTAAACACTTTCTTTGATAAATCAATGTCATACTACTTCCATATATTTATATTGCTCGTTCAATGTTCCCTGTCAGCTATAAATTTTGTGAATAATAATTTTGGTTTACTATTCTTTAGAATACTTGAGCTTTGTCGTAACACAACCCCAACCCCCCCCAACCCAGTGTCCTTGCTTGGTAGTGATTAGTTCAAGTGTATAGCAAAAGAATTCATTATTCTTAGAATTATATACATTTTATCTTCCAGTTCTTAAGTTTAAACCATCAACCATCAAAATCATAAATAATTTGTGTTTTTAGTTATGAATTAATTGTGGACTTTGTTTGGCAGGTTGCTGATGAATTCATCAAGAGACGTGCAGAAACTGAATGGTGAGGTTCTTTGGATAAAAATGGTGAATTCTTGTTTAGGTTCCTTTGCTTGATGTTGCTGATTCACCACCTCTTGACCAAAAGAAAAAAAATGGTGTAAAACGGTCAACTTAGAAAAATTTTACTTGTTACCAACATATATTTCCTCCGGCTATCAAGATAATGGAATCTGTCTATTGAAAATATGTAGCACTTTATTTTGAGCCACTAAATGTACTGCTTTTGTTTTTTGGAAGTCTCATATGGAAATGAAAGGTGATAATGTGGGTGATGCATCCCCTTCAATCTCTCCATTCGCTTGATTGGCATGAAAGACCTTGCCTTTTCTTTCTTTTTGCTCTTTGGGTTGAAAGAATTCAACAAGGGCTATTCATCTAAAATTTCCTGGTTGGAAGTCAAGTAAGACTTCAAAGGAACTCCAAAATGGGGAGTAGTTAGAAAATGGAAGATGGTTATAGTAGGAAGCAAACTTTGAGGTAAAATGTGAAAGATGGTACCAGAATAATGTCATATTTCACCTTGCCAGAAATTATACCTGTTGTGAATTTGGATGTATATATACATAAATACATATACATATAAAGGGCCATCCTTTGCTGAGCACGGTACTTGTGGGGCCCACCTGGGGATGGGGTTGTTTTGATCCCCTCTTCCTATCTGTGTATGGTGATAGAGTCTCGGATCTTCATCCTAACTACTTGATCAGCAGTCCACAAGTTTTCACCATCCAAAATGAGTGCATAGTCTATCCAACAATCCAATCCATTATGATGGGTGCCTAACTCAAGACCAGTGCGTTTCCCTGTTTTGTGATCCACTTAGATGGATCATAAGGTGGGCCCACTAGGTGTTCGCCCATCTGCCTCTCACAATAACATGAGCACCGGTGCTTTGCGAGGTTTTTTCACATATAAATATACATTTATATGTGTATTTTGATTGTTTGTTAGTATGCAATTTTTGTTCTAAATTTTGCATTTATGCACCAAAAAACAACAGCAGAAATTAATCAACTTAATTAAGCATGTATAATTGAATATTGAGGTCATGCGCAAAATTTGGTTATCTTATACAAAAGCTCTTTTATGTATTAATATGTTTTTGCTCTGAATGTTCCTTTCTTGTTGGGGCTGGTAGCTTTTCTGTATATTCCTCTTGTATGGATTGGCTTTGATTATGGAAACAATTAAAAAAAGAAGAAAAGACAGAAAAAGTTGAATATTGAGATTCAGCAATGAGTCTTGTGGAATGCAAAATCTCTCATTGCCAAACATCAACATAGTGAGGAATGGGTGAAAAATGGGAAAGGCGCTAGTACATGCTTCACACTATGATTACATTTGGTTATGCAGTTGGTCACGACATCAAATCCCATCAACCACTTATATTTTTTTGTATCTGTGGGCTGCATATTTGTGAGCCAAACTGTTCAATTTGTTTATCGAAATGATAAACACTGAGACCTTTTTAGGTTTATTATCTTAAATCCTCATAGATATTGAATAATTTGTGGAAAACGATAAAAAAAACTCCCAACCTATAGATATAAATTTCTGCACTTTGTGGGCCCCCAATTCACGATCCAAACCATTCAATATTTTCATATTAATGATAAGCATCAAGATGTTTAGTTTCATATCTTATATCTTCATAGATTGTGAGAAATTTGTGAAAAACATCCATAAAATCCGAACACATCTAAAACCATTGGATGTACTCATTTACTCTTGTGAAAATGCTGATTGTGATGAACATCGTAATGTGTTTCACATATGCAACATTTGCATATGTAAAACCCATTTTCCTATCCTATGAGTAAAAAGTTAAACAACCCCTTAGAGAATTACCTGAGTCCCATTAACTTCTGTGTATTTGACTATGAACTTGACTTTGTTTGTTTCAGTCAAAATCTGGTCGCATTATTGTTCCATTTTTGGCTTATGGCCAAATTATTTTTTAACTTCATTATTCTTCTCAAATATCGTTAGATCTTTGTGTGTAACATGTGAACAGGCAACTTTATTTTGTCATATCAAGCTTTGCTATATCTTCTTCCTCAATGGCACGAAAGCACTTAGGTTTCAACCACACTAATAGTTATTTTAATTATTATTATTGTTTGTGCTTTATTTTCTTTGGAAAAATTATTTTCATCCCTTAGGAGGGGAAACATACTTCCACTAATGAATATAAGCTTCAGGTATAAACATGCCTTTTTTGCATCAAGTATCTTTACATCAAGTGGATTACTTACACAGCTGTGGTGAAGGGCCTTAATAAAGAAAATGGTACAAATAGAATGACAATCCCATCATTTGATTTGATTTTTCTTTGATGGGTACATGATTTCATCATGAGATGACTTTTAATTTATGATAGCCAACTAGTTTATTGTTTCCATTGCAGCATGCAAATTTAGATGATGTTTGTTTTTCTTATTCCATGATATTAAATCCTAAATAGCATTTGTTGTATGTCACAGGTTTCTTGAAGGTGATTTTGATACATATGTTAGACAGATCAGACAGCCTCATGTTTGGGGAGGGGAGCCTGAGTTGCTCATGGCTTCACACGTTATCCAGTGAGTTGTGGTTCTTCTGTGAACCTAACAATCTGCCTGCTTCTTGTTAATGCTAATCTCAGCTGGTTTTCATTTCGACTTTGTTGCTTCTTGATTTCATCTGCCATACTTTCCACATTTAACAAGAACTCTTTTTTTTTTGCAGGATGCCGATCAATGTTTACATGCTTGATAAGAATTCTAGTAGCCCAAAAGTTATTGCTGAATATGGTCAAGAGTATGGGAAGGAAAACCCTATATGTGTTCTGTATCATGGTTATGGACATTATGATGCTTTGCAGATTCCTTTAAATGGAGCACAAACCAAGTTGTAAGACTCACTGCACCTTCTTTACATGACTTGTAGGTTGAAATACATTGATTCTGCTCTTTTAGTGCTACAGTCTCTGGTTATTATGACAAATCTGATAGTGTGAAACAGGGAATTTGGGCCCCTAAGGTACTGGGGATTCATGTTGGTTTGACTTAATCATCTGATAGTGGATTTGTGTTCCAAGAATTCCTGTCGGTTGACTACTTTGTTTGATCATGCGTATTTGGAATACCAATATGAGAAATGATCTAAAGAGACTTGCCAACCCCAGAAACATTAGGATTTAGAGTGATAATATGTTGTCATTTGGAATTCCAAAAGGGCAGGACTTAGCTGCCGGATTTCAAATTCATTTGAAAGATTGTATTTGGAACATTAACTGTCAAATGGGCCCTATGGTTTCAGAACTTCTGTCTCGATACAAGGTTAAAGTCATGCATTGAATGTTGAACCATATCATGTATTTGTCTTCGGTAATACCACAAGGCCGCCTGAATATGTACGAACGTAATAGGGAAAAAACTCAGTTTACCCTTCCTTTCTCTTCAGTACTATTTATCTTTAATGTTTAAAGTTTTTAATGCATGACTATATATCTAGTGATTCTCCTGCATCTTAGCTTTTATGACTACTATTTATGTAGTAATATATCTTCTGGTAGAGAAATGCATGTAACGAACCAAGTCAAATTCGCAGTGGGGACTTATTGATATGTAGTTTGGACTCCTACATGGTACCATATATTATTTTACTAACAGACTTCAGTCCATTTGAATGAGAATAACTGCTAAATTCCAAGCTTTGCATGTGGACTTATTTTGAATGTCTGGTCAACCATTTTGCATGTGGATTGTATTAGAGAATATTTCAGAGAAATTGGCTACGGAAAGGATTAGTTCATCTTAAATTAGATTGATTAGATTTGGATTATATTATGCTAGTGTCATTATCTGATTAGGTTTCCAATTCATTGTTTAAATAGGTTTCCTATTATAGGTCTGATTAGGTTCCTGTTTTGAGTCAATATATTTAGTTCCACTCTTAGAGATTTCCTTTGGCAAAGGGTGAATGAGAAAAAGGAAATATCATCTGATCCTGCGCGGATGCACGCTTGGGTATTAGATCCTTGAAGAAGGTGTTGGTTGCCCTTCCTAGGAAGTGTTTGTGGCATGTTGGCGAAGATTGAGATGGTCTATGGAAAAAGGGTGATCTCATCTAAGGTGGAAAGCAAAGGTGAATAAGAGTAGTGCATCCTTTTTTCAGTCAATCTGATGTAAAGTCGAGAAAGGTTTTGTTATTAAAATAAAGTCAAGAATGGTTAGAAAATTCTCTTTTGGATGGATATCTGAATGTTTTAGCCAGATACCCTTGATTGTGCAGTATTGCCTCTAATTGAGAGGCAAAGGCAGAGGATTATGCAGAAGGATTTGGTTTTGATTGTGACATGAGCTCCTTAGGCACAACCTCAGATCAGAAAATTGACAAACTCCCAAGTCTTCTCCAGGAGTTGCATAATGTTTATATGCCCTGATTTGGGGTTGACTTCAGGAAATGGACTGGGTTTCAACATCAAGTCTTTCCATGCTGTACTCCCATCATATGGAGTGTCCTACGAGCATCTTATCTCATGTTTGGTCAATTCAAGCTCCTCCTAAAACTATTGCTTACGGTTGGATGGCTATCCAAGATAGCATCATGACCGTAGATCATCTGTGCAACAGGCATAAGGATTGTAATTCAATGACTCTCCTCTATGCCTGAGGTGTGAAGAAACAGATAATCACTTGTTCTTGACTGCTTTGAAGCTAGGATTGTTTGGAATGAAATATCACCGTGGTTCAAGGTTTCTTGGGTGTTTCTACTTGATTGCATCTCACAATGGGGCTTCACAGTTTGGATTTTGATTTCAAAGAGGTGAACTCCCTGAGGTTTGAGATGCCGTGAAGATTTGGTCTTCCTGGAAGCAATAATAGATGTTTTGATAATGTGCAGATGGGTGTCCAGGGTTTAGTTAGCCTGTTTAGAAGAATAGTAATTTCATAGACATTATCTATGGAATTGTTCAAGGGAATTTCCGTTAATTTGCTAGATAGAAATTGGACTGAAGAAATAGAGAATGGGAGTTGGGATCGGCCTACATCTCTCTGGAAGCGTCCCTCTCTGGTTGGTCGGAAGTTAAACTTTGATGCTAGTGCTGAGGGCTATGATGCCCAGATACGGCCTGGATACAGCAGGTACACGCCATAGGCATGGCAAGGATACGGATTTTACATGTAAAAAGTGAAGTATCGGATACGATACGACACGATACGTTGCCCATTTTGAAGTATCGGTGCATCATAGGCTGAGGGACATCTGGGTTTGATTGGTAGTGGTTGTCTAATTCATGATAGTTCAGGAATTGCAAAGAGAAGGTTCTTGGGTTTGGCTGGATAGTGGATACAAAAGCATCAATGAAGCAGAATTGCACAAGATGCTGGAATAGGTGAGTAGGTTTGTAGTGTGGATCTTTTTTCTCAAAGTCTGGAGGGCGACTCTGCCTTTGGTATCTCATGGGCTGGTTCTTGTGTGGGTCTTTAAAAGATCGGGCCTTGGATGAGAGGCAAGATCTTTGTGTCTGGTCAGGAAGTATCCTTTTCCCATATTCTTAGATGAATGAATGCTGAGATGGATGCATTAACAGGGTGGTTTATGGATTATTGAAGACTATCATTACCCTTTGATCTGTAGCCCTTCTGTTGCTCCTTGTTTCTTTGCTTATTTCCTTTGTTTATTTGCTTGTTGTGATCATTAGCATCTTGAGAATGGGCTTTGTTTCTTGCTTTTGTTGCTTTCTAATAAATTTTACCATCAGAGGAGACTCTAGTTTTGGTTATGATTTATATTTATTTCAAGTTTTTATTATTCGCTGCCAGTTATTTCTAATGAGGTCTAAGAAGACATGCCTACATTTTTTTTTTTTTCTTTTTTACAATTAAACAGCAAGTCTTACATGGATGTTTTGGGGCTTTTGACAGGTACAAGCTAAGATGAATGGGAAGACTAGCTCTCTACCAGAAGGGGGAAAAAGACCCCAAGACTCTCAGATGTTTACGATAAAAATAAAAATAAAGACCTATCAAATTTCTCATATTATGGATGGAATTCTATAGAAAATGAGATATTTCTAGATTCTTAATGATAATTTAATTTACTCTTCAGGATGATAATCCATCTCTTTTATCTCATTTTTGAATTGTTGCAAATGAACAATATTTGTAGACTTATCTGGTACCTTCAATTTTATTTTGACCGTGTATAAGTCTGGTTTGAGGGCACCTGTTGACTATCACCATGAAAGCCTCACCGTATCTCTCTTCCATTTTGTAACACCGCCCTCCTATGGACTTTGTAAGGAATTTAAGCCTGCTCATCATATTTGTGTTGCGGCCAATTTGTTTCTTATTATGAATCTTTTGACCATTGCTTTGTTTTCTTTCATGGTTTGCATTCGTATGTTTTTTGGCTGAATTTTCATAGGGATTGATTGAGGTAGATAGTCAGGTAAAAGACGACTCGCTTTCATGGATTGCATTTGTATGCTTTTGGTTGATTTTGATGGGATTGATTGGGTAGGAGATCATGGAAAGGAGTCCGCACTCATTTAAGGCCCTTTCTGTGGAAAGGGGCGTAGACAGGGCACCGGAAAAACCCACTTGTGTTTGGTGCAGCACCAATTCCTATCCTCCTGGATTTCGGGCGTATTGTGATCGCGTGATTTTCAACAATTGACGCGGCCTCTTCCATGGCCATGCACAAACACACTTTTAGGGCACATTTGTGCACTTTTTCTCATTAGTGGAAGGCCCCTCTCCTCGCGTTGCAACGCCTGTTGGTTTGGTGCAGCAGCAGCAGCAGCACAATACCACAGAAAATGGACCTTCTTTTTTTTTTGGGACAATTTCAAATAAGGCCTTAAGTTTTTGCCTTATTTAAAAAAAGGACACAAGTTTTAAAAAATTTCAAATTAGTCCCTAAGTTTTCTGGAAAGTTTTCAATTAAGGACATTCGGCCATTTGAAGGTAGTTTCTGGCGACTTCTCCCTCAATATTTTGAAAATACTCAAATTATCCTTCATTTAAAGCCATGGCATGGTTTTGACGGCCACTATATGCAACCGATTGTAGTGGGATCACTGGTTCTTGATCACTGTGAGGACGCCAGTGAAGGAAATGAGGAGAATATAGAGGAAGTGAATGAGAATTTTGTTTCAATGAAATGGTAATTTGGGTATTTTAAAAAGAATTGGAAAAAAGTTGCTGCAAAATAGCTTTAAATGGACCAGTGTCCTTAATTGAAAACTTCATGGAAAACTGAGGGACTAATTTGAAAAGTTTTAAAATAAGGCAGAAACTTAAGGTATTTTTTGAATTTTGTCTTTTTTTAAGGGAGATACTATTGACAGCTCCACTTGCTCATTCAACGTCTATTTTTTTTTTCAAAAGCTTGGCACCTCTGTAGAAATCCCCAAACTACCCATCTCCTTGCTTACCACCCAACAAACCTCCAATCGCGTCCTCTCCCTCTCCATGCTCACCGCCCACCTCCTCTTGCACCCGACCCTCTCCCTCTCTCCATCTCCTTCTCCTTGTCTTTCTCCCTGATCTCCATGCTCACCGTCCACCTCCGCTTGCACCCAACCCTTTCCCCCTCTCCTTCTCCTTCCCCTTGTCACTCTCCCTCTCATTCTCCTTCTCCTTGCTCGCCATCCCTCTCCCTCCCTCTCACACTCTCCCTGTCGTTCACCCACGCCGTCCCTCTCCCCCTTTCCCTGTCGTTCGGCCAGGGCCGAATGACATGGAGAGGGAGAAAGAGGGACGACAAGCAGGGAGGAGAGGGACGTCGAGTAGGGAGAAGGAGAGGGAGAGAGAAAGAGAGACATGGAGAAGTAGAGGGAGAGAGGGAGAGGGTCAGGCGCGGGCGGAGGTGGGCATTGAGCGGTGGGCGTTGAGCAGAGGTGGACCGTGAGCAGGGAGATGCTGGTTTGGAGATCATTGATCAAAATATTGGCTGATACCAGTACGATATGGCCCCGAGATATCGGTATCTCAGGGCCATATATCCCAAAAATATCGGCCCAAATCAGCTGAGATGAAGTTCATCTCGGATTTTTCAGAGATCTCGTCAAAATATTGGCCGAGATCTCATAAAAAGGAATAAAACCCTATTTTTTCTTCCCCATTTTCATCTTCTTCTCCTCTCCTCTCATCTCCTTACTTTTAGAGCAGCAGCCACACTCCATCACACATCCCTCTTGTATATTTTCAAATCCCACATCTATTTCTTGAAAAAAATATTATTTAAGGTAAGAGAAAATCAATTTAAAGCATTTTATTATGTTGTTTTTATTTTTAGATGAAGCATAGAAATCATTGGGTTTGTCACTTGTATTGTGTTCTTCATTTAGAAGTTAGATCTACATACTTTCATGCTAGATATACTCATACACATGATTTTGAATTTTTTTTTTCAATTTTTTTTATTTTCGGATTTTTTAATATTTGAATTATAATATGTCATTTTTTGGGGATTTCATCATAAATATGTTCTTTTAATGATTCATGATCATTGTATGATGTGTAAATGATTGATCTACATACATTTATGCTAGATCTATATATTTAGGATTTTGAAAATAATTTTATTAAATCTTTATATGAGATACTGGAGAAGACAGCGAACTGCGACACAAACAAAACTTATAACTTAAGGTGACCGAGATTTTGATTTATTGTTGTTACTAATGGATAAAAATATTGTTTTCCGGCATTTTCTAATATTGTAGATTTTTTGGATATTTTTGCGAATTTTTTTGGCTTAAAAAAAAATTCACACCAAGACGACCGTGACAGACCGATAGCCGCGACTGATACTGATATCATATCGGTTTTTCGGTCTAGTCAATACCGCGACCGAGACCAAGATTTTAAGCCACGTTGGGGATTTCCCATAGGGTGCCAAGCTTTTGAAAAAAAGGGATGTGGAAAGAGCATGTGGAGCAATGTGAATAGCAACTCCCTTTTTTTAACTGCCTTTCTTTGTTAGCGCGGAAACCGAGCCCGACCACCCCTCTTGGTTTTTATGTTCACGCACACTTCTTTTTATGCCCGGCTTTAAACCCTGTAGTGACCTTTGAATTGCATTGAATGTTTTGGGTCGCCATTGTTGGGACATCGAATAATTAACAGTCATTGTTGGGTCATTGTGGCAGTGTATTTCACATTTTTTATTTTCTCATTTTAATGTTCGTTTATCTGTGTAATAATAGGGTATGCCCCATTTGGGGCCTCTAAGACCAAATTTGGGTTTCTAGAGCTCCTTTTCCGTATATTATTCTTTTAGAAGAAATGAAGAACTTACTCACTCTTCAAAAAAAAAAAAAAAATCTAAAATATTAGCAGATATCAATACTTTTTTTATCACCCAGGTATCCCTCGCCAGCCCAGCCGTCGGACCTTTGATGCCAATACTTGATGGCCGATATGCATCAATATCAGCTGAGATCGAACTCATATTTTACAACTTATTGATATTAGTCTCATATCGCCAATATCAGTCAAGATATCCCTCTCATGCTCATTGCAAATAAGTTTCCAAAATATCTAGCATCTTGACCGATATTTAATATTGGATATATCAGTTTGAAAATACAAAAATCCCTTCCTTTCCTCTTTATTCTCCTTTCCACTTTCCTAGTGGCTGAAAACCACAAAATGGGCCTTTGATTTGATGTGAGAGAGAGAGAGAGAGAGAGAGAGAGAGAGAGAGAGAGAGAGATGGCTTTGCTTCTGTGTTTATTAGGAGATTCGAGTGGTTAATCACTAAAATATCAGGAGATTTAAGTGGTTAATAATGATGAATCTAACAGCAAACCAAATGATGGGTCTTGCCAATTGTTTATCTACAGTCTTTAAATAGATGGTAAGCAGAGTGTATTTGGTATGCTAATGATTTTAATCATGTGGCAGGGATAATTTTACGTTGACCCTAACTCTAATTTAAGTAAGATTTTTCACAATGCTAATATAAAAGGTGACAGTTATTTTGAATGATCTGGATTTAAACATGGGCTGCATTGATGCTTTATAAAATATAAAGATAAGGTTAAATATTAAATATAAAAACTTAGCTTATAACAGTCAAAGGATGTTATGACTTAGGAGACAAATATTTTAATATTTTTTATTTAATAGTGTGTACTAAAAAAAGAAAATATTGTTTTCTAGCATTTTTCAATATTTTAATTTTTTTTGTTTGGTGATTGAAAAAAAAATCCATACTGCAATAGGTTGCAAATCATAGCATCGCGTTGTATTGTTCTTCCGAGGTCGGCCATGCTTCCGATTCGAACCATGTTATTGTTTTACATAAATCTTAGCTAAAATAGAAGGTTGTCATTTTCCCCCTATTCAGCATACATAAATTTCTACCTTTTTATTTTTTTAGGAAAAAACCTTTAAATTCAAGAAAATTGATAGAGGACCCTAAAACTCATAATGATTGCAGAGGGCCTCCATTCCATGACACCATGAAATAACCCAACATTTTGTGATATCACATAATAATATGACATGCAAATGCCCTGATTTCATAATGTCATGGAATGTCCCGAGCCGTTTGTCATTTTTCGCAATTTTAAGGGTTTTCTTTTCATAAAAATCCTTTTTTATCTTATGGAAATTATTTAAATAACAAAAGTAATAAGTAGATATAAGATACCGTCTAAAATTAGGCCCAAAATTCTATCCGGTCCATGATAAGATTGACTCAGAATTGAAATATGGTGAGGTGAAGCATCAAATCATGAGAGAATAAAATATAAAATGTTATGATAGTGTTTTGTTTTTAGTTGTTTGGTATATAATCTTTTTGACTTTTTGTATAGAAAAGTGGAGTTTTTCTTGTTTTTTAGTGGAAAAAGGAGGTTGCTTTTTTTTTTTTTTTGAAAAATTTGAAGGGAATTTTGAAATTATGTACTTTTGATATGACCTATTGTCATTTTTTGTCTGGATTCACTTTACTTTACTTTAACTAGTTAATTGCCAAACACGCCCTAAAAATAGTCCTTCATTCCGTGACCATATCAAATTATTTTAAGTTCTACAAATGTTGAGAAAGATGGATTTGAATGTGGATAAGAACTAAGAAAATTCAATATGGTTCACTTCGGTGGGTATTTACTCATGTTGTCATTTTAAGTCGAAAACTAAAGTGATACAGTGTGGTCAGTGGTGCCTGCCCATCTGATGGCGTTGGATTTACAGACTATTTCTGCACTTTAGTTTTTCCTATGCCTGGGATGTGGGCTAGTGCTTTTTCTCTGCAAGGTGTTTGGACTTTATGTAATTTGTGATCCCCTTGTATTTGGATTCTTTATGGGGTATGCCCCATTTGGAGAGTCATATGACTCCTCCCTCTGTAATCTATTCTTTATTGAAAATTGAAAGACTTCCTTATCTTTCACGAAAAAAGAAAAGAAGAAGAAGAAGAAGAAGAGAAGTTGTGCCCAATATAACCAATGAGTGTAGTTGGCCAAGGACTCTGCGCCTTAGGAAGTAGAGAGGTCCTGTGATCAACACTTACCTTCATTGGCTATCTCCCATAGTTTTACCCGGTGTGTGTGAATGTGAATGTAAGATATTACCTTGTTGGCTATCTCCCATAGTTTTACCCAGTGCATGTGAATATGGGGGTTTACATGTGTCCTTAGAGATTAGTTATTGGTTGTCCATGATCGAGTGTGCTACGGGCTTACAGCGAATGGCTCCTCGGCTGGGGGGAGATTTCTTGGGTTATAAGAAAAAACAGAGTTGTGCCCAATATCAGTCTAATTAAATAATCCTGAACCTTAATCTAATGGCCTCAAAATTTAATGGCTCTAGTAGTGTAATTTGTTTTGATTAAATACAAAGGTAAATAATAGTTAACTTGGCGTCAGATTCAAATTAATGCTAACTAAACAATGATGCATGCATGTTAGGTCGTCACTTGACTTGGAACGGTGAAAATCAGAATATTTGATGGAGAAGCTAGGATGGTTGCAGGGAGAAAGAAGAAGAAACATGATTTTTGGTGGAGAAGGAAAAAAGAAGGAAACGAGGAGGAAGTGCACACAAATAAACAGGACTTAAACCTGCGCTCAAAGAGGTGGAGATGTCAAAAAAGTCCACTTTGGCGCCTTTTAGATGAATACCCAGCAAATAAATACACACTACTCACATGAGCAAATCATTCGATAGAAGCAGAGGTGTGAAAATCTTATATGAAAAAGAACCCCTTTTTACAGATGTGATTCCATTACACATGTAAATTACAATGAACAAATTAAATTTATAACTAGCATACTAGAAACAAATAGTGCTATATAGACTACGCATGTTCCAACCAAGACTTAAACCTAACTAACCTTCTTTGTCTTCTCGAGAGGACTTTCATGTCCCTCACCTTCTAAGCTACCAGCCCACTGCTCTTGAATGATCTCCTTCCTCTGGCCTTAATTCAAAGCAGCCTATTGACAATTCGTTCTCTCATGGCCGCATTACTATGAATCTTACATGCACGAAGCAACACTTGCCAAACCTCTTCATTGCTTGGAACTGGCATACTCATGATCAAATCATACGCAGCCTCCACCTGCCCCGCACTCGCCAACATGTCCACCATGCACCCATAATGCTCTATAGTCGCCGCAATCCCGTGCTCCCTCTCCATGCTCTCCAACAACCTCCACCCCTCCACAACCCATCCCTCGTGCGCACAAGCGCTCATTGCAGCCAGGAAAGTCGCACCATCAGGCCTCAGCCCTGCCTCTTTGGTCATCTCCTGAAATAGCCGCAAAGCCTCTTCGCCTGCCCCATGCAGCGCGCAAGCTAGAATAATGGAATTCCAAGAGACCAAGCTCCTCCTTGGCATCCTCTCAAACACTCCCCATGCCTTCTCCAAGCAACCGCACTTTGAATACATGTCGATCAGCGCATTGCATAGTGCCACCATCCATGAGAACCCTCTCTCTTCGATGTAACAGTGCACGCTCATGCCTGCTTCTAAATCCCGTAAATTGGCACAGGCCGAGACGACGCCCACTATCGTGACTTCATCAGGCTGCACCCCAGCCTCCTGCATCTTCCAAAACAGCACGAGCGCCTCCGCAGAGTGCCCCACTCGATCAAACCCAGTAATAAGCGCAGTCCACGCGACCACATCCCTCTCCGGCATTTCATCAAACACCTTCTTTGCACTACCCAAATCCCGCGCTTTCACATGAGCAACAACTAGGCTCGACCACGACACCACATCTCTCTGGGGCATTTCGTCAAACACCTTCCGTGCAATCTCTGGGAACCTATTCGCAGCGTAGAGATGGATCAGCGCGTTCTGCACGTGGGTGTGGCGAGAGAAGCCGAGTTTGAAGACCTGCCCATGAATCTCCTCTCCGAGTTTCAGCATCCGAGAGCAGGCGTTGAGGAGGAAGTTGAAGGTGAATTCGTCAGGTGGGGTTGCACTGCGACGCATGTGGGTGAAGAGGGAGATGGGTTGGGAAGTACTTGCTGTTTTGGCGTAGCCGCGGATGAGGGTGTTGTAGAAGAAGGTGTCGGGATGGGGCGTGTGGGAGAAGAGGGCGTGTGCGTAGTGGAGGTCGCCTGATGGGGAGACAGCTGCGAAGCGAAGGAGCTTGGCGAGGATGAGTGCGTTGAGGTGGAGGTTGAGCCTCAGGAGATGACCGTGGATTGTCTTGAGCTCGCGCATGCTCGTGCAGCGCTGTGACAGAGAGAGGAGATGGGATACGAGGCTGGCGTCGTGCGACATGGCTGCATTATTGCTGCAGCTGTTGAAAATTGAAATGGAGAGGAAACGATAGAAAGGTGTTTGTGTTTTGCGTGTGATTGAGGAATTTCTTCAAACACCTGGCGAGCGTCTTCTTTGTATATTTATTTTCTTACTTACACGTGCGGACTTCATTCCTGCTCGAGTTCCAAGGCAAACTAGCAAAGGCGGCTCGATGTTAAAAGGTTTTAGTATTCACTTTTGGCATTTGCAAATACATTGTTTCAAATTGTGTTTTGAAACAAATTTAGAAGACTATCAAAGGGTATGGTTGTTAGGTGTAATTGAATTTCAAATAGGTCTAAAACTATATGTTTCTATGAGTAGTTAAAAATGAAGAATCAAAGGTGTATTTAAGTATATTCCTTTACAAAAAAAGGGTGTATATATATATAATGATATATATATATATATAATGACTATTAAATAACTTCATCTACGTTTAACCTTTTATTTTTTACCCCTCAACTCTTCTAGCTCATTTGATCATGAACTTTTATAAATTCGATTCCCATGTACTCTAAGAAAATTCTCCGTAGAAACAAATCATGCTCTAAGGTTAAAATTTGAAAGCTACTCATGCCATATACCAAGCTTTTCCTTCCACATTCATTTTTTTTGTATGACCAAAATATTTATCTGTGAAATTACCTAAAGGGACATCTATCAAAACTCTCTCCCTCCACAACTTCTTTCTACACTCACCCACCACCACCTCCACCCCCAGCCAAGCTACCACTGTTTCCTCTGGCAGCACCGTCGGAGAGGGAGAGGGACATGGAGAGGGAGAGAGGGCAGCGGGAGGGGGAAGCAAGGGATGTGGAAAGAGAAAATTGTTGACACCAAAAATGTCACTTTGCCTCTTCAACATCAAGAAAGCTGCATGAAGTCCTAACCTGCCATAAATAGGCAATGCAACTTCTCCAAAAAATCAAATCTTGTCAGAATCAAACAAAAACTACAAGATCCTTCAAGATAGCCAAGAGAAGAGTACACATGAAGTTTCGGGCCATTTCGACAACATTTGGCCTAACTTCACTTCTCCGACAGCTAAACGGGAGCTCTCGGCGGCAACATCATCGGAGACGTCAAAACTTCGATCAGAGCCTACAGATGACTCCAGCATGTCTCAAAAGGGCTCCATGCCAAATTTCAAGTCAAACCGACAACGTTTGACCCTCCATCAATGCTCGAGCAGCAAAATCAAGCCTCCCGGCGGCAGGAACCACCGAAGCCTTCGCTCATCAAACCAAGTGCATGAGTGGCTTCAACATGCTTCCAAAAGGCTGCACGTCGAATTTCAGGTCATTCCGACAACGTTTGACCAGGTTTCGATGCTCCGAGAGAAAATCAAGCCTACCGGCGGCGGAGCAACCCGGGACCATGACATCCAAAACGGAGCCCATGGAACGTCTCAAAATGACTCCAATAGGCTCCCCGTCAAATTTCAGGTCAATCGGACATCGTTTGGCCACATATCAAAGCTCGGCATTTTCCCCGCAGTAAAATCAAGTGAAGCATCGACGGGACCCCAAACGGCTTCAAAACTCAAACAAAAGCCTATGGTTGGTCTTATTTATTGCTCAGGAGGCTTCACCTCAAATTTCAGGTCATTCCGACATCGTTTGACCAAGTTTCAGCTTCTGGCGGAAAATCAGCAGCTCTACGCGACAAAGTCTTCGGCTTTCCCGGAAAATTGGAAACTTTGCACTCTAAAAATGCAAGGATTCTCATTAAGTTTTCTACAGGGAAATCAAGCCAATAAATGAGAAGAAATGTCAAGAAAAATACAGAAGAAAACGGCGACGAAAAAGACCCCAAAACGACCGCAAAACGGGCTCCGAAGGGGAAAAATCCCCCAGGGTCGCAGACCCATGCGACCATGGCCCATGGTCGCAGGCCCCTGCGACCATGGCCCATGGTCGCCGGTCCATGGTCGCCGGCGACCATGGAGGTCCGGGTCACCGGATTTTCCACCGGTGACCCGTTTTTTTCGTCTTTTTTCGCGTTTCGCGCACTTTGGCCCCTGCGGTTTCCTGAAAATGTGATTTTTAGTGCTCTAAATTGACTCATATCCGACGACATCTCGGATCCGCCGTCAAAAGCATAAAATCATCATTGATCGTTCCAAGATCGCCAACCGGTCGACCAAGAAAGTGCACTTTCTGTCCGACCGATCGTGAAATCGACAAGACAGATGTCACCGGCCCACTCTTAGCTATCAATGTCTGAAGTTACATGTTCATCCGATGTCGATCAGCATGTAGATCCATCGATGATCATCGCCAGAAGAATTCCAGAAGACACGGCACGGCCCGCGACTCTTCGACTGCTCGGCGACCAATTAATGTGGTTAATTGACTAGCTTTATTGCAGTCATTAATTCATTTCTTTGGACGGCCCAATCAGAAGCAAGCATTTGGGAGTTACAAGTCAATTGATTCATGGCATTTAAACCATGAAACTCCTCCCATTATGGTAATTAAGGTGATTAAAAGCCCTTAATCTCCATCGGCCAATCAGATTCAAGGAAAAAGGAGTTACAAAATCAAGAAATAAATCTTGTAACTCCTCCCATTAAAGCCATTAAGGCTCATAAACCCTCCTAAATGGCTATCAAAAGCCTATAAATAGGAGAGCATTCCATCGAAAGAAGATCAGAAAAAAGAGGAGAAAATCAGAGGATCAGAAAAAAAAAGATCAGAAAGAGATCTGAGAGAAAGAAAAAGAGAGAAAAACTCTGCTGAAGTTCTGCGCCGGCCACCACTACAAGGTGACAAAAGTCCCTTGGGGGGCACCCCCCCCAAGGTCCTTGCCTTCTCCTGCTGCCTCCAATGGCTTAGACGTGGCTTTTCAGCCCGTCTACTTAGCTTTTTATTGGACATAGGACCTTCTCTTGGTCTTTGTCCTCTAAAAACCTGAGGTTATAGCCAAGCCAAGCGAATCAAGAGCATCTTCTGTTCTCATCTGCATGGATGATGGCGAAGCCCATACATGGCTTGCGACCGTCAATCTGAACGAGTCCCCCACAATCTCCTGAAAAGTTAGATCTTCCTTTTCTTGCTTTTCATTGTAGCTTGTATTTTTCTAAAAGAGACAAAAATCACAACTCTTGTCTTTCATTATTGATAAGAATTGTAAATCGGCTATAAACGCCAAAATCGGCTATAAATGCCAAACAAAATCGCCTTTCACGGCAAATTAAGAAAATGTCTCTTTTCTTAAATATTTGTGCAATGGAAAACTTGAAAGAAGTTGATTTCCTTTTTACTTGCGAAGGTTGATCTCCGGATTACCACTTGCAATTCCAAGTAAAATAGAAAATCTGGCACACCCACATAAAAGAAATGTTGATGCACGCTTCAGGCCCGCCAGGGCGCGAAAGGGCCGGACCCGACGGACTCCCACGTTCCGCCGACCCCGGTAGCCGCCCCAGCAGGCGCCTCGGAGCGCGTTCCATCAAGCTGGCACACCCGGTGGGACTCGTTCATTTGAGAACACGGTGCTTGGAAATAAAATATTTGCATATCATACTTTTTGCTCTATGCTTATACTTCTTTTCCGGATTCCTTGGCTACTTTCTAGCTGGTAGCCTATGTTGGATTTTGCATCCTAAAAAAAAATGAGATGGGATTTTTTGGAAATTTCTATTTCTTTGAGTTTGTTTCCATTCTTTCTCTTTTCAAAAAACAAAAATCAGTTTTCTTAGTTTGAATTCAAAATTGAGAAACTTTGATCCTATCCTATCGTTCTTTGGCGCTTGCAGAAATGTTGAGCCCGTTCGACTAAGGTTTTGGACCATCGTTTCTCTTCGATGAGTTCATTAGAGATTTCAAAAAAAAAAAATATTAAAAAAAAATAAAATAAAAAAAAATCAGTTTTCTTAGTTTGAATTCAAAATTGAGAAACTTTGATCCTATCCTATCGTTCTTTGGCGCTTGCAGAAATGTTGAGCCCGTTCGACTAAGGTTTTGGACCATCGTTTCTCTTCGATGAGTTCATTAGAGATTTCAAAAAAAAAAATATTAAAAAAAAATAAAAATAAAAAAAATCAGTTTTCTTAGTTTGAATTCAAAATTGAGAAACTTTGATCCTATCCTATCGTTCTTTGGTGCTTGCAGAAATGTTGAGCCCGTTCGACTAAGGTTTTGGGCCATCGTTTCTCTTCGATGAGTTCATTAGAGATTTAAAAAAATATAAAAAAATAATAATAATAATAAAAAAATCAGTTTTCTTAGTTTGAATTCAAAATTGAGAAACTTTGATCCTATCCTATCGTTCTTTGGTGCTTGCAGAAATGTTGAGCCCGTTCGACTAAGGTTTTGGGCCATCGTTTCTCTTCGATGAGTTCATTAGAGATTTCAAAAAAAAAAAATATTAAAAAAAAAATAAAAATAAAAAAAATTAGTTTTCTTAGTTTGGATTCAAAATTGAGAAACTTTGTTCCTATCCTATCGTTCTTTGGTGCTTGCAGAAATGTTGAGCCCGTTCGACTAAGGTTTTGGGCCATCGTTTCTCTTCGATGAGTCTATTTGGGATTTTTATAAAAAAAAAAGGGACATAGACCACTAAGGTTAAACCAATTGCGTTCTTTGATCACGATTGATTCAAGAAAAGCCTTGTCCAGAGTGTGGAGACAGCTTGACTGTTCTAGGCAAGGGTCCTCCAAACGGGTTCATTAAGTAATCCTACCCTTACCTGGGGGCAATTCTATCAATTGAGGTTTCATAAGACCGGGTTAGGAGGCCTATGTGTACTCTCTCGTCTTTAAATCTTAAAAATAAAAAAAAAAATCAAAAAAAAAAAAAAAGATTTTCAAAAAAAAATCTTAAAAAAAAAATAAAAAAATCAAAATAAAAAAAAATAAAATATAAAAAATAAAAAAAAAAGATTTTCAAAAAAAAAATCTTAAACAAAAAAAAAAGATTTTTTTAAAAAAAAAAAAGATTTTTTTAAAAAAAAAAAAAATGAAAATCTAAAAAAAAAAAATCTTCAAAAAAAAAAACTCTCGTCATTTTAGATTCAGATCCGAGAAATTGTGGTTCCTTCCCTTCTGGGTACTGGCGCTCGCGGAAATCGTTGAGCCCGTATTCGGATCGGAATATCATCTGCTCTCTTTGATGAATCCAATCTTGACATTTCAAAAAACAAAGAATCCCATCTCATGGATGCGATCTCCAACATTTGTGCATAGCAATACTGGTACGCCCTTTCAGGGTCTACTGTATCTGTGACCGGCACATTTGTAACTCCTACCTTATATTCTTCTTATCTCGAGCAAGCTCCGCTTCTCGATAAGTCGAATTTAGGTATACAATTACTTCTAGCAGTCATTGGAACGCTCATTTCGAGCCTACCATGTTCGCTGTCAGAACAATTGTACCATCTATGGCTTTTTGCCTTCTTCATGTCGCTTGGGTCATATCCCTTGAGCGATTTGAAAAGACAACCATAGAAATTCCCATTTATGATCATTATATTCTTGTGATTACTAATGGATGTGGTCTTGTTTCAGAACTTTTTCGAAACTAACAATGGCAGCCTTAACCATTATCTTCGATGAGAACAAGCACCAACTCATGCTTCAACAGAAGCAAACCGAGCGCACTTACAAGCGCCCTGCCAGCTGCCGAAGCGTCAACTCCCTCGGCAACTCTCTGAACTCCGGGTCGACCTCGACTCCCCGGACCATCGTCTTCGGGACACTGGGACCATTCCCACTTCCCGAAGAACAAACTGCGCCTGCCAAAAGGCAGAAAATCGCCTCTCAACGTGTCACTCCCGTGACACCAAAGGCGAGCGCCCAAAAGCCCGAAGCCCGCGGCACCCCCGCGAAGCCTCGACCAACAAACAACCAGGTCTATCCCAAGACTTGGTCTCCAAGACCTTCCCCAAAACAAAGGAGGTCTCAAACCTCCACCAAGCCAGCATACCTGGCCCCACTCAAGGAGAACCAGTTCTACCCTCTTGCCTACATGAAAGAGGAGAGACCCATCTCCAACCTGACTCCCAAGTCGACCCAGCATGAACCGGCTTGCTCCCACAAGCCCAGAATCAGATCACGCATCACCAGGCCTCTACAAGCACCTGCTAAGGCCTACACTCCTTCGGTTCGACCCTTTATCTCTACAGGGGCCGAACTTGAAAAATTCAAAGCTTCGCTGCAACAGGCAAAGGACCGGGTCCGGATCCTGTCCTTGCCTAGCTACAAAGAAGACAGGCTCGGCTGCTGCACCCGAGGGAGCACATCCTTCATCGTCAGAGCCCAGCCAGAGCGGACCAAAGCTCAAATCGCTCGTCGAGCACGCCGCCGTGCGTCATATCGACAAAAGAGACTAGAGAAGCAAAGGACCCAGCCTCCTACACTTCAAGTCTCCCGCAAATGGGTCGAAAAAGAAAGACCCGACCAAGTTGCTGCCGTCCATATGGTTGGAAAAACCAGAAGACGCCAAAGGTCAGCATAAAAAATCCATGTCCGACGTCCGGTGACCCGTAGCGTCACCAGGACACAAAGACATCCCGAAGAATCTCCTGCCCCTTCCAGCCAAGGACGGGAGAGTAATCCTTCATCAAGCTCTTCATCAAAAAGAATGAGCCCCAGCTCGGTCACCAGGACGATTTCTTCGTTCGAATCCCGAGGGATGAACGTCTTGGCTACAAGTTCTGAGCCGCCACCTCAGAATCCACCTCGAGATGATGCGCTCACACGCATCCAGCAGTTGGAACAAGGCCAGCAGAGGATTGAAACTCTGATGGAAAACCTTCTCCTTGTCGTCCAAAATCAGGTGAACAATGAGTCTCCTCCGAATCATAGCAATAACGAGGGAAATGGAGAAGAGAATGAGTCACGCGCCCTTACCAAAAAGGACGTAGACAGTATCCTCGCCAAAGCAAAAGAAGAGGATATACTCAAAGAGCATGGGATCAAGCCACCATATCCTTTATGGATGGACTCGGTCCCGTTCCCCACAAAATTCAAACATCCTACTCTCCAAACATATACGGGGAAAGGATCGGCCAGACAGCACGTCATCCACTTCAAGATCTTGACGGGAGCTATCGCGGATCAAGATGCACTCAAGATTCGCCTCTTTGCAAGTACCCTAAAAGGTACGGCCTTCGATTGGTACTCCACTCTGCCGGAGAACTCCATTCAGAACTGGGCTATGCTGGAGACACGCTTCCTGACCCACTTCCAAGGTGAGGATCATCCTGTTACTATGGCTCAGCTCTGCAGCCTAAAACAGGGAGAGAATGAGTCAACTTATGACTTCATTCACAAGTGGAAAGCAATGGCGTACAAATGCTCAGATGTACTGCCACAAGCGTCGCTAGTCGACATCTGCCGTAACAATATGATAGCAAAAATACGCTCCATGATCATCGGCAACAAATCGAAAAACCTGGGAGAACTCCTGGAAGCTTCTATGGAAGCTGAAACGGTGATTAAAGACCTCAACAGTCAGAAGTCATCAAGAAAAGAGCCAACCGCCATTGCAACCTCTAAACCAAAGAAGAAAGAGGTCCTTAATGTGCAAACCAAGTCAGCTCCTCAGCAACCAAAGAAAGCTGAAAATAGAGCTGCAGGTAAGAGACCTGAACTCTCTGATGCCTTCAAAGAGCGAGTAGAAAAGAAATATCCGTTCGATGAAGACGTCGAAGAAATCTTTGAGGCTCTCCTAGCAAATGGCAAACTCATTTTGCCAGAGCCCAAAAGACCTGGAGACGTTGGCAAAACCAATGATCCTCGGTACTGTCCATACCACCAGATGGTCTCGCATCCTCTCAATCAATGCTTTGTTGTGAGAGAGAAGATAAACGAGATGTGGAAAAACGGAGTCATCACCTTTGACAAAAATTATGGCCCCGCCTCCGTCAACATGGTGTCACGTGGACAAACACCAAAATCACCGAAGAAGATGATCACTACTTCCTTCAAGGTGATAAAAAGAATTCAAACGTCCGAAGTGTTGGTTCCTTACCCGACACCAGACGGACAACCCATATGGGTACATCCCGATCTCTTGGAAGATGAAAACTGGGAGATCGTAAAAACAAAGCCGACAGCTCAACAGCGAAGGCAGGCTAGGAAACATCTCCTCAGGCTCAAACGGCAAGAGAAGACCCAGCCAAAACAAGAAGTCCATGAAAAGGCAGAGGCCTCTTCTACCACTTCACTTGGGGCAACAAAAACGTCCCTTCCAGAGACTTCAAAGGCGGTAAGAAACTTCACTCTCAGTGATTTCATGCCACCTCAATTCAAAAAAGAAGCCATGCAGGGGGTATGATACTCTTGCAACTCGGTAGTTGGATTCTCCATTAATGGATACGAGTCCAACGACACCGACGATGGATTCGAGCCCAACTACACCGATGAGTGGGAGGAATCTCTTGAAACAGGAGAATATCTCTCCGATGAAGAATGGGTTCCTGAAACTCACCTTATGCCAGTAATCTGGTATAACCCCTTGCAACCACAAGGATCCTGGTCTGATGATGAAGAAGACCAAGAGGCTGCACAAGAAGATGCTGTTAACCCAGTACCTGTCATTGCTCCAGTGGAAATCAACTATGTTGAGCCACACGGAGAAGACGAAGAAGAGGATCTGGCTCCCATGCCTGATCTTGAAGAATATGCAAGGATCTTGCAGCGTCTCGCTCTAGAACAAGAGCAAGACCGCGTCAACGAGATTCCTCACAATCCAGAGCCGGAAGTCCCTGAAGCCCATCAGGTACCTCCTCCCTCAACTCCTGAAAATGGAGAACATTGCTGGATTGACGATCCTCTTACATCCGAGGATGAGTCTGACTCCGAGCAGGCAACATCTTCTATCAGAGCTTCCTGTAATGTAATATATCAGGATTATAGCTCTTCTGAAGCGTCGTCTAATGAGATTACCTACACTCCGACGACGCCTAGCAATGTATCCTCTGGAGCTACCTCGTCTCACGTGACTTTCACAGAGATGACACCCTCTCAGGTTTCTTCTCCTGAGACTGTGACTTCAGGATACACATTCTTCCCGACTCATCATCATGAAGAAAACCCAACTTGGGGTGATGGATGGGTCAACGAAGAAGAAAAACTGCTGGATGCTGTTCAGGACTTGCTCCCGGAAAATGCTCCGTGCAACACAATCACTGAGGATGGAAACTCTGCTGCAGATACATCCCCAGTAGATGAAAAACGACAGCCTCTTGATCCTGAAGACAATCTTCCAAACGAAGATCCTTCTCAAGAAGCTCTCGAAGTTGGTAGAGGCACCCGTTCGGGCCGGGACTACCACAAAAATTACAACCAATCTTCCTTTACTTATGTAAATCCTTCGGGAAAAGATGTTGTAAGCGCCCCCAGTGGCAACAATGATGAACATGCAGGCCCTAAGGAGGCTTTCAAGTATGACTTGGTTGAGCACTTCAAACACATACCTGCACGTCTTCACATCCTGGATTTATTACGAATGTCTCCACGCACTCGTGATAATCTCATCTCAGAATTACAAAAACTGAATGAGGATGTCGACAAACATGCCCCGCAAGTCCTCCAAATTGAAATGGACTACCGGGTCAAAAACTCTGAAACTTCCTTAAAAGAAGAAAAAAAAAGAAAACTGAGGGATCATGCATCCAATGCCTCTCGGTTCAAAAGGCAGCCAGTGCAACCATCGCCTTCACTAAGGAAGACCTCCTACTTGGCGAAGCAATGCACAACCGACCCCTGTACTTCACAGGGTACATCAAAGAAATGCCGATACATAGAGTTCAGATCGACCCAGGTTCTGCACTCAACCTTATCTCCACTTCGGCTCTTGAAGAGTTGGGCATCCCACCCAGCAAGCTAAGCCACACATCTGTATCTATCTTTGGATACGATGGGAGCACTCAAAGGCCTATCGGCAAAATCAGGCTCAAATTGCAAATCGGTGATCTTATTTCTGAAGTCACTGTGTATGCAATAAAAACCCCGTCATGCTACAACATCCTTCTCGGACGTCCTTGGATACACGAGAATGGTGTTGTTCCTTCAACTCTACATCAATGCATCAAGTTCGTCGGCGACGACGGCATGGTACATCGAGTCTTTGCGGACAGAAAACCCTTCAAAGGTAAAGAAGTCCACTTCGCAGACTCCCAAATGTATGAAGGCGAAAAAGAAGAAGAAGAGGAAATAGCACCCCCTGCTGAAAATCTCCAGAAAGATAAAGGCAAGGCTCCTCAAAAATCACCGGAAGAAAACAAACCCTCCGGCAAATTAGAAGAGAGTAGTCAATCTCCCTTCGTTATCTCCCTCAAGAATTCAAAACCTTTGGTCATCACGACTAAAGTGAAGAAGGCGAAACAAAAGCCTGGGGGCAAATTTGTTGTCTCTCTCGTGTCTATCATGCAAGACACAGACTCGGACTCAGAGCCAGAAGACGATGCATCGTCAAGCCAAGCTGACACTCAGCAAGTTCAGCCTGCTTTCACTCCGATGGAGACACCTGCTGATGTAGAAGATCCTACGTCTGCTACCTTTGTTGTTCCGGCAACATCACCAAAGCAAAGGCCGATCTTCTTCCATAGATCGGACGCTTCTTCATCAAATTCCATGCTGGAACCTTTCCAAAATGAAGGTATGCCTCAGCTATCTCTATATAGTCCTGTGACACAAGCAATTATGAAGAAAATGGGCTATGACGCTCAAAACCCAGTCGGTTTGGGAGAAAGACGCGGTATTCTCACGCCATTGGAGCCCGCCTTGACCAAAAGCCAGCTGGAAGATTGGAGACTCTACGGTCATGTAGAAAAGTCTTCATATGGGTTAGGGTATGATCCCGACACTCCTCTGAGACAGTTGACACAAAGGCTTAAAAGTCGTTTTACCGACCAAGCCTCAACATCTAAAGTCCATGAAGACATCGATCTCCCTGGAAATCTCTTTAAAGAGTTACCTGACAAAGATCCAGGAAGCTCATCCAATTGGTATGATTTCTCTGATGATAAAGAGGAATCGTCCGATAATACAGACTTGTGGCATCCTGACCCAGAAGAACCCTCGTCTCCAAAAGAAATACCAGACTCAACAGGCGATTGGGACTATCTCATAGCAAGCCTTGAGGAGATCACCAATCAAGAAAATCCATGGAAAGGAACAGAGTCTTGGTCTGGTAATGCAGTTGAAACTCCAGAAGGTTTCGTTGAGTTGGAAGCCTCCGAAAATATTGTGGAGGAACCACCTTCGAACCTTCCGACAGAAGATCCTGTTCAAAAGATAAACTTGGGAACACCTGATAACCCACGTCCTGTATTCATAAGCAAGAATATAAAGGATGATGAGTTACCCGAGTATATCGCTTTTCTTCGTGAGTTCGTTGATTGCTTTGCATGGTCCTACGCTGAAATGCCTGGTTTAGACCCCAAAATAGCAGTCCACAAACTCAATCTTCAAGAAGAAATCAAGCCTGTCAAACAAGGCCAAAGAAGATTCCGTCCAGATGTGATGGATAAAATTGAACAAGAAGTTCAAAAACTCAAAAGCGTTGGCTTCATCCGTGAGGAACAACATCCAGAATGGTTGGCCAACATTGTCTCCGTGACAAAGAAAAATGGGCAGATCAGAGTCTGTATTGACTATAGAGACTTGAATGGCGCTTGCCCTAAAGATGAATTCCCGCTCCCCATACCGGAGGTGATGATTGACAATACCTGCGGATTCGAGCGAATGACATTCATGGATGGCTTCTCTGGTTACAATCAGATAAAGATGCATCCCGAGGATGAAAAACACACTTCATTTCGGACTCCATTTGGCGTGTATTGCTACACTGTCATGCCATTTGGTCTGAAAAATGCTGGTGCCACATATCAGAGGGCTATGATGAAAATATTCCAAGATATGCAGCACA
This sequence comes from Umbellularia californica, assembly GCA_028538565.1. NCBI lineage: Eukaryota > Viridiplantae > Streptophyta > Magnoliopsida > Laurales > Lauraceae > Umbellularia > Umbellularia californica. The sequence continues at coordinate 13,428,625 of JAPQWN010000004.1, read as the reverse complement.
AAACGGTCGAATGTTACGTTGATGACCTCGCCGTCAAAAGCAGAAGAAAAGAAGACCATCTCAAAGATCTTCGGGAAGTCTTCCTCCGACTCCGCAAACACAAACTGCGGATGAATCCTCTAAAATGCTTCTTCGGCGTCTCGTCGGGTAAGTTTCTCGGATTCCCTGTTCGGAAAGCTGGAATAGAACTTGACCCCATAAAAGTCAAGGCTATTCTAGAAATGCCCTCTCCAAGAACCCTAAGGGAACTAAAAGGGCTTCAAGGGAGATTGGCCTACATCAGACGGTTCATCTCCAATCTTTCGGGGAAATGCCGTCCATTCTCTCGATTGATGAAAAAAGGTGTAGACTTTGTCTGGGATGCCGACTGCGAAGCCGCATTTCAAGATATCAAGTCATACCTGACCAAACCTCCAGTGTTAGCTGCCCCTGCCACTGGAAAACCATTCATCTTGTACACAAGAGCTCTTGATCATTCTGTAGGCGCTCTGCTTGCACAAGAGAATGGTGAGGGAAAAGAAGCTGCTCTATACTACCTCAGCCGCATACTAGTAGGTGCAGAGCATCGCTACTCTCCAGTCGAAAAAGAATGCCTTGCAGTGATGTTCGCCGTACAAAAGCTACGTCACTACTTGCTTTCCAACACAGTCTACCTGGTCTCGAGGATCAACCTCTTGAAGGTCCTTGTCACGAAGGCCGGTTCTCTCAATGCCCGACTGGCAAAATGGTCCATCCTCTTGTCACAATTTGATATTAGGTATGTTCCACAAAAAGCAATCAAAGGCCAAGCTCTAGCAGATTTCCTTGCAGAGCATCCATTGCCTAAAGATTCACCACTCAGAGATGATCTCCCAGACGAACCTGTCTACAACGTGGAGACTTCCTCACCAAATGCCTCCTGGGACATGTACTTTGACGGTGCAACCAGGACAAATGAAAACAGAAAGCTGATCTCGGGAGTTGGCATCCTCTTTGTTAGCCCCGACAAATGCATGATTCCACACGCTTTCTCGCTACTGGAACCATGCACAAACAATGCAGCTGAATACCAAGCTCTGATCCTAGGATTGGAACTCGCCATTGACTCCGGTATCACCATGCTGGAAGTCTTTGGAGACTCTCAACTGATCGTCAACCAGATGAATCAGAAATATGAAGTCAGGAAGCCCGATCTGCTGCCTTATTACAACAAGGCACAATCGCTTCTGCAAAAGTTTGACATCTGCAACATCACCCACATTCGTAGAGGTGAAAACATCCGTGCAGATGCCCTGGCCGGACTTGCCGCATCAATGGCGATCCAGGAAGGGGAAAACATGCAAATTACAGTGTGCGAGAGAAGGACCCTCCCTCCTCTTAACACACACCAAGCAGTTGCTGAATGCCACCGGGTGGTTGGAAGTCGGATCTCTATCCTTCAACCTTCAATCGGCGACTGGAGGGATCCGTTCATTGATTACACTATGTTCGGAATCCTACCTGAAGATCCAAAAGAACGGGTAAGCATCCAAAGGCGAGCCCCAAACTTTCATTTGGATATCCCTTCAAAGATCCTTTACAGGAAATCCTTCAACGGAGTACTTCTACGCTGCTTGTCACAACAAGAAGCTGAAGAAACACTCAAAGAAGTTCACGCTGGTCTTTGTGGAGCTCATCAGGCTGGTCCCAAGCTCTACGACCAAATCAAAAGGTTAGGTTACTACTGGCCTACCATGGTACCCGACGCAATGCAATTTGCTAAGCGCTGCCAACAATGCCAAGTTCATGGAGACTACATTCACATGCCTCCGGAATGGCTACATCCTACAGCAATCTCATGGCCTTTCGAAGCATAGGGCATGGACATCATAGGTCCTATCTCCCCCTTTCAAGCAAAGGTCATCGCTTCATCTTCGCTGCTACGGATTATTTCTCCAAGTGGTCAGAAGCATTTGCGTTCAACGAAATGAAGACCTCATCAGTTCTTCAGTTCCTGCGCACCAACATCATTTGTTGTTTCGGCATACCCAAGAGATTCGTCCATGATAACGGACCACAATTCCGGGATCATCGATTCTACAGGTTTTGCGACAAATACAAAATTCAAAGCTGTCCTTCGACTCCATACAATCCGGCAGCAAACGGATTAGCAAAAGCCTTCAACAAGACACTCTGCAAAATCCTCAAGAAAATGGTCTCTAGTCACAAAAGAGACTGGAGCGATAAACTGTCTGAAGCTTTGTGGGCCTATCGAACCACCGTTCGAGGACCAACCCATAGCACACCATTCTCCTTGGTCTATGGATGCGAAGCTGTCGTGCCCCTAGAGGTACAAATTCCTTCTCTGAGGGTATCTCTACAAAATGACATGACTCAAGAAAGCAATGCGAAATTGCGACTTCATGAGCTGGACAATCTCGATGAGAAACGGCTCGAAGCTCGACAAAGCATTGAACTTTACCAAGCACGCATGGCAGGATCTTTTGACAAAAAGGTCAGGCAACGCGCCTACAAGAAGGGTGACTTGGTTCTTGCGGTAAAAAGACCAATGGTCTTCGCTCACAAGTCCAAAGGCAAGTTTGAACCAAAATGGGAGGGACCCTACGTCATCGACAAGGTCTTCTCCAATGGCGCATATGCCCTCCTAAACATGGAAGGCGACAGATGTATGCTGCCTATCAACGGCAAGTTCTTGAAGCGATACTACCCTTGAAGACTTACCCAACTGGGTAAGAGCAATGCCTGTATGGCCAAAACCTGTTCTCAGGTACTCGCTCGTCAAACCCACTCTCTTTAGAATTTTCATATCAAATGTCAAAATTTCTAGAGATTCAAAAACAATGCTTACTTTCATTGTTTCATTGTTCAAAAAAAAAAAAAATCCAAGTTTAGGAGCCTCTCCCTGACTTGACCAAAACTTTCGATCCTTGAACCAAAATTCATGGTTTGAAACAAAAATCCGGATTCAGGGATTTCCACCCTAGTCCACCTTACCTTTTACCGCCAAATGGTTCTAGGTCAAAATTTACGACCCTCGTGTCTTTAAACAAAAAAAAAATGGTTTTTCAAAAATCGTGGGGAAACGACATCAAAGTCAGTACCCGCAAAACAAAAATTTTGAAAAAAAGCAAGGATGCGACATTCCATCGATACTTGCATCCAAAATCGCGGGGAAGCGACATTTCGTCGATACTTGCAAAATCCAAAACCGTGGAGAAGCAACAAACCAGTTGATATCCACAACCCAATTTCAAAAATCGTGGAAAAGCAACAAACCAGTTGATATCCACAACCCAAATTTCAAAGGTTCGAGAAAACCTAAAATCGTGGAGAAGCAACAAACCAGTTGATATCCACAACCCAATTTCAAAAATCGTGGAGATGTAACATATCAGTTGCTATCCACAACCCAAAATTACAAATGGTTCGAGAAAACCTCAAATTTCAAAAATCGCGGAGAAACGACATCAAGTCAGTACCCGCAAAACCAAAAAGTCTTGGGAAAAGCAGGGAAGCGACGCTTAGTCGATATTTGCACCCCAATTCGCAAGGAAGCGACATTCCATCGATACTTGCAAAACCCAACCCGCGAGGAAGTGACATTCCATCAATACTCGCAAAACCGAATGAGCAAGGAAGCGACATTCCATCGATACTTGCAAGACCATTCAGCGGGGAGGCGACATTTAGTCGATACCTGCATTTTGAAAGCCAAAAAATCTGGCTATAAATGCCAAAACTTGGCTCTTTTGCCAAAAAACCGGCTATAAATGCCACAAATTGGCTATCAATGCCACAAAAATTGGCTTTCACGCCGACAAACCAAAATTTGGCTTTCAAAAAACCCGGCTATAAATGCCACAAACCGGCAATAAATGCCACAAATTGGCTATCAATGCCACCAAACCGGCTATAAATGCCACAAACCGGCTATAAATGCCACAAATTGGCTATCAATGCCACCAAACTGGCTATAGATGCCACAAAACAAACACCGGCTTCCATGCCAACCCAAATTTTGGCTTTTACGCCATAAAATTTCGGCTTCCATGCCAACCCAAATTTTGGCTTTTACGCCATAAAATTTCGGCTTCCATGCCATCTCAAAATTGGCTCCCATGCCACGAACAAAATTTTTGGCTCTTATGCCATCTCAAAAATCGGCTATAAATGCCACACAAAAAAAAAACCTGACTCTCATGTCAAAACTGGCTGCAAATGCCACAAAAATCCGGCTTTCATGCCGAATTCGTTTCCCATGCCAAAACAATTATTTGACAAAAGATTTTCACAAAATGACAAAGCTTTTGATCAAATCCCATTTAGCAATTGCTTTCATCACAAAAAGATTTGAGTGAGCGTAGGGAACAAAAACAAAAAAAAAGAAGTACCAAAAAAATACATGTGGTACCAAAGCAAAAAAAAAAAAATAGAAAGTGTCCACAAGCACTACAAAAAAAAAGTACCAAAAAAAAAATACATGTGGTACCAAAAAAAAAAAAAAAAGAAAGTGTCCACAAGCACTACAAAAAAAAGAGTACCAAAAAATACATGTGGTACCAAAAAAAAAGAGAATGGTTTCTGCTATAAAAAATCAGGAGCTCAGCCAAAAATGGTCTCCAGCCAAAGCTTCAGCTCCTCAAGCAAACTTTTGGCCTCATCCGTCAGAGTTTCCAAGGCACGCTTCTTCAGGAACTTGCCATGAGATGCTGGCGAATGCCGTAACCCTTCTTTTACACCGGGAAGCTCTTCCCCAGCAGTTTGCCATCGTTCGTTTTCTAGAGTCCTCCTCTCGAGAACTTGACCGGCATCTGCAACCCTGCGAATCAGAGTACTCTCCCTGTCACGAGCCTCTGTTATAGCAGCCCACTTCGCATCGACTTGTGCCTTCAAATGCTCAAGACGTTTCCTGGCCTCCTCAACTTCCCTATCAAGGACGTTAAGGTCATGCCTCAATCCGATGATGGCTAGCTCTTCCTTGTTCTTCTCCCGAACTAGCTGCTTCTTGCTTTGTGTAGCCTCATTCAGGTCAGACTTAGCCTTATCAGCAGGGTCCAAGAACATCTCCTTGAAGAATTGGTCGTCAGGGAAACCCATGGTCTCAAACCACTTGTCACCCAGTGCAATGATCCTATCAACGATCGCCCTGGCACCTGTGACATCCAGACCAACCTCTTCGGTGTCGGTCAGAATCTCCTGTACATGTGGGATCATGCCAAATCCTGCCTCCAAGTGTCCAGAAAGGAGAGTCTTGACCCAAGAACTCAAAACCCGAGCCAGCACCTTCTTCGCAAATTGAAGAGACGAACTGGATGAAGATTCAACCTTCTCCGCTGATCGGCTGCTCATGTCATGTCCCATTGGAAGAGTAACAAAAGAACTCTTTTCACTTGGAGCCACTGGAGAGGGAATCTCAACACGAGGTATCTCCTCTATCGCGTCAGAACTGGTTGTAGGAGTCTCTACCTCCGGATCGACCTCTGACATCCCTTGCTTTGGTTCTGAAGAAAGCGATGGACTCTCTTCTGTCACTTCAAAACCTGCAAATGAAACACAAAAAGGTATGAATATGATCCTGTTTAAAAAAAATCATCAGGGTCATCACTACAAAGTACCTTCTTCGACGACTGGCGGAACACTCTCTTCCTCCACGAACTCATCGGAAGCATCATCAACATTTGCGTCCATTGATGGTTCAAAGTCATCGGAATCCTGTGGCAAGTCAGCTGACAAGAGAAATGTTAGCAAATCAAGTCGCAGGCAAAAAAAAAAAAAAAAAAAAGAGAAAGCGAAAGAATTTATACCAATTGGAGATTCTGGAATCATTCCAGAGTCCCTCGGCCCTTTTTCAGATGCCATAACCGGCTCCATCACCGCCTCATCGGTCGGAACCTCAGGCATCGCCAAGTCTTCATCCTCTGCTAAGAAAAAAAAAAAAAAAAAAAAAAGCAGCAGCAGGGTGAGAAAACAAATCAGAACATGGAAAGCCCCATGAAAGAAGCAGAAAAAGAAAAAGGAAGAATCATACCTTCTCCCAGGCCTGCTGAACGGCCACATTAGAAGATCTGGCGGATCGACGAGGTACGCTTGTAGCAGGCTCTTTACCCTTGTTCGCTCTGGAGGAACCACCTGCAAAGGTCGGAAAAGAAAAAGATCGTCATCAAAATGACAGGATTTCGCTAAAGAAAGAAAAAAGGGTCACTTTGTCCCACTAAAAAACTGGCGAAATTTTGGCATGACCCCGGGGCAATTCCGAAGAAAAGGGAAATACCCCGAAAGAAATAGAAAGTTTTGAAGATGGGCTCAACATTGCTGCGGGCTCCGAAACTCCAAACCTTCGAAACCTCAAAATCTCCGCAAAATCAAGAAGGGCTCAACATCGCTGCGAGCTCCAAATTCCCAAATTTGCAAAGATTTTCAGGTATGCTATCATGCTCAATCTACAAATAGTACATGCATGAACATCTAGATTTGCACAAAAAACGCATTATCATGATGAGCAAAAAAAAAAAAAAAAAAAAAAAGAAAAAGAAGAAACTTTCTCGAAAAAAAGGGGAGAAAGAAAAGAAAAAAAAAAAGAAACTTTCTCAAAAAAAAAAAAGGAGAAAGAAAAAAAAAAAGAGAAAAAAAAAAAGAAACTTTCTCAAAAAAAAAGGGAGAAAGAAAAGACAAAAAAAAAAAAAAAGGAGAAAGAAAAGAAAAAAAAGAAACTTTCTCAAAAAAAAAAAAAAAAAAAAGAGAAGAAGAATAGAAATAAAAGAAAGAAAAAAAAAAGAGAGAAACTTTCTTTTTTACCATCCTATTCTCTACATGGAGTTTTCTTGAAAGAAAAAGAGAGAAAACTTACTTGAAGCCATTGATGGAGAAGAAGAAGGAAAAAGCTTGAAGATCCTTGAAGAAGAAGAACTCTTGGTCTTGGAGCTCCCTTGAGATTGTTGCAAAAGAAAGCAATAAGAGCAAGAGATCCTACCTTCCTTTGCTTTTATAGGAGAGAGCAAATCAAAGAAGGAAACAAAGAAGAAAGGTAAGTGTTACTAATTAAGTAACCTTACCAAAAGAGAAGGAATTAGAAAGATTCTTTCCCAAAAAAGAAAGATGTCTTTGAGAGATTTTCTCCCAAAATCAATCAAATGAGAGATTCTCTCCAACAAAAAAGGATATTGGAGATTTTTTCCCAAAAAGAAAGATACCTTGAGATATTCTCTCCCAAATTAAGGGAATATGAGAGATTCTCTCCCATAAAGATATTTTTAGATATTCTCTATCCAAATGAGATATCTTTAGATATTCTTTACAAAAATGACCCCACATGAGATCTAAGCCATCCTAAAAAGCTTAAGGTCCCATGGGCTAGCCCATATGAGCCAGGTTTGACCACCTAGGCACTAAAAAAAAAAAAATGGGCTTTTAGTCAGGAAAAAAATCCCTCTTACCAAGAGCATACAAAAATGGTTCCATGCCTCTTTTGAGTTGATTGAATCATACAAAAATTCCAAGCCCCATGAGCTTCCAAAAATCAAACCATCCAGCCTCATATACCAAATTGAGCCAAAATCTTGAAATTGACATTCCACAAAAATCCAAACCACTCCAATGGACCCACACAGTCCCAAAGAGTGACCAAAAACCAAATCCTGGTCCCCTAACTTGCCACATACAGCTTGTTAGGTCATAAGACCAAAACAAAAAACCAAACCCTAATCCCCCAACTTGCCACATACAGCTTGTTGGGTCACATGATCAAAACCAAAACCCGATCCCCTAACCTGCCATATATAGCTGGTTAGGTCACAAGATCAAAAACAGAAACCCAAATCCACATCCCTGATGTCATCTTCAAAACTTTGCCTCGAGATGGTGTGTGATTCCTTTCACTACCATAAAATTCCCCTGGAAGCTCAAAGGCTACTCTACCAAAGGAAAGATTGCTCAAAGACTCTTGGTCAAGACACAAGCTCTCCTTCAAAAATCTCTTCGAGGCACATCGACTACAAAAGTCAAGCAACTCGTCGCTGTACCTCGAGGGGGCATTTGTTGACACCAAAAATGTCACTTTGCCTCTTCAACATCAAGAAAGCTGCATGAAGTCCTAACCTGCCATAAATAGGCAATGCAACTTCTCCAAAAAATCAAATCTTGTCAGAATCAAACAAAAACTACAAGATCCTTCAAGATAGCCAAGAGAAGAGTACACATGAAGTTTCGGGCCATTTCGACAACATTTGGCCTAACTTCACTTCTCCGACAGCTAAACGGGAGCTCTCGGCGGCAACATCATCGGAGACGTCAAAACTTCGATCAGAGCCTACAGATGACTCCAGCATGTCTCAAAAGGGCTCCATGCTAAATTTCAAGTCAAACCGACAACGTTTGACCCTCCATCAATGCTCGAGCAGCAAAATCAAGCCTCCCGGCGGCAGGAACCACCGAAGCCTTCGCTCATCAAACCAAGTGCATGAGTGGCTTCAACATGCTTCCAAAAGGCTGCACGTCGAATTTCAGGTCATTCCGACAACGTTTGACCAGGTTTCGATGCTCCGAGAGAAAATCAAGCCTACCGGCGGCGGAGCAACCCGGGACCATGACATCCAAAACGGAGCCCATGGAACGTTTCAAAATGACTCCAATAGGCTCCCCGTCAAATTTCAGGTCAATCGGACATCGTTTGGCCACATATCAAAGCTCGGCATTTTCCCCGCAGTAAAATCAAGTGAAGCATCGACGGGACCCCAAACGGCTTCAAAACTCAAACAAAAGCCTATGGTTGGTCTTATTTATTGCTCAGGAGGCTTCACCTCAAATTTCAGGTCATTCCGACATCGTTTGACCAAGTTTCAGCTTCTGGCGGAAAATCAGCAGCTCTACGCGACAAAGTCTTCGGCTTTCCCGGAAAATTGGAAACTTTGCACTCTAAAAATGCAAGGATTCTCATTAAGTTTTCTACAGGGAAATCAAGCCAATAAATGAGAAGAAATGTCAAGAAAAATACAGAAGAAAACGGCGACGAAAAAGACCCCAAAACGACCGCAAAACGGGCTCCGAAGGGGAAAAATCCCCCAGGGTCGCAGACCCATGCGACCATGGCCCATGGTCGCAGGCCCCTGCGACCATGGCCCATGGTCGCCGGTCCATGGTCGCCGGCGACCATGGAGGTCCGGGTCACCGGATTTTCCACCGGTGACCCGTTTTTTTCGTCTTTTTTCGCGTTTCGCGCACTTTGGCCCCTGCGGTTTCCTGAAAATGTGATTTTTAGTGCTCTAAATTGACTCATATCCGACGACATCTCGGATCCGCCGTCAAAAGCATAAAATCATCATTGATCGTTCCAAGATCGCCAACCGGTCGACCAAGAAAGTGCACTTTCTGTCCGACCGATCGTGAAATCGACAAGACAGATGTCACCGGCCCACTCTTAGCTATCAATGTCTGAAGTTACATGTTCATCCGATGTCGATCAGCATGTAGATCCATCGATGATCATCGCCAGAAGAATTCCAGAAGACACGGCACGGCCCGCGACTCTTCGACTGCTCGGCGACCAATTAATGTGGTTAATTGACTAGCTTTATTGCAGTCATTAATTCATTTCTTTGGACGGCCCAATCAGAAGCAAGCATTTGGGAGTTACAAGTCAATTGATTCATGGCATTTAAACCATGAAACTCCTCCCATTATGGTAATTAAGGTGATTAAAAGCCCTTAATCTCCATCGGCCAATCAGATTCAAGGAAAAAGGAGTTACAAAATCAAGAAATAAATCTTGTAACTCCTCCCATTAAAGCCATTAAGGCTCATAAACCCTCCTAAATGGCTATCAAAAGCCTATAAATAGGAGAGCATTCCATCGAAAGAAGATCAGAAAAAAGAGGAGAAAATCAGAGGATCAGAAAAAAAAAGATCAGAAAGAGATCTGAGAGAAAGAAAAAGAGAGAAAAACTCTGCTGAAGTTCTGCGCCGGCCACCACTACAAGGTGACAAAAGTCCCTTGGGGGGCACCCCCCCCCCCAAGGTCCTTGCCTTCTCCTGCTGCCTCCAATGGCTTAGACGTGGCTTTTCAGCCCGTCTACTTAGCTTTTTATTGGACATAGGACCTTCTCTTGGTCTTTGTCCTCTAAAAACCTGAGGTTATAGCCAAGCCAAGCGAATCAAGAGCATCTTCTGTTCTCATCTGCATGGATGATGGCGAAGCCCATACATGGCTTGCGACCGTCAATCTGAACGAGTCCCCCACAATCTCCTGAAAAGTTAGATCTTCCTTTTCTTGCTTTTCATTGTAGCTTGTATTTTTCTAAAAGAGACAAAAATCACAACTCTTGTCTTTCATTATTGATAAGAATTGTAAATCGGCTATAAACGCCAAAATCGGCTATAAATGCCAAACAAAATCGCCTTTCACGGCAAATTAAGAAAATGTCTCTTTTCTTAAATATTTGTGCAATGGAAAACTTGAAAGAAGTTGATTTCCTTTTTACTTGCGAAGGTTGATCTCCGGATTACCACTTGCAATTCCAAGTAAAATAGAAAATCTGGCACACCCACATAAAAGAAATGTTGATGCACGCTTCAGGCCCGCCAGGGCGCGAAAGGGCCGGACCCGACGGACTCCCACGTTCCGCCGACCCCGGTAGCCGCCCCAGCAGGCGCCTCGGAGCGCGTTCCATCAAAAATGAGGGTGGAGGGGGTTTGGATATTTTAGGAATAATGGGGTGTGTAGAGAGAAACTTTGGAAAGAGAAGGGATGTGGAATGAGGAGCTTGATATGTGGCATTAACATCTCTCTAAAATTTTCATTTAACCACATACAAAAATTTCACACTTGACCTCGGTTATCAAGTTGCGTTGCTTATTTGTGTTGACCCCATTTAGTTGAAACATCCCCAAAAGAGATTTATATGGACACAATTTTAATGTGTGGATAACTATTGATTATAGAATGCATTATAAACATGAATGCAAAGTGTTGACTCAATGTCATAACCAAATCGTGCTTGCTTTCCCCACGAAAAAGGCCTTTTGAAGTGAATATTGCTAACAACAAAGGGTTGTTCAGTTTCTTAGTTGGTTGGCAACCTCGCATGTCGGCCGTCCCACGTGGCTTCTTTTCCCACGTATCTGGTGTATCCTTCCCACTTTGGCGGCTTTCTCTTTTCACTTACATGGGCTCTTCTTTCCACAACGTGGGCTTCCTCTTTTCACTTGAGTGGGCTCTCATGGGTCCCACTCCCAGCCTCCTAGTGGGCTAGGGTACCCCAAAAAATATATAAATGAAAAAAAAAGTTGATTATTGACTACATTTAGACCCCAAAAGATAAAACTTGTATTTTTTTTTACCCTTTAGGTGTTATTTTAATAGAGTTGTGATTAAGAGCAATTGGCGGGAAAAATCTTGGAAGTTGAAGACTATAAGAAATCTAGCAAAAAAGATAGTGTCAACTTCAAATGCCCATGGCTTTTGATCAAGGCATTGTAACACTCCGACCCTAACCTAATCATGTTTAGCATCTAATTAATCATAATTATATACCTAATTGATGTTTTGAATATAATTGGGCTTGATTAGGTAGATTAGAAAGGGTTTGACCATTGACTATGCAACGTTATGACTTTTTTGGGGTATTTTTGGCTTAGTGTGTGTGATCTCGGATTTTTTTGCATTTTGGGGTGCATTGCATAGGTCATAAGCCACTCTTCAATTTTCGTATTTCGACCCATTTATGATTCAAAAGGCCCTAAACTATAAATTCTTATAAGATTTTGGACTTTCCTACAAATAATAGGAAATTCATGTATAAAACCCTATTCTAAGACCCTAAACCCTATTGCTTTTCATTTCATTCCCATCTCCATTGCAAGAGGCACGTAGGGCTCATCTCCCCATCGTTTCTTTTTCTATTTCCTTGTTTCCAAACACCAAAGGAGAGCTTTAGAGAGTCTTCAACTACATCTTTTTCAACAAGAACCCCATCTCCTTCATGCTTTTATCTTCTCCAAGCTTCCAATTGTTGTTATTCTTTCTTACTTTATAATAATCAAATCTCTCCCAAATCACACCCTTTTGCTTCAAATTAGTGATTGGGGTTTACAATTCATGAATGCGTGTTGATTTATAGCCTGTCCTTCATTTCACCATTGTAGGAGCTTGGTTTGAGGTTTTATTTTGGGAATTTCCAGATTTGAGACTTTTTAGCGTGGGTCTAGTTTGGATATTTGTAGATTTGATTTGCAAGCATAAAAAAGGCAAGTAAAACAACTGTAATTTATTTCATGTGTTCTCAATGTATTATTCTTGATATGTTCTCATGATAGAAGCCCTAATTTCCGGTCATAGGTTAGTTTGATTTCCAATTTCTGTAAATGGGTATGCTTACATGTGTAATTTGTTTAATTTGTGGTTAGATTTGTTGTATGGATGTTTTTAGATCGTATGATTTCTCTTTCAGTGCAGGTTTAAGCTTTGGAAAAGGGTTGGTTTGTATTGAGTTAAAAGATCTTCTGAATAGAGCCTTCTCACATTCAGTTTGTCAAAATCCAATCAGCTGACGGTCAACCGAATTGGTTGTTGGTTCAAATAACCGGAAGGTGAGAAAGTACAGGAAATCTGAATTCGGTTAACCAAATGGAGTTCGGTTAACCGACCATTGACCAACAATGCACTGAACTTTGTCGATTTATTTAATTGGACGCTTGTTTTCCTGCCAGACTGACACTCGGTCAGATTTCGGTTAATCAACATACCCCCTTTTCGGTGAATCAACAGCTAATCGAGCAGTGACTGAATTTCCCAAGTTTCTTAAGTATATTTGGACCTAGTCTTTAACCTTAGTATTGGAACCCTTGAACCCTAATTTATGCCCAATGGATCAACTAATGTTAGAGAGTGTCATTTGAGCACACGCACACTCTCATGGAAGCTCGTTTCTTGGACTTTATGTACCCCGAACCAAATGTGTTCTTTTAAGGCGCTTGGCGTCCCAAGTTAGTAACCCCATGGGTCCTTTTAGACCAATGACGCCGAAAGCCTTAGGACTATACATTGTTGAATGGTGAAGCCCATGAGTATTTCTGAAACTATAAAATTGGCTTGTCATGCATCCTTGACTCCGTGTATGATCTTTATGCATGCATTTGCTCACGTTTCTACTACTTTCTCATAATATGCACATGTTTTTCAGTCCATTTGCTTAGTTCATGTAACTTATTTATGTTACGTCATATGTTTTCCTATACCTTTTTTTTCATACATGTTCATAGGCTATGTCTTGTTGCGCACATATGATTATGGTTATGTACTTGTTTATATTTATATTTTGTACATGTTTATGCTCATGCTTATGTCACACCATGATATGCACTGAACACTCTATTCATTGAGTCGGCACCACTTAGCTTCGACCCTAACACAGTCGGACCGTCTAGGTGTGGATTTAGTAATTTTCTTAGACCTTTGCAGATGAGATTTTATGGGGGTTGGCCGGTACCTCAGGTCCGCGATGGAGTTTCTGAGCTCTATGCCTCATACTACTATCTCATGTTATGTTATGTATGCTCATGCTCTCATGTAATTTCTTGTTTACATGCTTATTGGGAGAGTATGACTTATGTGGTTGTGCCACCTAGATATGTTGTGTTTATGCACTTGTCACTCTTGATTCCTATGTGTCATGCATGTTCATGCACTAACTAGACCTAGATTACTTTTTTTGACTTCTTATGATCTTTCTTGTCATTTCTACTCATTTGATACGCATGTTTCATTTTATACTTGTTTACCTTGTTTAGTTTGGTTTAATGGTGTTACACTTGGCGTTACAGGTGAGGACCACGATGCCATCGCCCTGGAGATCACAGAGGTTGGGGAGGAGACTCCTTAACAGTTAGCTGAGTAGGCCCCAGAAGATGTCTTTTAGACATTTGTTCGTTGAGTGGATTTGAAGTCACATTTTTCTTCGTCGTGGCTTGGGTTGCTATAAGATTAGACTTTGTTTAGATGTTTTATTTCTGGATTGTAAACTTTAACTAAAACTTTGCTTTCGCTACTTTTTCTTATTTCCTTTAACTTTATAACTCGAATACTTAACTTATGTTCATTTACTAGTTGATGCTCTTATATCTTATTAGTGTGTGATAGATGGTGAACGTGGATGGATATCTATTGTTGAACCGTACAAGCTTATGAAAACTTAATTTCACATGTGATATCTTGTAGGGAAACCTCTTAGTGGGGACTAAAGGTTAGAGAGCCAAACTCGAATCCCCATACATCGCGCCTCTAGATGGGTGTAATCTCGGGCTCGTGTTGTGACAGGTATCACCTCATGACGTACAATTACTTGTTCTGAAGCATCTATGTGTTCTATGACATGGACAACAACAGAAGGCAGTTGACAATGAAGTGAAGCTATTTTGAAGGCGAAACACATTTTTCGTACAAATCTTACTACTATAATAAATTTCTATTCTTTTTATTTTAGGAGCTTTTTTTTAGTCAGTTTAAGTTTGAATTTTTGTGGAGGGTCTTGAAAAGTAATTTAAAATTTCGTTGGAGCGTATTTATATAATTTTGGGGTTTTTTTTAATACTATTTCTTCAGTAAATTTCACTATTTTGGAAAAGTTATGGTTTTGACATGCTACACAAGTGATTGTTTTGTTTCTAGCTAGAATTCAAATTTCAGTTTTTTCTTTAAAAAACGTTCTGTTTGGATAGGCAAAAAATAGAGTAAAGTGAAGTTAAATGGGCCCTAATAATTTAAAATTTTAACTCTACCATGTTTGGATGAGTATGTCTTGATAGATGAAGTAATGTTGTCGGCCACATGTACTCCATTTCAATCCAAATCTAAATACTACTATTCCTTGAGTAAAAGTGGATTCTACTCCAAACCTTTAACTTCACAATAACTATTCAAATGTGGTGAAGTGAAGTACTCTACTTTAACTTCAACCTACTTTTCCTCCACCTCTTCACTTCATTTTACTCCACTCCGCATTTATCCAAACAACCCTTAGGACTTGTTTGTTAATTTAAATAGTATAATGAAGGTGATGTTATATGTCACATCATTGCTTTATATGGGTAATAAAGGTGTGTTGAAAGTAAAGTTGACTTCTTGGTTAAGTGAAAAAGGTGTTTGGATTGTGATGTTAAGTGATTATTGTACATTACTTTATACTGTTTGGATTTCCTAGCCTCAAATTATTAAAATATACCCAATTTTAGGCAGAGCAAAAGGAGGGGCAATACGCAAGTTTATTGAAAATGCAATGTTACACATCTGAACACAACAGATGGTCAAACATGGAGCATTCTGTAACAACATTTCAAATAAACAAAGGTACCAACATGCAGTAAAACGGCCTCCAATGAGTACAACTCAGCTACGTACATGGAAAAACTCTTGTACTACATAAATGTCCAATGGCAACACCGTATCGATTCCATGATTTTCAATTATATATACACCGTAATAAAGATGTTGGTTTATTCAGAATTTACATGACAACTCCTATCTTGACTGTCTGATTAGTCAGTCTTGCTACGTTTAATTTTGAAAACAAAATGTCCAGCAGTTATTCCAGATGAGGAAAAGTGTGATTACTGAACCAAATGCAGTGATTCTAGAAACACATTGGCAGAGAATTTGGGCACTAGGATAGTTGGACCACAAACAGAGATAGTGGAGTAAGACAAGTAATTTGCTGCCAAGACTCGTCACCAAACATATGCCATTCACACCAACATTCTAGGAGGCCATTCCAGTGATTATACTAAAATGTCAATTGCAACACACAATTGATACAGTTGCTGCAAGCTACCACTACACAAGGCCAATATAAATTCCCACCATATTGAAACATTTCAACTACCTGTTGAATATTAAGACTTGGAATATAAACAAAGTAAAGCTCATAACTATAGAAACTAGAACTAAACCAAAATAGCCTGCTGTGCTTAACTACATAGGACATTTTGTAGTAGCACGCATAGTTAGGTGATAGGATACAAACATTTTATATGCTTCGAATAAGGTAAACAATGATACCTAACATAGTACATATGATCAAAATGAGGATAAAGACAATCATAATAAGTGAATTCAAACGTTCGTCCATTGCAACTGCTACCCCTCAGGGACGGCTTGATGAAAGTGTACAGGCATCTCTGAAATGGCCATTGTCCTCTTCATAATTGTGGAGACTGTCCACAGCTTATTCCATATTTGTGTATCCCTTATAAAGTGCATCGAGAAATTGATTTACTTGTGCTTTTCAATCGGTCCATGTATTATATATACCAGGCCGCCTTACCCGGTATACAATGTAAAAACTGAACCGAGGCATTGTCAAGATTGAAGTCAAACCTGAGATGTCAGTGAGTTTAACCTAATTGATGCCGTGTTTGAGAAAATAAATGTGAGATGACAATGGATATCAAGACATAACTAATGCCATTCATTTTGTTTAAGCCACCAAATTGAAACAGTTGTGCAAGCATTATAAGGCCAAACATTGAAGTCATAAAAAGTAGGAAAAACAACCACTACAGAATATATCAAATGACAAGTCCAGGTAATAAACCAATCCAAAGTGAGTTAACCATGGCAGAAAGAGAAATAATTCTGGTAACTAAACAAACAACCAAGTAAAAGAGATCATAAATGTGAGATGACAATGGATATCAAGACATAACTGATGCCATTCATTTGATGAAGCCACCAAATTGAAACAGTTGTGCAAGCAATATGAGGCAATTTAGCATAACAGTAACATGAAGCAAACAGTGAAGTCATAAAAAGTAAGAAAAACAACCACTACAGAATATTAGATTAGTCCAAAACATAAGCCAATCCAAAGTGGGTTCAATGGCAGAAAGATAAAGCAGCAGCCAACTAAACAAACATCCAACCAAACATTTTGGAACACCATGAAACGAGTGATACACATATCAAATGACAGTGTAATTGTCACTTCGAATTCTTGGGAGATGGCGTCGAATCCAAGCACTTTTATCTTTTGCGCAAAGGAAAATAGTGGCCATGTCGGCATGGATTGTCAGCCACTCGTGTGCAATCTCCGCATCCAGGTCACTAATATCAGCAATCTGATCTAGCTCCTTTACCACATCGTTGGACACTCGCTTCTTCGGATGTCGAATACTTTCAGCCACTTCAGTAATAGCACTAGTGATCCTCTCAGAATTGCAATCTACTGCTGCGACATATGTGTCAATGTCCTTGGGATCCTTCGCACGAGCCCTCTTCTTCGAGGAGCCTTCACTTCCATTCATTTCGAGATTGCCAAAACAATCATTCAGTCCAACTGGAATTGATCCAGACACTTGTGTGTTAGTCCCACCAACAAATGTTGTAGGATTTAGACTCCCTACATAAGTCGATGGCCTTGAAAATTGCTCAGTTGCAACATCTTTACCAAACACCAGGCTTAGTTTATCATAATTGATTGTCTTTCCTCGCCATGACACCGTATCAGGATGCCCCTATTACAAAGACGTATTGTCCTTGCAATGTCATGTACATTGTGGTAATTACAAAAGATTAATGGATATCGAGTTAATAAATGTGTTGTATATACCTGTAGCCATGCATTTCAGACATCATCTTCAGCTATGACTCTCTTTGTTGCTACGTCAAATCCAAAACCAGACACATTGAGAAGCTCTGTGGCCTTGCGAGAAGTTCTACTTCTGTACTTTACAATGATTGATTATTGTAGACGCAGTTATATGGCCAACACCATGATTTGATGCATTCATCTTGGTTGTTATAGTTGCATACACATCCTTTTTGAAGCCACGATTTCCCTTTTTCCCAAGCTCGATCTGCTCTTATAAAAGAGCCAGCAGTTCTTCGTCCATGGAGGCATTGAAACAAACATTCTTCCATTGTGACATGGCTACATTAATATAAATATGCATGCTAAGAAAGTATAATCTCCATAGATTGGCAAAAAAAATTAAAACAACAGCAATGTTGTCATTAATAGCATTAGAACATAAGATAACAGAGTACATATAGTCACCATACATTAGAAAAAAAGATCTAACCATACTAGCTCATGGTATTCTACTTGGACAGTCACAAACATATCATTGACCCGCAGTATGTTGAGTGTAATCATGCCAAAGTCTAGCTGCATAAGTAGCCCTGAAATTGCTCCACTGCTGCCTTTCCGCTTGGGAGTTGTATTGAAATACTTGGGATGCTTGATCATTATGGTGGTAATCATCAGCCGGAAGGGTGGTTACATCACGTTCTTGCTCACCCTCATTGGAAGCTTGAAGAAGTTCATCATCAAACATATCCCCCCCATGTTTTCTTATGAAGTTATGAAGGACAGCACATAAACCAAACCAAACCAAGCATTTTCCCACTAGGTGAGGTCGGCTATATGGATTTGACGACGTCAATCAAATCTGTTTAGGGCCATGTCCTCCGTTAGATCCATGTAGGTAAGGTCATGTTTAATAGTTTCTTTCCAACTTCTCTTGGGTCTCCCTCTCCCTCTCATACTCTTGGCAATCTCCATGCTTTCACACCTTTTAACAGGTGCCTCCGTTGGACGCCTTCTAACATGGCCGAACCATCTTAGTCGATTTTCTCTCATTTTATCTTTAATCGATGCTATTCCTACTTTGCCCCTAATCTCCTCATTCATAATCGTATCTCTCCTTGTGATCCCGCACATGCATCTTAACATTCTCATCTCCGCAACTTCCATCTTCTTAACATGATTATGCTTTATTGCCCAACACTCCGATCCGTATAACAACGCTAGTCTTACCGCCACCTGATAATACTTTCCTTTAACCTTGAGGGGGACTTTCAGATCACACAAGACCCCCGGAGCACTCCTCCATTTGGTCCACCCGGCCTGAATCCTGTGACTTACATCAGTATCAATCCCTCCATCCCGTTGCACCAATTATCCAAGGTACCTAAAGTTTTCTTTCTCTACAATCTTTTGTGTGCCCAAACTTACTTCTATGTTACCAAGTATCCTTCTTTGACTAAACTTGCATTCCATATATTCCGTCTTGCATCGACTTAGCCTAAACCCTTTTGTCTCTAATGTTTCCCGCCACATTTCTAGCTTAGCATTCACTTCTTCTCTCGTCTCATCTACTAAAATAATGTCATCTGCAAATAGCATACACTACGGCACCTCATCCTGAATATGTCTTGCAATCTCATCAATAACTAGGGCAAACAAGTACAAGCTTAACGCTGAGCCTTGGTGTAGACCAATCGTGATAGGAAACTCCTTAGTCTTTCCGCCAGTCGTCCTTATAGATGTCCATGCGGTTACTATTTTCACTTGGGTGTCCATGGAGTATTGTGGAGCTATTCTTAATATCCCAAACCTAGATTTCATGATTCCAAAAGCCCTTTCAATTACATTTCTTACCTGAGAATGCCTTTTATTAAATAACTCTTGTATTTTGAAGATTTCTTCCTCTATGCTCACTGAGGTGGTAACGCACACCCCGGTATGGTGCCAGAAAACCTGGTGCATTTGCATACCCAGCATCCACTAGGTAGAACTTACCTATTGCATATTACAGAATTAAAAAAGCCTCCAATGTCAAGACACTATGAAAATTGAAATTACCGAAGTTTAACTAACAAAATTTATTCATGAATACTTGTTGGGACATGGAGGGGATTCGCATGGGCAAGTGAATTTCGAAGAACGTGGTTATCTGTAGCAGACCCCTCCCAACCAGGATGCACATACTAGAAATTAAGGTCGAATCCAAATGCAGCTATTACATTTTGGCTCAAAGTGCCTTTTCTATTCCGGAAGGGTGCTTGAGTGGCCAATGGGACATGTACTGGAACATGAGTTCCATCAATGGCGCCAACACATTCCTGAAGAGAGTTACAGTCATTAAACATAATTTGCCTTAAAAAAATGTGTATGACAATTTTCTTCGCTTATTATTAATACCTCAAAGTATGGTATTCCCTCGGTATTTATCCTTGCTTGTTTGATAATGTCGGGGGCTAGTTGTGCAACCACTGTTAAGACTCTATGAAAGTGACAGCTGATAGTCTCCCCTGATCTACCAAACCTGAAACTATTTGTCATATTCCTAACATTGTGT
The DNA here is from genome assembly GCA_028538565.1 of Umbellularia californica. Lineage (NCBI taxonomy): Eukaryota > Viridiplantae > Streptophyta > Magnoliopsida > Laurales > Lauraceae > Umbellularia > Umbellularia californica. Next base: position 13,408,522 of record JAPQWN010000004.1, on the reverse strand, counting down.
GCGATGGTATGCAAAAACTCAGCAACTGCCTCCTCCACTGTGACGTATCTTGTGTTTGCCAATAAACCTCTATTCTTTAACACTATACACAACAGAATGAATCAATTTTTGTTTAGCCTCAATTGACTGATACATTCGTTGTCCCTGCCATGTGTTAAGTAAGAGATATATTGCATCCTCTCTGCATTTCTATTTCTTCTTGCAGACCTCCGTTTATTCCTAAATATTTGATTACCTAAGTAGTACATCTCTCTTTGCCATTCTGAGGCCACAGTCCATAAAGTTAATAGGACAACATTATGAGTATTATTGGCCACAACATCTTCTACTTCAATATCGGAACCATTTCCACCGTTCCCTTCTATCAACAGAGGTTGCCCACACTTATCCTTATGAACAGAAGAGACAAAAATTCCATGTTGAATTCATCTATAAAATAGATAGAAAAATATTTCGAGTTATATAAAACTACACATCAATACTTGGAAGGAAGATTTTAGATACACACACTCCAATAATTCCACCCTGCTGTATTAGGTAAAAGAGATCAAACAAAATGGAAATAGTGTGTAGGAAAAAGTTATAACAATGTAAGGTAATGGGTCACACTATACATGTTATTTGCAACATATCAAATTTTCCTGGGAATGTTCATTTGCAATATAATCTATCCTAAAAACCTGCATTTTTTTGTCCGTGCAACAGACATTATATACTTTATGTATAGAGCCAAAGATAAATGAACTGTAGCCGGAGTAAAACTATTGCAAATGTAAAAATAAGATCAATTGCATATGTCAAAAATTCAAAGGATACGAAAGTTCATGTTGAGTCAAAGAAATATAAGGTATCAGCCATTCATTTTTCTCTTTGTATTAATCACAGGTCAAAATTAACCACTGCATGGCAATATAACATTATGTATTTACTTTTAATTTCCCAGCCTTTACAAATAACATCATCAACATAAGCCATTAACTGGGAAAGGCACCAAATAAGAAATTATAAACAAGTCCAGCCTACTACAACTCGTTATATGTAGCTTCTATCTATAAAAACAAGGCATGAAAACATTCACAGATTGATTGTTGTTTATAAGAATAATATCACATGTATACATAGACACATAAAAATGGATGGAAAAAAGTTTATTAACCAAAAAGACTGCATATAGAAAAATTGCTGTAGGAGGCCCAACAATCAACTGGCACCACATACATAGAATATGAAGCAGAACTAATAGGTCTTTTGAATACTCTCGGTTGCATGATCAGGATACTGTATACTATATTAATTAACAAAGAGAAATGATTTTAACAAAGGGGCTTACCTGTTAGTGGCCCTAGAGCAACCAAATTCTGCTCTTCTCCAAAATGGAAAAGGGGAAATCTATCTTAATCCATCTGCATCTAAGACGCCCCTTTTATATGCAATTGATCAATCAATGGTCATTAGATGGAGATAGTTGCAGCAGTTGGAAGAACTTACCCAGTCTTTGCTGTTGCAATTGATTCTACTCTTCTGTGATGATTTTGGGAGAGGACGATTTGCCCTAAGAACTTCTTGAAAAAGGATCCCTCATTTCAAATGCAATTTTCTAGGGCATGGACAGCGCATGTACGAGTGGCTAAGATTAATCGAACTCACTGTGTATTTTACCTGTTCATACATGCGATTTAGATCTGGCGAATATGCGCAAAGTAGAAGGAGATTGCAGTGATTCTTCTTGATGGGCATTTACAGTCATTGAGAAATATGGAGGTAGCGTGAGGGTAGCGTTTGCTGTGTTTACTGCAAGCCAGCGAATGGGTTTGTCAAAAGTGGTAGGGTGAGGGTGAGTTATGGGCAAGTTGAAGTAACTTCACTTGTCAGTTAATTGTACATTACTCATACTACACCTACTGCCCATGTGTAGCCAAACGAAGTAGAAGGCTAACGTACCCACGTGGGTGCTAGTAATACATTACCCCCACCTCAAGGTGAAAATAACAAACATACCCTTAGGGCCTATTTGGATAGGCAAATAATGGAATAAAGTGAAGTTAAATGAGCCCCAACGGTATAAAATTTCAACTCAATGATGTTTGGATTGGCCCGAGCCTGACCCAACAGATGAAGTAGTGTTATCGGCCAAGGTGGATCCCATTTCACTTCAACCCTAAACACTTTGGTTCCCCTAAGTAAAATCGATTCTACTCCTCTCATTTCCTCTCACTAGAAGTCGATTCTACTCTTGCTACAACTAGATAAAGAAAAACGTTCCACATCTCAAGTAATCTTCTTCTCTCTCTCTCTCTCTCTCTCTCTCTCTCTCTCTCCAGATAATGGGTTATGATTTTTGGTTTCTAGGCATGGTTTCAAGGATTGGGTTAGGGCTTACGATTTCGTTGCATGGTTCCTTTCCACTGAAAGTTTGGATAATGGTTTTTCAAAATCTGATTTTGGAAAATGTCTTATCTAGTGGAACATTGAATCATTCGGGCTACTAGATTTCTGATTTGGGGTTTTGGGTTTTTGATTTTATGGACTTTCTTGTTTGTGGATTTTTATTTGGGGTTGCTTAGATTCTTAGTTATATGTGACGCCCCCAACCTCTATCTCGCACTTCCGCTGATGCAACGCCCCAACCCTAAAGCCCCACCCCACCCATCCGCCTACTTTGTTACGAATCCCCCCACCCTTCCACCTACTTTGTTACGAATCCCCCCACCCTTCCAATCCCAAATTACAATGCTCATGTGATTATCTTGGTACTAATCCAATCCCAAATTACAATGCTCATGTGATTATCTTGGTACTAAATTGGAAATTACATTATCATTTACATGGTATGATTAACAAGTATTCATGTCTTCTTTGTTTTGAAAATCTTCTAAAAAAGTTTCTAGTGTTTCTCAGAACATTAGTGGTAGTTTCTCCTATTTTGATGACCAGTTTAACCATCTACAATACATAACTTCTTATAAGTTTAACTAGTTGCATGACATTTATCATTCTTTTCGATGGCATTATCTTTATGTGCTATTGTAGTCCTTTTAATTAGTAGAGAGACCTGATGGTTCTCAAGTTATTTGGGATGCATTTGGCCTTCATGCCAAATAGGCCAAATGCATTGATGATTGAGTTTTAATCCAGGCTTGGATTTGGATCTTAGTCCAGTCAGTCCATTGAATGAAAATAAACATGGGAGCAGACCCTTTTTTCAGAACAGATACATTATTCATTAGACAATCTGTAAGGACCCGTCCTTAGAAATATCTAGTGGGACCCAATTTGACTAAGTCAACCCTAAGTTATCCTATTTAATAGGTGATTGGTATGAGTAGTTAGTAATTCTCATTAATTAAGCCTGGTTTATAGGGTTAAGACTCTTGTGGGGTTAATAGTTCCATTAGAAGTTTAATTGGATTTCCTAGAATTAATTAGACAATTAGAGGCCTTCGTTGTAATCCTAATTATAGATGGGTTTTCCTTAGAGAGTTGTGCAATTAACCTTAGAAATACCTAACTATCTATGGCCTAACTCATTAGCCCATTAATTATATGAGGGTTCTCTAGTCCTTCCAACCACACATTTTCCTTCCCTTTTGAAAATCCAAATACCTTAAATGACTTTGGCCTCTTTCATTATCAACCAAGTAAATATGGGCACTTTTTTCATTATAAATAGCCTACCTTTATTACCCTAAGGCTCCTTTATTCACAACCACTCATTTGAGGATACTTTAATCATTAGATATGAATACCTAAACTACCATAGTCCTCATCCTTTATTTCTATTAGCAACCAAGGACCCTTTGGTCATTCCATTTTAATCTTCATTATAAATAGCCTACCTTTATTACCCTTAGGCTCCTTTATTCACAACCACTCATTTGGGGATACTTTAATCATTATATATGAATACCTAAACTACCCTAGTCCTCATCCTTTATTTCTATTAGCAACCAAGGACCCTTTGGTTATTCCATTTTAACCTTCCCTAAATACCCTCCATCCATATTCACAATTCTCATTTACTAATGAGGGTATTTTAGACTATAACCCCACCAATTCTTATAAAAGAAAACCCTCTTATCTCTCCCTCTCATTTCACTACAATTTTCCTCCCATCTCTCTCTCTAAGTTAGAGATTGTAAGGTCCGTCACCTTATTGGGTCAGTTGGACCCAATAACTGGCCCGTTGACCCACTTATTTTGATATTATTATTGTTATTATTATTGTTTTGTTAGATATTTAGGTGGGTTTAGATAGTGAGCGAGTTTCTTTTAGCGTTAGAATAGTGCCTACGGAGTTTCATGCGATTCTGAGTTCGTTTGACCCTAGTAGGGGGTAGTTTGCAATTTATAGAAAATTGAGTGTTTTTCCGAAAAAATCATATTCCGTGATTTAGGGTTCGATGGAAAGATCTCGTTGTGTTGATCATTTTTGTCTTCTGCCTCGTTGCGATCTGACGAACAGAAATCCTTCTAATAATTAATTGCTTCTCCGGACCCATTTAAGGGTAAACTAGTCTTTTCCTCCTCCCTTTCTTCTTAATCAACAGATTAACCCTAATCTATTTTCATTTTCTGCAACGAACAAGAACTCTACCGCAGCCATCTTCTTCTTCCTCATTTTTCCAAGGCTCCGAAATTCTTTCCCAGAAAGACTATCTCGAAGATCCAAACCGCTCATCTTCTTCCTCGCGATCTCCTTTTTTCATTGACATCAGTTTGGTAAGATTTCCCTCACTTTTATCTTTTCAATCAATTCTCTTTGGTTTAGATTTAGGTTAGATCTTGATCTTTTCCTTTCTTTTCTTTTCCTTTGCGTGTTAGGTTGTGTTTGGTTGAGTTAAATTTGTGGGTTTTGTGATAAAGAGCTTCTCCTTGAATTCTCCGATTCCAATCTTCTTCTTAGTTGAGGCAAGTAGATTTGCAATTTATAATTAAGCATGTATGTATGTTTCCCATTGATTGACTTTGTTTTCTTGTTAGATTTCCCAAATTCCAAGCCTGTTTCTGTTATTAATTTAGGGTTAATATGCTAAAATAGTTTTGGATGACCTTTTAATTAAATTGTAATTTATTATTTAATTTGATGTCAATTGATGTAAGTGGATGCAAATGATGGATGGAATGAATTATTGGGGGAGCACGGTGACTCAGTTTTGTGCAGATAAACTTTTGGAAGGGTTTGGAGTAGATGGGAAAGGGTTTTGGGTGAAATGAAAATAAATAAATAAAATAAAAAAATTGCACTATTGAATGCTCTGAACGTTCAGTAACGTCCGGCACAGGTACTAGATAATAAAATATATATACATGGGAAGTGCTCCTATGAGAGACACTCTCACCAACTTTATGAGAGATGGGTGGGGGCCCTCACATTTAAGTTGGGGGTCCTTGCATTTAAGTTGATGAGAGTGGATATGGAAGTGAGGGCCCCCACCCATCTCTCATAAAGTTGGTGAGAGTGTCTCTCATAGGAGCACTTCCCTCTATATATATATATATATAAAGGACAGATTTCTAAGGGCCATATCTTTTAAACCGTATGTCAGAATTTCGCAAGCCATATACCGTTGGAAAGCTCTTGGAGTTTAGAATCCAATGATCCATGTCTCGCGATGATTGGAGATCGGGAAGGAGGTAATTAAGGAGATTAATTATTTAGACCATAATCTTTTTGGAAACGAGATTGTTAACTTAGGTTTGGGCCTTAAATATTGGAAACCATGAACCTAGTCTCTCATGACCATTAATGGGGTTTGAAATTGTAGCACGTGGCTTGGTGTGCTTCGATGGGTTGTCTAGATATTCGTGTATTGTATATGGTTTAACCGAATGCGTGTGGAGTTGAATCAATCAATGTTTAACATGATTGTACACTCAGGAATTCTTTATAGACACTGTTGATTCGAATTCCCCACACACTCCGTTAAAACACATATTGTACAAGGATGACAACACTTGCCTAGGATTGGATTATAATCTCCCATTGACTTGTTAACTGTATCCGTTAATTATCGTTCCTTGAACACTCTCTTGGCATAAAACACCTAATTAATTATGAAACATAAACTCTTGCAGAATTAGGTCAAGGACCTGACTTAGAGTGTACTTCAGGAACCGTGTATCGTGTGTTAATAAACATGACTGGCTAGCACATAAGGGATTATCATGTGGAGGGTTTATCTTGTATTGTTTTGAATGAGATAATCTCTAAGAACATGCTTTGTTTGCTTAGCTAGCCAGACTTGCTTGTCTTGGTTTTCCCCCTGTGCCAGCACCACTTTATTATTATTTGCATATCATGGCCAACTGCAATTTGGGGTTTTATTGATGGGCCGGTTACTTGGACATCGGGGTGGGCAGTCGACTTTGGACGGCGACCATGGTGTTGAATAGTTAGGAGCGGGCTTGGACAGTGCTACTATTCCCAGGACCGGGAGCTTGGATCCCCCTGGAGGCGGACTTTAGTATAGTAGTCCGGTTAGGATTGTTACTGGTACCCCGTGAGGTGGCTTGGACATCCACGGAGTCTCCCTCTTGTGCATTGCATTACATTGGTAGTAGTGAATTTTAGTATTATTAGGATTCCTGTTTATGATTCTGATGGTTATTTACTCATGCTTTATGCCTAGTTATGTTCCTTGTATTCACTTGATTAGGTCCTGTCATTATTCTTACATTTGATGCATATTATGATTTTAATTATATATTGCTTATCTCTTGCTCAACATGTCGTTGACTCTGTTCCTTGGTGTGCAGACTCCTCAGGTGAGTACTACTACGAGGAGCAGGCTGGTGAGGAGATCCCAGAGGATCTCTAACCAATAGAGGAGGCACGGAAGTGGAGTGCTGATGACGTAGAGTAGCATCATCATTACCAGGCACATGAGAGACTCATTGGGGGACAAACATTAGATTTTATTTATTTCATTGTTAACATCGTTGAACCTTCCTTTATTGCTTTCATTTGATTTAATGACCTTAGTTTCTGGGATGGCCATTGTAATTAAACTAACTTCTTTTTTAGCTTTAATTGTTTCTTGCAACTTTACATTTAATTGAGATTTATTATCCATTATTGATATCAATGTATGAATTCCGCTATTTGTTTTATGATTTGAGGTTCAAACACATTATCCTCACAGCGGACTTACGATCCTCAGGCCAAAAAGGGCAAAAAATTTTAATTGGCCCAAAATTTTACTCCCCGGATCCGATTTATTCTCTAATCGGGTTCGGGGGACGTGATAGAGATTAGGGTTTCTCTCTCTTTAAATCTTAGTCCTCTAATTACTAGAAGCAAGAGCCTCATCTACATTTAGCCATCTACAAGTTAAAGAGCTCATCTCATCTCCTAGATCTCTCTTCCCTCTCCAAGTAAAGGTAATCCTCATTTCCTCTTTCCAATTCCCTTGTAGTATTGTTATTTCTCTTAGAATTCCCTTTCTTATGCATTTTTCTCTTTGAAAATGGGTGTATAGATTGTAGATTCAGCTATTGGGGTTATCTTAGAGCCATTGGAGTGAAGCCAAGCTATTTGAGGAGCTTTCTTTTTAATTAGAAAAGTAGACATGGTTAGATTCTTTAATTAAATTGATTGATATGTTTAGATTGTTAATTACTGTCTTTTATGGTTATTTGGCATGATTTCTGCATTTGGATGGTTGTATGGATGCTATGTTGTGTAGATCATTCTCTTTCTAAGCCTTCTTTGTGTATTTGGCCATTGATGGATCAAAATTCCCCATTTGGAAGATCAATAGCCTATTTGTGATGAAATCATGATGTGGGAGGTGTGGTAGATGTTTGGAGGTGATTGGCAAAGATCTGGGATCCATTTGATGGAATTTTGATGGAAAATGGAAGATGATAGGATCCTAATTTTTAGGGTTTCGTGTGCACCCGGTCGACCTGGTCACCCAGGATGTCGACCGGGCACACAAGGGATTTCTCCCACAACTAAGAGCATAAAACCACACACATGGCACAGAACCTAATGTACCAGGTCGATCGGCCACACTGAGGAATCCCCTACCTGCTAGATTTATGATTAAATGTCCCTAGTTCACCCGGTCGACCGGAGGACCCTCCAGGTCGACCGGGGACACTGCGGACTGTGTTTTCTGACTCCTAGTTAGCTATCCACTTTCACAGAGTACTAGTCGACCCGTGGACTCATGATGTCGACCCAGTACACTGTAAACAACGATTTTCCAAATTAAGTTTTCTTTTATGATCTGATCATGTGCGGTCCCCGTTGACCTTCCATTTGGATTGTTTATGATACGCTAGACACGAGTCAAGGGCCGGGCTTAACCTTGACCCGTGTAGCCACCTAAGTAGGGTCTTGGGTTGTGAAATGAAACATGATTCAACGGTTATTAATGCCTTTTAATGCTAAATACCAACAGGAGCACTAAGGATACTTAATAAGCATCTGGGAGTCCATGATCACTATCTTAGGTGAAGTGGGACCCTGAACCTGAAGAGAGGGGCAGCGATTATCGATGAATTTGTGATATGTGGTACTTATGTGGTTGACAACGGACACTAAGGCTAGCTGGTAGGTTAGAACCTTGGCTGTTGGCTTTGAGAAGTATTATAAATTAGGGCATTGCACTTAGGCTCTGATCCATGATCACAGTCCGTATTGAATGAGATGTCGGGATATTGCACTTGAAGTCCTGACTTGTAATATTAGGAACTTAATGGTAGATATTGATGGACGAACTGTATAATGAGATAATGTTAATTAAGCATATCAGAAGCAGAGTTTACAAGGATATGCATTATTAACTGTTAGGAATCGGGAAGATGGATTAGTTATACCCGAACTCCGTGACTCATACCCTTGACTAATATCATCTCATATTAATGATGATAAGGCGATCCGATTTGGAGTACCCCCACCTAGTGGTCTGTAAGATTTGTGGGTGTACGATTGGTCTGCCAAGGGATATGATGCTGGCATGGACATTGATATTGAGATATGGTTTAGATGACACTGTAGGTACTGTGTGGATTGAGATCGCCGGCGCTCGGACCGGGTGTGTGGATGGATATTGATGTTGATCTAGCACGTAAGACCAATGGTTGAGACTTGGTCGTGGCTATGGATATTGTTGGTTGAAATAGCACATAAGACCAATGGCTGGGACTTAGTTGTGGCTATGTACACTGTTTGACTCTTGTACGCTCCTATTCGATGAGACGACATCGATGGGTGGTTATGACCCCCATGGTTGATATCCATCGATAGTTGTTGGGACGACGACGATGGGCTGACTCTGACCCCCCACATCCCTTGTACTTCAACTGTGGACGTACCTTTGTGTACTCTTGTGGATGTATATTGGATGTATGAATATGATATATTATGGATGTCATTGCTTAGTGTCTTTAACAGTCGACGTTGATATGATTGGATGTAGATACGATGGTTACGGATATGGTAAGGTTACTTTTGCAGGTTACTTCTGTTATTGGTGATACTGATGCGCTTGTATGGTTTATATGATATCTTGATGATGATGGCTTCTCTTATCTACCTGATATGCTGTATCAAACATCTGTTATTAATGGAACGCGCTCCGAGGCGCCCGCTGGGGCGGCTACCGGGGTCGGCGGAACGTGGGAGTCCGTCGGGTCCGGCCCTTTCGCGCCCTGGCGGGCCCTGAAGCGTGCATCAACATTTCTTTTGTGTGGGTGTGCCAGATTTTCTATTTTACTTGGAATTGCAAGTGGTAATCCGGAGATCAACCTTCGCAAGTAAAAAGGAAATCAACTTCTTTCAAGTTTTCCATTGCACAAATATTTAAGAAAAGAGACATTTTCTTGGTTTGCCGTGAAAGGCGATTTTGTTTGGCATTTATAGCCGATTTTGGCGTTTATAGCCGATTTACAATTCTCATCAATAATGAAAGACAAGAGTTGTGATTTTTGTCTCTTTTAGAAAAATACAAACTACAATGAAAAGCAAGAAAAGGAAGATCTAACTTTTCAGGAGATTGTGGGGGACTCGTTCAGATTGACGGTCGCAAGCCATGTATGGGCTTCGCCATCATCCATGCAGATGAGAACAGAAGATGCTCTTGATTCGCTTGGCTTGGCTATAACCTCAGATTTTTAGAGGACAAAGACCAAGAGAAGGTCCTATGTCCAATAAAAAGCTAAGTAGACGGGCTGAAAAGCCACGTCTAAGCCATTGGAGGCAGCAGGAGAAGGCAAGGACCTTGGGGGAGTGCCCCCCAAGGGACTTTTGTCACCTTGTAGTGGTGGCCGGTGCAGAACTTCAGCAGAGTTTTCTCTCTTTTTTCTTTCTCTGGATTCTTTCTGATCCCTTTTTTTCTGATCTTCTGATTTTCTCCTCTTTTTTCCGATCTTTTTTCCGATCTCTTCCCGATCTTTTTCCGATCCCCATTTCAATGGAATGCTCTCCTATTTATAGGCTTTTGGTAGCCATTTAGGAGGGTTTATGAGCCTTAATGGCTCTAATGGGAGGAGTTACAAGATTTATTTCTTGATTTTGTAACTCCTTTTTCCTTGAATCTGATTGGCCGATGGAGATTAAGGGCTTTTAATCACCTTAATTACCATAATGGGAGGAGTTTCATGGTTTAAATGCCATGAATCAATTGACTTGTAACTCCCAAATGCTTGCTTCTGATTGGGCCGTCCAAAGAAATGAATTAATGACTGCAATAAAGCTAGTCAATTAACCACATTAATTGGTCGCCGAGCAGTCGAAGAGTCGCGGGCCATGCCGTGTCTTCTGGAATTCTTCTGGCGATGATCATCGATGGATCTACATGCTGATCGACATCGGATGAACATGTAACTTCAGACATTGATAGCTAAGAGCGGGCCGGTGACATCTGTCTTGTCGATTTCACGATCGGTCGGACAGAAAGTGCACTTTCTTGGTCAGCCGGTTGGCGATCTTGGAGCGATCACTGATGATTTTATGCTTTTGGAGGTTGACCCGTGATTTTGACGGATGTCGTCGGATATGAGTCAATTTCAAGCACTAAAAATCACATTTTCAGGAAACCACAGGGGCCAAAGTGCGCGAAACGCGAAAAAAGACGGAAAAACGGGTCACCGGCGGAAAATCCGGTGACCCGGACCTCCATGGTCGCCGGCGACCATGGACCGGCGACCATGGGCCATGGTCGCAGGGGCCTGCGACCATGGGCCATGGTCGCAGGGGTCTGCGACCCTGGGGGATTTTTCCCCTTCGGAGCCCGTTTTGCGGTCGTTTTGAGGTCTTTTTCGTCGCCGTTTTCTTCTGTATTTTTCTTGACATTTCTTCTCATTTATTGGCTTGATTTCCCTGTAGAAAACTTGATGAGAATCCTTGCATTTTTAGAGTGCAAAGTTTCTAATTTTCCGGGAAAGCCGAAGACTTTGTCGCGTAGAGCTGCTGATTTTCCGCCAGAAGTCGAAACTTGGTCAAACGATGTCGGAATGACCTGAAATTTGAGGTGAAGCCTCCTGAGCAATAAATAAGACCAACCATAGGCTTTTGTTTGAGTTTTGAAGCCGTTTGGGGTCCCGTCGATGCTTCACTTGATTTTGCTGCGGGGAAAATGCCGAGCTTTGATGTGCGGTCAAACGATGTCCGATTGACCTGAAATTTGACGGGGAGCCTATTGGAGTCATTTTGAGACGTTCCATGGGCTCCGTTTTGGATGTCATGGTCCCGGGTTGCTCTGCCGCCGGTAGGCTTGATTTTCTCTCGGAGCATCGAAACCTGGTCAAACGTTTTCGGAATGACCTGAAATTTGACGTGCAGCCTTTTGGAAGCATGTTGAAGCCACTCATGCACTTGGTTTGATGAGCGAAGGCTCCGGTGGTTTCCGCCGCCGGGAGGCTTGATTTTGCTGCTCGAGCATTGATGGAGGGTCAAACGTTGTCGGTTTGACTTGAAATTTGGCATGGAGCCCTTTTGAGACATGCTGGAGTCATCTGTAGGCTCTGATCGAAGTTTTGACGTCTCCGATGATGTCGCCGCCGGGAGCGCCATTTTAGCTGTCGGAGAAGCGAAGTTAGGCCAAATGATTCTGAAATGGCCCGAAACTTCATATGTACTCTTCTCTTGGCTATCTTGAAGGATCTTGCAGTTTTTGTTTGATTCTGACAAGATTTGATTTTTTGAGAAGTTGCATTGCCTATTTATGGTAGGTTGCGACTTCATGCAGCTTTCTTGATGTTGAAGAGGCAAAGTGACATTTTTGGTGTCAACAAATGCCCCCTCGAGGTACAGCGACGAGTTGCTTGACTTTTGTAGTCGATGTGCCTCGAAGAGATTTTTGAAGGAGAGCTTGTGTCTTGACCAAGAGTCTTTGAGCAATCTTCCCTTTGGTAAAGTAGCCTTTGAGCTTCCAGGGGAATTTTATGGTAGTGAAAGGAATCACACACCATCTCGAGGCAACGTTTTGAAGATGACATCAGGGATATGGATTTGGGTTTTTGTTTTTGATCTTGTGACCTAACCAGCTATATATGGCAGGTTAGGGGATCGGGTTTTGGTTTTGATCTTGTGACCCAACAAGCTGTATGTGGCAAGTTGGGGGATCAGGGTTTGGTTTTTTGTTTTGGTCTTGTGACCTAACAAGCTGTATGTGGCAAGTTAGGGGACCAGGATTTGGTTTTTGGTTTTGGTCTTGTGACCTAACAAGCTGTATGTGGCAAGTTAGGGGACCAGGATTTGGTTTTTGGTCACTCTTTGGGACTGTGTGGGTCCATTGGAGTGGTTTGGATTTTTGTGAAATGTCAATTTCAAGATTTTGGCTCAATTTGGTATATGAGGCTGGATGGTTTGATTTTTTGGAAGCTCATGGGGCTTGGAATTTTTTGTATGGTTCAATCAACTCAAAAGAGGCATGGAACCATTATTGTATGCTCTTGGTAAGAGGGATTTTTTCTGACTAAAAGCCCATTTTTTTTTTTTTTTTTTTTTTAGTGCCTAGGTGGTCAAACCTGGCTCATATGGGCTAGCCCATGGGACCTTAAGCTTTTTAGGATGGCTTAGATCTCATGTGGGGCTATTTTTGTAAAGAATATCTAAAGATATCTCATTTGGATAGAGAATATCTAAAAATATCTTTATGGGAGAGAATCTCTCATATTCCCTTAATTTGGGAGAGAATATCTCAAGGTATCTTTCTTTTTGGGAAGAAATCTCCAATATCCTTTTTTGTTGGAGAGAATCTCTCATTTGATTGATTTTGGGAGGAAATCTCTCAAAGACATCTTTCTTTTTGGGAAAGAATCTTTCTAATTCCTTCTCTTTTGGTAAGGTTACTTAATTAGTAACACTTACCTTTCTTCTTTGTTTCCTTCTTTGATTTGCTCTCTCCTATAAAAGCAAAGGAAGGTAGGATCTCTTGCTCTTATTGCTTTCTTTTGCAACAATCTCAAGAGAGCTCCAAGACCAAGAGTGCTTCTTCTTCAAGGATCTTCAAGCTTTTTCCTTCTTCTTCTCCATCAATGGCTTCAAGTAAGTTTTCTCTCTTTTTCTTTCAAGAAAACTCCATGTAGAGAATAGGATGGTAAAAAAAAGAAAGTTTCTCTCTTTTTTTTTTTTTTCCTTCTTTTTTTTTCTTTTCTTTTTTTCTTTTCTTTCTATTCTTCTTCTCTTTTTTTTTTCTTTTCTTTTCCACGTGATTTCTTTTTTTCACGTTTTTTTTTTTTTTTTTTTTTTTTTTTTTTTTTTTTTTTTTTTGGGCCGTACGGACAGATCCGTACGGATCTGGTCCGTACGGCCACGTGGCCTATATTTTTTTTTTTTTTTTTTTTTTTGCTGTTTTCTTTCTTCTCTTTTTTTTTTCTTTTTTTTTTTTTGAGAAAGTTTCTTTTTTTTTTCTTTCTCCCCCTTTTTTTCGAGAAAGTTTCTTCTTTCTTCTTTTTTTTTTTTTTTTTTTTTTTTTTTTTTTTTTTTTTTTTTTTGCTCATCATGATAATGCGTTTTTTGTGCAAATCTAGATGTTCATGCATGTACTATTTGTAGATTGAGCATGATAGCATACCTGAAAATCTTTGCAAATTTGGGAATTTGGAGCTCGCAGCGATGTTGAGCCCTTCTTGATTTTGCGGAGATTTTGAGGTTTCGAAAGTTTGGAGTTTCGGAGCCCGCAGCAATGTTGAGCCCATCTTCAAAACTTTCTATTTCTTTCGGGGTATTTCCTTTTTCTTTGGAATTGCCCCGGGGTCATGCCAAAATTTCGCCAGATTTTTGGTGGGACAAAGTGACCCTTTTTTCTTTTTTTTAGCGAAATCCTGTCATTTTGATGACGATCTTTTTCTTTTCCAACCTTTGCAGGTGGTTCCTCCAGAGCGAACAAGGGTAAAGAGCCTGTTACAAGCGTACCTCGTCGATCCGCCAGATCTTCTAATGTGGCCGTTCAGCAGGCCTGGGAGAAGGTCCAGTTTATTGAGAAGAACTTGGAAGAATGCGATTCCCTCAATCGTGATGAGATGAGACAGCGATTGATCGCTCTCAAGGACGAGGAGTTCTATAAGATCATGGTAAGCAACCGTCCTTGGGTTATGGACGATCTGAGGGTTTTGCCCAAGCCTACCTTCTTCTTTGGAGATGCAGTCCCTGACGACTTGACATACCAAAGGAGATGTTTTCAGTTCTCTTACACAACTGACGGTGAAGAGAGAACTATTTCTACCCGGTCGTCTTTTGACCGGACCATCTCGATCCTGAGCCTTTCTCCCACGTGCCCTAAGAGGGAAGATCCTCCGAGCTGGGTGAAGAGGACCAGTGTGATCAAGACCGGGGTTTTTGTTGGTGGACCTTCCGGTTTTGCGGAGAAGCCACCTGTCCGTATGGACATGTTGATGCCAGCCAGCGGCTACCAGGGCTCTGATTATCCGTCGGTCGATTTGAGACCGGTGGGCCTTGGCGTTTTCAGCGGTGACGGCAGTACCTGGGTGAAGCCTTTTCGACTTCGTGGCCGTTTCAATGCTGACTCCGATTGGAAGTCATGGACTGACCACACCTTGCTGATTGGGGGCGCCGTTTTGAAGGAAGCCGGGATTTTTGACGCGGTCCGCGTTTTCAGGGAGACCGTGACTTTTTCCGATGATGCCTTCATGGCTATGTTGGAGTCTTTCCTCCCTCAGACCAATACCTTCGTTGTTACGAACGGTGAGATTGGTTTTTCTCTGAAGGAGTTGAGTGCTATTACTGGATTGCCCATCCTTGGCAAACTCTACGAGGAGTTCATGCCGATTGACAGCGTCCTTGAGGAGCAGTCAGAGGAGTTCAGGCTCCTATACTTTCAGCTCGTCGCCTTCTATGATTTTTTGAAGGAGGGCTCGAAAGTGAGATCCAGCAGTTGGAAGAGTTGTGGCTTTTCATTCTTCAACTCCTTTGACGGTCGAGAACCTTCTGATAGCATGACCCGGGAAGACAGGAAGAAGACTTCGGCCATGCAGGAAGAGTTGAAGGGTTTCTTCGCGAGCACAGATGCCATTTGTTCTGACATTACACTGCGGAGGGATCTTGCTGTTTACCTCACTTTTTGGCTGGGTGAGGCTATTTTTGCTGGTGGAGATGGGACGCACATCAGGCCGCATTGTATTTTTCCGGCTTGTCAGATGGCGTTTGGAGAGCGGCTTGCTTTGGTGCCCGCTCTTTACTCCTACCTGTGTACCGAACTGCAGGCTGCTGCTTTTTTGGTTCGGCTTGGGCTCCCTATGAATAGGGTATTTTCAGCCCATATCTTTTATTCGTGGTTTGTATACCACTGTCCTGGCTTCCACCAGCTGGGTGCTGCACAGGATGATGATCCTCTGATGATTCGATTGGCTAAGGGAAAAGCCGTATCCGAATCACTTTTGTTTGCCCGCATGAGGATCCGACGGTTCAGGGACGTCGAGATGGGGCAGTCTTCAGTTAAGCTTTCTCCGGAGTTGCGGAAGAAGGCTTTTGATTTTGGTGCCTCCCGAGACTCTACCAGAGCAGGGTCGGGAAGGCATTACTCTTTGACCAATGCAGAGAAAGAGTGGCTTTTCAGCATACGAGTCGGCACGATGGTGTACCGTAGACATCTTTTCGTCGACATCCAGCCGTATGTACCTTCTCGTTTTGCGCTTCAGTTGGGCTTCTCTCAAGGCGTTGTTGGAGCGCCTTCGAGTATGGTGAAGCGTTTTGGGGGTTTGCAGGATGGCAGAAATGCATGGGCTTTCTATAGTGCTGAAGATACTACTGCCACGATTTCTTATCCTGAGCTGTCGACTTTCCGAACTGCCGGCTTCACGAAGTGGTTCGCGGAGAGCTTTTTGGCATATCGGGGGCTTTCCAAGAAGGAGCTTGATGTAAAGCTGTCTTCTGGAAAAGGCATTGGGAAGTCGGATGGCGTCCGGCGAGAGGAAGTTTGGGCCTTCCTTTCTGGAGAGAAGCACAAGATAGGCTTTCTCGGTGACCAGGGCGTCATTGGTTCTGAAGCTGTTCGGGAAGTACCTGATGAGGCTTTGGAGCAGCTAGAACAGGAGGAAGCCGAGCTCGACGCTTGGATGCAAGCGGCACAGAGGCGAGCTTCCGCGGAGTCTACTGGCGAGAGCAGACCATCCAGTGAGGAGTCAAGTGAGAAACCTGACTCTGATAGTGGGGCGGGTTCTTCTAGGAAGCGAACCCGTAGAGGTAAGAAGAGGAGGAGTCATCATCGCAGCGAGGGGCCACATGAGGACTCTCCTGACATGGAAATCCCTCTTACCATCAACGAGGAGGTGCCAGAGGCTGTCGACGAGCCTCCAGAGAAGAGGAGTCGTGGGGAAGAGACCATTGGTGAAGGTATGATTCTTCCTTTTTCGTTTTCTGCTTCTTTCATAGGGCTTTCCATGTTCTGATTTGTTTTCTCACCCTGCTGCTGCTTTTTTTTTTTTTTAGCAGAGGATGAAGACTTGGCGATGCCTGAGGTTCCGACCGATGAGGCGGTGATGGAGCCGGTTATGGCATCTGAAGAAGAACCTAGGGACTCTGGAATGACTCCGGAATCTCCGACTGGTATGACTTCCTTCGCTTTCTCTTTTTTGTGCCTGCGACTTGATTTGCTAACATTTTTTCTTGTCAGCTGACTTGCCACAGGATTCCGATGACTTTGAACCATCAATGGACGCAAATGTCGATGATGCTTCTGATGAGTTCATGGAGGAAGAGAGTGTTCCGCCAGTCGTCGAAGAAGGTACTTTGTAGTGATGACCCTGATGATGTTTTTTTTTTTTTTTTTTTTGAACAGGATCATATTCATACCTTTTTGTGTTTCATTTGCAGGTTTTGAAGTGACAGAAGAGAGTCCATCGCTTCCTTCAGAACCAGAGCAAGGGATGTCAGAGGTCGATCCGGAGGTAGAGACTCCTACAACCAGTTCTGACGCGATAGAGGAGATACCTCATGCTGAGATTCCTTCTCCAGTGGCCCCAAGTGGAAAGAGTTCTTTTGTTACTCTTCCGATGGGACATGACATGAGCAGCCGATCAGCGGAGAAGGGTGAATCTTCATCCAGTTCGTCTCTTCAATTTGCGAAGAAGGTGCTGGCTCGGGTTTTGAGTTCTTGGATCAAGACTCTCCTTTCTGGACACTTGGAAGCAGGATTTGGCATGATCCCACATGTGCAGGAGATTCTCACTGATACCGAAGAGGTTGGTCTGGATGTCACAGGTGCCAGGGCGACCGTTGATAGGATCATTGCACTGGGTGACAAGTGGTTTGAGACCATGGGTTTCCCTGACGACCAATTCTTCAAGGAGATGTTCTTGGACCCTGCTGATAAGGCTAAGTCTGACCTGAATGAGGCTACACAAAGCAAGAAGCAGCTAGTTCGGGAGAAGAACAAGGAAGAGCTAGCCATCATCGGATTGAGGCATGACCTTAACGTCCTTGATAGGGAAGTTGAGGAGGCCAGAAAACGTCTTGAGCATTTGAAGGCACAAGTCGATGCGAAGTGGGCTGCTATAACAGAGGCTCGTGACAGGGAGAGTACTCTGATCCGCAGGGTTGCAGATGCCGGTCAAGTTCTCGAGAGGAGGACTCTAGAAAACGAACGATGGCAAACTGCTGGGGAAGAGCTTCCCGGTGTAAAAGAAGGGTTACGGCATTCGCCAGCATCTCATGGCAAGTTCCTGAAGAAGCGTGCCTTGGAAACTCTGACGGCTGAGGCCAAAAGTTTGCTTGAGGAGCTGAAGCTTTGGCTGGAGACCATTTTTGGCTGAGCTCCTGATTTTTTATAGCAGAAACCATTCTTCTTTTTTTTGGTACCCCATGTATTTTTTTGGTACTTTTCTCTTTTTTTTTTTTTTGGTACCACATGTATTTTTTTTTTTGGTACTCTCCTTTTTTTTGTTTTGGTACCACATGTATTTTTTGGTACTCTCTTTTTTTTTGTTTTCCCTACGCTCACTCAAATCTTTTTGTGATGAAAGAGATTGCTAAATGGGATTTGATCAAAAGTTTTGTCATTTTGTGAAAATCTTTTGTCAAATGATTGTTTTGGTAGGGGAAACGAATTTGGCATGAAAGCCGGATTTTTGTGGCATTTGCAGCCAGTTTTGACATGAGAGTCAGGTTTTTTTTTTGTGTGGCATTTATAGCCGATTTTTGAGATGGCATAAGAGCCAAAAATTTTGTTCGTGGCATGGGAGCCAATTTTGAGATGGCATGGAAGCCGAAATTTTATGACGTAAAAGCCAAAATTTGGGTTGGCATGGAAGCCGAAATTTTATGGCGTAAAAGCCAAAATTTGGGTTGGCATGGAAGCCGGTGTTTGTTTTGTTGGCATTTATAGCCAGTTTGGTGGCATTGATAGCCAATTTGCGGCATTTATAGCCGGTTTGGTGGCATTGATAGCCAATTTGTGGCATTTATAGCCGGTTTGGTGGCATTGATAGCCAATTTGTGGCATTTATAGCCGGTTTGGTGGCATTGATAGCCATTTTTGAAAGCCAAGTTTTGGTTTGTCGGCGTGAAAGCCAATTTTTTGTGGCATTGATAGCCGGTTTGTGGCATTTATAGCCGGTTTGGTGGCATTGATAGCCGGTTTTTGGGCAAAAGAGCCAGGTTTTGGCGTTTATAGCCAGATTTTTTTTTTTTGCTTTCAAAATGCAGGTATCGACTAAATGTCGCCTCCCCGCTGAATGGTCTTGCAAGTATCGATGGAATGTCGCTTCCTTGCTCATTCGGTTTTGCGAGTATTGATGGAATGTCAATTCCTCGCGGGTTAGGTTTTGCAAGTATCGATGGAATGTCGCTTCCTCGCGAATTGGGGTGCAAATATCGACTAAGCGTCGCTTCCCTGCTTTTCCCAAAACTTTTGATTTTGCGGGTACTGACTTGATGTCGTTTCCCCGTGATTTTTGAAATTTGAGGTTTTCTCGAACCTTTGAAATTTGGGTTGTGGATAGCAACTGGTATGTTGCATCTCCACGATTTTTGGAATTGGATTGTGGATATCAACTGGTTTGTTGCTTCTCCACGGTTTTTGGATTTTGCAAGTATCGACGAAATGTCGCTTCCCTGCGATTTAGGGTGCAAGTATCGATGGAATGTCGCATCCTTGCTTTTTTTCAAAATTTTTGTTTTGCGGGTACTGACTTTGATGTCATATCCCCACGATTTTTGAAAAACCATTTTTTTTTGTTTAAAGACACGAGGGTCGTAAATTTTGACCTAGAACCATTTGGCGGTAAAAGGTAAGGTGGACTAGGGTGGAAATCCCTGAATCCGGATTTTTGTTTCAAACCATGAATTTTGGTTCAAGGATCGAAAGCTTTGGTCAAGTCAGGGAGAGGCTCCTAAACTTGGATTTTTTTGTTTTTGAACAATGAAACGATAAAAATAAGCATTGTTTTTTAATCTCTAGAAATTTTGACATTTGATATGAAAATTCTAAAGAGAGTGGGTTTGACGAGCGAGTACCTGAGAACAGGTTTTGGCCATACAGGCATTGCTCTTACCCAGTTGGGTAAGTCTTCAAGGGTAGTACCGCTTCAAGAACTTGCCGTTGATAGGCAGCATACATCTGTCGCCTTCCATGTTTAGGAGGGCATATGCGCCATTGGAGAAGACCTTGTCGATGACGTAGGGTCCCTCCCATTTTGGTTCAAACTTGCCTTTGGACTTGTGTGCGAAGACCATTGGTCTTTTTACCGCAAGAACCAAGTCACCCTTTTTGTAGGCGCGTTGCCTGACCTTTTTGTCAAAAGATCCTGCCATGCGTGCTTGGTAAAGTTCAATGCTTTGTCGAGCTTCGAGCCGTCTCTCGTCGAGATTGTCCAGCTCATGGAGTCGCAATTTGACATTGCTTTCTTGAGTCATGTCATTTTGTAGAGATACCCTCAGAGAAGGAATTTGTACCTCTAGGGGCACGACAGCTTCGCATCCGTAGACCAAGGAGAATGGTGTGCTATGGGTTGGTCCTCGAACGGTGGTTCGATAGGCCCACAAAGCTTCAGACAGTTTATCGCTCCAGTCTCTTTTGTGACTAGAGACCATTTTCTTGAGGATTTTGCAGAGTGTCTTGTTGAAGGCTTCTGCTAATCCGTTTGCTGCCGGATTGTATGGAGTCGAAGGACAGCTTTGAATTTTGTATTTGTCGCAGAACCTGTAGAATCGATGATCCCGGAATTGTGGTCCGTTATCATGGACGAATCTTTTGGGTATGCCAAAACGACAAATGATATTGGTGCGTAGGAACTGAAGAACTGATGAGGTCTTCATTTCGTTGAACGCAAATGCTTCTGACCACTTGGAGAAATAATCCGTTGCGGCGAAGATGAAGCGATGACCTTTGCTTGAAGGGGGAGAGATAGGACCTATGATGTCCATGCCCCATGCTTCAAAAGGCCATGAGATTGTTGTAGGATGTAGCCATTCCGGAGGCATGTGAATGTAGTCTCCATGAACTTGGCATTGTTGGCAGCGCTTAGCAAATTGCATTGCATCAGCAACCATGGTAGGCCAATAGTAACCTAACCTTTTTATCTGATCATAGAGCTTAGGACCTGCCTGATGGGCTCCACAAAGACCAGCATGAACTTCTTTAAGTGTTTCTTCGGCCTCTTGTTGTGACAAGCAGCGTAGGAGTACTCCATTGAAGGATTTCCTGTAAAGGATTTTCGAAGGGATATCCAAATGAAAGTTTGGGGCTCGCCTTTGGATGCTTACCCGTTCTTTTGGATCTTCAGGTAGGATTCCGAACATAGTGTAATCAATGAACGGGTCCCTCCAGTCGCCGATTGAAGTTTGAAGGATAGAGATCCGACTTCCCACCACTCGGTGGCATTCAGCAACTGCTTGGTGTGTGTTAAGAGGAGGGAGGATCCTTCTCTCACTCACTGTAATTTGCATGTTTTCCCCTTCCTGGGTCGCCATTGATGCGGCAAGTCCGGCCAGGGCATCTGCACGGATGTTTTCACCTCTACGAATGTGGGTGATGTTGCAGATGTCAAACTTTTGCAGAAGTGATTGTGCCTTGTTGTAGTAAGGCAGCAGATCAGGCTTCCTGACTTCATATTTCTGATTCATCTGGTTGACGATCAGTTGAGAGTCTCCAAAGACTTCCAGCATAGTGATACCAGATTCGATGGCGAGTTCCAATCCTAGGATCAGAGCTTGGTATTCAGCTGCATTGTTTGTGCATGGTTCCAGTAGCGAGAAAGCGTGTGGAATCATGCATTTGTCGGGGCTAACAAAGAGGATGCCAACTCCCGAGATCAGCTTTCTGTTTTCATTTGTCCTGGTTGCACCGTCAAAGTACATGTCCCAGGAGGCATTTGGTGAGGAAGTCTCCACGTTGTAGACAGGTTCGTCTGGGAGATCATCTCTGAGTGGAGAATCTTTAGGCAATGGATGCTCTGCGAGAAAATCTGCTAGAGCTTGGCCTTTGATTGCTTTTTGTGGCACATACCTAATATCAAATTGTGACAAGAGGATGGACCATTTTGCCAGTCGGGCATTAAGAGAACCTGCCTTTGTGACAAGGACCTTCAAGAGGTTGATCCTTGAGACGAGGTAGACTGTGTTGGAAAGCAAGTAGTGACGTAGCTTTTGTACGGCAAACATCACTGCAAGGCATTCTTTTTCGACTGGAGAGTAGCGATGCTCTGCACCTACTAGCATCCGGCTGAGGTAGTACAGAGCAGCTTCTTTTCCCTCACCATTCTCTTGTGCAAGCAGAGCGCCTACAGAATGATCAAGAGCTCTTGTGTACAAGATGAATGGTTTTCCAGTGGCAGGGGCAGCTAACACTGGAGGTTTGGTCAGGTATGACTTGATATCTTGAAATGCGGCTTCACAGTCGGCATCCCAGACAAAGTCTACACCTTTTTTCATCAATCGAGAGAATGGACGGCATTTCCCTGAAAGATTGGAGATGAACCGTCTGATGTAGGCCAATCTCCCTTGGAGCCCTTTTAGTTCTCTCAAGGTTCTTGGAGAGGGCATTTCTAGAATAGCCTTGACTTTTATGGGGTCAAGTTCTATTCCAGCTTTCCGAACAAGGAATCCGAGAAACTTACCCGACGAGACGCCGAAGAAGCATTTTAGAGGATTCATCCGCAGTTTGTGTTTGCGGAGTCGGAGGAAGACTTCCCGAAGATCTTTGAGATGGTCTTCTTTTCTTCTGCTTTTGACGGCGAGGTCATCAACGTAACATTCGACCGTCTTGTGCTGCATATCTTGGAATATTTTCATCATAGCCCTTTGATATGTGGCACCAGCATTTTTCAGACCAAATGGCATGACAGTGTAGCAATACACGCCAAATGGAGTCCGAAATGAAGTGTGTTTTTCATCCTCGGGATGCATCTTTATCTGATTGTAACCAGAGAAGCCATCCATGAATGTCATTCGCTCGAATCCGCAGGTATTGTCAATCATCACCTCCGGTATGGGGAGCGGGAATTCATCTTTAGGGCAAGCGCCATTCAAGTCTCTATAGTCAATACAGACTCTGATCTGCCCAGTTTTCTTTGTCACGGGGACAATGTTGGCCAACCATTCTGGATGTTGTTCCTCACGGATGAAGCCGACGCTTTTGAGCTTTTGAACTTCTTGTTCAATTTTATCCATCACATCTGGACGGAATCTTCTTTGGCCTTGTTTGACAGGCTTGATGTCTTCTTGAAGATTGAGTTTGTGGACTGCTACTTTAGGGTCTAAACCAGGCATTTCAGCATAGGACCATGCAAAGCAATCAACGAACTCGCGAAGAAAAGCGATATACTCGGGTAACTCATCATCCTTTATATTCTTGCTTATGAATACAGGACGTGGGTTATCAGGTGTTCCCAAGTTTATCTTTTCAACAGGATCTTCTGTCGGAAGGTTCGAAGGTGGTTCCTCCACAATATTTTCGGAGGCTTCCAACTCAACGAAACCTTCTGGAGTTTCAACTGCATTACCAGACCAAGGCTCTGTTCCTTTCCATGGATTTTCTTGATTGGTGATCTCCTCAAGGCTTGCTATGAGATAGTCCCAATCGCCTGTTGAGTCTGGTATTTCTTTTGGAGACGAGGGTTCTTCTGGGTCAGAATAGCACAAGTCTGTATTATCGGGCGATTCCTCTTCATCATCAGAGAAATCGTACAAATTGGATGAGCTTCCTGGATCTTTGTCAGGTAACTCTTTAAAGAGATATCCAGGGAGATCGATGTCTTCGTGGACTTGAGATGTTGAGGCTTGGTCGGTAAAACGACTTTTAAGCCTTTGTGTCAACTGTCTCAGAAGAGTATCAGGATCATATCCTAACCCATATGAAGACTTTTCTACATGACCGTAGAGTCTCCAATCTTCCAGCTGGCTTTTGGTCAAGGCGGGCTCCAATGGCGTGAGAATACCGCGTCTTTCTCCCAAACCGACTGGGTTTTGAGCGTCAAAGCCCATTTTCTTCATAATTGCTTGTGCCACAGGACTATATAGAGATAGCTGAGGCATACCTTCATTTTGAAAAGGTTCAAGCAGAGAACTTGATGAAGAAGCATCCGATCTATGAAAGAAGATCGGTCTTTGCTTTGGTGATGTTGCCGGAACAACAAAGGTAGCAGACGTAGGATCTTCTACATCTGCAGGTGTCTCCATCGGAGTGAGAGCAGGCTGAACTTGCTGAGTGTCAGCTTGGCTTGACGATGCATCGTCTTCTGGCTCTGAGTCCGAGTCTGTGTCTTGCATGATAGACACGAGAGAGACAACAAATTTGCCCCCAGGCTTTTGTTTCGCCTTCTTCACTTTAGTCGTGATGACCAAAGGTTTTGAAGATTTGAGGGAGATGAGGAAGGGAGATTGACTACTCTCTTCTAATTTGCCGGAGGGTTTGTTTTCTTCCGGTGATTTTTGAGGAGCCTTGCCTTTATCTTTCTGGAGATTTTCAGCAGGGGGTGCTGTTTCCTCTTCTTCTTTTTCTCCTTCATACATCTGGGAGTCTGCGAAGTGGACTTCTTTACCTTTGAAGGGTTTTCTGTCCGCAAAGACGCGATGTACCATGCCGTCGTCGCCGACGAACTTGATGCATTGATGTAGAGTTGAAGGAACAACACCATTCTCGTGTATCCAAGGACGTCCGAGAAGGATGTTGTAGCATGAGGGGGTTTTTATTGCATACACAGTGACCTCAGAGATAAGATCACCGATTTGCAATTTGAACCTGATTTTGCCGATAGGCCTTTGAGTGCTCCCATCGTATCCAAAGATAGATACAGATGTGTGGCTTAGCTTGCTGGGTGGGATGCCCAACTCTTCAAGAGCCGAAGTGGAGATGAGGTTGAGTGCAGAACCTGGGTCGATCTGAACTCTATGTATCGGCATTTCTTTAATGTACCCTGTGAAGTACAGGGGTCGGTTGTGCCTTGCTTCGCCAAGTAGGAGGTCTTCCTTAGTGAAGGCGATGGTTGCACTGGCTGCCTTTTGAACCGAGAGGCATTGGATGCATGATCCCTCGCTTTTCTCTTTTTCTCCTTTTAAGGAGTTTTCTGAGTTTTTGACCCGGTAGTCCATTTCAATTTGGAGGACTTGTGGGGCATGTTTGTCGACATCCTCATTCAGTTTTTGTAATTCTGAGATGAGATTATCACGAGTGCGTGGAGACATTCGTAATAAATCCAGGATGTGAAGACGTGCAGGTATGTGTTTGAAGTGCTCAACCAAGTCATACTTGAAAGCCTCCTTAGGGCCTGCATGTTCATCATTGTTGCCACTGGGGGCGCTTACAACATCTTTTCCCGAAGGACTTACATAAGTAAAGGAAGATTGGTTGTAATTTTTGTGGTAGTCCCGGCCAGAGCGGGTGCCTCTACCAACTTCGAGAGCTTCTTGAGAAGGATCTTCGTTTGGAAGATTGTCTTCAGGATCAAGAGGCTGTCGTTTTTCATCTACTGGGGATGTATCTGCAACAGAGTTGCCATCCTCAGTGATTGTGTTGCACGGAGCATTTTCCGGGAGCAAGTCCTGAACAGCATCCAGCAGCTTTTCTTCTTCGTTGACCCATCCATCATCCCAAGTTGGGTTTTCTTCATGATGATGAGTCGGGAAGAATGTGTATCCTGAAGTCACAGTCTCAGGAGAAGAAACCTGAAAGGGTGTCATCTCTGTGAAAGTCACGTGAGACAAGGTAGCTCCAGAGGATACATTGCTAGGCGTCGTCGGAGTATAGGTAATCTCATCAGACGACGCTTCAGAAGAGCTATAGTCCTGATATATTACATTACAGGAAGCTCTGATAGGAGATGTTGCTTGCTCGGAGTCAGACTCATCCTCGGATGTAAGAGGATCATCTATCCAGCAATGTTCTCCATTTTCAGGAGTTGAGGGAGGAGGTACCTGATGGGCTTCAGGGACTTCCGGCTCTGGATTGTGAGGAATCTCGTTGACGCGGTCTTGCTCTTGTTCTAGAGCGAGACGCTGCAAGATCCTTGCATATTCTTCAAGATCAGGCATGGGAGCCAGATCCTCTTCTTCGTCTTCTCCGTGTGGCTCAACATAGTTGATTTCCACTGGAGCAATGACAGGTGCTGGGTTAACAGCATCTTCTTGTGCAGCCTCTTGGTCTTCTTCATCATCAGACCAGGATCCTTGTGGCTGTAAGGGGTTATACCAGATTACTGGCATAAGGTGAGTTTCAGTAACCCATTCTTCATCGGAGAGATATTCTCCTGTTTCAAGGGATTCCTCCCACTCATCGGTGTAGTTGGGCTCGAACCCATCGTCGGTGTCGCTGGACTCGTATCCATCAATGGAGAATCCAATTACCGAGTTGCAAGAGTATGATGCCCCCTGCATAGCTTCTTCTCTGAATTGAGGTGGCATGAAATCACTGAGAGTGAGTTTTCTTACCCACTTTGAAGTCTCTGGAAGGGACGTTTCTGTTGCCCCGAGTGAAGTGGTAGAGGAGACCTCTGCCTTTTCAGGGACTGCTTGTTTTGGCTGGGTCTTCTC
This sequence comes from Umbellularia californica, assembly GCA_028538565.1. NCBI lineage: Eukaryota > Viridiplantae > Streptophyta > Magnoliopsida > Laurales > Lauraceae > Umbellularia > Umbellularia californica. The sequence goes on along the minus strand of JAPQWN010000004.1, from coordinate 13,382,088 downwards.
TTGCCGTTTGAGCCTGAGGAGATGTTTCCTAGCCTGCCTTCGCTGTTGAGCTGTTGGCTTTGTTTTGACGATCTCCCAATTTTCATCTTCCAGGAGATCGGGATGTACCCATATAGGTTGTCCGTCTGGTGTCGGGAAAGGAACCAACACTTCGGACGTTTGAATTCTTTTTATCACATTGAAGGAAGTAGTGATCTTCTTCTTCGGTGATTTTGGTGTTTGTCCACGTGACACCATGTTGACGGAGGCGGGGCCATAGTTTTTATCAAAGGTGATGACTCCGTTTTTCCACATCTCGTTTATCTTCTCTCTCACAATAAAGCATTGATTCAGAGGATGCGAAACCATCTGGTGGTATGGACAGTACCGAGGATCGTTGGTTTTGCCAACGTCTCCCGGTCTTTTGGGCTCTGGCAAAATGAGTTTGCCATTTGCTAGGAGAGCCTCAAAGATTTCTTCGACGTCTTCATCGAACGGATATTTCTTTTCTACTCGCTCTTTGAAGGCATCAGAGAGTTCAGGCCTTTTACCTGCAGTTTTGTTTTCAGCTTTCTTTGGCTGCTGAGGAGCTGACTTGGTTTGCACATTGAGGACCTCTTTCTTCTTTGGTTTAGAGGTTGCAACAGCAGTCGGCTCTTTCTTTGATGATTTCTGACTGTTGAGGTCTTTGATCACCGTTTCAGCTTCCATGGAAGCTTCGAGGAGCTCCCCAAGGTTCTTTGATTTGTTGCCGATGATCATGGAGCGGATTTTAGCTCTCATGTTGTTTCGGCAGATGTCAACTAGCGACGCTTGTGGCAGTACATCTGAGCATTTGTACGCCATTGCTTTCCACTTGTGAATGAAGTCATAAGTTGACTCATTCTCTCCCTGTTTTAGGCTGCAGAGCTGAGCCATAGTAACAGGATGATCCTCACCTTGGAAGTGGGTCAGGAAGCGTGTCTCCAGCATAGCCCAGTTCTGAATGGAGTTCTCCGGCAGAGTGGAGTACCAATCGAAGGCCGTACCTTTTAGGGTACTTGCAAAGAGGCGAATCTTGAGTGCATCTTGATCCGCGATAGCTCCCGTCAAGATCTTGAAGTGGATGACGTGCTGTCTGGCCGATCCTTTCCCCGTATATGTTTGGAGAGTAGGATGTTTGAATTTTGTGGGGAACGGGACCGAGTCCATCCATAAAGGATATGGTGGCTTGATCCCATGCTCTTTGAGTATATCCTCTTCTTTAGCTTTGGCGAGGATACTGTCTACGTCCTTTTTGGTAAGGGCGCGTGACTCATTTTCTTCACAATTCTCCTCGTTATTGTTATGATTCGGAGGAGGCTCATTGTTCACCTGATTTTGGACGACAAGGAGAATGTTTTCCATCAGAGTTTCAATCCTCTGCTGGCCTTGTTCCAACTGCTGGATGCGTGTGAGAGCATCATCTCGAGGTGGATTCTGAGGTGGTGGCTCAGAACTTGTAGCCAAGACGTTCATCCCTCGGGATTCGAACGAAGAAATCGTCCTGGTGACCGAGCTGGGGCTCATTCTTTTTGATGAAGAGCTTGATGAAGGATTACTCTCCCGTCCTTGGCTTGAAGGGGCAGGAGATTCTTCGGGATGTCTTCGTGTCCCGGTGACGCTACGGGTCACCGGACGTCGGACATGGATTTTTGATGCTGACTTTTGGCGTCTTCTGGTTTTTCCAACCATATGGACGGCAGCAACTTGGTCGGGTCTTTCTTTTTCGACCCATTTGTGGGAGACTTGAAGTGTAGGAGGCTGGGTCCGTTGCTTCTCTAGTCTCTTTTGTCGATATGACGCACGGCGGCGTGCTCGACGAGCGATTTGAGCTTCAGTCAGCTCTGGCTGGGCTCTGACGATGAAGGATGTGCTCCCTCGGGCGCAGCAGCTGAGCCTGTCTTCTTTGTAGCTAGGCAAGGACAGGATCCGGACCCGGTCCTTTGCCTGTTGCAGCGAAGCTTTGAACCTTTCGAGTTCGGCCCCTGTAGAGATGAAGGGTCGAACTGAAGGAGTGTAGGCCTTAGCAGGTGCTTGTAGAGGCCTGGTGATGCATGATCTAATTTTGGGCCTGTAGGAACAAGCCGGCTCATGCTGGGTTGACTTGGGAGTCAAGTTGGAGATGGGTCTCTCCTCTTTCATGTAGGCAAGAGGGTAGAACTGGTTTTCTTTGAGTGGGGCCAGGTATGCTGGCTTGGTGGAAATTTGAGACCTTCTTTGTTTTGGGGAAGGTCTTGGAGACCAAGTCTTGGGATAGACCTGGTTGTTTGTTGGTCGAGGCTTCGCGGGGGTGCCGCGGGCTTCGGGCTTTTGGGCGCTCGCCTTTGGTGTCACGGGAGTGACACGTTGAGAGGCGATCTTCTGCTTTTTAGCAGGCGCAGCTTGTTCTTCGGGAAGTGGGAATGGTCCCAGTGTCCCGAAGACGATGGTCCGGGGAGTCGAGGTCGACCCGGAGTTCAGAGAGTTGCCGAGGGAGTTGATGCTTCGGCAGCTGGCAGGGCGCTTATGGGTGCGCGTGCTTTGCTTCTGTTGAAGCATGAGTTGGTGCTTGTTCTCATCGAAGATAATGGTTAAGGCTGCCATTGTTAGTTTCGAAAAAGTTCTGAAACAAGACCACATCCATTAGTAATCACAAGACTATAATGATCATAAATGGGAATTCCTATGCTTTTGTCTTTTCAAATCGCTCAAGGGACATAACCCAAGCAATATGAGGAAGGCAAAAAGCCATAGAGGGTACAATTGTTCTGACAGCAAGTATGGTGAGCCCAGAATGAGCGTTCCAGTGACTGCTAGAAGCAATTGTAAACCTAAATTCGACTTATCGAGAAGCAGGGCTTGCTCGAAATAAGAAGAATATAAGGTAGGAGTTACAAATGTGCCGGTCACAGATACAGTAGACCCTGAAAGGGCGTACCAGCATTGCTATGCACAAATGTTGGAGATCGCATCCACGAGATGGGATTCTCTTTTTTTTTTTGAAATGTCAAGATTGGATTCATCAAAGAGAGCAGATGGTATTCCGATCCGAATACGGGCTCAGCGATTTCCGCGAGCACCAGTACCCAGAAGGGAAGGAACCACAATTTCTCGGATCTGAATCTAAAATGACGAGAGTTTTTTTTTGAAGATTTTTTTTTAAGATTTTCATTTTTTTTTTTTTTTAAAAAAAATCTTTTTTTTTTGTTTAAGATTTTTTTTGAAAATCCCTTTTTTTTTATTTTTTATTTTTTATTTTTTTTTTATTTTGATTTTTTTTTTTTTTTTAAGATTTTTTTTTTGAAAATCTTTTTTTTTTATTTTTGATTTTTTTTTTTATTTTTAAGATTTAAAGACGAGAGAGTACACATAGGCCTCCTAATCCGGTCTTATGAAACCTCAATTGATAGAATTGCCCCCAGGTAAGGGTAGGATTACTTAATGAACCCGTTTGGAGGACCCTTGCCTAGAACAGTCAAGCTGTCTCCACACTCTGGACAAGGCTTTTCTTGAATCAATCGTGATCAAAGAACGCAATTGGTTTAACCTTAGTGGTCTATGTCCCTTTTTTTTTATAAAAATCCCAAATAGACTCATCGAAGAGAAACGATGGCCCAAAACCTTAGTCGAACGGGCTCAACATTTCTGCAAGCACCAAAGAACGATAGGATAGGAACAAAGTTTCTCAATTTTGAATCCAAACTAAGAAAACTAATTTTTTTTTTATTTTATTTTTTTTTAATATTTTTTTTTTTGAAATCTCTAATGAACTCATCGAAGAGAAACGATGGCCCAAAACCTTAGTCGAACGGGCTCAACATTTCTGCAAGCACCAAAGAACGATAGGATAGGATCAAAGTTTCTCAATTTTGAATTCAAACTAAGAAAACTGATTTTTTTATTTTTTTTATTTTTTTTTAATATTTTTTTTTTGAAATCTCTAATGAACTCATCGAAGAGAAACGATGGTCCAAAACCTTAGTCGAACGGGCTCAACATTTCTGCAAGCGCCAAAGAACGATAGGATAGGATCAAAGTTTCTCAATTTTGAATTCAAACTAAGAAAACTAATTTTTTTTTATTTTATTTTTTTTTAATATTTTTTTTTTTGAAATCTCTAATAAACTCATCGAAGAGAAACGATGGCCCAAAACCTTAGTCGAACGGGCTCAACATTTCTGCAAGCACCAAAGAACGATAGGATAGGATCAAAGTTTCTCAATTTTGAATTCAAACTAAGAAAACTGATTTTTTTTTATTTTTATTTTTTTTTAATATTTTTTTTTTTGAAATCTCTAATGAACTCATCGAAGAGAAACGATGGTCCAAAACCTTAGTCGAACGGGCTCAACATTTCTGCAAGCGCCAAAGAACGATAGGATAGGATCAAAGTTTCTCAATTTTGAATTCAAACTAAGAAAACTGATTTTTTTTATTTTTATTTTTTTTTAATATTTTTTTTTTTGAAATCTCTAATGAACTCATCGAAGAGAAACGATTGTCCAAAACCTTAGTCGAACGGGCTCAACATTTCTGCAAGCGCCAAAGAACGATAGGATAGGATCAAAGTTTCTCAATTTTGAATTCAAACTAAGAAAACTGATTTTTGTTTTTTGAAAAGAGAAAGAATGGAAACAAACTCAAAGAAATAGAAATTTCCAAAAAATCCCATCTCATTTTTTTTAGGATGCAAAATCCAACATAGGCTACCAGCTAGAAAGTAGCCAAGGAATCCGGAAAAGAAGTATAAGCATAGAGCAAAAAGTATGATATGCAAATATTTCATTTCCGAGCACCGTGTTCTCAAATGAACGAGTCCCACCGGGTGTGCCAGCTTGATGGAACGCGCTCCGAGGCGCCCGCTGGGGCGGCTACCGGGGTCGGCGGAACGTGGGAGTCCGTCGGGTCCGGCCCTTTCGCGCCCTGGCGGGCCCTGAAGCGTGCATCAACATTTCTTTTGTGTGGGTGTGCCAGATTTTCTATTTTACTTGGAATTGCAAGTGGTAATCCGGAGATCAACCTTCGCAAGTAAAAAGGAAATCAACTTCTTTCAAGTTTTCCATTGCACAAATATTTAAGAAAAGAGACATTTTCTTGGTTTGCCGTGAAAGGCCATTTTGTTTGGCATTTATAGCCGATTTTGGCGTTTATAGCCGATTTACAATTCTCATCAATAATGAAAGACAAGAGTTGTGATTTTTGTCTCTTTTAGAAAAATACAAACTACAATGAAAAGCAAGAAAAGGAAGATCTAACTTTTCAGGAGATTGTGGGGGACTCGTTCAGATTGACGGTCGCAAGCCATGTATGGGCTTCGCCATCATCCATGCAGATGAGAACAGAAGATGCTCTTGATTCGCTTGGCTTGGCTATAACCTCAGATTTTTAGAGGACAAAGACCAAGAGAAGGTCCTATGTCCAATAAAAAGCTAAGTAGACGGGCTGAAAAGCCACGTCTAAGCCATTGGAGGCAGCAGGAGAAGGCAAGGACCTTGGGGGAGTGCCCCCCCAAGGGACTTTTGTCACCTTGTAGTGGTGGCCGGTGCAGAACTTCAGCAGAGTTTTCTCTCTTTTTTCTTTCTCTGGATTCTTTCTGATCCCTTTTTTTCTGATCTTCTGATTTTCTCCTCTTTTTTCCGATCTTTTTTCCGATCTCTTCCCGATCTTTTTCCGATCCCCATTTCAATGGAATGCTCTCCTATTTATAGGCTTTTGGTAGCCATTTAGGAGGGTTTATGAGCCTTAATGGCTCTAATGGGAGGAGTTACAAGATTTATTTCTTGATTTTGTAACTCCTTTTTCCTTGAATCTGATTGGCCGATGGAGATTAAGGGCTTTTAATCACCTTAATTACCATAATGGGAGGAGTTTCATGGTTTAAATGCCATGAATCAATTGACTTGTAACTCCCAAATGCTTGCTTCTGATTGGGCCGTCCAAAGAAATGAATTAATGACTGCAATAAAGCTAGTCAATTAACCACATTAATTGGTCGCCGAGCAGTCGAAGAGTCGCGGGCCATGCCGTGTCTTCTGGAATTCTTCTGGCGATGATCATCGATGGATCTACATGCTGATCGACATCGGATGAACATGTAACTTCAGACATTGATAGCTAAGAGCGGGCCGGTGACATCTGTCTTGTCGATTTCACGATCGGTCGGACAGAAAGTGCACTTTCTTGGTCAGCCGGTTGGCGATCTTGGAGCGATCACTGATGATTTTATGCTTTTGGAGGTTGACCCGTGATTTTGACGGATGTCGTCGGATATGAGTCAATTTCAAGCACTAAAAATCACATTTTCAGGAAACCACAGGGGCCAAAGTGCGCGAAACGCGAAAAAAGACGGAAAAAACGGGTCACCGGCGGAAAATCCGGTGACCCGGACCTCCATGGTCGCCGGCGACCATGGGCCATGGTCGCCGACGACCATGGACCGGCGACCATGGGCCATGGTCGCAGGGGCCTGCGACCATGGGCCATGGTCGCAGGGGTCTGCGACCCTGGGGGATTTTTCCCCTTCGGAGCCCGTTTTGCTGTCGTTTTGAGGTCTTTTTCGTCGCCGTTTTCTTCTGTATTTTTCTTGACATTTCTTCTCATTTATTGGCTTGACTTCCCTGTAGAAAACTTGATGAGAATCCTTGCATTTTTAGAGTGCAAAGTTTCTAATTTTCCGGGAAAGCCGAAGACTTTGTCGCGTAGAGCTGCTGATTTTCCGCCAGAAGTCGAAACTTGGTCAAACGATGTCGGAATGACCTGAAATTTGAGGTGAAGCCTCCTGAGCAATAAATAAGACCAACCATAGGCTTTTGTTTGAGTTTTGAAGCCGTTTGGGGTCCCGTCGATGCTTCACTTGATTTTGCTGCGGGGAAAATGCCGAGCTTTGATGTGCGGTCAAACGATGTCCGATTGACCTGAAATTTGACGGGGAGCCTATTGGAGTCATTTTGAGACGTTCCATGGGCTCCGTTTTGGATGTCATGGTCCCGGGTTGCTCTGCCGCCGGTAGGCTTGATTTTCTCTCGGAGCATCGAAACCTGGTCAAACGTTTTCGGAATGACCTGAAATTTGACGTGCAGCCTTTTGGAAGCATGTTGAAGCCACTCATGCACTTGGTTTGATGAGCGAAGGCTCCGGTGGTTTCCGCCGCCGGGAGGCTTGATTTTGCTGCTCGAGCATTGATGGAGGGTCAAACGTTGTCGGTTTGACTTGAAATTTGGCATGGAGCCCTTTTGAGACATGCTGGAGTCATCTGTAGGCTCTGATCGAAGTTTTGACGTCTCCGATGATGTCGCCGCCGGGAGTGCCATTTTAGCTGTCGGAGAAGCGAAGTTAGGCCAAATGATTCTGAAATGGCCCAAAACTTCATATGTACTCTTCTCTTGGCTATCTTGAAGGATCTTGCAGTTTTTGTTTGATTCTGACAAGATTTGATTTTTTGAGAAGTTGCATTGCCTATTTATGGCAGGTTGCGACTTCATGCAGCTTTCTTGATGTTGAAGAGGCAAAGTGACATTTTTGGTGTCAACAGTTATATATATATATATATCTCGATTATCGTTCGTGCACTACACTCCACTCCGTTTTCTGTTGCACTATGATATTCTATATTATTATCAAATACTAATTACGTAGGTACAACTATAATCAGGTATGGTCTTCTTCCCTATCTAGTAATATAATGTATTGCCATCTAAACATGCCTATTTGCTTGGCTCATCGAGCCTGACCCAATCCTTGGTGCTTTCAGGTATCTTCTCTTTCGTTTTCTTTGATTTGTGGTTTGCTTGGCGGTTGATCCATTGCTGCAAGGTTCGTAGAGTGATGCAGTTGGTGCATCGAGAGGTGTCTATCACATACATCTCTATTTTTTTCATTTTCTTGTAGCTAGCCGTATTGGCCTACGATTGTAGTTAGTTTAATTATAGAAATTACCTTGTAATCCCTTAAAGTGAAATAAAATTATAGGGCTTTGTCCATTTACTTGCTCATATTAGATTTACAATTGATTATATTATTAGATTCTCTGCTTCTCTTGGGTACTTTTTCGTAGAGCCTCGAGATTCGAGGGGCCCGAATTTTGGGGCGTTACAACATCTTTCTGCCACAAATCAAGGAAAGTCTTAAAAGGGAATTTCTATGCACTGAAAGTTTGATGCCTACGTATAGATTACTTGGGTTTGAGAGTAGTGGAACCCAAAAGTCAAATTGGGTGGTTAGGCCAAATGTTGTAAAAAATAAAAAGAAAGTCTGTTTCTCATGGCTCTGTACCACATTATGATAAGTTTTTTTTTTTTTTTTTTTTTTTTTTTTTTTTTTTTTTTTTTGCGTGGAGCCCAGCCAAATCATTGGCTACCCAGCTTTCTTTGTTTTCACCTTATGGAAAGCTAATTCATGTCTTGACAAAAGACATCCATGCTTCCTTTGACTGGTTCCTGTAAATTCCTCTTATGATGGTTTTTATTAGTAATTAGACACATTGGATCATATGGAGCTTTTTGTTGTGAGATTTTTAGTTTTCACTTCAGATGCACTTCAGACATTTGGTTCTTCAATTTTCTTGCAAGAAGTTGTTCTGGCTTAAAGTTTGTTTGTGTATGAGGTGGAAGTTAAAAGTCATCCTTAATTCAAGTTTGTATTGCAAACGGTTTCTTAAACTTTTTTTTTCTTTCCACTGTATTCTCTTCATCAAAATGATCTCATAGTTGTCCCCCTCTTTTCCTGCTTGGCTGCCACATTGGTTGCCAGGATAACTTGAGTCAGGGTAAAAATAGGAAAAACAGACAATAGCTTCACTTGAATTCATCAAATTATGCGAGTCATCAAAGTTGATTTTAGATGTGGACCTCACATCTACATGGTCCTACTTTGACTATACCCACTCTCATAACTCGCGCACAAATTTTTTTTTGAAAATACTTGAACTATAAGATTTCCCACATCCATCAACTTAACCTAGTTGGCACAAGGGTCTTTACCTAGAAGTCTAAACCAGGCTTCTTGATAGATTGGGATTCACTGTAGGATTATGAAGACAATATACGGGGCCAATGCTACTATTTACTTGTAAAAACCATATCTCTTATTCTCTGCTGTTTCTAAATACTATTACAATTACAATTGATAAGATGATTTCTATTTACTTTCCTGCTCTTATTTACTTTTCCATTCAGTCTCTTTATTAGCTTATTTGTAATTTCTTCTTGATTGATTTCTTTTTTTCGGTATGATTGTGTTGTGATATGATTGAATGCTTACTAGGGCCGTTGGTGTATTATTTCCAATCTAAATATTGTACATTGACAGCTTGTTTAATCTTGATGAAGAAATGTTTTCTTCGATCCTGCTATGGAGCCTTCTCCTTTGGTTCATGTGTTTGTTATTTGTAGACTTGTTACCCCTTTTGCTGCTGTGTCTATTAGGAAGTCATTGGTGTACAATATTCTTTTTTTCCCCTCCCTTTTCCATGGCTATAGTTTTGATCATAGTTATCCTTTTATGCAACTCCACAAAAAGGGCGGATGCTCTTAACTATTTGGTAACATCAATAGATGTAAATGATTAGTTTTCTTTTTCAGTATAGGGTTTGCCCTTTTGAGATCTCTTTCCCCATTTTTACTTTTAATTATTATTATTTTTAATCTACATTGCAGACTTGAATTTAGGAAGACCTTGAAAAGTTCAGCAAAAAGGATTTATTTAACATTACATTTATACCATAAGATTAGGTTGATTTTATTTCTTTGTTTTTGTGCTGGTATATTGGTTTGTTATTGGGGCGTTTGACAGACGATAGTGGGAAGGGACTTATACTAAGTTTTGTATTTCTATTTCCATTATGTTTGTGTTTTTTTTCCCTGTGTTAGACCTTTTAATTTCCATAAGCTGTTGGACTAGACTTTTGTTTCATCGGTTTTTCATGTTCTTGATTCTGTTGGTGGTTGCTTCATGTTATTAAATTGGAGGTGAGTTTTAGATTTGTTCATGATTTCGTAAATATGAGAAAGATATTTTATTTTTGTTCTCTTTGATTTGAAGTTGGATATTGGAAAATGAGATTTGGGCTTTGGATTGTTTGAGATTTGAGGAGAGCATCATTTTTACAGCTAAAATTCATCCCTTTGCAGACATTTTTTTTTTCTTTACAGAGCTCAGTTTTTTAATTAGGTGGGCCACTCTACAGGTAAAGTTTTAAATAGATGGGGCCCATTATGAACATGATTGGAGGATCTAAACTCGATGAATATTTGGGTCCAATTCTCATGCACTTTCTAAACTAGAATTATTGCCATTTTTTCACTTGCTAGCTAGTGTTGTCCAATTTTTACTTTACTCATAAGTATCCAAACACATACAAAGTATTTTAGATTTCACTTTACACAAAGCAATCAACCAAAGTAAAGTGAAGTACTCTAATTAACTTCAACCCACTTCACTTCTTATGTGAAATTTACTCCACTTCATTCCACTCTTTAGTTATCCAAACAGGCCTTACAATTTTTTTTTTCGGTATTTTTTCTTGTGGATTCAAGCTTTATTATCAGGTTGAGGACGTTGATCTTCTTCCTTAATGCTTTTGCGCTTTTCTCTACCTGGCCCTAAGTTGGGTGCAGTTTGAGAGGGGACGGACTACGCCATCCTGAGCTGACTTAAAGCTGGCCCGCATCAGTCTCGATCTATGACTTAAACAATTTTAATTTTAAAGACTATCCCATTAATGTGGACCACTTCCTGTAGCAAGGAAGTCTGACATTGCCCAGGAACCCTAGATGTTGACGTTAGATTTGCAAATAATTTATACTTAAAGAGGGAGACAGGCACATGATCAATATTTACTTCACATTTTGATCAACTCTATTTAGGCACAAATACTACAACTTTGCAAGGGAAGAGAATTCATATCTTCTCATCAGATCAAATGATAGTTATTAATAACTTATCAAATACTCTGTTTCTCTAGTTGTAGCTTGTAAGTATATTTTTCATCATTGAGGAAGACGTTGCATCTCTTCTCCACCTGAAATGATTAAAATGTTAGTAAACGCCTCATTTTCTCAATGAGGAAAGGTGGGTAGTAAAGATATTCCTTCATCTTGGCTTTTTACGACCCATGTGGGATTTGGAATCTAACAATGAGAGGATTTATTTTGGAGTTACAATCCACTTGGCATTATAAAAACTCATCAGTGGGAGCCACATCCAAATCAAATATCTTCAACATTGCTCTCATTTGCCATCTAAAGTTAGGCATGTTCTCAGATTAACTACATTTTAACCGTGTGATATTAGTACAGAAAGGAAGAAAATGTAGGATCACATGTTTTATAAGTGACCAATTTGACAGTGGCACCAACTCAGATTGGAGTGAAATTTAACTCAATCCCAATGCATGGGGTGACCTGAATTTTAAACGGTTTAAAATTTGTAGATGGACCCCACTTATTGGTTTTTTGGGTTCCACTATTCACCAGTAAGGGAAATGATAAATTTTAGAGAGAGTTAAAGAAAAGGTGCATTTAGAGCTAGACTTTGGAGTTGGGTATGTGAAATTGAAGCTTCCATAATTCTTTAACCTAGCAGTCCTTCTAATTTAAATGCTAGCGTAGCATCCGTTTTTAAAAGAATATGAATGGTTGTCCAGTTTGCAAATGCGCATTGGGGGGTGAGACCCACCTGATGGTCCAACCAACTGGACCACACACATGGACCCTCTGAATTTCACACGGCCCCTGGAGTTTGCACCCATCTGATTGGATTAGACCGTTAGATCGACTGCATACCCATCTGAATGAACTGTATATAGTTGAACTTGTAGGGATCTGATGAAGATGATATGGTTTAGGGTTGGGGCTGATTCTTTGCAGAGATGAAGGGCCTAGGAAGATCTTTGGATCCCCCTAGGTTCTAGTTCTGGTGGAGCCCCTTGTGGGTTCCACAATTGAGTTGCACACACTAATCCAGTGCGTTACTCTATATATATTTGCAACTCCTAGTGTCGCGACCCCGGACCGGGACCCGGGCCCGCGACTGCGCCGCGGCGGCATACCGCCGCTTTTTGATCTTTTTCCCACAGGTTTCCGCGGTGAGGATCCCATGACACGGGTCGAGCTCACACGAATAGATATGCGGAAGCGTGTAGCAAAACAATTCATACAAATCTTAAATGATAAGATACAAGACAAATATTTAACATCGAGACAAGGTATCAAAAGAGAATGTCATCCAAGCATTCCTAGCATGAATAAAGTTTAACATTTAGACAAAGTGTTTTACTTGCAAGTTACACAACCCCCAAGAGGCCAACAAAGGCCAATACAACATATGGAATCCCAAAAAGAACAACCCGACAAAACCCAAGCTAGGTGAAACGAGAATCACGATCCCGACCGGCGTCTAGATGACGTCGTTGGGCTGCCACTCGAGTGCTGGGGGTGGCTCAACAGCCTCCTCCGGGCACTCCTCGTCACGCGCGAAACCACCGGCACCTGGACACCAAAATACAAGCATCAAACACGACGGTTTGGCAAATAAACAATTTAGACATGAATAGTTGGAATAATGCTAAAACAGTTCAAAGTTTAAATACACGTTTCAATGCTTACGAAACTAGCACGAATACATATAATATCATGAAAAGATAAAATCCACATGAGCTCATCCTTTCTCCGTCATACATGATGACAAGAGCAAGCACGCACGACAAGCACGACAAGAAACACGATCCCACGCCACACAAGGTAGACGGGGTATCCGGCCGCGGAACCGGACCACGAACACGCACGATGTGCCATTCAAGACACGACTAGTCTGCAAACAGTCCACGAGTTTAAGGACCCCCAGGTAGTGGATCAAGCTAAAAGGGCAGTCCAAGCTCAGTGAAATTCACTTATATCATGAATGCACAAAACACGGCAATACGCGATCGAAACACGACAAAACAAGAGGGAAATCATTTAACGAGCACGAAGTGACAAGACTAGCAAAATAGCATAGTATTAATGCTCCCAAACTTAAGAAATGATTCCCTTTTTGATTCTTGAAACCCATCTTGAAAATAACTTGCACTTGGAAATCAAACGAGAACACGAGGATGCACGAAGCATCATAAACAAAGATTCAAACATAACTCTGTCAAGCATAGGCTAAGACCACATCTTTGACCCTTGTGGAATTGAAAACCAAATGTCGAAATTCAATAAAACTTGGTGTCCCCGAAGGTATATTACATTTTAGAAATTTCAAGTGCACAAGGTCAATAAAAAGGGTCTAAGACCAAGTCTAGTTTTCATTCCTGCAAAATCCTTCAAAACAGTACTTTTTGGTGTGGTTCATGCCTCTCTACCGGTAGAAATTCCGGTAGAAGATGTTCTACCGGTAGAACTTCCGGTTGAAGTGCTTCTACCGGTAGAACTTCCGGTTGAAGCACTTATACCGGTAGAACTTCCGGTAGAACTGCGGTTCACAGTTTTTCTCAACTCTCTGCCACAATTTGGGCCGTTTCTACCGGTAGAACTTCCGGTAGAACTTGGGGTTTTTAATTTCCTCCGCTCTCTGTCAAAATTTGAACCCTTTCTACCGGTAGAACTTCCGGTTGAAATACCTCTACCGGTAGAACTTCGAAAAAAATCAATTTCTTTCACACGTCATTCACTTCTTCACTTCCACATTCTTACCACCTGCACTCCCCAAGCCTACATGCTTTCCAAGGGATGATTTCCACACAAAATCCATTCACATTTCGTTCAAAACATCAAAATCATAAACCCATTTACATTCAAAACATAAATCTAATAACTTGCAAACCATTCCATTGAAAACATGCTTCCATTGAAGATGAAACCTCTACATTAGATAGAGAAATTAGTACTCTTGCTTAATAAGATTAAAACAAGCTAAAAGAGATTAATGACATGCAAGAAAGATAAGCTCGATGATAAACAACATTTCCAAAAGTAAAAATGCCCAAAAACTCAACATGCACTAGGGAAAACTAAAAGGTTTACTTGCCTCTAACCCAAGCCAAGCCAAAGCTTCACAACTCAACAAGAAAGGGGTGCTCCACGAGATCTACACAAAACCCCCAAAATGGAGCATACAAAAATCAACATTTTTGGCCATCACAAATCCCCATTTCGAAAATGGGTTTGAAAACCATGAAAACAAGCTCTAGGTGAGCTAAAGAACATCAAATGGAAAGAATGAAGAAGGACACCAACCTTGAGCTAGCCAAACAAGAAGAATAAATGTAGAAGATGATGAATAGTGCAGTGGCTTGACTCCAAAAACACTCCAGCTGTAGCTTGAGACGAGAGGAAGAGGATGGTGGTCTTGGATCGAAAAATGGAGCCTTCTAGCTAGATGATTTCAAGGGAAAAGGATCAAGAAGAAGCTTGCTTCACCTCTCCACTCTAGGGCAAAACGTTGCAGGATTTGGGAAAAGGGCAAATGAAGGAGAAAGAGAGTATATATAGTGTCTGGAGGTGGGTCCCTTTAGCAGTGAAACTTGGGACGCCTGGAACATGGTCTTGTGGACCCCGGATGGAATCGACGAAGAAGAACAAAACGATCGTCGAAAAATCTAGTTTCGGAAAAGTATTATTTTGACATAGTTTCGCGACTTCGAAAAGTGTGCCCAGATTTACATGCAAAGACAGATTTACCCTATTGGGCCAAAACTTGGGCTTCTGGGCCTCACATGCAAGCAGCTTAAAAACAAAAGTTGTCACAAATAATAAAATCACTCAAGAGAAATAAAGATCACATCCACATCAAAGATCTAGCACAAAAACCCATTCTTACACGTGCACTCAGGGCGTCCCTGAGCGTGTCTGACTCATACTAAACGTCCTCAAAATCCCCAAAGCTATAATCCAGACTAAGTCTAATCACATTCTAACCCAACTAGTACTAAGACTCACTTAAGACTAAACGTTTACTTAATTAGTACTAATCGAGTTGGTCTGGGTCGGGGTCTAACATCCTCCACCCCTTAGGATATTTGGTCCACCAAATATAAATAATCTTACCTCTGGTAACAGGTGTGGATACTTCTTCTGGACTTGATCTCTCAATTCCCATGTGGCTTCTTCTGGCTCGTGGTTCTCCCAAAGCACTTTGACCCAATGGATAGTCCGATTTCTCAATTCATGCTCTCGGGTGTCGATGATTCTAACCGGTTTCTCCACATATGAGGCATCTTCTCGAATCTCTAAAGGCTCGTGTGGAATAATGTGAGAAGGACCGTGAACATACTTCTTGAGCATGGAGACATGAAAAACATTATGTACCCCGGAGAGTTCCGGCGGTAACGCAAGTCTGTAAGCGACATTTCCAATCTTGCTCAAAATCTCATATGGGCCAATGTATCTGCTAGACAATTTTCCTTTCTTTCCAAATCTTAGAGTACCTCTGACCGGTGAGACTTTCAAGAACACTTTGTCACCCACTTCAAATTGCAATTCTCTCCGGCGAGTGTCAGCATAACTTTTCTGTCTGCTTCGAGCGATCTTCAATCTGTCCTGAATCTGCTTAACCTTGTCGCTTGTCTCTCCAACTATCGTCGGTCCATGAAAACTACGCACACCGACTTCTTCCCAACAAACTGGAGTTCTGCATCTCCTACCATAGAGTGCCTCGAAAGGTGCCATTCCAATGCTAGAATGGTAGCTATTGTTGTACGCGAACTCACAAAGAGGTAGGTTTTCATCCCACTGGACCTTGAAATCCAATACACAAGCACGCAACATATCTTCAAGAGTCTGTATCGTCCGCTCCGACTGACCATCTGTCTGAGGATGATACGCTGTGCTGAACTGAAGTTTGGAACCCATGGATTCAAGAAGAGATTTCCAAAATCTCGAAACAAATCTACTATCTCTGTCGGAAGTGATGGAGACGGGCTGGCCATGCTTACTAACAATCTCGTCTATAAATAGTCTTGCAAGTGGTGCCATATGCATCATATTCCCAGTCTTCATCGGAAGGAAGTGCGCAGACTTCGTAAGACGATCAACTATAACCCAAATTGCATTGTTCCCTCTCTTGGTATTAGGCAAACCGGAGACAAAATCCATAGTGATATGCTCCCATTTCCACTCCGGAATCTCCAAAGGCTGTAACAACCCAGGAGGCTTCTGATGTTCTGCCTTGATCATCTAACAAGTTAAGCAGCGAGACACAAAAGCTGCTATCTCTCTCTTCATATTATTCCACCAAAATCTATTCTTCAGGTTATGGTACATCTTCGTGCTACCCGGATGTATAGAGTATCTAGTATGGTGAGCTTCAATCATAATTTCATTCTTCAAATCATCAACATTCGGTACACACAACCGGTCACGAAAATACAACACTCCATCCGAAATCCTGAAATCTGGACGTTCTGCAATCTGATCTACAATCTTGGCCAATTCCGGGTCTTGCAACTGACTGTCTTTGATTCTCTGGATGAAGGTAGGTTCAGTCACGGTCATATTTGCCAACAAAACTCCTCTCCTCAAGTGTTGTACCTCCACTCCAAATTCTTCAAGCTGTTGGAGAACACTAACTCCTCTCAAACTCGCCATCACTGCTGACTTTCTACTCAATGCATCTGCTACCACATTCACTTTGCCTGGATGATACTTGATTGGGAAGTCATAATCCTTAATATACTCCATCCACCGTCTCTGCCTCATATTCAATTCCTTCTGTGAAAACAGATATTGCAAACTTCGGTGGTCTGAATGGACTTCAAACTTCGCTCCATAGAGGTAGTGTCGCCACATTTTCAAAGCAAAAACTACTGCCGCTAACTCCAAGTCATGAGTTGCATAGTTTACCTCATGATTCTTCAACTGCCTCGAACCATAGGCAATCACCTTGCCATCTTGCATCAAAACACATCCTAATCCCACGTTGGAAGCATCCGTAAACACAACAAATCCACTGCTGCCCGATGGTAAAGTGAGGATTGGGGCTGTGGTTAACCTCTTCTTCAACTCTTGAAAGCTGCCTTCACACTGATCAGTCCAAACAAAAGGGACATTTTTCCGGGTCAACTTCGTCAATGGAGCTGCAATGGACGAAAATCCTTGAACAAATCTCCGATAATATCCTGCTAACCCCAAAAAGCTTCTAATTTCTGTCACACTGCTAGGCCTCTTCCATTCAATGACTGCTTCTATCTTGGCTGGATCTACTGCTAATCCTTCTCTCGAAATGATGTGACCCAAAAAGGAAACTTGCTCTAGCCAGAATTCACATTTGTTCAACTTAGCATAGAGCTGGTGGTCTCTCAAAAGCTGCAATGACGTCCTCAAGTGCTCTTCATGCTCCTCCTTACTCTTAGAATACACGAGGACATCATCAATGAACACCACGGTAGAGTGATCTAGGTACTCTGCAAAGACCTTGTTCATGAGAGCCATGAAGACTGCGGGCGCATTTGTCAAGCCAAAGGGCATCACTAAAAACTCGTAATGCCCATATCTCGTTCGGAAAGCTGTCTTCGCCACATCGGACTCTCTAACCCGCAACTGATGATACCCTGACCTCAAGTCTATCTTGGAAAAGTGCGATGCTCCTTGTAATTGGTCAAACAATTCATCTATCCTTGGCAAGGGGTATTTGTTCTTGACGGTCACATGGTTCAATCTTCTATAGTCGATGCACATTCTAAGACTTCCATCCTTCTTCTTCACAAAAAGAACTGGCGCTCCCCACGGTGAAACACTTGGCCTAATGAAGCCTTTGCTCAACAATTCTTGCAACTGAAGTTTCAATTCACCCAACTCTGCAGGAGCCATCCTGTAAGGTGCAATTGAGATCGGTGCAGTCCCTGGAAGGAGTTCAATAGTAAACTCAACTTCTCTAACTGGTGGTAAACCCGGGATTTCTTCTGGAAAAACATCTGGAAATTCACACACTACGGGGATATCCTCCACCCCTTGGGACTGTTTATCCTCCGTGATAAACGCTAAAAATGCCTCACAACCACTGCTCACCAATCTGTTAGCTTTTAAAGCCGAAATGAACCCACTGGAACACTTTTTCCTATTTCCCTGAAACATCAACTCTGTCTGTGGCCCTTGCAATCTGAAGGTAATGGTCTTACCAAAACAATCCATGGTAGCATGGTAGGTCTCTAACCAATCCATGCCTAAGATAATGTCAAAATCATGCATGTCTAAAATTATGAGGTTGGCCGGTAATTTGATATCTCCTAACAAAATCTGACAACTAGGGTAAAAGGTGGTACAAACAACATGTCTACCTACGGGTGTAGTGACAGTCAAATTATAGTCCAATTCTGCATGCTGTGCATCAATCTTCTTTGCAAACAAAGGTGATAGAAAGGAGTGTGTGGATCCTGGATCAAATAAGATCTGTGCTTCTACTCCACAAACAAGAAGTTTACCTTCTATTACGTCACCTGCTGCTTCAGCGTCGGCACGGTTGATATTGTATACACGTCCCTGCTGGTGTGGCCTGTTCTGCTGCTGAATCTGTCTGCCCTGATTGTTCCTATTCTGCGGTGGACGAGCATTCTGGTTTTGTACTTGCCTGCCTTGTTGCTGTTGTTGCTGTGGTGGTCTCATCTGAACTGGTATGGCTTGATTCTGTGGTGCTATCTGCCTTGGCTGCTGATATCGGTTGGCTTGACTCTGGAGGTGTGGGCAATCCTTGATTGCATGGTCCATTCCTCCACACCTGAAGCAAGCACCCGTTGCCTTGCGGCATTCGTGGGTAGGGTGATTCTTGCCACAATGATTACAACCAGACTGTCTAACTTGAGTCTGTTCTTGCCTTGGCTTCTTGCCACTTTGCTGTCTTTGGTTTTGCTGCTGGTAGTGCTGCTTTCTATCCTGGATGATCTCATTATTAAACTCCTCAAATTTGTATGCCCGACTGACTGCTTCATCAAAGGTGGCTGGAGGGATTATTCCCGAAACATCCCTCTTGAGAATGGGATTCAGTCCTTCCAAAAACTTAGTTATCTTTTTCTGTTCAGTGTCAATAAGCTCGGTAGCATATCTGGCAAGCCTCTCAAACTTCGTAACGTACTCCAAAACGGACATACTCCCTTGCTTCAACTGTTGGAATTCAATTGCCTTCTGTCTCTTAACATGGGATGGGACGTACTTGTCTGTGAAATGTGTCTTGAAGGTTGTCCAAGCAACCTCATCTGCCATGACCTGGTATGGCTCTTTGACCGTCTGCCACCAATCGTCTGCGAGCCCATAAAATAGAGAAGCTGTGAGGTTCACCCTCTCCCTGCCAGTGCAAACGAAAACGTCAAAAATCTTAGCCGTGTTCGCGAGCCAATCATCAGCCGTCAAAGGGTCCTCTTGACCCGAGAACTCCTTGGGTCCCCTCTTCCGAAATCTTTCAAAGAGGACATTGACATCATCAGCCCTATTCTGGTACACCACATTTGGTGGGGCTTGATGTTGAGGTCTATTTTGGAGGACTTCTAGAAGTTGCCTCTGTACTTGAGCCATCTCTTCATCTTTCTTAGCCATTTGCTCTTGGAATTTGGCTTGAGTTTCGTTTGCTTGCCTCTGTTGTTCTAACATGGCCTGCATGAGTTGTTGGAACTGAGTAGCAGTAGGATTCTCAGTCGGTTCTGTCTCATTCTGATTACTGCCCGAAGCATTATGATTCGGAGCTTTACGTGGAGGCATGATGCTGCAAGACAATTTGTTAGCACATATATCGACAGATTTGGGTTGGTCATGTTGTCTAGACAAACATTCTATCGAACTCACGAATCCTCGCCACGTTCCTAAGACTTTCTAGTTTCTTTTAACTGCCTGAAACATGTCCCGCTCTGATACCAGTCCTGTCGCGACCCCGGACCGGGACCCGGGCCCGCGACTGCGCCGCGGCGGCATACCGCCGCTTTTTGATCTTTTTCCCACAGGTTTCCGCGGTGAGGATCCCATGACACGGGTCGAGCTCACACGAATAGATATGCGGAAGCGTGTAGCAAAACAATTCATACAAATCTTAAATGATAAGATACAAGACAAATATTTAACATCGAGACAAGGTATCAAAAGAGAATGTCATCCAAGCATTCCTAGCATGAATAAAGTTTAACATTTAGACAAAGTGTTTTACTTGCAAGTTACACAACCCCCAAGAGGCCAACAAAGGCCAATACAACATATGGAATCCCAAAAAGAACAACCCGACAAAACCCAAGCTAGGTGAAACGAGAATCACGATCCCGACCGGCGTCTAGATGACGTCGTTGGGCTGCCACTCGAGTGCTGGGGGTGGCTCAACAGCCTCCTCCGGGCACTCCTCGTCACGCGCGAAACCACCGGCACCTGGACACCAAAATACAAGCATCAAACACGACGGTTTGGCAAATAAACAATTTAGACATGAATAGTTGGAATAATGCTAAAACAGTTCAAAGTTTAAATACACGTTTCAATGCTTACGAAACTAGCACGAATACATATAATATCATGAAAAGATAAAATCCACATGAGCTCATCCTTTCTCCGTCATACATGATGACAAGAGCAAGCACGCACGACAAGCACGACAAGAAACACGATCCCACGCCACACAAGGTAGACGGGGTATCCGGCCGCGGAACCGGACCACGAACACGCACGATGTGCCATTCAAGACACGACTAGTCTGCAGACAGTCCACGAGTTTAAGGACCCCCAGGTAGTGGATCAAGCTAAAAGGGCGGTCCAAGCTCAGTGAAATTCACTTATATCATGAATGCACAAAACACGGCAATACGCGATCGAAACACGACAAAACAAGAGGGAAATCATTTAACGAGCACGAAGTGACAAGACTAGCAAAATAGCATAGTATTAATGCTCCCAAACTTAAGAAATGATTCCCTTTTTTATTCTTGAAACCCATCTTGAAAATAACTTGCACTTGGAAATCAAACGAGAACACGAGGATGCACGAAGCATCATAAACAAAGATTCAAACATAACTCTGTCAAGCATAGGCTAAGACCACATCTTTGACCCTTGTGGAATTGAAAACCAAATGTCGAAATTCAATAAAACTTGGTGTCCCTGAAGGTATATTACATTTTAGAAATTTCAAGTGCACAAGGTCAATAAAAAGGGTCTAAGACCAAGTCTAGTTTTCATTCCTGCAAAATCCTTCAAAACAGTACTTTTTGGTGTGGTTCATGCCTCTCTACCGGTAGAAATTCCGGTAGAAGATGTTCTACCGGTAGAACTTCCGGTTGAAGTGCTTCTACCGGTAGAACTTTCGGTTGAAGCACTTATACCGGTAGAACTTCCGGTAGAACTGCGGTTCACAGTTTTTCTCAACTCTCTGCCACAATTTGGGCCGTTTCTACCGGTAGAACTTCCGGTAGAACTTGGGGTTTTTAATTTCCTCCGCTCTCTGTCAAAATTTGAACCCTTTCTACCGGTAGAACTTCCGGTTGAAATACCTCTACCGGTAGAACTTCGAAAAAAATCAATTTCTTTCACACGTCATTCACTTCTTCACTTCCACATTCTTACCACCTGCACTCCCCAAGCCTACATGCTTTCCAATGGATGATTTCCACACAAAATCCATTCACATTTCGTTCAAAACATCAAAATCATAAACCCATTTACATTCAAAACATAAATCTAATAACTTGCAAACCATTCCATTGAAAACATGCTTCCATTGAAGATGAAACCTCTACATTAGATAGAGAAATTAGTACTCTTGCTTAATAAGATTAAAACAAGCTAAAAGAGATTAATGACATGCAAGAAAGATAAGCTCGATGATAAACAACATTTCCAAAAGTAAAAATGCCCAAAAACTCAACATGCACTAGGGAAAACTAAAAGGTTTACTTGCCTCTAACCCAAGCCAAGCCAAAGCTTCACAACTCAACAAGAAAGGGGTGCTCCACGAGATCTACACAAAACCCCCAAAATGGAGCATACAAAAATCAACATTTTTGGCCATCACAAATCCCCATTTCGAAAATGGGTTTGAAAACCATGAAAACAAGCTCTAGGTGAGCTAAAGAACATCAAATGGAAAGAATGAAGAAGGACACCAACCTTGAGCTAGCCAAACAAGAAGAATAAATGTAGAAGATGATGAATAGTGCAGTGGCTTGACTCCAAAAACACTCCAGCTGTAGCTTGAGACGAGAGGAAGAGGATGGTGGTCTTGGATCGAAAAATGGAGCCTTCTAGCTAGATGATTTCAAGGGAAAAGGATCAAGAAGAAGCTTGCTTCACCTCTCCACTCTAGGGCAAAACGTTGCAGGATTTGGGAAAAGGGCAAATGAAGGAGAAAGAGAGTATATATAGTGTCTGGAGGTGGGTCCCTTTAGCAGTGAAACTTGGGACGCCTGGAACATGGTCTTGTGGACCCCGGATGGAATCGACGAAGAAGAACAAAACGATCGTCGAAAAATCTAGTTTCGGAAAAGTATTATTTTGACATAGTTTCGCGACTTCGAAAAGTGTGCCCAGATTTACATGCAAAGACAGATTTACCCTATTGGGCCAAAACTTGGGCTTCTGGGCCTCACATGCAAGCAGCTTAAAAACAAAAGTTGTCACAAATAATAAAATCACTCAAGAGAAATAAAGATCACATCCACATCAAAGATCTAGCACAAAAACCCATTCTTACACGTGCACTCAGGGCGTCCCTGAGCGTGTCTGACTCATACTAAACGTCCTCAAAATCCCCAAAGCTATAATCCAGACTAAGTCTAATCACATTCTAACCCAACTAGTACTAAGACTCACTTAAGACTAAACGTTTACTTAATTAGTACTAATCGAGTTGGTCTGGGTCGGGGTCTAACACCTAGTAATAATGAATTTCTAAACTAGAGAAGCCAACAAAGGACACATTTAATAGAATTAAAAAATAGACATCTTTCATTGTTGACATATGCCTATATAATACATAAATATTACTGGCTCATTTACAAATTTTATAAACTTTAGGGCCTTTTTAGCATCATTTTGGGAATGTTTCATTTCCAGAATGAATGAAGAAAAACTTATTTATGAGGCATTTTGTGAAGAAATAATTTAGAGAGATAGAGAGGGAGAGATTTTATATATGTACATCAGGGAAAAGAGAAAATGCTTGCCAAACAAATCTTTTTTCATTCAGTCATAGCATGAAACGTTCCCAAAATGATTGTGTAGATAAAACACTTTCAGAATAAAATGAAATCAAAGATTTATTCAAAATTTACATGTATGTATGATATTACCTTGAAGGAAAACTAGGAAATTGGACATTAGTTTCTACCTTTTTTGGACAACACTTTCATCAAAGGTTCTTTATTTCAGTTTCTCTCTCCTCTCTAGTGAGATCATTAATAAAATATTTTTTTTGCATGTTCTTAATTTAACATTTAATTTTATTTTAATGGTATTTCCCTTGTCCCTATTTTGAATAAATGCAAACTTGAAATTACCCTAATATCATCTCCCTCTAATATTATCGTTAGATTGTTTGATTTTCCTACTAATGGAATTCAGTGTACTTCAAAATCAAGGAGGGGCCTCTTGGGCTTATACTTTCACTCACTTTCTCCTATCATCACCCATCAGGCCCACTTTGACACTCACCAAGATTTAAGATAATGTGATTTCTCCAAGCGGAAAATTCACTTTCACCAGGAACTAATGCACATGTAGCATAGTATTATATAAATATATATATAGAGAAGGAAATCCTTCATCCAGTTCATGAGCTCCACGTGAGAACACCTAGTGGGGGCCCTACCTTATGATCCATCCGAGTGGACCAAAAAATATGGACATCCTCCCCCAAATTCACCGGTCCCAAGTTTTGGCACTTATCCGAATGGATTGGACCGTTGGATTGACTATGCACTCGTGTTGGATGGTGAAAACTTTTGGGCTACAGATCAAACGATAAGAATCATCATCCAAGCCTCCGTCACTATTCAGAGGTAGAGGGAGTGCAGATGTTTCGATCCAAACCCCAAGTAGGGTCCCTACAAACTTGTGGAGAGATAAATATTTAAGGGCTCCTTTCCCATTTGACTTTAGCAGGGTTCTTCACATGACCTCACGTATGCAACAAACAGAATATTTTGGAGATTTGGGCCACTTCACTAGTCATGGTTGTTTATATTCTGATAAGAAACCTTTGTTATAGGATTTTTTTATATAGTGATTAGATAAGGTCATAATGCCTAGTGGGCACAAGTCGGATACATCCAGCACACATGCCTTTTTGGCCCATCTTTTAGAACCGTTTAAATGATATTATCCTGGCATTTAGTGTTATGAGTTTGGGTTTTAGCTTGATCACCATTGAATTTTGGAGTCACTGAAAAATAGGTTTTGCAGTGTTTCAGAAAAGGAAAAAGAATTTTGAATCCCCTAATGAAAAATTTTAGAAATTTCTTTTTATGAACCACCTTATGTACACCAAATGGTCCACTTGGACTCATTCATAATTTGATAGATGTCCAGAATTAAGGGCTAGCATGAAAAATATTGACTATTTGATTAGAAGCATTAACCAAAAAAAAGGAAAAGAAAAGAAAAGAAAGGAAAGGAAAGCAATCAAAACCTGATTGTCTAAATAAAGGAACTCTTAGAACAAAATTATTCAAATAAAGGGAGAGAGCATATAGGATTGGTTTGTGGCCATGCCACGGAAAACCGTTTTTGCGGAAAATTTCCTCTTCCATAGAATTGTTTTCTGACTCCCTCTCTAGAATTTATTTTCCAAGGAATCGAAGGGGAGGAAAAACAGCCACACCAAACATGGTTTTAATTGTAGCGTGGAATTTAATTTCTATAATCCTCACTTTTTTAGTAAAAAGAAGGGGCTACTCAAACATACCCCAAGTTAAAAGATAATATAGGGCATGGCCGCATGGCTCTCTGTAGTGTTTTTCCATAATAAACTGAGACAAGGGGATGCTGGGGAAGACGTTGGCAATGGCATTTTAAAGGGATCTAAAAGCAGAACAAGTGGATCTTAGACTACTCCCTTTCGCAGGAAACAGCCAAACAACAGCCTTCAATTTTTCACCAAGGCTAAAAAAAAGGCTAAAAAAAGGGCACCCTTCAGGTTCAATTGGCAAGGTTTCTGACTTTCTGTAACAAAGCCCCTCTTTCCTCCAAACATATTTACAAGCTTTGCATTTGCCAGGTGCGTGTGTTCAATTAAAATGGTGAAAGAAGCCAACATGACTTCAATTCTATGTTTCTCATTTTTCAAATTCAAAAACAGTTTTATTGGTTTTTCGAATTCGAAATGAGCTTTGAAAGACCTATTCAGAATGTTCTTTGAAATACCTATACAGAGTTCCACTGGAGAATGCAGAATAATCATAGTTATCTAATTAGTAGTTCCATTAGTTCGCATACAAGTATGCTATTTGTAATCTGGTAACAAGACTAATCCAAAAATTCAACTATGTTTATTGGGTTCACCTTTTTTGTTTGTTCTACTGAGAGTTCAAATTTAGGTCCACCTTTTTGATTTGTTGGACACAGAGTTCAACTTTGATGAGCTGATTCATTTGAGAGCTGCTGTTAATCAATCACTGAGGCCTACATCTAAAATCCAAACCATAAAAAAAACATAATTGCCCCTAAACTTTATGCCATCAATCGGAGTTGGACTCACGATCAGATTGTTCAGATGTAAAAGAAGTGACTAAAATAAAACCAAGAAATATGCCACATTTTATAGGTTGTCAGGCTCGAAGTGGGCCAATTCTGATTGAACTTGAAAATAATATAGTTATGACCATACTTCTTTTGAGCTGCTTCCAATATCATAAGCAGGCCTCATTTATCTATGATTATAGGAATCTGCCTAGTGAATTTTAACAAAACAAATGAAAAACTTGTTTAAGGAGTGGGCTCCACCTGAGGAGTTATGCTGCTTCTACTAACTCTTTGAGGCTTTGGTAGGAATGACTAGCTGAAGAAATTTAAAATGGTAACAGAGCTATGTTCGAATCCCAAGAGAAATGATTCGGCGCTCAGAAAATATATGTGCTGCCAAAAGTGCGGCAACATGGTTCCACCCGAGGGGGATTGTTGAGGAGTGGGCTTTACCTGAGAAGGATTATTGAAAATCATTTATGTTGCATCTATTAACGCCTCAAGGTTTTGGTAAGAATGGCAAGAAATTTAAAAAAGCAAAAAATGGCAAGAAATTTAAGAACACAAACCTGATCTTCTTCCAACCATGCAAGAGCTCCGGTGGTCCCTGCTAATTTTACATAAACACTGTACATGTATAAATAAAGCAAAAAATAGTGAGTAAATGCGGCCATTTCAAAATGAAAACTTTCACATACATTTCAAAAGGTATGAAATGATTGCACACCTCCTTCATCAAGAAAGCACTAGCACAAAGGACACCTGGGATAGATCTCGATATCAAACTAGTTTATGTCCTAAATATTCATAGAATTTGATATACACTAAGATATTACACATGCAATTCAAGCCTTTTTAAGTGTCTACCCAAGTGAATATGGTGCTTCCAAATAAATCATCTATAAAATCTACAAATATATTACACATGCAGTTCAAACCTTTGAGGGTCTCACATCTATAAATTTTACAAAGTAAAACTTACACCCGTAAGATTTACATGTAAATCACAATTTCATATCCCTTGAATGAATGGCAAACAGCGTCTTAGTTCGAGGGGTCCCGCTTTTGTGGACGGCCTAGATTGAGTTCGGGGGTCCCGCTTTTGTGGATGGCCTAGATTGAAAATCTCTTACCATCCACTTAAAGGAGGTCCCTTTTTTTTGGTTTTTACTATCGGAGGATTTTCAATTTTTTGGGCTGAACTAATCTCTCTGAGTCCAAAGAGAACCCGGGTAAACTCTTATTTAGCCCTGATATTGCAGTTTCAAACCTTGGTCTGAAGCCGACTGTGTTGGCCTTAAAGATTAGAGGAGGTCTTTGTGAATATTGAATATTTTCACCCCTGTAGGAAGTCTCTATCAGAGATGTTCTTGCCTCGAAACCATCTTTGCCTGTGTGAGTGCCAACTGCCAACTATTGGGAGACAACCTGGACTTTCACGACATGATGTCAGGTAACTTTCAGGGCTAGGCCTGGTACTTTGAACTCTGATTTTGCGGGACTATGAGTTAAAATGGCATAGAAGTCCACGGGATTGCTGACCTCTTCCCTTGTGTGTGATAGTAGTCTTGTGTGTGGGGAAAACTTTACTTTTAGTGATGTAATCTCAAATTTCATTAGTCAGTCCCAACCAAATGAAAAGGGTATTTGATAAAATTGTAACGTGTAGATGCTGAATGCCTGTATGACTGAATGTTTGTCTTACAACATGAAGATTGCTTACTAAGTATAAATGTATGTTTGAGTGGAGAAATTTTTGATGTCAATATTATTGATGATTTGCATTATTTAAGATGAGTACTGTAAATTTCTTTTTACAAATTTTGGGGAAAGCAGATTCGAACCCAAGGAGTATAAAGCAACTTTATGCAGTCTTTGTACAAGAGATAAAAATATATTTCCCTGTGTGGACAGATCATTCAAACCCTAAATTATAAGCTCAATCTCCAGCTGGATTGGGTTTCTATGTTAGGTCAAAAACTGCAACTCGACCCATTATTTAAAAGTCAAAGAATTTAACAGAAGGAGGGAAAAAGCTTTTTTAAATCTCAAGTGGCAATTCTGTCATTGAAACTTCA
This sequence comes from Umbellularia californica, assembly GCA_028538565.1. Taxonomy (NCBI): domain Eukaryota; kingdom Viridiplantae; phylum Streptophyta; class Magnoliopsida; order Laurales; family Lauraceae; genus Umbellularia; species Umbellularia californica. Next base: position 13,354,415 of record JAPQWN010000004.1, on the reverse strand, counting down.
AAATATGTTAGTGCAGAGACTGAGAACATAGAAATGTCTCTATGGACCCTCACCATTTTGCATCCCTAGGTGGTGTGTAGGTTTAGTCACCCTTGGCCATTAGGCCAATCAAGCAAAAACAATAAAAATAGACGAATTTACCGCACAAATTCCTTTAAGGACCCCATACCACTCCTGAGGTGCCCGCAACACAGTGTAGACAGATAAGGTTCTCATGGTGCTATTTTTTCTTTTTTTTGTTTGTTTAGCAATATTTCAGTCAGATTTTCTTCAATGTGTAATTGTTTTAGTTGCTGAACACAATAAAATGGTCGATGTCGACCATATCGGGAAGCAAAAAAAAGAAAAAAAAAATACATTAATGTTGAATCTGCAGGTCTACCTGCCGATCCTTCGCCCTCGCCTCCTCTCACTCCCTTTGGGTTCGCTGGTTCCTTGCCCCATCCGCTCACTCCCCCACAACTTCTAGGCCCAGGCCCTCTTCCTCGTTTTCGCCTACAACCTCACCTCTGTCTTCTCTCCTCCTCTTTTCCCTCCTCATCTCCCTCCATGACGATCCTCCCTCCTTCTCCGACAAAGACAACCCCATGCTCACCGCCCTCCATTCCTTCATATCCTCCCTCTCCCTGCCTCCCTTGGCCCCATCGACCACTCTAGAGCAACACCATCAACCAAGAGAGAAAAACCCACTTTATATTTGGGTTCTACAAATCGAGAGCCACCACAACAGAATGGTAGATATCGACCAAATAGCTAAATGAAAACAAGAATAAGACAAAAACGCATCCAAAGGACCCCTCTCGTCTATACTGTACTCCTGGGACCTCATCACTGGTACGAAGTCCTTTGGGACTTTTACCTGTAAAATCCTCGTGAAAATAATATTAATAATAAAGGTCGGACTACATAATAATTAAAATTTTTTTTTCCTTGAAACCTCTATCAATAGATGGAGTCTAATAGAAGTTTGCATCAACTATGGCTACTAACACTCATGAGTAGCCAATTAGAACCTTCATCTCTACTTAAAAGGCTGTTGGCCTCTTTACCATCCATTTCCATTTCCTCCATTCCAAACAACCTCCCTATACCCTCCAAATCAAGATACATCCACTTACAAGACTTTTCTTTTCCTCTACTCCTTCCTTCTTCATAGAAGCCTTTTTGGCGGGAAGGTGGGCCACCCCATCAATCAAAATCCCCACTCCAATTTCCCACTCTTCCACTTCTGGTCTCTAACTCCACTCTCTCTCATAAATAAACCTTCCTTCCCACCTCCATTTACCTCCTCCCAAACTCACCCCACATCCCCAAACTCAGAGACAAAAAGTCCCTGCAATCCAAACTGTTTGCTACCTCACCTCAAATGAAAGAATCTCTCAATAAAACTCTACTTTTCTTCTTCTTCTTCTTCTTCTTCTTCTTCTTTACAGTGTCTTCTCTCTCACCAGATGGTCTCTCCCTCCTCGCCCTGAAATCCGCCGCAGATCCGTCGTATTCTCCGTCACCGTCTCCGGCGACGGCACCCTTCTCCGACTGGAATGAAAATGACACCACCCCCTGCAACTGGTCTGGTGTCTCCTGCGCCACCATCTCCGGCCTCTCCGACCCCCAAGTCGTCTCCGTCACCGTTGCCGGAGAAAACATCCGGGCCTACCTCCCGTCGGAGCTCGGCTCCCTCGCCTCCCTCCGCCGCCTTGACCTCCACGGAAACCGCCTCTATGGCTCTATTCCCTCTTCTCTCTCCAACGCCTCCGCCCTCCACAGCCTCCTCCTCCACGGCAACAACCTCTCCGGAAATCTTCCTCCGGATCTATGCAGCCTTCCTGACCTCCAATCCCTCGACCTCTCGGGCAACTCCCTGTCCGGCCCCTTCCCGGCCTCTCTCTCCAATTGCCGCCAGCTCCAGCGCCTCTCTCTGGCCCAAAACCGATTTTCCGGCGAGATTCCGGACGAGGTATGGCCGGAGTTGGGTGATTTGGTTCAGCTCGACCTTTCTTCAAATGGGTTCGAGGGGTCCATCCCTGCGGAGCTCGGGAAGCTGAAATCACTGTCCGGAACGCTCAATCTCTCCTTCAATCAGCTCTCCGGCGAGATCCCGAGCGAGCTCGGGGAGTTGCGGGTGACCGTGGGGTTGGATCTCCGTCACAACAATCTCACCGGCCAGATTCCGGCGTCAGGGTGGTTTGCGACTCAGGGTCCGACTGCTTTTCTAGGAAATCCAGGTCTCTGCGGATTCCCCCTTCAGAACCCCTGTGCAATTTCGTCCAAATCAGCTCCAGTTACCCAATTCCCAGATTTGAATCCTAGTACCCCAGGTAAAAAATCCATGAACCCAGCTCTGATTGTCCTAATTTCAGTAGCAGATGCAATTGGGGTGGCGTTTTTCGGCCTGATTATTGTGTATGTCTACTGGAAGAGGAAGAGCAGTTCAAACAGCCGCAGCTGCAGCTGCACTGGAAAGGGTAAATTGGGGGGCAGCAGTAGCTCCATCTGCTTCTGCTGGAATGGATTTCCCGTCAATTTATCGGAAGTAGATACGGAAAAAAATGGGGGTGGCAGCATCAATGGGGGTGGTGCTGGCGGCGGCGGCGGAGGAGGTGGGGGAGAAGGGGAATTGGTGGTGCTTGATAAGGATTTTGCGATCGAATTGGAGGAGCTGTTGCGGGCATCAGCGTATGTGTTGGGAAAGAGCAGATCGGGGATTGTGTACAAGGTGGTTCTGGGAAGTGGAGCTCCGGTGGCGGTGCGAAGGTTGGGAGAGGGAGGAGGGCAGAGGTACAGGGAGTTCAGGGAGGAGGTTCAGGCGATAGGGCGGGTGAGGCATCCCAACATAGTTAGATTGAGAGCATATTACTGGGCTTCTGATGAGAAGCTGCTCATCTCTGATTTCATCTCCAATGGCAATCTGAGCAATGCTCTTAGAGGTAAGGATATACCTCTAGTTTGCTTGATAACATGACTCTTTCTTGCCTTCCCAATTGAAATCTATCTTATCTTGTTTGATGATGATGATGATGAACTATACACTGAAATTTGATGAATTCAATCTGGGCGGTCCGAATTGTGTGAAATGCGCACCTCTTGATTTGGGTCTCATCCAATCACCTAGATCAAACATCATTAGACAGAAGGCAACTGATCCTATGCTAATATATGATTTTCCATTAGTAGGGCTCACCTTTCCTTCATCTTAAGACTTTTACTCATATCACATCTCCATATGTATAGGAATTAATCCAAATATCTCTTCAATTTGAAAGTACACCCTATTGAATTGATCATGTACAAGAAAAACATGAAAGCATATTGAACAGATCTAAGTCAAACTGTATGTATCATTCCAATTGAAGTTTGGGAGTTTGCCATAAATACATAGGATGAGTGATGTAAACCGTCGGATCAAGCAAGGGTTGTGAATAGCTTTTGCTAGAGTTCTAGAGATGAGTAGTAGTAACATGGGTACAGGTGGTGAGCCTAAATTGTTGTCAAATGATGAAGATTTGACAAGCACGAGGGTAAGAGAAACAATGCGTAATGGAAACGACTTTGACTGTAATGCCGGTGGAACGGTCTAGATCACCCAGATTTACCTTTTTTTAAGGAATAGCCAAGTAAGAATTTTTCACCTTGATTGAATGGTTTGGAAAGATTGACTTGTACAAAGGTCCATAGGAGGGGGGAGATGATTATGCACCGAATTTCTCTGTGATGACTTTGACCCCATTTAAGCGTCTCCATATCTTGACATCTTTGGTGAAAAACTGCTTTGTGGGTATTGGAGTTTGATATGATTCGAATAACTTCTTATATTTAGCCTCTTTCTGTAGAGTCAAACCAACTGATAAAAGTGTCACTCTTTCGGAAAAAGAAAGGCATTGGCACATCACATGGTCATAATGACACTGGTGGTTTTAAATTTCAACCCCATACCATTTTCCATGAACAGTGTATGTGTGGTTTAGATTGACCTACTGGCCCCGACTGTATGCTATAGAGAATGGATTTACTTTATTTTTTGTGAGTTGTTGCCCTTACCATACATGTGGAGTATCTGTGATTTGGAATTTTGCTGGTTTTTGCTGTCTGTCATTGTCTGCTTTTTGGGTGGAAGAAAGGACTAAAAATTTGTTGGAAGTCTTCAAAAAGTAGCCAATGCATGAAGTCTTAGATTTTCATGACACCCCTTCTATGTTCAGTTATCTTACATGTACTACGTAGGATAATTACATAAACACCCCACTCTTGCATATTATTTTGCATTGCATCCTGGGCATTCCTTCCATCTGTTTGTTAATGTTTCAGATGGAAAATGTAAAGCTGCCATTTTTCCTTGGGGGTAACTTGGTTTGGATTAAATGTAGGGGATTTAAATAAAAAAGAGCATTAATTCTGCATTAACGTATCTAATGTTGACAATAGCGCATTTTCATCCTCCATGACAAAATACCCCAGGGGTGAAGGTTTAGAGTTTGTTGGATTCATTGAGGTGGTTATGTGTAGGAAAAAAAAAATAAATGGAAAAGTGGTTATTTTACTGTAAAAAATGGTAGGTGGACCTCTGTAAGATTTCCGCTAAATAACTGAATTCTATAAGAGAAGACCCAGACCAGAGCCCATGCCAATGGCCCATGTCTTCAATTGTCATTTACTGCATTTATCAATGCATTGTCTGGAATTTGCCTGATCCAGTACGCCCAGTAGCTTTGGCCATTCTGATCACTTTGTATGTCTGAACTTTCTAGTCTGAGTCCTGACCTTACACATCTGGACTAGGATCTTTGACCCGAGCCCAACCCATGATTGCCAAAAGCCCAAAGACCTGAGTGCCATTTTCATACCCTGATTAAATTTTCCATCTCAACTGGCTGTGGTGGTAAAAATAACTCTTTACCAAAACAATTCTTGCTTCTGATCTTTTATAATGTATCCTTTTCTGCAGGTCGATCTGCTCAACCATCTACGCCTCTACCCTGGTCGACCCGGCTGCGAATTGCCAAGGGCACGGCCTGTGGGCTTGCTTACCTGCACGAATGCAGCCCAAGGAAATATGTCCACGGCGACATCAAACCTTCCAACATCCTCCTTGATCCCGAATTCAACCCACACATTTCTGATTTTGGTCTCAACCGCCTGATCAGTATTACTGATAGCGACCCCATGTCCTCCGGCGGCTTTATCGGCTCTGCTTTCCCATACTCCAAGCCTGTACCTACCGAGCGAGTCCACAATTATCGGGCCCCAGAGGCCCGCATTACTGGTAGCCGGCCAGCCCAAAAGTGGGATGTGTATTCATTTGGAGTTGTTCTGCTTGAGATGCTGACAGGGAAATGTCCAGACCTCCCATCATCTCCCTCAACGTCGTTTGATGTTTCAGAGCTAGTGAGGTGGGTGAGGAAAATGTTTGAAGTGGAGAACCCGCTATCTGAGATGGTTGACCCAGGGCTGCTCCAAGAGGTGCACGCCAAGAAGGAGCTGCTTGCAGTCTTCCACATCGCGCTTGCCTGCACAGAGACAGACCCAGAGCTGAGGCCAAGGATGAAGACTGTGTTGGAAAATCTTGAGAGGATCAGTGCATGAGTGTGATTCTTGCAGGCTTCAGTTTTTCATTATACAAAGCTCCCTGCGCTACGGGCAAAATTTTTATGGTGACAAGAGTACAAGTGATCAAGCTTCAAATTTTTTTTTTCCAGCAAATTGAATATTGGTTCTTAAATGGAGAGAATATATATTTCCACAAGAAATTATATATCTTATGCTCTAGAGAATTGCCAATAACATTTATATCACAGTTCATTATGTGTGTATGGATTCAAGTAACCGAAAGTGAAGGGTCTGAGATGCTCTTGACAAGCTTCATATTTTCCCATTACTGGTATCATTTTTACAGCCTGACTTTAGACTCTCCCCTCCCAGAAAAGAAAGCAGTAGAAAGTGGAAGATACGGAACCAGGTTCGCCTGGATTGCAACCTCAGGTTCATGAGTCAGGGTTCACCTAATTTATGTGAACTTGGTTCACTAGTAGATGATTTATACTTTCAAATCTCTCTAGTAGATACATCTATTCATTTTAGTTTGGGGCTGAATTTTAGATCTAAGATCAAAGCTGTTGATTTGAACCTATGCTCCAATCACGATCAATTTGCAATCTCATATTAGAATATAATGATGGTGGTGGTGGTGGTGATGATGAATAAGGCTTTGATGATGGTAGATTAAGTCATATTGATTGGATGTGGTTATGTTGATAATGACAAATTGATGTTAAAATATCAAAGCCCAAGTCTGGTCAAGAAATCAAGCTTCTAATCGATTGCAATCAAACGCTGACTGGCCTATTTGAAGCATCAGACAATATTGAAATTGACTGTGGATCCAAAATTACGTAAATTGCAACCTTCAGAGAGACTACCATGATCTGGATCACTATGACCCAGATCGTAGATTGTGGGATGGTATAGCAAATAGCAATCCAGATAATTTCATCTATTGCCAAGCCCAAATACAGCTTAATAAGACCTACGACTAAGACCTCGTAGGTCCGCATGGTTCATACTAATAAAGTGCCCTATACCCCAAGGGGCGGACCCATGTGTGAAGGGTGGGGGCTGAACCTAAAAAATGCCAATAAGGGCTTAAGGCTCGTATGACCCAGCCGCCTTTCAAATGAGAACAAGGTTCCCCCTCTTGCTCCCCAATTCCAAAACATCTACCCAACTCCCTCTTTCTTCATTTGTTTCTCAATCTCCCTCACACCGTGAAGAATCAATACTCTCTCTCGTTTATACTTAACAAGGTGTTGCATCTCTATACCCCATCAAAAGTGATCAAAATACCCCTTTAAACTCTTCCTTGAAATAGACAGTAGAAATTTTAAAACCATGGACAGCCGTAGCCATTTCTAATTGCAAAAAAAAAAAAAAAAAAATTCTTTCGTGTAAGATAGCTGTACTACTTGTAACTCTTAACGGATTAAAACAGATTCTTTTAAATCAACGGTTGATTTTTTTTAATAAATTTATTGATATACTAGTGAATTAGTGGGTAATATTTGACCGCATGGCTATTTGCAGTATTCCTAAGAGGACCAATGGTTCAGATCTTGATAAAGGGGCCCACAAGGTCCAAAAATTAACTTCAATTGTTCATTTTGTTTTTGCAAATATTTCAAGATTCGTGAATGATCAACTGTTGATATTTGATATGGTGGCCGTTCTTAGTCATCTTAAGAACTTGTAAGGTTCAGATTATAGCTTAGGGCCCCACAATTGGATATAAAATGAAAAAGCGTACTGATTGAATACAAGTCCAAAACCCAGTCCATTCATGTACAGTACATCAACGGTGGAGAGTTTTTCTTTATTTTTTTTTATATCTACAAGGAACCAGGCCGTAAGAATTGACCTCATAGCCGTTCTTATCTCTCCAAAGAGGATTAACGGCTCTGATCATTCGTTTGGGGCCCGCAAAAGTAAAAAAAAAAGTGGATCTAATGGTGTGACGTTTTTTTTTTTTTTTTTTGGAAAATATATGAAAATGTAAGAACATCCAACAGTTGAAATTTGGATATATGGCCATCTTTGACCTTTTGAATCTATTCAACGGTTTAGATCTTGATTTAGGGGCCAGAAGTACCAAAAAAAAAAAAAGGAAAAATGGGACAACCCTAGTTAACATCTCCTTTGCTGTTCTCTGATCATTCGTTTGGGGCCCACAAAAGTAAAAAATGTGAATCTAACTGTGTGAGCAAATATATGAAAATGGAAGAACATCCAACGGTTGGAATTTGGATATGTGGCTGTCTTTGACCTTCTAAATCTATTCAACGGTTTAGATCTTGATTGAGGGGCGCCAGAAGTACCAAGAAAAAAAGAGGAAAAATGGGACAACCCTAGTTAACATCTCCTTTGCTGTTCATCCGCATAGTCATTCCGCTTGAGATTTCAACCTCTGTTTGAAATCTGGACATTCTGCTGATCATATGAAATAGACACCAAATGTCTTAACTTCATTCCAAATGGACACAGGGAATGCAATTGAAAAGGGGCTAAAGGCGGTTTCAAACCGGTTAAAGACATTAACAGGTCAAAATGAGACATCTCAAACGCGACCTTAGTTTATCTCTCTCAATTTATGAAATCTTTATTTAACAAAAAAACCATTGACAATAGAAACGTTATTGATATATATATATATACATATATATTTTAACCAAGGGTACCTTAGATCATTTCCCTCATTTTTTATTGACGACACAAGGAAAATAATATTTAAGTCCCAAAATCCAAAAACATTATTTCCCTCATCGTTTTCACTAAGGGTGCCTTAAATTTTTTTTGATGTGTGTATTTTTATTGTTCTGTTCATGTATATCATTCAAGTGGAGTGGTCTACTTGTTTGTTTTCTTTGTTCTTGAAACTTGATTTTATTAAGTGGAATCTGATTATTTGAGAATTAAATGGTTTTGACTAAAGGAATAGTATCTTTTTAAGCCAAACTTTTCTAGTCTAAAAATCTGCTCTAACTATTCATGTTAGACCATTGAGTGTATATTGGAGGGTGTATTTCTATGATTAATGGAGTTGAGTATGATATTGATGGATTTCATATTCTTCTCCACTATTCTCAAGTATAGAAAACCCATATTCTTCATTACTATTTTTCAAATACATGTATTTTCTCTTTTGTCATTATTGATGTGAAGAAAATACAATAAAATAATGATTGGGTTTTTCAATTGACCATCGTGAGCCCCCCTCAAACAAAAATCTTGGGCCCGCCAGCCCGGCTTGGCTTGAAGGCCCCTCTTCCCAAACTTGGTCTACCAAAGGTTCCATGCTTGCCAGCAAATGAATTCCATATCTAATTCATCAACTTTATTAACAAAGAAGTGCCAGTTTCCCTGCACCTTTTCTTCCTGTGGCTGCACACACTGATACAGATGACCAACAAGTAAAGCCACATGATCAGATGTTCAAATTGTCATTATGAATGAAAGAGACAGTACTGAAATCCAACAATTCACCCATGAGTGCCCCTAATGTGCCCCTAATGATTCCTCCAACTTCCACCATTTCCATGTTCATCAGTCGCCAGAGCCATCAAATTAGTTATGAAAGTATACTCTTGTTGTTGGGTTTAAAAGTAAATTGGTTGTGGGGTAGAGGAAAATTCCTCTTAGACTTAGACAGCACTCAAGTCCAATAAATATGTTCCTATTAGTGATCATTTCCTTTTACAAAAGTAGCTTCCAAGGAACCAACCCCAGATTTTGATGGATGAGCCTTGGACGTTGAGGGCTTTAAGTAGCTCTTAAGGAAAGTGTTATCACCTGAGTTTGCATTCTATTAACTGCAAAATTAGATGACTTCAGCCTTCAACCAGATGAATTCACAATGACAACACCTTTATCATGATGATGATTTGGCGGGAAATTAGGATTGGGATTTGATACTGATAATGATGCCTATAAACGGATTTCAAGATGTAGCTAAATAGCTAACAAGAGAACAATCCATGTCATTAAGATATGTAATCAAGTTACATGGAATTCTAAGCTCCAAAGAGTGTGTTGCAATTTGGCGAGTTTATGAAATTCCAGTTTAGCAAGCAATAACCAAGCCTGAGAGAAAAAAAAAAAAAAAAATCTTTCTCTGTGCCCCATATATCATATAAAAAATCTTCCCAATTGAAGATACCGAGTCCAGTATGTAGGTTTACAGCAAACAAGAAGTATGCTGGTTAAACTTTTCACAAAAATGAAAACATTGACCCATTAGTCTAATCACTGTGATTATAAATAGAGCCTTTTGCATATACCCTCCTAAGGTTTGTAGGATTTGTAAATAGGTTCCCGAGGTTTTAGTATTTGTAAATAGGCCCCTACATTTTCATTTTAGTACCTATGGTGTCTCCAAAGTCAATAGTCTTCTAACCACCATAGGTTTTTAGCGTGAAATGATATTTTTGTCAATATCTTTTACCTTTATATGCATAAATTCAAAATCTTGGACTAAAAAAGAAAAATTTATTTTTATTTTTTATAAAGCATGTAATGTTAACAATTGCACTTAGTGGGAGAGAATAACCTTACATAATTTTATTCTTTTCTATCAATACAGGGTTCATCCTCATTAAAACCAAATTGGTCACGACGACAATCAACTCCTGTACTTATAACCGGCCATGATTTATCCAATGTATACATGACCCACCGTTGGATTGATGAAAATTTCAAAATACATAATTATGCTTCATGTGTAGGGGGGGTAAAAGAAATATTTTGGGAACCAACAAGTAAAAAAAAAATTCTAGAATTTGTGAGGGGGGTGGTGTTTGACGGGGGGGGGAGGATTTAAACTTTTCTCAGATATGGGTGGGGGCTTTGGTCCCCACTCCCCAGGCCCTTCTACTTAGGTCAACCCTGGTCATGTGCATGAGAGAGTTATTGAGTGAAATCATCGGAACTTAAGATAACATAATGTTATTTTTATAAATAATAAAATACTCATTTTTATTTAATGGATGGAACACGGGAGGGTAAAGCTGTCGTTTATATAAAATTCTAACACAAATTTGATGGTGGCTATCCTTTCTTGTTAGAATATTGATTTTGAGGACATGAAAGGTATTAAAAAGAAAGGGTAGGGGCTTATTTACAAGTACTAAAACCTCAGGGGGCTATTTATAAATCCCATACACCTGAGGGGAGTATATACAAAAAGCTCTTATAAATATATGGAAATCAGAACTTCAATTCCTTATAAGATTTGGTATACCCGGTCTTTGATATACAAATACATCTTGATTAGAATATCCATGAGACAGATGATGGCACATATATGATAACACAATAAAACTTGTGTTATTTATTCATAATGCAGTAATATCTGCAAAACCAATAAATTCTCCAATTTACTTCTATACTGATGAATAACTGAAATTAGAAGTGTTTTTTTTCTTCTCTGTTACAAAAAGGTTTGATGATAATCTTGTTCATGATTGCTACATGTTCTTAGATCTTTATATGTGTCTGTTAGTATGCAACATCTGATGGGCACTCGAGAAAGTTTTTGACAATATGGTCACCATATTAGGACATAAAGAAAGTTCAAGCCAAAAACATCCAAGATTGCTCCATCACCTGGGGTAATGTTCACCATATCTGATGATCACGTTACACGAAGGCTGACGCACCTTGTAATGATCCTGTTTAATGATTAAGTCACAAAATGATGTAGCCAAATAGAAAAAATCCCTAATTGAATGGAGAACACAAAATATCCAAACCTAAACCAAATCAACAATAACTAAGCAACAAAACAAAGAGAATAGAGAAGATTAGTCAATGTAATGTCTTTAGGATTAATAACATTGTGCCTAGATCGGTAGCACCATTGGTGGAAGAATTTTTAGATTTATTTCCCCCATCCGGATTGCCACCAATGAGGGATATTAAACACCATATTGACCTCATTCTAGGTGTGACTTTGGCTAATAAACCAGTTTATAGGATGAGCTCTGAAGAGCATGAAGAATTTAATTGTTTGCCAAGTGAGTGAATTGTTGCAAAGGTCCCGGCCTTTCTGTCCTTGTTGCCAAGTAAATTGCCTAGTTATATCCGTGAGAGCACGAGTCCTACCCTTAACTCCAAAAACAGATGGAAATCAACAGTTTTCAAAGAATTCCTGAATCTCAACAATAATCCATCATTGATGAGTATGTAATTGTCCATACTCTAGCACTACCATTTGATGAGCGGAGTCAACACTCACTTGTTCTTCCATTAACGCAACTACTCCAAAGAGGTTTTTTTTTTTTTTTTTTGGTGGGGGGGGGGGGTGTTGGTTTTGATTTTTGTTTTACAGATGAAAACCCTAACAATTAGTTTGGTTTTAGTGGCAAACCCAGGATTTTCATGTGGATTTTGAGCGTGCATCCACGGTTTTTATTGGGTTTTTGGAAGTGGGGGGATTTTTGTTTTACGGGTGAGAACCCTAACAATTAGTTTGGTCTTAGGAGCAAACCAAAGATTTTCATGTGGATTTTGAGCATGCATCCACGGTTTTTATTGGGTTTTTGGAAGTGGGGGGATTTTTGTTTTACGGGTGAGAATCCTAACAATTAGTTTGGTTATAGTGGCAAACCAAGGATTTTCATGTGGATTTTGAGCGTGCATCCACGGTTTTTATTGGGTTTTTGGAAGTGGGGGGATTTTTGTTTTACGGTTGAGAATCCTAACAATTAGTTTGGTTATAGTGGCAAACCAAGGATTTTCATGTGGATTTTGAGGGTGCATCCACGGTTTTTTATTTGTTTTTGGAAGTGGACCCAGGATTTTTATTCAGACTTTAGAAGCGCACTGCGGTTTAATGGCTGCAACCGCACCCATATGCATGTACTTGGATCCACCCTGATGGAGGGGGAGGGGGTTTTCTTTATGCAGGACAGAAAAGGGTAGGAAAGTGCCGGTGACAGTTGAAAATGGCCAAAAGGACCTGATGGTGGAGCACTAGGAACATCTTTTGAAAATAAGTTTCTTTTGTCCTTTTTTGAAAAGTGAAGAAACCTTTTAAGGACATTTTTGAAAATTTCCCTTCCTAAAATAATGGACAAGCAGGCATCAGCAATTCGGAGAACAAAAGTGAAACAAAACTTGGTCATATCATAGAGAACCATTTCTACAAATGGTTAGTGAATGGAGAGAACCTTGAAATAATGTGAGAATGGCATCCGAATTGAATGATAACATGGGCCTTGCTTAGCTGATGGCAAATGACAGTCCAGAGATTCCATGAAACTTCTCCATGCAAAATATGACCTGCAAGCAAGTTATATTAAAGCTGAAGGCTACATATTACCCATCTAAAAGAAGACATACAGCCTTTAATGAAAAAGTTCATAAAAAAAAAAAAAAAAAAACCATGGAAAAGATAGAATGAACAGATCGACTTGGAAAGAGAGAGAACACTAAACATGGCAGGGATCTTGTCACTGAAGATGTGATAGGGAGGGAAGATAAAGAGAGAGGTTGCCAGAGGGAAATAAATTGAGAGAGAGAGAGAGAGAGAGAGAGAGAGGGAAGGACAATCTGTCTAGTGTTGAGAAATTAACGTGGAGAGGGAAGAGAACGAATTCTTACCGAATGGTAAGGAGGAGTAGTTCTCATTTGACTATCTAAAGTTTGAATTCTGTGTACGCCACTTCTTCCCATGTGTGTGGACTCTCACTTGGATCCCAGCCCCATTGACTGCGTTAACTAAAAAAAAAAGTGGAGCTAGAAGCTTGCGGAAGCGCTGGAGTTACGGTATCAAGAGTTGGAACGTCAGCTGTTTTTTTTTTTTTTTTAATTATACTTAAAAGGGATGCATCGAAATCATTTTAAAATGGTCAAAATCGAGACAGTCAAAATCAAAATCGGGAGGGACTACTCAATTGGATTCAGTTTCTTTCATAGTAATAATTACTACTACTACTACTACTACTAATGGTCCCTTTTGCCTATTGATTCTTAAATAGAGAGAATGTATGTTTCCACAAGAAATTATATATCTCATGCTCTAGTAAGTTCCCAATAAAATTTCCACAAGAAATCATGTCGTTATTTACCATATGAACAATACGTACCTGACTCCAGTCTGAGATGGCCCTGATAGGCTTGGTACCATTTTTGCAGCTTGTGACAATGGACTCTCCCTCTCTCACAGAAAGGAAAGCAGTAGAAAATGGGAAGACATAGGACCAGGGTCACCCAGATCGCACCTCTGGTTCATTCATCATGGTTCACCTAATGTCAAAAGTGATCCCAGTTACCCACTAGGACGAGTTAATTTATATTTTTAGATCACTCTAGTGAATGCAGCCATTCATTTTTATTTAGGGGCTCAATTTTAGATTTACAATTCAAGCCGTTGATTTGAGTCCATGCTCCAATCACCATCAAGTTGGAATAGCAAATTAAAAATATAATATCGGTACAATGTTGTTGATGATAATGATTATGGCATAATGCTTTGATGATAGCAGATTAACTCATGTTGATGGGATGAGGTTCTATTGAAGACGAAGTTAAAATATGAAAACTCGAATCGGCTCAAGAAATCAAGATTCCTTGCAAGCAAGGGAAGATACTTGCAGAAGATTACAATTGAAAGGTATAGTCCTTGAAACTAAAAAAGAGAAATGTTCTCTCATGGAGTTCAGAGCCATCATTTTGATGGCTCTGGACTCCACAACTCCCATCTCTTGCATTGATGAAATCCTTGACCTGTAGTTCCATCTTTTCCATGTTCATTGGTCACCAGAGCCATCAAAATGAAGGATGAAAAAAGCATCCTCCTGTTGGGTTGTAAAGTATATATTGGTTGTGGGCCACAGGCATATTCCAGCAAAACTTAGCACTCAAGCCGAATAAAAATGTCATTAAGTGATTGTTTCTTTACAAAAGCATATCATACTTTTACACAATTTAGATTTGAAGAAGCCAACTCCAGATTTAGATGGATACTGCGTTGTACGATGAAGACCTCAGTAGCACCAAAGGAAAAGTGTTTATCACCTGAGTTAGAACTCCATTAACTGCAAAATTAGGTGACTTTGGCCTTGGAGCAGATGATGCTGATAATGTGTCAACTACACATTTCGGGGTGTAGCTCAATGGCTTACAAGAGAATAAACCATGCCATTAAGATGAATAATCGAGTTACATAGAAATTATTAAGCTTCAATTGTGTGTGTGTGTGTGTGTGTGTGTGTGTGTGTTTTGTTTTTGGTAAATTGCTTAATAGAGGGTGTTGCAATCTTGTCAGATATTCCCAATTCAGCAAGTGATACCCAAGCCCAAGGGAAAAAGATTCACTTCGGATTTGGCCCATACATTCTCTCAAAAAATTTCCCATTCGAAGATGCTGATTCAAGTAGATGTTTTATGTGCAAAAGGCATAATGTATTGAAGTGCACTGCTTAAACGTTTACCATAAATTGAAAGCATCAGACAAGTTAGTCTAATCATTGTGGTCATCAATATTTGCAGATCAAATTTTCAATTCCTTTCAAATTTGGTATACCCAGTCTTTGGTCTACAAATCACATCTTGATAAGAACAGTGCATACGAAAAAGATGATTGCATAAATATGAAAAAAAAAAAGCTTATCTTATTCATTATACAGTAGTATCTTGTAAAAAGGATGTATTGAAATGCATCTTTCGTTGACATGCTATCTTGTATCAGCAGCCGGAAAATTGCTGGTCGGAACGAATCACATTCACAACAATGATGAAAAGGAGGCTGCTGCTGATGTCAAGTTGCTCTATTTTGTTTCAAACATTAATAAAATGTCCTATGAAGGGATTTAAAGGGATTCACTTCGGCCTTGTACTCATATAATAATCCCCAACCGTTAGAAAAAGATGTTCCCCTATAGCCACATCCACCGCAGGCTGATCAACAATAAAATCTACCTTCATCTGCAAAACCGATCACATTCCAATTTACATAAAACATCAACCCTTTTATAATAATGAAAAACCAAAAATCAATGGTATCATAGAAACTGATCCAGTAAAGCATTCATGCATACGAATCATGTAGGTAAGGTTTGAGATCAAACCAACCTTGCCATTACTTAAGTGAAACTCTGACTTCAACTTAGAGGGATCTCTTGACAACAAATATAACTTTAAACCTTCAGCATGCTCGTTGTTCCCTAAAATTATCGAAAAGCGGGCATCAATGCAGCAGAGAACAAAGTGAACCAAAACTTGTTCATATCATATAGAACCATTTCTACAAATGCTTAGTGTGTGGAGAGAACCTTGAAATAATGCAAGCATTGCTTCTGAATTGAATGACAGCGTGGGTCTTGCTAAGCTGATGGCAAATGACAATCCAGAGATTCCATGAAACTTCTCCTTACAAAATATGACCTGCAAGCAAGTTATATAAAACCTGAATACCATATTACCAATCTAAAGAAGATAGTCTCTCCAATGAGAAAGTCTCACTACAGTAAAAAACTAGAAGATTTTCTATTAGTTTGGGTCTGGTCAGCAATTCATACTAGTCAGGTCCCACGTGGCAGTATTATGAAGATGTAAAGAGTCTCAATTTCTCAAGAGGCAGACTCCTCATGACCGTTTGGTTATAATTGATGGAGAGAACAATACCAAATTGGTTGAACAGGGATAAAAAGGGAATACAATCTCAGGCGTGCAGAGTTCTACACGTGGGAACCATAGTGTAAATTCTCAGTCGATATGGACCGGTATGATAGTTTGTGGGGAACCGGTTTCGGTATCTCCCAGTCAAAAAATCTCCAAAATATCGGAAATTATCAGCCGATATTTCAAAATTATCGGCCCTAATCAATCTATCGGTCAATATTTTGAAAATATTGGCTGACCATGTTTAAAGTCTTTTTTTTTTTAATTTATTTCTCCAATTCTACTTTTGTCTTCCTTCTTCCAATTACATCAGTTGCTGCCCTTCTTCTTCCCCAACACCAATTTCACTTCCAAGCCATCAAAAACAAATATTTTTTGCGAATTTAGTTCAGGAAAATCATATATACGACTCTACCAAGGTTAGCATTTTTTTTTTGTTGTAATTTTTATAAAGAATTGTTTAGTTATAGCTTATAAATGATGATTGCAAGCTCTTTTGTTGTAGATACCATTCATTCTCTTAGATCTACACATTTTAAGGCCAGATCTACTACTTGAGGATTTAAAAATTGTGGTTTTTGTTGAAATCTCGTAGATCTTCGCAAAATAGTTACTCAAATTCATAGTTATTAGAATCCTACGATTCGTATCCTAAATCTTAAGGAAAACGATTTGTGTTTACACAACGAATCTCATTTACAGATGAATCCTATGAATGTTACTTTCATTGAATCTTACGATTCAAGCGATTCGGCTAATCTGGAATAGCTACAACCAATAAGTTAATATTAATAATCTTTTAACTTTTTTCTTTCTTTATTTTTTTTGAGTTTTTATTTTTAAAAGTTTATTTGGTAGTTAATGAAACATCCTAAGAATTTTTTGTGGCCTTGACAAGGTTTTCAAGATGAATAAAGAACATGCATTTAATTAAACCATTCGATTGTAAGTATGGTGCTTGTCTATATCTTCTTTTTTAATTTTTAAATCTATTTTTAATGTTTTTCTTCATAAATACTTTCTTAGCTTTAAAAGATACCCTACTGAGTAAGATTGATGGTTTAGATTTTATTTTTATTTTTATATTTTGATTTAATTATAATAAAAAAATTATATTGATACTTTAAACATCTTTAACTATTTACACATCATTTATTTCATTTATATATATATATATTAATATATGTCATGATGTTCTTGATATGATTGTATGATAGAATTGTTATTGTATTTATACGGCTATAAATGGGAAATTGGATGGTTATGAATAATTATTTCTTTCCCTTTCCTATAGTTTTTAATTATTTTTCATTTTTATTAGAAGAATAAAAAAATCCTACAATTCGCGATTTGATTCGATTCATGGATATGAACGATTTGCAATACTATTCTAATTTTGAAAGCTATGCACAAATTCGTCATCATTTTAGGTAAACCATAAATGTTCAATTGCTTTGTGCTTTATCATGTTATCATAATGTAATACTAGCACAACAACCCGTGCTTAGCACATGCATGTTCACCAATAACTGAAAAATATATTTACTGATTTCTAAAGAACAATTCAAATTATGCAAAATCAATCCTCAAATACTCATGACAATGATTTGGTGATTATGATAGGGATAGAAATGAACTTCTTGCAGAAAAGTGAAAAGAAGATGTGGTTATATAAAGTGAAGGAAATGAGTGGTTACATGTTGAAAGTGAAGATGAGTGGTTATACATTGGAAGCAGGGAGTTATAACTCCCAGTAAAAATCAGAAGATATGGTCAAAATTATCTCCAAATATTGGATCGAGGGATAGCAAACAATGATAATTCCTGTTCAATGATAATTCCTTAACCCACATTTCCTGTTCAATGATAATTCTAAGCTGGAATGCTGGAGGTGTTTCTAGGAGACCCTTGCTTAACCACTTCATGGTGCTTATCAATGAGCATTGTCCAGGTATAATGCTGTTACTTGAAACCAGAACTCAAGCTTCTAACACTCCCAGAGTCATGAAGAAACTCATGCATTGTTTTCATATGCAAGTAGTGGAACATGGCGCAGGGTCATCAGGAGGGTTATGGGTTCCCTGGAAAAACAATATATCGCTGTCTTCTAGACAGGTCAGAGCAAACCTTTGCCTGTAATTGTAAGCAGCAAAGGGGATGGGTTACTTTCCAGCAGTTTATGCTTCCCCGAATTGGCAAAAGAGAAGGAATTTGTGGGAATGCCTTCTCAGATTCAAGGACTCCAACATACAGCCAGAGTCTCAATGGTTGCTCATGGGAGACTTCAATTGTATTAAAACCTTTCAGGATAAGATTGGCGGCACCACAGATCCCTTCTCTCTGACCAACAGGGAGTTCAAAGAATGATTGGATAAATTGAACATGGTGGATATTAATTTCATTGGACACCCACATACTTGGAGTAATGATAGGAAGGGGTTGGACCGCATCCTTGAAATATTGGATCGAGGGACAGCAAACACACAATGGGTGACTGCTAACCCAAACTATTCCATCTTTCACCTTCCTAGGATTGCCTCTGACCATTATCCTATATTACTCAAGCCACATGTGCACACTCAGAAGACGTCAAAACCGTTCAAATATGAAAACACGTGCAATCTCCACGGATCATCTTCAAAGATTGAATAGAAACACATTTGGCCACGTCATTAAAGAAACCGGGTGCCTAAGGAAAAGGATAGCAGGAATCCAGGAGCACCCAGACTATAATAAGTCTAATTGCCCGCAGAACCTTGAATTCTCATTGGTTAAAGTTAAAGAATATAATGAAAGACTTATGCAGGAGGAAGTCTTTTGGTCGCAAAGATCTTGGGTTAACAGGTTGAAGTGTGGTGATAAAAATATTAAAATTTTCCACACTACAGCTTTGTTACACTCGGAATCTAATGTCATTCATACTCTCCAAGATGAACAGGGCAATAGTTTTTCTGATTTGGAGGATATGCTTGGAGCTGCGGCTGACTATTTCTCCAACATCTTCACAGCTCCAACTGTTGTCGAAGAAAAGTGCATCTCTGCTTGTCTCCTGAGAATTATCTCTCCAGAAGAGAATGAGAGGCTTTTCAATGCCCAGGAAGAGGAGGAAGTGAAAAAGACCCTATTTGCTATAACTAAGAATAAAGCCCCTGGACCAGATGGATATAATGCAAAAAATTTCCAGGAATTCTGGGAGGAAATAAAAGGGGATCTAATGGAATATTGTAGGAATTTTTACTGATACAATACCATGGATCCCATTGTCAATAGCCAGTAATAGTTCTAATCCCAAAGAAAACAAATGCGCTCTACATCAAGGATTTTAGACCAATTAGCCTCTGCAATGTTCAATACAAAATTATCTCCAAAATCCTTCTGAACCGTCTGAGACCAATCCTACGCAGATTCATTTCTGAGAACCAAGGGGCTTTTCGTCCAGGGAAAATGGCCTCAGACCACATTGTAGTCGCCAGGGAGATGTTGCATTTAATGCGGTAAAAGAAAAGGAAAAAGAAGCTGTGTGCGGTTAAGTTGGATATCCATAAGGCTTATGAGAGAATGTCTTGGAGCTTCCTTAGAGAATCTCTTGCAAACTTGAGGTTCACACAAATCGGAATTGAGAGAATCATGAACTGTGTAACCTCAACTAATTTCAAGGTCCAAATCAATGGAAGCCTATCAAGAGTCATTTGGCCAACAAGAGGGTTTCGACAGGGGGGGCCCAATTTCCCCATACCTCTATATCATATGTGGGGAGGCCTTCAACAAATATTTATAGTTGAGGAATATGCATACCAAACACATCTTCCCTAAAATGGCAGTTAGAGGAGAATGAGTCGGGCTTCTTCAATTTGTTGATGACCTTTTGATCTTTTCCTCCTTGACAGGTGATGAGAGCCTAAAATACACCATTTAAACCCTTAACAA
This sequence comes from Umbellularia californica, assembly GCA_028538565.1. Classification (NCBI taxonomy): domain Eukaryota; kingdom Viridiplantae; phylum Streptophyta; class Magnoliopsida; order Laurales; family Lauraceae; genus Umbellularia; species Umbellularia californica. Next base: position 13,334,324 of record JAPQWN010000004.1, on the reverse strand, counting down.
AGACTTTGTTGAACCTTGGAATGATAGTTTAGATCTTTAATTATGTCATTTTTATGTTTTCAGGTATTTTAGGTGAAAGACCAGAAGCCAGAGATAAACTAGCTAAAATGGCGAAAACCGGAAGACAACCAGAGCTCATTGGCTCTGGGCGTCTGGATGCCCGGCCACACAGGACACCCGGAAGCTACTGCCTCCGGGCGTTTGGCCGTCCGGACGCTTGACCCGTCTTTGACCTTCTGAATCTATTCAACGGTTTAGATCTTGATTTAGGGGCCAGAAGTACCAAAAAAAAAGAGGAAAAATGGGACAACCCTAGTTAACATCTCTTTTGCTGTTCTCTGATCATTCGTTTGGGGCCCACAAAAGCCAAAAATGTGGATCTAATGGTGTGAGCAAATATATGAAAATGGAAGAACATCCAACAGTTGGAATTTGGATATGTGGCTGTCATTGACCTTCTGAATCTATTCAACGGTTTAGATCTTGATTTAGGGGTCAGAAGTACCCAAAAAAAGAGGAAAAATGGGACAACCCTAGTTAACATCTCCTTCTTAAGATTTCAACCTCTGTTTGAAATCTGGACATTCTGCTGATCATATGAAATAGACACCAAATATCTTAACTTCATTCCAAATGGACATAGGGAATGCAATTGAAAAGGGGCTAAAGGCGGTTTCAAACCGGTTAAAGACATTAACAGGTCAAAATGAGACATCTCAAACGCCATCTTAGTTTATCTCTCTCAATTTATGAAATCTTTATTTAAAAAAAAAACATTGATTGACAATGGAAACATTATTGATGTATATATTTTTTTAACCAAGGGTACCTTAGATCATTTCCCTCATTTTTATCGATGACACTAGGAAAATAATATTTAAGTCCCAAAATCCAAAAACATTATTTCCCTCGTCTTTTTCACTAAGGGTGCCTTAAGTTTTTATTGATGTGTGTATTTTTATTGTTCTGTCCATGTATATCACTCAAGTGGAGTGGTCTACTTGTTTGTTTTCTTTGTTCTTGAAGCTTTATTTTATTTAGTGGAATCTGATTATTTAGATATAAATGGTTTTGACTAAATGAATAGCATCTGTTTAAGCCAAACTTTTCTAGTCTAAAAATCTGCTCTAACTATTCATGTTAGACCATTGAGTGTATATTGGAGGGTGTATTTCTATGATTATTGGAGTTGAGTATGATATTGATGGATTTCATATTCTTCTCCACTATTTTCAAGTATAGAAAACCCATACTCTTCATTACTATTTTTAAAATACATGTATTTTCTCTTTTGTCATTATTGATGTGAAGAAAATACAATAAAATAATGATTGGGTTTTTCAATTGACCATCGTGAGCCTCCCTCAAACAAAAATCTTGGGTCTGCTGGCCTGGCCTGGCTTGAAGGCCCCTCTTCCCAAACTTGGTCTACCGAAGGTTCCATGTTTGCCAGCAAATGAATTCCATATCTAATTCATCAACTTAATTATCAAAGCAGTGCCAGTTTCCCTGGTGTGCCTTTTCTTCCAGTAGCTGCACACACTGATACAAATGACCAGCAAGTAAAGCCACATGATCAGATGTTCAAATTGTCATTATTAATGAAAGAGACAGTACTGAAATCCAACAATTCACCCATAAGTGCCCCTATAATGATTCCTCCAACTTACACCATTTCCATGTTCATCAGTCGCCAGAGCCATCAAATTACTTATGAAAGTATACTCTTGTTGTTGGGTTTAAAAGTAAATTGGTTGTGGGGTAGAGGAAAATTCCTGTTATACTTAGACAGCACTCAAGTCCAATAAATATGTTCCTATTAGTGATCATTTCCTTTTACAAAAGTAGCTTCCAAGGAACCAACCCCAGATTTTGATGGATAAGACTCGGACGATGAGGGCTTTAAGTAGCTCTTAAGGAAAGTGTTATCACCTGAGTTTGCAATCTATTAACACAAAATTAGATGACTTCAGCCTTCAACCAGATGAATGCACAATGTCAACACCTTTATCATGATGATGATTTGGCAGGAAACTAGGATTGGGATTTGATACTGATAATGATGCCTATAAACGTATTTCAAGATGTAGCTAAATAGCTAACAAGAGAACAATCCATGTCATTAAGATATGTAATCAAGTTACATGGAATTCTAAGCTCCAAAGAGTGTGTTGCAATTTGGCGAGTTTATGAAATTCCAGTTTAGCAAGCAATAACCAAGCCTGAGAGAAGAAAAAAAAAAAAAAAAAAAAATCTTTCTCTGTGCCCCATATATCATATAAAAAATCTTCCCAATTGAAGATACCGAGTCCAGTATGTAGGTTTACAGCAAACAAGAAGTATGCTGGTTAAACTTTTCACAAAAATGAAAACATTGACCCATTAGTCTAATCACTGTGACTATAAATAGAGCTTTTTGCATATACCCTCCTAAGGTATGTAGGATTTGTAAATAGGTTCCCGAGGTTTTAATATTTGCAAATAGGCCCCTACATTTTCGTTTTAATACCTTTGGTGTCCCCAAAGTCAATAGTCTTCTAACCACCATAGGTTTTTAGCACGAAATGATACTTTTATCCATCTCTTTCACCATTATATGCTTAAATTCAAAGCTTGGACTCAAAAAAATTTTTTTTTTTTACAAAGCATGTAATGTTAACAATTGCACTTAGTGGGAGAGAATAACCTTACATAATTTTATTCTTTTCTGTCAATACAGGGTTCATCTCATTAAAACCAAATTGGTCACGACGACAATCAACTCCTGTACTTATAACTGGCCATGATTTATCCAATGTATACATGACCCACCATTGGATTGATGAAAGTTTCAAAATACATGATTATGCTTCTTGTGTAGGGGGTGTCAAAGAAATATTTTGGGAACCAACAAATAAAAAAAAAATTTCTAGAATTTGTGAGGGGGGTGGTGTTTGACTATATGTAAAAGAAATATTGGGACAAAAAAAAATTAATTTGTTACAATTTGTTAGGGGGAGGGGCGATTTAAACTTTTCTCAGATATGGGTGGGGGCTTTGGTCCCCACTCCCCAGGCCCTTCTACTTAGGTTCACCCCTGGTTATGTGCATGAGAGAGTTATTGAGTAAAATCATTTGAACTTAAGATAACATAATGTTATTTTTATAAATAATAATATACTCATTTTTATTTAATGGATGGAACATGGAAGGGTAAAGCTGTCGTTTATATAAAATTCTAAGACAAATTTGATGGTGGCTATCCTTTCTTGTTAGAATATTGATTTTGAGGACATGAAAGGTATTAAAAAGAAAGCGTAGGGGCTTATTTACAAATACTAAAACCTCAGGGGTCTATTTATCAATCCCATACACCTGGGGGAGTATAAACAAAAAGCTCTTATAAATATATGGAAATCAGAACTTCAATTCCTTATAAGATTAGGTATACCCGGTCTTTGATATACAAATACATCTTGATTAGAATATCCATGAGACAAAGATGATGGCACATATATGATAACACAATAAAACTTGTGCTATTCATAATGCAGTAATATCTGCAAAACCAATATATCTCTAATTTACTTCTATACTGATGAATAACTGAAATTAGAAGTGTTTTTTTTCTTCTCTGTTACAAAAAGGTTTGATGATAATCTTGTTCATGATTGCTACATGTTCTTAGATCTTTATGTGTGTTTGTTAGTATGCAACATCTGATGGGCACTCGGGAAAGTTTTTGACAATATGGTCACCATCATATTAGGACACAAAGAAAGTTCAAGCCAAAAACATCCAAGATTGCTCCATCACCTGGGGTAATGTTCACCATATCTGATGATCACGTTACATGAAGGCTGACGCTCCTTGTAATGATCCTGTTAAATGATTAAGTCACAAAATGATGTAGCCAAATAGAAAAAATCCCTAATTGAATGGAGAACACAAAATATCCAAACCTAAACCAAATCAACAATAACTAAGCAACAAAACAAAGAGAATAGAGAAGATTAGTCAATGTAATGTCTTTAGGATTAATAACATTGTGCCTAGATCGGTAGCACCATTGGTGGAAGAATTTTTAGATTTATTTCCCCCATCCGGATTGCCACCAATGAGGGATATTAAACACCATATTGACCTCATTCTAGGTGTGACTTTGGCTAATAAACCAGTTTATAGAATGAGCTCTGAAGAGCATGAAGAATTTAATTGTTTGCCAAGTGAGTGAATTGTTGCAAAGGTCCCGGCCTTTCTGTCCTTGTTGCCAAGTAAATTGCCTAGTTATATCCGTGAGAGCACGAGTCCTACCCTTAATTCCAAAAACAGATGGAAATCAACAGTTTTCAAAGAATTCCTGAATCTCAACAATAATCCATCATTGATGAGTATGTAATTGTCCATACTCTAGCACTACCATTTGATGAGCGGAGTCAACACTCACTTGTTCTTCCATTAACGCAACTACTCCAAAGAGGTTTTTTTTTTTTTTTTTTTTTTTTTGTGGGGGGGGGGGGGGGGAGGGTTTTATTTTTGTTTTACAGATGAAAACCCTAACAATTAGTTTGGTTTTAGTGGCAAACCCAGGATTTTCATGTGGATTTTGAGCGTGCATCCACGGTTTTTATTGGGTTTTTGGAAGTGGGGGGATTTTTGTTTTACGGGTGAGAACCCTAACAATTAGTTTGGTCTTAGGGGCAAACCAAAGATTTTCATGTGGATTTTGAGCATGCATCCACGGTTTTTATTGGGTTTTTGGACGTGGGGGGATTTTTGTTTTACGGGTGAGAATCCTAACAATTAGTTTGGTTATAGTGGCAAACCAAGGATTTTCATGTGGATTTTGAGCGTGCATCCATGGTTTTTATTGGGTTTTTGGAAGTGGGGGGATTTTTGTTTTACGGGTGAGAATCCTAACAATTAGTTTGGTTATAGTGGCAAACCAAGGATTTTCATGTGGATTTTGAGGGTGCATCCACGGTTTTTTATTTGTTTTTGGAAGTGGACCCAGGATTTTTATTCAGACTTTAGAAGCGCACTGCGGTTTAATGGCTGCAACTGCACCCATATGCATGTACTTGGATCCACCCTGATGGAGGGGGAGGGGGTTTTCTTTATGCAGGACAGAAAAGGGTAGGAAAGTGCCGGTGACAGTTGAAAATGGCCAAAAGGACCTGATGGTGGAGCACTAGGAACATCTTTTGAAAATAAGTTTCTTTTGTCCTTTTTTGAAAAGTGAAGAAACCTTTTAAGGACATTTTTGAAAATTTCCCTTCCTAAAATAATGGACAAGCAGGCATCCGCAATTCGGAGAACAAAAGTGAAACAAAACTTGGTCATATCATAGAGAACCATTTCTACAAATGGTTAGTGAATGGAGAGAACCTTGAAATAATGTGAGAATGGCATCCGAATTGAATGATAACATGGGCCTTGCTTAGCTGATGGCAAATGACAGTCCAGAGATTCCATGAAACTTCTCCATGCAAAATATGACCTGCAAGCAAGTTATATTAAAGCTGAAGGCTACATATTACCCATCTAAAAGAAGATATACAGCCTTTAATGAAAAAGTTCATAAAAAAAAAAAAAAACCATGGAAAAGATAGAATGAACAGATCGACTTGGAAAGAGAAAGAACACTAAACATGGCAGGGATCTTGTCACTGAAGATGTGATAGGGAGGGAAGATAAAGAGAGAGGTTGCCAGAGGGAAATAAATTGAGAGAGAGAGAGAGAGAGAGAGAGAGAGAGGGAAGGACAATCTGTCTAGTGTTGAGAAATTAACGTGGAGAGGGAAGAGAACGAATTCTTACCGAATGGTAAGGAGGAGTAGTTCTCATTTGACTATCTAAAGTTTGAATTCTGTGTACGCCACTTCTTCCCATGTGTGTGGACTCTCACTTGGATCCCAGCCCCATTGACTGCGTTAACTAAAAAAAAAAGTGGAGCTAGAAGCTTGCGGAAGCGCTGGAGTTACGGTATCAAGAGTTGGAACGTCAGCTGTTTTTTTTTTTTTTTTTTTTTTTTTTTTTTTTTTTTTAATTATACTTAAAAGGGATGCATCGAAATCATTTTAAAATGGTCAAAATCGAGACAGTCAAAATCAAAATCGGGAGGGACTACTCAATTGGATTCAGTTTCTTTCATAGTAATAATTACTACTACTACTACTACTAATGGTCCCTTTTGCCTATTGATTCTTAAATAGAGAGAATGTATGTTTCCACAAGAAATTATATATCTCATGCTCTAGTAAGTTCCCAATAAAATTTCCACAAGAAATCATGTCGTTATTTACCATATGAACAATAGAAACGTTATTGATATATATATATATATATATTTTAACCAAGGGTACCTTAGATCATTTCCCTCATTTTTTATTGACGACACAAGGAAAATAATATTTAAGTCCCAAAATCCAAAAACATTATTTCCCTCATCGTTTTCACTAAGGGTGCCTTAAATTTTCTTTGATGTGTGTATTTTTATTGTTCTGTTCATGTATATCATTCAAGTGGAGTGGTCTACTTGTTTGTTTTCTTTGTTCTTGAAACTTGATTTTATTAAGTGGAATCTGATTATTTGAGAATTAAATGGTTTTGACTAAAGGAATAGTATCTTTTTAAGCCAAACTTTTCTAGTCTAAAAATCTGCTCTAACTATTCATGTTAGACCATTGAGTGTATATTGGAGGGTGTATTTCTATGATTAATGGAGTTGAGTATGATATTGATGGATTTCATATTCTTCTCCACTATTCTCAAGTATAGAAAACCCATATTCTTCATTACTATTTTTCAAATACATGTATTTTCTCTTTTGTCATTATTGATGTGAAGAAAATACAATAAAATAATGATTGGGTTTTTCAATTGACCATCGTGAGCCCCCCTCAAACAAAAATCTTGGGCCCGCCAGCCCGGCTTGGCTTGAAGGCCCCTCTTCCCAAACTTGGTCTACCAAAGGTTCCATGCTTGCCAGCAAATGAATTCCATATCTAATTCATCAACTTTATTAACAAAGAAGTGCCAGTTTCCCTGCACCTTTTCTTCCTGTGGCTGCACACACTGATACAGATGACCAACAAGTAAAGCCACATGATCAGATGTTCAAATTGTCATTATGAATGAAAGAGACAGTACTGAAATCCAACAATTCACCCATGAGTGCCCCTAATGTGCCCCTAATGATTCCTCCAACTTCCACCATTTCCATGTTCATCAGCCGCCAGAGCCATCAAATTAGTTATGAAAGTATACTCTTGTTGTTGGGTTTAAAAGTAAATTGGTTGTGGGGTAGAGGAAAATTCCTGTTATACTTAGACAGCACTCAAGTCCAATAAATATGTTCCTATTAGTGATCATTTCCTTTTACAAAAGTAGCTTCCAAGGAACCAACCCCAGATTTTGATGGATGAGCCTTGGACGTTGAGGGCTTTAAGTAGCTCTTAAGGAAAGTGTTATCACCTGAGTTTGCATTCTATTAACTGCAAAATTAGATGACTTCAGCCTTCAACCAGATGAATTCACAATGACAACACCTTTATCATGATGATGATTTGGCGGGAAATTAGGATTGGGATTTGATACTGATAATGATGACCGTGTGTATGCGGACTCTCACTTAGATCCCAGCCCCATTGACTGCGTTAACTAAAAAAAAAAGTGGAGATAGAAGCTTGCGGAAGCACTGGAGTTACGGTATCAAGAGTTGGAAAGTCAGCTGTTTTTTTTTTTTTTTTTTTAATTATACTTAAAAGGGATGCATCGAAATCATTTTAAAATGGTCAAAATCGAGACAGTCAAAATCAAAATCGGGAGGGACTACTCAATTGGATTCAGTTTCTTTCATAGTAATAATTACTACTACTAATGGTCCCTTTTGCCTATTGATTCTTAATAGAGAGACTGTATGTTTCCACAAGAAATTATATATCTCATGCTCTAGTAAGTTCCCAATAAAATTTCCACAAGAAATCATGTCGTTATTTACCATATGAACAATACGTACCAGACTCCAGTCTGAGATGGCCCTGATAGGCTTGGTACCATTTTTGCAGCTTGTGACAATGGACTCTCCCTCTCTCACAGAAAGGAAAGCAGTAGAAAATAGGAAGACATAGGACCAGGGTCACCCAGATCGCACCTCTGGTTCATTCATCATGGTTCACCTAATGTCAAAAGTGATCCCAGTTACCCACTAGGACGAGTTAATTTATATTTTTAGATCACTCTAGTGAATGCAGCCATTCATTTTTATTTAGGGGCTCAATTTTAGATTTACAATTCAAGCCGTTGATTTGAGTCCATGCTCCAATCACCATCAAGTTGGAATAGCAAATTAAAAATATAATATCAGTACAATGTTGTTGATGATAATGATTATGGCATAATGCTTTGATGATAGCAGATTAACTCATGTTGATGGGATGAGGTTCTATTGAAGACGAAGTTAAAATATGAAAACTCGAATCGGCTCAAGAAATCAAGATTCCTTGCAAGCAAGGGAAGATACTTGCAGAAGATTACAATTGAAAGGTATAGTCCTTGAAACTAAAAAAGAGAAATGTTCTCTCATGGAGTTCAGAGCCATCATTTTGATGGCTCTGGACTCCACAACTCCCATCTCTTGCATTGATGAAATCCTTGACCTGCAGTTCCATCTTTTCCATGTTCATTGGTCACCAGAGCCATCAAAATGAAGGATGAAAAAAGCATCCTCCTGTTGGGTTGTAAAGTATATATTGGTTGTGGGCCACAGGCATATTCCAGCAAAACTTAGCACTCAAGCCGAATAAAAATGTCATTAAGTGATTGTTTCTTTACAAAAGCATATCATACTTTTACACAATTTATATTTGAAGAAGCCAACTCCAGATTTAGATGGATACTGCGTTGTACGATGAAGGCCTCAGTTGCACCAAAGGAAAAGTGTTTATCACCTGAGTTAGAACTCCATTAACTGCAAAATTAGGTGACTTTGGCCTTGGAGCAGATGATGCTGATAATGTGTCAACTACACATTTCGGGGTGTGTAGCTCAATGGCTTACAAGAGAATAAACCATGCCATTAAGATGAATAATAGAGTTACATAGAAATTATTAAGCTTCAATTGTGTGTGTGTGTGTGTGTGTGTGTGTGTGTGTGTTTTGTTTTTGGTAAATTGCTTAATAGAGGGTGTTGCAATCTTGTCAGATATTCCCAATTCAGCAAGTGATACCCAAGCCCAAGGGAAAAAGATTCACTTCGGATTTGGCCCATACATTCTCTCAAAAAATTTCCCATTCGAAGATGCTGATTCAAGTAGATGTTTTATCTGCAAAAGGCATAATGTATTGAAGTGCACTGCTTAAACGTTTACCATAAATTGAAAGCATCAGACAAGTTAGTCTAATCATTGTGGTCATCAATATTTGCAGATCAAATTTTCAATTCCTTTCAAATTTGGTATACCCAGTCTTTGGTCTACAAATCACATCTTGATAAGAACAGTGCATACGAAAAAGATGATTGCATAAATATGAAAAAAAAAAAGCTTATCTTATTCATTATACAGTAGTATCTTGTAAAAAGGATGTATTGAAATGCATCTTTCGTTGACATGCTATCTTGTATCAGCAGCCGGAAAATTGCTGGTCGGAACGAATCACATTCACAACAATGATGAAAAGGAGGCTGCTGCTGATGTCAAGTTGCTCTATTTTGTTTCAAACATTAATAAAATGTCCTATGAAGGGATTTAAAGGGATTCACTTCGGCCTTGTACTCATATAATAATCCCCAACCGTTAGAAAAAGATGTTCCCCTATAGCCACATCCACCGCAGGCTGATCAACAATAAAATCTACCTTCATCTGCAAAACCGATCACATTCCAATTTACATAAAACATCAACCCTTTTATAATAATGAAAAACCAAAAATCAATGGTATCATAGAAACTGATCCAGTAAAGCATTCATGCATACGAATCATGTAGGTAAGGTTTGAGATCAAACCAACCTTGCCATTACTTAAGTGAAACTCTGACTTCAACTTAGAGGGATCTCTTGACAACAAATATAACTTTAAACCTTCAGCATGCTCGTTGTTCCCTAAAATTATCGAAAAGCGGGCATCAATGCAGCAGAGAACAAAGTGAACCAAAACTTGTTCATATCATATAGAACCATTTCTACAAATGCTTAGTGTGTGGAGAGAACCTTGAAATAATGCAAGCATTGCTTCTGAATTGAATGACAGCGTGGGCCTTGCTAAGCTGATGGCAAATGACAATCCAGAGATTCCATGAAACTTCTCCTTACAAAATATGACCTGCAAGCAAGTTATATAAAACCTGAATACCATATTACCAATCTAAAGAAGATAGTCTCTCCAATGAGAAAGTCTCACTACAGTAAAAAACTAGAAGATTTTCTATTAGTTTGGGTCTGGTCAGCAATTCATACTAGTCAGGTCCCACGTGGCAGTATTATGAAGATGTAAAGAGTCTCAATTTCTCAAGAGGCAGACTCCTCATGACCGTTTGGTTATAATTGATGGAGAGAACAATACCAAATTGGTTGAACAGGGATAAAAAGGGAATACAATCTCAGGCGTGCAGAGTTCTACACGTGGGAACCATAGTGTAAATTCTCAGTCGATATGGACCGGTATGATAGTTTGTGGGGAACCGGTTTCGGTATCTCCCAGTCAAAAAATCTCCAAAATATCGGAAATTATCAGCCGATATTTCAAAATTATCGGCCCTAATCAATCTATCGGTCAATATTTTGAAAATATTGGCTGACCATGTTTAAAGTCTTTTTTTTTTAATTTATTTCTCCAATTCTACTTTTGTCTTCCTTCTTCCAATTACATCAGTTGCTGCCCTTCTTCTTCCCCAACACCAATTTCACTTCCAAGCCATCAAAAACAAATATTTTTTGCGAATTTAGTTCAGGAAAATCATATATACGACTCTACCAAGGTTAGCATTTTTTTTTTTGTTGTAATTTTTATAAAGAATTGTTTAGTTATAGCTTATAAATGATGATTGCAAGCTCTTTTGTTGTAGATACCATTCATTCTCTTAGATCTACACATTTTAAGGCCAGATCTACTACTTGAGGATTTAAAAATTGTGGTTTTTGTTGAAATCTCGTAGATCTTCGCAAAATAGTTACTCAAATTCATAGTTATTAGAATCCTACGATTCGTATCCTAAATCTTAAGGAAAACGATTTGTATTTACACAACGAATCTCATTTACAGATGAATCCTATGAATGTTACTTTCATTGAATCTTACGATTCAAGCGATTCGGCTAATCTGGAATAGCTACAACCAATAAGTTAATATTAATAATCTTTTAACTTTTTTCTTTCTTTATTTTTTTTGAGTTTTTATTTTTAAAAGTTTATTTGGTAGTTAATGAAACATCCTAAGAATTTTTTGTGGCCTTGACAAGGTTTTCAAGATGAATAAAGAACATGCATTTAATTAAACCATTCGATTGTAAGTATGGTGCTTGTCTATATCTTCTTTTTTAATTTTTAAATCTATTTTTAATGTTTTTCTTCATAAATACTTTCTTAGCTTTAAAAGATACCCTACTGAGTAAGATTGATGGTTTAGATTTTATTTTTATTTTTATATTTTGATTTAATTATAATAAAAAAATTATATTGATACTTTAAACATCTTTAACTATTTACACATCATTTATTTCATTTATATATATATATATTAATATATGTCATGATGTTCTTGATATGATTGTATGATAGAATTGTTATTGTATTTATACGGCTATAAATGGGAAATTGGATGGTTATGAATAATTATTTCTTTCCCTTTCCTATAGTTTTTAATTATTTTTCATTTTTATTAGAAGAATAAAAAAATCCTACAATTCGCGATTTGATTCGATTCATGGATATGAACGATTTGCAATACTATTCTAATTTTGAAAGCTATGCACAAATTCGTCATCATTTTAGGTAAACCATAAATGTTCAATTGCTTTGTGCTTTATCATGTTATCATAATGTAATACTAGCACAACAACCCGTGCTTAGCACATGCATGTTCACCAATAACTGAAAAATATATTTACTGATTTCTAAAGAACAATTCAAATTATGCAAAATCAATCCTCAAATACTCATGACAATGATTTGGTGATTATGATAGGGATAGAAATGAACTTCTTGCAGAAAAGTGAAAAGAAGATGTGGTTATATAAAGTGAAGGAAATGAGTGGTTACATGTTGAAAGTGAAGATGAGTGGTTATACATTGGAAGCAGGGAGTTATAACTCCCAGTAAAAATCAGAAGATATGGTCAAAATTATCTCCAAATATTGGATCGAGGGATAGCAAACAATGATAATTCCTGTTCAATGATAATTCCTTAACCCACATTTCCTGTTCAATGATAATTCTAAGCTGGAATGCTGGAGGTGTTTCTAGGAGACCCTTGCTTAACCACTTCATGGTGCTTATCAATGAGCATTGTCCAGGTATAATGCTGTTACTTGAAACCAGAACTCAAGCTTCTAACACTCCCAGAGTCATGAAGAAACTCATGCATTGTTTTCATATGCAAGTAGTGGAACATGGCGCAGGGTCATCAGGAGGGTTATGGGTTCCCTGGAAAAACAATATATCGCTGTCTTCTAGACAGGTCAGAGCAAACCTTTGCCTGTAATTGTAAGCAGCAAAGGGGATGGGTTACTTTCCAGCAGTTTATGCTTCCCCGAATTGGCAAAAGAGAAGGAATTTGTGGGAATGCCTTCTCAGATTCAAGGACTCCAACATACAGCCAGAGTCTCAATGGTTGCTCATGGGAGACTTCAATTGTATTAAAACCTTTCAGGATAAGATTGGCGGCACCACAGATCCCTTCTCTCTGACCAACAGGGAGTTCAAAGAATGATTGGATAAATTGAACATGGTGGATATTAATTTCATTGGACACCCACATACTTGGAGTAATGATAGGAAGGGGTTGGACCGCATCCTTGAAATATTGGATCGAGGGACAGCAAACACACAATGGGTGACTGCTAACCCAAACTATTCCATCTTTCACCTTCCTAGGATTGCCTCTGACCATTATCCTATATTACTCAAGCCACATGTGCACACTCAGAAGACGTCAAACCGTTCAAATATGAAAACACGTGCAATCTCCACGGATCATCTTCAAAGATTGAATAGAAACACATTTGGCCACGTCATTAAAGAAACCGGGTGCCTAAGGAAAAGGATAGCAGGAATCCAGGAGCACCCAGACTATAATAAGTCTAATTGCCCGCAGAACCTTGAATTCTCATTGGTTAAAGTTAAAGAATATAATGAAAGACTTATGCAGGAGGAAGTCTTTTGGTCGCAAAGATCTTGGGTTAACAGGTTGAAGTGTGGTGATAAAAATATTAAAATTTTCCACACTACAGCTTTGTTACACTCGGAATCTAATGTCATTCATACTCTCCAAGATGAACAGGGCAATAGTTTTTCTGATTTGGAGGATATGCTTGGAGCTGCGGCTGACTATTTCTCCAACATCTTCACAGCTCCAACTGTTGTCGAAGAAAAGTGCATCTCTGCTTGTCTCCTGAGAATTATCTCTCCAGAAGAGAATGAGAGGCTTTTCAATGCCCAGGAAGAGGAGGAAGTGAAAAAGACCCTATTTGCTATAACTAAGAATAAAGCCCCTGGACCAGATGGATATAATGCAAAAAATTTCCAGGAATTCTGGGAGGAAATAAAAGGGGATCTAATGGAATATTGTAGGAATTTTTACTGATACAATACCATGGATCCCATTGTCAATAGCCAGTAATAGTTCTAATCCCAAAGAAAACAAATGCGCTCTACATCAAGGATTTTAGACCAATTAGCCTCTGCAATGTTCAATACAAAATTATCTCCAAAATCCTTCTGAACCGTCTGAGACCAATCCTACGCAGATTCATTTCTGAGAACCAAGGGGCTTTTCGTCCAGGGAAAATGGCCTCAGACCACATTGTAGTCGCCAGGGAGATGTTGCATTTAATGCGGTAAAAGAAAAGGAAAAAGAAGCTGTGTGCGGTTAAGTTGGATATCCATAAGGCTTATGAGAGAATGTCTTGGAGCTTCCTTAGAGAATCTCTTGCAAACTTGAGGTTCACACAAATCGGAATTGAGAGAATCATGAACTGTGTAACCTCAACTAATTTCAAGGTCCAAATCAATGGAAGCCTATCAAGAGTCATTTGGCCAACAAGAGGGTTTCGACAGGGGGGGCCCAATTTCCCCATACCTCTATATCATATGTGGGGAGGCCTTCAACAAATATTTATAGTTGAGGAATATGCATACCAAACACATCTTCCCTAAAATGGCAGTTAGAGGAGAATGAGTCGGGCTTCTTCAATTTGTTGATGACCTTTTGATCTTTTCCTCCTTGACAGGTGATGAGAGCCTAAAATACACCATTTAAACCCTTAACAAAGACTTTGTTGAACCTTGGAATGATAGTTTAGATCTTTAATTATGTCATTTTTATGTTTTCAGGTATTTTAGGTGAAAGACCAGAAGCCAGAGATAAACTAGCTAAAATGGCGAAAACCGGAAGACAACCAGAGCTCATTGGCTCTGGGCGTCTGGATGCCCGGCCACACAGGACACCCGGAAGCTACTGCCTCCGGGCGTTTGGGCGTCCGGACGCTTGACCCGGGTGAAGACTCTGTCTCCAGTGCGTTTTGACGAGATTTTTGGTCCAAAAATCCTATAAATATGATGCCAAACTCCCTTTTAATTCATTCACATCTTGGAAGAAGTTCTGAAGCCTAGTTTGGGAGCTTTGGAAGAGCACTAATGGGGATTTCGTCTGAGATTCTTCATCAACCTCTCGCCATGCGTCACTAAATCTTTATCTTTGGGCTGCGATGAAGCCCTAGTCTTGTATTTTGGTGATGTATAGGTTCTAGGGCTTTACTTTGAACGCTTTTGGTTATATGACAAGATGTTATCCATTGATTGGATTTTATTTCTTTAATGCAATAACTCTTTCTTTTGTATTTTAATCTTGTGGATTTTAATACTAAGTCATATAACGATGTTTGAATGAATGTGTTGTTAGATCTAGGATAATCTATGTCATAGAGATATGTTATGCCCCGATTTACATCCACATCCCTTATTTGTTGACTCTGGAGGTTTGTAACCAGAACGAGTCTTTTCAATGTTGATAGTGAAACCCTAGGTCTATACTTGCCATTGTGCGTGGTTAGAGTGGATTTGTACCCTGAGATCTTTTCTCTGAATGGATCAAAACATTGTCTTTTAATTTGTTAATTTAGGAATTAAACCCATCAAACCAACACTTCATTTTCTAGTAGGATTAGTTTAAGAATCAACACTTTGTTTTCTATTAGGATTAGTTTAGGAATTTAGGAACCAACACAACTTAGCCTTTTTGTCCCAGTGGATACGATACTCAATTAACATCTTCGGTTTTTTCGAGTAGAGATAGTAGCGGGGGATAATTTATACTATTTTAGGACGACCAACAGGGAAAGCCCTTAGAGAGGTGGCCAATGCAATTCACCGGTTCGAGGAGGAAGCTGGGGAGTCACTCAATAGAACAAAATCAGCAAGTATGTTTTCCAAAGGCACAAATGATTCTCTTATTTCTTTAGCTAAAAACACCCTAGGAATACAACTCATTGTCCTACTATTGCCTACGTAGGGGCAACCTTGTCCATAGCCAAGAGACATAAAGGAGATGTCAGCATTGTTGAGAAATTCGTTTCGGTCACCGTTTCAGTTTGGCTCCCAAATCGAAATATTTCGGCCGATTCGGGATTTCGGCGAAACAATTCGGATTCATATTTTGGAAAAATATAAATTCATCATTGTGATTCCGGATGATGCCCCCTCCACTACCGCTTCCGGGGTTCCCCCTACTCGAGCCATCCACAAAAGCTTTAACCAACCATGCCGCGGCTTAGACCAAACCACCGTATGAATTTGTGGAGCTCTCCCAACCCTTGGAATGATCCCCAACCCCTCCAAAGTGATCCTCTCATCGAACTTGGCCGAGCCTTTCACCTTTAATAATGGGCCTAATTCCAAAAGCCATCGCTCAGGTTAACATGCCATCTATACCCAAGACGTCCTCATTGTGGTGAACACGATTTTGCTCCTACCAAATCTCCCAAATTAACATTTTAGGGAAAGACAAGCATAATTGTTAACTCATCAGGAATAGAAAAGCGGAACGAGCCTTACTCAATTCCTCTTGGAATTGCGGCTCGGGAAAACAAAGAACATTTGAGATAGTCCCTTGGGTTAAGTAAAAAATCAACAGTTTCAGACCTTAAGACAAGATTGGGTTAGTATTCAGCCTAGAGCTTTGCCTTAATAGAGTTTCTATAATAGTGCTAAGAAAAGGATATGTAATACATATTTGTTAGGCCCATTTATTTATTTTTCCCTACACTAGGCTAGGACCAGGAGTGATTAAACTCGAGGACCCAAGCAGTCAACTATGACTCTGTAGCCCATTTTATATTTCAATGAGGTGTGCCCCTTGGGGGCTTCTCGAAGCATGGCCCTATTCACCAAATGTAAAAGGCTTCTCGAAGCATGGCCCAATTCAACAAATGTTAAAGGCAAAAGTGCCTTTCTCTTAGCGTCGCCCCCAAATAGATTCTAGGGCAAACGAACGGAAGAAAAAGAAAAAAAAAAAGGAGGAAGAAGAAGAAGAAGAGAGACAAGGAGAGAGATGGAGGAGAAGGCGATGATGGTGATGGCATGCGGCAGCAACCTGGGTGAGCGAGCGAGCGGGCGGCTATAGGTAGGTACTCTCTCTCTCTCTCTCTCTCTCTCTCTCTCTCTTCCCCTTACGTTCCTTCCTTTCTCCTTCTCGTCTTATTTTTTATTTTTTTATTTTTTCCAGTAACGGGAGGCAAACCTTTTTTTTCTGCAACCAGAGGCCTGGGCCTTCCATTTTTTTTTTTTTTTTTTTTTAAAAAAAATCTCACCGAACCTCTATATTTTGGACAGTTCGGCCGAAATTTGGGATTTTTGTCCAAATTTCCATATTTCGGCCGAACTGGTCCGAAATATTGGCCAAATTTTGCTGAAGGGGTGATTTAGTTCGGTTTCATTGCCGAACCGAAATTTTTCGAAGATTTCTGCCAAACCGAAACGAATCTCGTAGCTCTGTGTTACAAGAATTATTCTAAGGATGGAACGCAAATTGGTGGGCTGGAAAGGAAACCCGCTATCATATGTGTAGGATGATTTTGGTTCAGTCTACACCATGGTATTAAAAATCGTCCGAGTCCAAGTCGACTCGGACTCAGTCCTTAACAATCTGAGTCCATTGGACTCGGTACCGTTATTGAAGGGGACTCGCCCGAGTCGACTCACTGACGAACATGGGGCTTTAAAAAGCCCTTCTAAACCCTAAAAAAGTTCATTTCCTTTGTTTCAACTTGCTGGGATATACACATGACAGCCTCCAAAGCTCTTTTCTAGCAACTAACATCCTCAAATCCATCCATTTTGAAAGATCTAGCCTTCCAAAGAATCCAACCACTATTCACATCAAAGAGGGTTTCTTTGATTTGTCAACTTTAAGGTATGTTTCCTTGAATCTACATGCATATATGGTTTAGAGAGGATGCTAAGATGAAGATATTGCTAGAAGATTGTTTAGAGGATCATTATTAGTTCTAAAAAAGCTTTTCTTTTTTTTTTTTTGTATTTTTGGGTCTTTTTTTTAATGAAAAAATCCGAATTTTTTTTCATTATTATTTTGGGTGTGAATAACATGGATCTATGGTTCTAACACTAGATCTATGCATGTATGTGCAATAATAATATTTTCCTTACTTTTTTCTTGTTAAAATAATTATTAATACAAAAAGTCTACTTGTCCCGGATTTCGTGTCCCGGGACAAGCCCGACTCCATAGGGAAGGGTATTTTGGTCATTTGGAAAAATGACCAAAATACCCTTCCCTATGGAGTCGGGCTTGTCCCGGGACACGAAATCCGGGACAAGTAGCATTCCTCTTATTAACGGGACAAGTAGCATTCCTCTTATTAATAATATGTTTGTTTGCTTTTTACATTCTTAAATTATGTAGAATAGATGATTACAAGTGTGGGTTGTTTGTAGATGATATTTCAACTCTTGTTTGGTTAAAAGAATGTGATTT
Organism: Umbellularia californica; assembly: GCA_028538565.1. Taxonomy (NCBI): domain Eukaryota; kingdom Viridiplantae; phylum Streptophyta; class Magnoliopsida; order Laurales; family Lauraceae; genus Umbellularia; species Umbellularia californica. The sequence continues at coordinate 13,316,139 of JAPQWN010000004.1, read as the reverse complement.
TCTTGATTATGATGTAATTTATTTAAAAAATAAATAAAAATCCGAATTCTTTTTTATTATTTATTTATGTTTTTTTTATATGAGACTATTATTTTGGGTGTGTTTCTAACATGGATCTATGCTTGTATGTGAAATAATAATATTTTCCCTACTTTTCCTTGTAAAAATAATTATTCATAATATATTTTTTTGCTTTTTACATTATCAAATTATTTAGAATAGATGATAACATGTGTGGGTTGTTTGTAGATGATATTTCAACTATTGTTTGGTTAAAAGAATGTGATTTTCTTGATTATGAGAAAACTTTTTTATTAAAATATTAAAAAATCAGAATAGTTTCATTATTTATTTATGTTTTGGGTAAATAGTAAGACTAAGAGACTATTATTTTGATTGTGTATAACAGCCTATAACATGGATCTATTCTATGCTTGTATGTGTGCATTAATTATATGTTCCTTTTGTTTCTACATTCTTAGAAAATAAACATTTGATTGTCATTGTGTAGAATCTTGAATTCTTGATTGTGTAGATTATTGTCACTTAGATTAGATCACAATGGCCCCAAAAAAGAAAGAGAAAGAAGTTGACCCCGGATGGGAACGTGGGGACATGGTTGCAGGAGACAATCATAAGGTGAATGCAAATGGTGTCATAAGATTCTCAGTGGTGGGATCCACAGATTTAAACACCACCTAGCAGGTATACAAGGGGAAGATAAACCATGTACAAATGTCCCCACCGAAGTGAGGAAACAAATGAGAGATATTGTGCAGGGAAAGAAGAATGAGAAAGAAAAGAAGAAAAAATTTGATGAGAGGGTTGCAAATATGCAGAGGATTGACAATTCTGAGGATGACTCTGGCGGTAGTGGTGATGATGAGGAGAGGGAGTTAAGGAGGGCATTAAGAGCGAGCCGTGAACAGTTTGCTTCTTGGCAGGCTCGTATGGATGAGACACGGGCTGGGGCCGGTTCTTCAAAAGCTCCTCCTGACCCTTATCAGTTATTAGCGAGGAGAGGGACATTGGATCCATTCTTACATCGGTCCCAAAGTTCGAAACTAGTAGCTCTATCATGGGTGATATGAAAGTTAGAGCCATGAAAATGGGGAGAGCCATCTCAAAGTTCTTCCATTATAATCCGATTCCACTGAATGTCGCTAATTCACATACTATCGGTCCATGGTTGATACTATAGCTGAGGTGGGGCCCGGAGTTAAACCTCCATCCGCTTATGAGATTGGCAGAAAGTATCTTGACATGGAAGTTAGCGATTATTAGAGATACTTGGAAGATCACTTCAAAACTTGGGAGGAGTATGGGTGCACGCTTATGTGTGATGGGTGGACAAGCAACAATAGGCGGCACATTATTAATTTCATGAACAATTTTTGTCAGGTCTATAGATATAAGCAGGCATAGAATGGATGCACAATATTTGTACAGTTTAATTGATGATACCTTGGCTATGGTTAAAAATTGGCACAAATGTTGTTGCAATTGTGACAGATAATGCGGCCAACTTTAAGGCCACGGCAAAGAAATTGCGTGAAAAGCATAAGAGTATTATTTGGGTGCCGTGCGCGGCACATTGTATTGATCTCATGCTAGAGGACATTGGCAAATTAGATGATGTCCGTGATACTATTGATGAGGGAAAGATGGTGACATCTTTGATCTATAACCATCAATTCATGACCGATCAGCTAAGACAAATGAATGAGGGTCGTGAGATTTTAAGGCCGGGTATCACATGCTTTGCTACGTACTTCGTGGCCCTTGAGAGTCTTTGTCGTGCCAAGGCTTACATAACGCAGATGTGGACGAGTACAGCATGTGAATTTAGATTTTTCACGTCAACCTTTGGCACGCCGTGTACAACAGATTGTCCTTGGAGAGGATTTCTGGAACAGGGTAAAACGAATTACTGACTTACTCGAGCCTCTTGTATTGATTTTGAAACTAGTGGATGCTGATACGAAGCCCACAATGGGCTTTGTGTATGATGCCATGGATAGAGCAAAGGTCCACAGGAAAGTATGGGTCTTATAATAAGAAGCTTTGGAAAATCATTGACAATCAATGGGACAACCAGATGCACCAAGACATACACGCGGCAGGTAAATTTTGACTATTATAGAATTATGGTTATTAAAAATACTAACTAGTAAGTTACTGTTTATTTTGGAATCCAATAGTCAATACTTATTACTTAACCCCGTCATGGCATGCAGCGTACTACTTGAACCCAAGCTGCTTTTATAGCAACACTTTTCCAACCATGAAGAAGTTTTTCGTGGCTTGTAAAAAACGTTAGAGACCATGACAGATAACCCGCAACATCAAGTTACAATTCTTAACCAGGTAAAGATGTCATATATCATGACATTGTTATTCACAGATTTGTTTGTGGGCTAAGTGCTAACTTCTAAATTTTAACTTTTATAGTTGAGAAACTATAAGGGCCCTCTAGGTAGTTTTGGATCAGACGCAGCCATATTGGTTCGTAAGCAGATGGATCTGGGTATTATTTCAATTTTCAATGCTTAAATTAGATGAAATATAGTAATTTATGAATTATGACAAACAATTGACTTTATTGTTTTGATCTTTTAACACAGCTGAATAGTGGTCTACATTCAGTGATGAGGTTCCCCATTTAAGAGCTTTTGCAAAAAGAATATTGAGCCAAACAGCCTCATCTTCGTGATGTGAAAGGAATTGGAGCACATTCAGTTTCATACACACTAAGACCCATAATTGCCTTACTATCGCTAAGTTGGAGAAGTTGGTCTGTGTCCATTACAACATGAGGTTAAGGGCAAGGAATCTGACGAGAAGAGACAACGGAGACTGCCAACCAATTAATTAGGATAATATATTCGAGGAAGATGACCCTCTTGATAAATGGTTGGCTGAAAGAGAGGATCCAGTATTGAATGATACAGCATTCCTCGATGAAGCAATGGCTGATGTTGAAGACTTTTAGTCAGATGAAGGACAGGATACCCCACCACAACGTCCCACTCAAAAATCAACTACGCCTACTTCTACAGTGCCATCAGCGCGCGATAAGGGTAAGGGTGTAGCAGCCTCGTCATCGCAAGGCTCACAACGTGGTCACAACCGTGAGCCAGAGTTGACACGTTCTACTTCAGAACGTGTTGCGGGGACTAAAGATAGATCAACATCAACTGGTTCAAGTGGCTTGGTCTCTAAATAAGAGCACCCATGCAAAGACAAGTCAAAGCCAAAGGTTGGCCACTCATGAAGAAGAAGAAGAAGAACACAAAACATCATCTTCTAGCAAGAGTGGCGCACGAGGAGGTGAGCAGGGCCAGAACGAGAAGGCATACGAAGGTAGTGATGGTGGTGGTGAAGAGCTGAGACGAGTCCCGAGTCCCTTTTTTTAATCCTTGGTCAACACTTGCCTCAATTCCATCCTATTGGATTGGAATCTATTCAGTCCAAAAGAAATGCCTTAAGGCTATCATCGCAGTTCAAAGGCTTTCAACCATCCGTGCTCTGTGTCATCCAATGGTATTAGTCTTTTTTTTTTTTTTTTTTGCAAATTTCTCTTACTCCATGAAAAAATAAAGCCTTTTGATTACACCCCATAACAACCGAAGGCACTTTGAAGAATCTGAAAGGTTTGGATTGTGTTACTGGGGCCCACAAGAATAGAAAATTGATCTTTTAGGTTCTCGACTTATTCACAAATATCTCAAAATCCATGGCGGATCAAAGGCTGAAATTTGACCCTCTAGCCATGTTTGGGCTTCTGGAAATGACGCACGGTTCAGATCATGATTTTGGGGCAAAAAGGAAGCAAATAATTGAAAAAACCAAACTGCAAAACCATCCCGGTCTTTGTACTGTGGTAGCTCAACGGTCTAGAATAAGTGGTCATTTTCTCATTATCCATGATGAATCACACAGCGCAATTTGACCTTAAAGCTATTTTTGGCCTTCTTGAGAGAATTAATGGATTGGATTTTGTAAAGGGGGCCCGTAAAAGTCCAGAAATCATGATCTAACGGTCTAAATTTTTTTGCAGATATCTCAACTACTATGAAGAACCAACGGCTGAAATTTTATCATATAGTTGTTTTGATCTTTTAAAACCTGATTAACGGTTTAGATCGTGATTGTGGGACCCACAAAATAGGTTTCCAAACACAAAACCGGTTACCTCTAACCAACGGCCCAGGGTTACTGTTGCACTGCTTTCTTCCTATTCGTTGATTTCCAAGTTCAGACCGGGGGAGGTTGGACGCTGAGAATATTGCATGCATGGACACGAAGATTCTTCGCATCCATTTTCCGTGCTTTACCAAACGTGGGTTTTCCATGCAGCACCGAAAATGGGCGAGGAATCCGCTGAGCGGATGGTTACCAAATGTCCCCTAAGAGGCTTCTTTAGTAGTAGTTAATTCATGAAACCATCCCGAAGTGGTCAGTCAACATGAAGGCATTCCCACCATAGTTGTCAAATTCTTTTTGGACTGTCTTGGTTTGGCCCCGAAAATGAAATGTTTCAGTTGATTCAGAATTTTGGCAAAACACTGCAGAGTTATGCTTCAGAAAAAGAAATAATATTATATAAATAGAAAATCACCATGTAGACATCAGTGGTACCAAGATCTGAAATATTAACCGCTCGTAATCTCTTATCAGATATTGCTCTCATAAATCACATGGTCAAAATAAAAATATAAAAAGAGTCAATATCATTAATTTTGTACCATTCATATTTTATAAGTGGCCCCCAGTCATGGGAGTTGTGGTCACAAGAAAGGGTGCATTGAGGGAGAAGATGGGATGGGATGCGATGAGTCTCAAGGACTTTCGACTCTCATGGCTCTCATCTTTCTTTTGCAGAGAAGGAAACCAAAAGAGAGAACAATGGAAGAAAGGAGGAGGATGAGGGAGGAGGAGGAGATGGAGAAGTGAGAGAGAAGATGCGACCAGACAGCAGGTGACATTGGTAGGTGTTGTGACAATGATGACGACGACGACGACGACGACAAAGAAGAAAAGGAAATGGCACCTGGCTCTGGGGACAGCTAGGCTGAGGCGATGAGGAAGAGGCAAGACCGAGATATGAGGGCTTTCACTGGCTGAAAGGGGACTGGATCAGAGCTGTGGGTTAATGGGTTTAAGCTCAGTAAAAATTACAAAAAACTCTTGAATTCTCTCTTCATTTTCTGTTTTTAAGACTCTCAAAACATGCTTGATCTGAAATAGAGAATTTCATCCATTTCGGCTGAAACCTCTGATTTCAGCCGAAATGGACCAAAATTGATAACGAAAACTATGTAAACCCATTTCATTTTGGTCGATTGGCTGAAACAAAACAGAATTAAAACTATGATTCCGACCCTATTTCAGGTCCAAAGTCCTACAGATGTAGAAGAATACGACCATAATCAATTTTCATTTATTTTTTCAGTGAACTTGCATTCACTCCTTTGATACTGATGAGGGTGTGATGCCATTGCCCACTCACAGAGTGAAGTCCAGAGATCCTCATGTGGAAGAAGATAAAGTGTGATTGTGAAACTTCTCATGCATCATAGACCAGTCAATTTGTGAGGACATCACATGTATGGGAAATTGGAAACTCGAAACTGTACTGAAGTTCAGGTTATGAAAGAAGAATGAATAATAGATACACTTGAAAGGCATATATGACTGTTGTTTGAAAGTCATTCAGCTAGATATAAGAAAGCGGCCCGGAGAATTGGCGATGGAATGCTATGCACAGTTTCAAGTCATAATTCACATATGGTTTAGTTATTGTACTACTGCATAAATGGAGTTGTTTCTATAGTTTCTTAAGTGCTTCATCAGGCATTTAACACAATTGAATAGGTGCATGAGCATTTAACACAATGGAATGTGCACACAAGTATTAAAACAATGGAATGTGACCATTCTACTTACAGTGTATGGCGGAGCTATAGCAAAAGAAAGTAAAGGAGAACCAAGAGCCTCCCTGATATACTTCTCCTGCACACAATGAATAGCAAGGTGAGAACTGTCCAATTAGCTGCTAAAAATCATTCAGAACATACCTGTGAGTTCAGAACATGTTCCAAACTGGATTTATCATCATCCAAAGGCTCAATAAAGACCTCCACCATATCAGTAGGTTCAAGTCCGGTTTTCTTCCGTAATTTTTGGATTCTATTAACAACCTACAACAGAAAGTTCAGTACATCCACGCATCAGAAATGGAAGCTACTATTGTGAAAATTAAAGTGTATACTGAGGAGGCATAATATACAAGTTAGTGGAGTGATGCAATATTTCTGGGAATTTTCTGTAATTCAGCATTATGAATTAACAAAGTAGGGTACTATGTCACATGATGATGAGATTCAACAAGCATTGCCCTAGTTTTCCCCGTCTTTCAACATGGTACAAGAGCATGTTTGATCTACCTTCTTCCTCTTTCAACTTCCCTTCTTTCTCCCTTTTGTTCTCCTTCTCTTTTCCTTCCACTCCTTCCTTCTTTTCCCTTCTCATCTCTTTTATTTCCTCTCGTCTCCTCTACTCTTTCACTTTAATTCTTCAGGTCAACAAAGCTAAGGGCCGACACTAGCAGATAGTGCTATTGGCAGCCAGCTTACAGTTCTTGCAGACATCTGTGAACATGCAAAGCCCCTAGATTTTGTTATACTATGAAGAGTAACTTTCCTTTCGTTCATCCGCATATATGGTGAATCATCGTATTTTTCTGAACGTGCTTTGATAAAAAACGAAAAGTATTGTTTTACATCTAACGAAGAAGAGATATCAACATGTTCATTTAGTGCAAGAACAGATTTAATTCATCAGCTCACTGCCACAAGTGGAGCAAAGACGAAGTGATTGTGATGATTCCCACACTACCATGCCAGATACAGTCATTCGGCATGGATAGTGTAAGGACACACAATGGATATGTATGGGATACGGATTTTAGACATAAAAAGGTGAAGTACTGGGTATGATGCGACATGATACTATGCATAGTGAAGTATCCAGGTATAGTAGTTCCCAGATAGTTTATATCCGTCCAGCCGATTACTAGTGAGAGGTTTGATTGACTTCTATCTGTTTGATGATATTTCTAACCTATGTTGGAAAGAAATATAGTTTGAACAATGCTGTTGACAGAGCCAAGGAAGCCAAATGCCGATCAACTGTGAATCCAAGTACCCCAAATCCTCAATCAAACAGTAAACTCACTCAATTACCAAGAGAACAGCAGTAGCTTCGCTTACCAATAGGAGTCAAAAGACTCAAAACCACCACATAGCCTTCAAATCTTCTGCGAATAATCTCAAATCAAGGAGAAGAATTGCAAAAGTGCTAAGAAACAGTAACTTCAATAGAAATGAAATAAAGAATAACATGTCTACTGGATGTCCCCATGTGTATGGTTTAAATACTAGTTTGAAATTCAAATTCTGCAAAAGTTCGTATGGAAGCTCTCTTGCATTAGACTTGTGGGGCCCATGTGTGGCAACTGTGGAACCAGTTGCTGGTCTAGAGAGGGTCACAATCCTGAACTACCAGACTAATTTGTCCTAGCTGGACTGGACTCAGTTTGGGCCTAGTTAAGTTGGGTCCGAGCCCATTGACCTGCTATCCCATTCCTTGGGTCTGCTGGGCCTATTTGGGCTTGGTTGGATAGCTGGACAGGTCTAGCTGGACCCTTAAAGGTCTGTTTTGAATCCCACTTAGATTAAGCAAATATGAGATTTATTTTTGTTTTAGACCCAGCTTGGCAATCCAATCTATGATTTCCCCTTTCTTTTGATTAGCCCTTATTTAGACAGATCAAGACAATGCTCAATCAATCAAATTTATCCAAACAATCAAGGGTCTGATCTGTCTCAAGATCATCCAAATTATCTCCACAAGGGTCTGCATCAGGTGTCCGAGTGTTATTGATGTGGATACATGAAACTTTCCTTCAATTTGTTGTATGTTTTTAGTATTTTCAGGTGGCCAGACCTTTGTTTGGCTGTTTTCAATTGGTAATTTCCCGATTCGAAGAAGAATTTGATAGCAGGTCATATGTACGCTTGTGGGTTTTTATAAAAGACTGCTCATAGTGGTTGGAATCTGTTCTCTGTTTCCCTCTAAAGTTTCTTCATTTGCTTAAGGGAAATATAATTATCAGCAACAAACAAAATAGCTGAATCTTTATTTCGAAGCGAGGTAGTGGAGGCCATGGTGATAGTAAATTTGGTGTTAGAGGGGATACATATTGCACCAACCAAAATCAAGGAAAAAGGGCTTTGCATGTCTATATTCTCCACTAGTACTTTGCTACATCCCACTGGTGATATACCACCTCAGATCCCGAAGGGGCAAATATGAAGCTTTCTCTAAAGTGAAAATATATTTTTAAGGGATCTTCTTCTGCCGCCATGATTCAATCAAGTACCAGTCCTGTTCCCTCCAAGCACTGTCAGTCCACCATCAAAGGTCATTCACTGGAGCCACAAAACTATTATAGGTAACTTCGAGTATTTTCCTTCCTTTGTACATGATTATAATCTTGAATATCCACCTGTGGAAAGGAAGCATCTTAGTTTCATGATTTCCCTTCATTTCAGTCTGTTTTTCCTAAACCTTCAACAAGTTTGTTGTTGGTAAGACATCACTGAGAATTCAGTGTTCGTATTACACGTAATCCTACCCATCCTGTCATTAGAAACTCAGAAAAAATGGTAGATTGATAGTTATCGCAAGAAAAATGGACAGTGTCTTCATCCTCAACCTAGGAGTTGATATGCAGGGGCGGCAAAATCTGACCTGATCCACATGTGACCTGTGCAAACCCGACCCTCAATAAATACAGAATATCCATGGTCAGGACAACCTGACACATTTTAACAGAGTTCTCACCCTCTGACCAGCCATTGCATCCTGTGAGGAATCCTAGTCATGTTTCATGAGTTTTGCAAGTGTTCTTAGGGCGCGGAACCAGAATATCTTAAAGCTTAGGCTTGTGGTTCAATCCCTTCAATTGAATCAACCTATCCACTGGCATCAGGTACACCATGGACCTAACGCAATGCTGGCTTCCCCATATAGAAGGCATTAAGAATAACATGTGGTATCCCAACTAGTTTTGAGAAAAAAAAGAAAAAAAAGAAGAAGAAAGTCATTGTAAAAAATGTAGGGCAAGGATTAAGGATTTACCTCACGAGCAACACCAGCATCAAACAAGGAATCATCGGATCGAAGATCCAAAATCACCAAAACATCACCTAAATGGAACATGAACAATATATAAATTCTAAGATTTTGCTACAAAAATTGCTTGTAAAAAGAAAACAACAATGCTTACCATCTCCAGCCGCATCCATGTCTTTCTCCATAACATTATCAGGACGCTTGAACTCTCTCAGAACCTGAAAGTTCGAGGACATTTGGAGTGACATGTATCTCTAATAAACTTATTAAGTGATGCACGGCTAACTACAAGTGCTTATAGTTCTAATTGATTGCAATTCTAATCAGTAGAAACTACTAAGAAGACAAACAACAAATATGCACTCCTATACAAAGTTGTGTGAAATCCCTCGGAAAATCAATAATTCATGCCATGTCAAGATAATGCTGAACAACGAAAGATCCTATACTCAGATAACTTAGATGAAAGATAGTATGCGAAATACAATTTCCTTAAAGAGAATTTTTCCATTTCCTATGGTTTACATAGGAAAATGGCATTCATATAAGGAGTGAGGAGTGAAGGGCCCATAATAAATTTATGCAATAGACAACCAGATTTTTCGCCTTTGATGGCAAATAATTTTTCATCCTCTCTCTTGTCAAAGGAAATCCCACAAGTGCGAAATATAATGGTCTTCACTATTAGCCACATTCGCTTGCCCGTTATCTTCTACCCTTCACCACTCTCTAACCTATTCACTTTCCTACGTAATAAAATAAAACAGTCAAAAGCCCTCACTCCGATGATAAATATAATCCATGTAATAAGGGAAATTTGAATAATTATAAAACAATGGCATCAACACATTTTTGGCAGTTTCATAATATGAACTGAATAGGAAGGAGCAAACCCAGTGACCTATGCATGTTTGCAACATAATTTTCCGATAAACTTCAAGACACTATACGCGCATCATATATGATACACAAAATAAACACATCTTATACTACTAGTTTCGCTCTTGTACATGACATTTAGAAAAAGGATTTTTTTTCCACAAAAAAAAAAAAAAAAGGAAGAAAAGGCTATTCTGGCACATATGATATATGTAACTTGGAAAAGTGACTGGTGTGGGTGTTTGAGATATGAATAACAGATGCCGGATTTCACCATTTGATATCATATACATGATCTATATAAAATATATATCAAAACGTATTTTAGTGGTACATTACAAGTAATAATTAAACAAAAAAAAATAAACCCATACCTATTAGAACAGAAACATGCATTAGACCTATACAAATGCTATGCTAAAAATAAGAACAGATTAAGGACTACTCCTATGATAAGGTTAAGATCTCACCACATGCACCAGATGAACATGAGTGACAATTCCTTTTAAGAAAATTGAGTGCCGGTGAATAGCTGATGGTAGATAGAAGATTATTTGAAAGGCTTTGGTCTAAAGGAATGTTGCTGCCCTAATTTTGTCGTAATCTCACAGAAGAGACTGATCAAGAGCTTCAGCTTCTTCAGATGTTTGCAAAAGGTGTTTGCCCCCAAACGGGAAGGATTGCAAACAATGGACTGGTTCTACTTAAAGGCAGTTTTTATCTCAAAATCTGTATCTCCAAGATGACAATGCTCCAATAAATGCAATTTCTAAAGCTTGGATCATTTGCCCTTCACCCCCACTCTTAACTGACAATAGTAATTCAAGATAGCATTCTGACCACGGTTTAAAATCGCGGTATTGGTCGCAGCATCAGCCAACCCAAAAAACCATACAGTATCGGTATTAGTTGCAAATTGCAGTCAGTTGTGGTCGTCGCAGAGTGATTTTTTTCACTCCAAAAACTTGAAAAAAAAAATCCAAAAATTTCAAAATATTATTAAATTCTGGAAAACAATGCTTCTTCCATTAGTATCAACTATAAATCAAAATATCAGTCCCCCTAAGTTGATATCATATATCCTATATTGCTTATCTGAAACTGTATAGATTTTTTTTTTAAATGGTGACTCAAATTCATTGCTCAAAGAAACTGTACAGTATAAGAGGGGAATACTGTATACAAAAATAAAAAATAAAAAATAAAAAATTCACAGGAGTGGAGAGCAAACAAGACCGAAAGAGGACAGGAGCTAAGCCCCCCAACAAATGGGCAACAACCCCCAAACTAATTACAAAAAAACCACTAAGGATCAATGGTTAGAGCCTTTTTCCTGACTCCATTGGCAAGTTTATCAGCTACTTCATTGGCCAATTGCTTTATATGGTGGAAAGAGACATTCAAAGCACCAGAGATTTGTATCGCCTCTTCGAAGACATCTAAAAGGTACCGAGGGGGAGTAGAAGACTTGGTTGCCCATTGAATGACACAGTAAGAATATTCTTCCACAATTATCTTTGGGGTTGAAGGCTCGAAGCTTGTTGAAGACCAATGTTAAGAGCAAGAAGTTCAGCTTTGTTAATCGAGCAAACAACAGCCGGACCCGAGTAGGAAAGAAGGATGGTTCCTTCCTCATTCTGAACAACACCCCCCAAACCTGCTAGACGAGGACTTCTAGCAGCACTACCATCAAAATTGAGTTTGAGAGCACATGTAAGTGGAGCACACCATCTAGGGGAGATCTGTTGGTGGTGAGATCTGGAAAAGGCTACCTCCTTCCAGTTGTGCATAATGGTATTCACCGAGATGCCTTTGAAAGTAGGAAGGGGAGAGACCCAAGTTGCCACTAAATACTTAACTTTGTCAGGTAACTTATTAACTTCAGAAGATTTGCCTTCAAAACAGCTCAAGTTTCTCTCTTTCCAAATAGTCCAAATGTTCGCCAAGAAAGAGAGATTCCACATCGTTCTTCCCACCCTAGGCCCCACACCAAACCTCCAAAACTCAAATAGAGAAGAGATGGAATGGGGGAGGGGGCTGGCCACATGAAACCATTTGAGAATAGCCTTCCACAGGTGGTGAGCAACAGAGCAGTTCAACAATAAGTGATCAATGGTTTCCTCCTCTGTCAAGCATATTGGACAAGCATTAATATGAATACTCGACGGTGCCACAAGTTATCCATCATCAGAATCCCTCCTAGGATTGCAGTCCACCCAAAGGTTATCACCCTTGGGGGAGCTTTCATGCTCCGAAGCCTAGCCCAATGATGATGATTTAGCTCTGCATTTCCAGTCAGACCCAAAGGAGGCCACCGAGAAAATGCCATCGCTAGAGGCCATCCAAATCCTTATATTTTGCCAATCTCTTGGAATGAAGACACTGCCGATGATGGTTAACAAAGATCGAAATTGATCCTCCTCTATCTTGTTTAAGTTTCTTTTGAAAATGGGTACCCAAACGATTGTTTCTCCTCTCCTTTCCATGTAGTCCATTACTTGGGCCTCTTGGTTGCTAGCACAACAGAACAAATCAGGGAATAAGGATGCCAAAAGGGACTTCTCCCATCCATATGTCCGTCCAGAAATAGATTTTGCCTCCTTTCCCGACACGACATCTCACCTGCCAAAAGAAAGCCTCCTTAGATGCAAAAAAACCTTTCCAAAGGGTAGAGAATCGAGGAAGAGGGTCACGAACTAACCAACCATCCCTAGAAATGTCATACTTTGGGTAAATGACTTGCTTCCATAAGCCATTAGAATCATCCGCAATTCTCCATAGCCATTTTCCCAAGAATCTAAGGTTCATTTCCTTCAATGGCCTAATACCCAATCCACCCTTGTTTTTAGACTTGAAAACTGCAGACCATTTTATTGGGTGGAATTTTTTCTTATCATTGCCATGCCAAAGAAAATCCTGCTGCAACCTCTCAATATGCTTGACCACCTCCATAGGGCATCTGCACATAGACATGAAGTAAATCGGCAAGTTGGCTAGGGCAGCTTTAATTAAGGTAATTCTGCCACCAAGAGATAATTAATTAGCCTTCCATAAAGCCAACCCTTTCTCTATTCTTTCCAGGACATGAGACCATAAGGCTTTTGAAGCCGCTCCAACACATAGAGGTAGGCTCAGATAAGAGGAAGGAAATGTCAGCTAGCATTGCCAATTGGGTATCCTCCACCCTAACACCATTTCACAATTAAAGAAGTTAACTCTAAGAACTAACACTGTTTCTAAACATAAAAGGATGGCCTTGATATTGCGAAGTTGAATCTCATTAGCATCACAGAATAAGGGAGTATCATCAACAAACTGGAGGTGTGAAATGACTTGATCATCGTTAGATGGGCAAAAACCTTTCATAAGGCTAGCATTATTTGCTGCTTCCAACATTCGGCTAAGGGCTTCACCAATGATGGCGAAAAGGAAGGGGGAAAGCAGGTCACCTTGGCGAAACCCTCTAGAGGCTGAGAAGAAACCAAACGGAGATCCATTGATACAAATGGAGAAAGTAGCTTAACTCAAGCATTCTGAAATCCACCCTCACCATTTAATACCAAAGCCCATTCTTCTCAGTAAGTATTGCATGAATTCCCAGTCCACCCTATCGTAAGCCTTCTCCAAGTCCAACTTGCAGATGAGAACTAGTTTCCTCTGTTTAAATCTTGAGTGAATGCATTCATTAGCAAGGAGAACACCGTCTAAAATTTGACGACAATGAACGAAAGCACCTTGGGCATTAGAGATTATGTCGGGCAATACCTTTTGTAGTCTAATAGCTAACAACCTTAGCCAAAATTTTGTAAATGGAGCCAAGGATGAAAATAGCTACGCCTGCCGCCAAACCGCTACGAAGCGGGCGCTATGTAGCGTAGCGGTGTGGTGCGATTTGAAAAAATTGCCCAAAAAATTTGTCCAGAAAATCCAAAAAATAGTAAAATGAAAGAGAATGTGTTTCTTTTGCAAAAGTAAGTAAGAAAAGGGGGCGTAGCGGTGCACTCAATATATGAGGTCCCGTATCGCTGTATAAATAGAAAATAATAAGAATGATTAGTTTTTTCACATGTATTCATGTTTCTTAGTCATGCTAACTTAGAAAGTAATGAAAAACTCATAAAGATTTTTCTGTTAAAAATTAAATTTGATTAGAGCCTATTTCCTATTAAAATGAAAAGGGCTCATTTTCTACTAAAGTGTACTTTGGCCAAGGCTTTATTTCAGTATTTCCTATTAGATTGAAATTTGGCTAAAACCTATTTCCAATTAATGTGAAACTTGGCTGGAGCCCATTTCTAGTTAGCGTCAAAGTTTGCTATGGCCCTATTTTCAATTAGAGTGAACATTTAATGGGTTGTATTTCTAATTAGAGTGAAATTTCGCTAAGGCTCTAATTTCAATTAAGTTATCTTTGGTTAAGACATGCCCTTTTTATTTAACACTTGGGCATCATTGTGTAAGCCCATCAATGGTTAGTTAAGAAGACAATAGCGTTTGAGGGGCCATTTATATTTTATTTAAACCTTTTATAAAGTGGGTCACTGTGGGGATGGGGCCCATAAATTACCTTAAATGAAACAGATGGAAGGACCATATGTTGCCCACCGCCCAGTGCCCTATTTCGTGTAAATGGAAGGATCGAGAGACAGCAGGAGAAGGGGGAAGGAAAATGAGAGAAAAGAAAAGAAACGAAAAGAATAGAAGAAGAAGAAGGAGGAGGAGGATGAAGAGGAGCACCCTGCCGCCGCCTCCTGCTGCTGCTGCTGATTTCTACTGCATCCAGGTATGTTGTCTAAACTCTAAACTGCTATATCTCTCTCCCTTCCTTTCTTCCTGTCTTCCTATTCTATTCTCTTTCTTTTTCTTTTCCTTTCTTCTTCCTTTTCCACTAGTCAAAGAAACGATTGGAGGGAGGAGGTAGGAGGGTTTGGTTTTTTCCACCCTTACTGTTCATGGTTTGTAGCTGTGCCACCATAACGTGGCGGCCTATATCGGCCGCTACGGGTGCGATACCCAATTTTTCCTAGATAGCATGGTGGCCACTGTCGCCACAGCCAATATATCGGCCGCTACGTAGAAATTTTCATCCATGGATGGAGCCAATGAGGCTAATGGGACAGAAATCTTTAATGCTCCCCGCACCAGTTTTCTTAGCAATTAGGAGTTTGAAGGAGGCACCAAAATTCTTTAAGAGTTTGCCTCTATCATTAAACTCCTTCATAAAATTCATCACGTCCACTTTAATAACCACCCAAAAAATGTGGAAGAAGGCTAACGGGAAGCCATCGGGGCTGGATGCTTTATTCCTCCCAAGAGTGAAAACTGCCTATTTGACCTCCTCTTCTTCGAAATCCTTTTCCAACCAATCCACATCCGCTACGCATATCTTCGAAACTGTATAGATTTTGTTTACAATTAAAAAGATTTACATGTATACACTAGAATAAGTTAAAAATACAGCGAATTTTATAAAATACAATCATAATTATGATTTATGAACTATTTATTAGTGTTAAATTTAAGAAACTAAAGCTTGTACTCGTCACTCAATCATCAAGTTGTAATCTATGATGCTCAGATACGGATATGGATACGGATACTGATACGGGGATCAAAGATACGACTCCTCACTCTTGAAAATCTAGGACGCGATTACAAAAACGGGTGTCCTAATTTATTTTTTTTGTAGATCACTTTTGAATCAATGAAATTATCATTATTTTCGTCCCTCTCTAGCATTATTTTATGGTGAGAAGCAAAAATATTAAAAGAACTATATGAAATAAAGGACTTTATAGGTAGGATATGTTAAACTCGTTCCCTAGAAGTACCGATGCAGTATTAGGTACCAATACAAGTGTCGTACTGGTCCAATAGGTATACGTTGGACTTGTACAAGTATCTGGGTATCATAGGTTGTGATTTCAAAAGCACCAAGAAAACATACTGATACAGGGATCGGGGATACGAATCCTCACTTTTGAAAAACTAGGATACGGATACGGATGCGGGTGTTCTAATTTTTTCTATAGATCACTTTTGAATAAATGAAATTATCATTGTTTTCGTCCCTTTCTAGCATTTTTTATAGTGAGAAGCAAAAATATTAAAAGAACTATATGAAATAAAGGACTTTAAAAGTAGGATAAGTTCAACTTGTTCCCTAAAAGTAATAGTGCAGTATCAAGTACTAATACAAGTGTCGTATGTGTCGAATGCCCCCCATGCCTCAAAGATGGGGAAAGTGTCAATCATTTGCTTCTCAATCTCACTACGGTGGAAGGGGTATCGCACGTAGTATAAACATGATTTGGGGCCTCCCAAGTCCCAAGCGTTCCTAACAACATAGCTATCAATTTTAAGCATAGTACTATGTTACGCAATTCCAACATGTCAATGTTCAATGGTTACTATCTTATTGACAACCCTTGAAATTGGTGACAAAGCACCTTCTCGGGTGTAAGCAGAGTCCTCACAAAATGCTGGAGATGGTTGAAGATGTAAACATTTCTGCCGAGGAGTCTCCCTTGTAAGAGGGAATGTTGGTGTAAGCTGAATTTTAAACCTAGTGCTGTGGAGTGTGGACAACCCGCTCTGTTGACCTGTCACTACTAACTACTCACTTCCCTTTTAAGAATAAGAAGAAGAAGAAGAAATCCTGGTTGAAGAGAGGAAAGAGGTGTAGAGAACCATGAAATGGAGGAAAGAGGTGAAGAGGAACTTCTGGTTACTGTAAAAAAGGATGGGCAGAGATATTATGGGGAAGAAACCAAAGCAAAGCTCTTGAAGGTAGAAGCCCATTTCAACTTAATCAAACAATTTCCAGAGACCCAACTCCAGTAAGTCATGCTCTACCTGGCTTGTCCAGGGTCGAGTTGACTCAACTCGGACTTGCATGGTTTTTTTATTTCTGCAAAGGATAGGGTTCTACAATCCACTTTAACATTTGAACTTTAGAACCATTTTCAGTTTATCTTGGAATTTAGCTTCTATGTACTTATGCCTTAGTGGAGTCTTGCCCTTCATTGGCATTGGCCCTGTTAATTTGCTTTGATCTCTCCCTCCCCAGTTAAATATAAAAATTAAATAGCAGATGATGAATATGTATCCTTTTTACATGTAGCCCAACCATTTAGGCTCCAGGCGAACTTCCTGTGCTTATCGCAATGCATACATGAGGAACAGATTTTAACAGCAATGCAACCAATTCCCAGGTCTAAAGTCTAGTATTTGTAAAATGCTCCTATTGTCAAGATGTCAGCATCTGCAATCGTTTCCAGCGACAAAATGCAATTCTCCTACAGATCTACATTGAAAAAGAAATAAAAAAGATGCAGCAATCCAGAAAATGCATGATTAAGCACCTTAATATCAGTCAGCTTCAAACAGTGGCCAGAAAAGGTAATTTCTCCAGATTCCTCAAAGGCTAATATGTCAGCTTGAGACATTGCCTTGACTTCTTTAGCAACAGTCCCCATAGCCTTTCCAAGCCGTTTACCCAATACACTTGCAAAAAAAAAAAAAAATCAAGTTGTTGAATAAGAGATACATACAAGAATGAATACCAATGCATTGAATAAAATCCAAGATGAAAAGATACCTGAAATCAGGTTCTGCACGTAAAGAAGCAAACTTCAATGGATCATTGCATGGAACTACTGATCTTATATTGAGCTCCTCCATCACATACTTCATCAAAATAGAGATTAGTCAATTATGCACAACATCATATCATAAATTAGAATACATCAACAATCTAGAAATAAGCTATGTAAAGAATATAAATATAAAACTATAAAAAACAATAACAAACACATGCATGGGAATGACTTTTGTTTCCAGGTGATGATAACGGACACAGCAATTAAATGAAATCATTGACATGAGTATGAACAAAGATGCATCCCTAACTTACAAAATCTTAGACATGGAATAGGGGCATAGGAAGTAAATTGTATTTCAATAGCATGCTAACCCTAATTTGCATTTTAGCTGTCATTTGCAAGACACCCACTTTAAATTTTGTTAAACAGACCATCAAATTGTACTTCCATAGAATGGTAACTCTAATGAAAGGATCATTCTTCACGTGCTACTAAAAACAAGATCAGAGTCTTCAGACCAAGATTCTTTAATATTTCTTTAAGACAAACAAACCAGAAACTATCTAAGGATACCCATTGAGCCAATAGGAATTGTATCAATAGGTTCGATAATAAAATGTTTGGATATAAAAAGACAATCAGCTATTAGGCTAGTAGGTGGTAGGGTTAAGAAATATACAGACCAATCTATGACCACGAGATGTTGCATAAGTATCTGCACGACCTAAATAACCAACAAGCTTTCCAAAACCATTGACATTTAGTCCAAATGTACCTCCAAACAGAATGGCTTAGAGAAGCTTCCATATCAATCACTTTCATCCTCTGATCGGATATACAGCTCTAACTTGATTGGTTGCACAGATCTAACTTAATTATTACGGATAATTAATGGATCGATTATGAATAGAAAATGATTCCACCGCAAAAGAAATTGTACATGGTATAAGAAGACATTGAACATATGAAACCCTCTAAAAGAAGAAAAGAATTCCCTTCTAGAGGGATGGGTACAAAATATTTCAATACAGTGGTATTCTAATCAATGCTCTAAGGCTTTGTAAGGGTTTGCTAACATCAATTGGATTTAACAAGAGATAATAAGAGAATAAGAGATAGCATTTCACCATTTCGATACTGATATTTTAGGATAAGGATTTCATGCTCAAGCTTGGTTAATGAGATAGCATTCGCTGGAACAAAAGGCAGAGACCACCCTTCCTTTTTTTAATAACAAGAAATTTATTACTTCAAAAACCAGATTGATAAAACACAGCCTAGCCGAGAAACAACATCTAGGCAACAAAATCACCAAGAAAAAACAAAACCACCGAACAACATTATACATCAAAAGAAATAGAAACACGAGAAAATCCTTCCCTAGCAAGACCATCAGCCATATCATTGGCCTCTTGAGGACTATGATGAAAAGACGCATCCAGCTGGATGACAAGAAATAGCCCACACTTCCTCCACCCAATCTGACAATCACCAAGGATGGGAAGAGTTCCTTGAACCCCACTGAATAGCTGAAAAAGATCTCCTTCAATAATAGCCAACTGACCTCCCAAATTGTGCAATTCATAACACCCAACTAGTAAAGCAAACACTTCTGCTTCATTAGCATTGCAGTACTAGAATACCTCCAAACTACACTACAAGAATAATCCTAGATGACACCCTCCTATGCCACCTCTCTGAAAAAGATTTATGACAGCTGTTCTCCTTAACCGAGGATATTAACAATTTTTTTCATTGGTATCAATGCTTTCAGGCGCTTCTTCCTCTCAAAAGTAGCAATGTGTCTACTCTTAAGCTATGTCAACACTTTTGGTTAAAATTAAAATAAAGGACACTGTCTGTATATAGAAGAAAAATGGCTATCCAGCTACATCAACAATGGGTAATCCAAGAAAGATCTTCAAGCAAAAATCAACGAAGGATCAAAAGTAATACCTATCATGTATAGATTAATAAAGGATCAGTTTGAATGTTGAAGAGGTAATTTCAATGTAGCATACTATAAACCATTCTCTAATACATATATAAAAACTGCATAAATTTGATTTAGAAACAAAACTAAAGAGTGCAACAGCATAGTAAATTAAAACAGAGTGATAGAACTACAAAGGCCATTTAAGAAATGGCAAACACATGAATATATTCATTTGATTTGAATTTGCTTCAAAGTAATAAGAAATATACAAAATAACAAGTGGTCACAATCAAATATTGTTAATAAGATTTTGGAATATATATCACAAACCTCTCTTAGTTTTCCAGTAATGTCTTCAAGAAAGTCTGCATCTAAATGAACAACAACCATCTCCCTGCAATTTAATGAACAATCAAAATGCATGCATTTATAATAGTAATAATAGTACAATTTAATAAAGCATCAGGACATTACAACATACATAAGTGGTGTTTTCAGAGGCTTGTTGTGCCTCTCTCGAATATTACGTGCGAGATCAATAACGGTCATCATTCTGCCAACACTTTGCTCAATGCGTTCCTCTCTCTGATTTGTTATAGTTAAACACAACATTAAATTCATATGAATGGTGAAGTTCATATATGGAAAACCAACTGAATACAACACAAACCAATACCTTTCCTCTCACGTTAGGAAAACCACAATAGTGAATGCTTTCTTCTAAGCCATTGCAAACCCGTCGCAAATTTTGATAAAGCACTTCTGTGAAGAACGGCGTGAATGGAGCCATCGCCTTACATGTAGTTAGGAGAACCTGGAACACAATATTTTGACGTTTTCAAATAGCGGGCTTAAAATTTTCATTTTATGCAGACACAAGAAGATAAGCAGTGCTAAAGAACTCATCTATCAGCATTTTCACACATCTTATTACTAAAAATTTTCTTGTTTAGTTAAAAATATCAAGAGATTTTCAAAAATTTTGGGTCTTCTCAGGGTACAATTGAGAAAAGTTCGCTAAAAATAAATAGAAAAATAAGAAAAAATATTTTAAAAAATCGTCTATGAATATGAATTTTAAACCATTACCATTTAAAAAAAAAAAAGAATGCACATTTTAATAGGTTATAAATATTATGGAAAATATACCAAAAATCTTACAGGATTCTCAATTTGCTTATTTAATTTAAATTTCTGAATGAGACCAGAAAGACCTCAAATGAAGCAGTGAGAAAAGATATGATGAATTGTGGAGTTACTGAAAACATGGCTGCAAGTAGGGTCGAGTGGAGAAGTAGATCTTAAAAAACAGCCCCAAAAATAGATAAAATAAAGCTTCGATGATGATCGTGATGGTGATAACAATTAAAAACAAGAACAGAAGTAATAAACATCGAGTGAAAACTGAATGTCCAAAACACAGAATGGTGTCAAAAAAAAATGACGCCCTCAACATGAGAATATAAATGTCTTAAAATACAAGCATGAACTCTGTGCTATGAGTAAATGAAAAAGAGATGTATAAACTCAGGATAAACAGTTTTAAACATGTAATAGTTTTAAAAGTTGACACTGTAACAAATTACTTGAGTATTATATTTTATATATATATATGAGTTATGCTGCAAAACTCCCCGGGCATTTTTCTAAAAAGAAAAAAAAAAAGCCCCTCTTTTAGCCAATAAAAGTGTGACACGTGTCTCATACAAGCTCCCCTTACGGTCTTACAGTACAAGCCACCTAGTGGGGCCCACAAGGGACTCGACAATCATGAAACAAGGGGGGATAGAAAGATTCAAGTGGGGCCAACCTAGATATCAAATTTGAAGTCAATCTAACACCTCTAACCCATTCATCTGTGGTCCACAAGTTTAATGGCTTTATATAAAATAATAAAATCGACCATTCATAAAACGGTTCGCTCTAATTGGATCTATCAAAACCCGGTGGCACCTGTTTAAATAGGAGGAGTGGGTTTGAATGGTCCGCTCGGATGAACCAGTAGTATGCCCCACAAGGTAGCTTGTACCGTAAGACCGTAAGGGAAACTTGTACAGGAGCATTTCTCATCTATGTGTGTGTGTGTGTGTGTGTGAGAGAGAGAGAGAGAGAGAGAGAGACCATCTCTCATCTTACTATGAGAGATAAGGTAAGGGCCGTTACATTTAAGTTATTGGCATTGGATATGGATGTGAGGGCCCCCACCTTATCTCTCATAATAAGGTGCGAGATGCTCTCATAGGAGCATCTTTATATATATATATATATATATATATATATATATGATAATATTTAGGTGAGAACTAGTTCTCACATATTATATGAGAACTTTTTGTGGGGCCCAATTGTGGGCCCCATTTGAGGAAGGAATCAGGGGGGATGGAAAGATCTATGTGAGACCACCCCAAGTATGAAGTTTGACCCCAAACCCATGCCCCTAACCCCTTCATCCGTGGCCCACAAGTTTAATGGCTTCATATTCAAAAACAAAAAATATTCAACCCTCGATCCAACACTTCAGTTCATTCGAATGTGTGCCAATCCTTGGGATTAGTGACTATCAGGAGTTCCCTATTGGTTGCTAGGTTTGGATGGATTTCTAGCTGGGGCCTGCAAAAAAGTTCTCATACAATAAGTGAGAACTAGTTCTCACTTCAATATTTCCAATATATATATATGGGAAGTGCTCCTATGAGAGACTCACATCAACTTGGTGAGAGATGGGTGGGGGGCCTCACATTTAAGTTGGGAGTCCTTGCATTTAAGTTGGTGAGAGTGGATATGGAAGTGAGGGCCCCCACCCATCTCTTATAAAGTTGGTGAGAGTGTCTCTCATAGGAGCACTTTCCTATATCCCTATATATATATAATATATATATGAGCTACGCTACAAAACTCCCCGAGTGTTTTTCCCCTCTTTTAGCCAATAAAAGTGTGACACGTGTCATCAGTGACACACATCCGATTCTCTCCTAAACATTCTCCTACAAAGGTGGATCTCTTAAAATACTAACAAATCATTGGCTATTAGATACGGGTAGAAACTCCCTTTTTGAGATAGGAGAGTTTTTGAGAATTTCCCAATAAATATATATATATATATATATATATATTGATATCTTACTTGAGTATTATATTAAGAAACAGTTTGCACAAGATAGTTATTTGTAAATGTGGACATGAATTGCAGGTCCACTTAGACATCAACTAGGTCCACTTAGACATCAACTACCGTAAAGCCATACATGGAGAGCAAGAATACAGCTGCTAAAAGCCTAAAACAACCACTTAAAAGGGCTAGCAATGAAAAGAGTTCACGTACATGATATAAAGTTGAAAGAGCGATCCTGCAGTCATCTTCTCCAGTACGGCCTTTTAACCGCTTACGATTAAACCGCACATATATGTTTGTGAGGTTGTCGATAAATTTCAGAAGATATGGCACCACCTATATAATGCAAGTTATAAAACTATTAGTGTCATTAGTTATCAGTGATTATCTAGTAGAAGCTAAAGTCCAAATTACTGTCCAGAGTGCAATAAATTGTAAGCACACAACCGTGTATAGACGGTACGCATCCATTTCTTGGCGGACAAATTGAACCAGACTCTCAGTGGCAGAATTGATCCATTGGTCAAGCACATTTGACGACATTTGAAGAGTGACATGATCAATAGGTACAAATGGAAGAAGTCCCTCAACTTCGAGTCTCTTGGCATTCTGAACAAGAAACCTGTATGCATTGTACCACGGAAGGAAGACATCTTTGACCTGCACGAACATCAGAATAAGAAGTGGTGATTGGAGGGAGATGAAAAAGTTTGAAGACCAATTGACCATAATTGCAAACATCAATTTGAGAGATTAATGCAACCAATGAAAAGCATGAGATCTGCAACCCATGCCACACAGAATCTACAAAATATAAAGAGAATAATTTACATAAACCAATGGAAAGAGTGTCGTCAATTCCAAAATGGGTGAAATGGCTAAAACCTTTTTTTTAGGGGGGAGAGAGAGAGAGAGAGAGAGAGTATAAAAAAATGTTGTTGTTTATAAGAAGGGGTTGTGTTCCATTTTCACCCTTTTGTCCAAAATCCAAATCAGCTATGCCTAACCCTTCTGTTTGGGAACTTCACTAGTAGAGATAAGTGAAGTAAAGCCTCCATTTTTCATACAAAGGGTCACATCAAAAGCATACATTTTCAAAATTCCTTCCTTCTTCAAAAATAAAGTAAAAAAACAACCTCCTTTCTCCACTAAAAGACAAAAAAAAACCCACTTTTTACACAAAAAGTCAAAAAGATTCCCTACCAAACAACTAAAGAAAAAATATCATCAGAACCCACTAATATTTTATTCTTTTACTATTTGAGGGCTTACTTCACTCCACTCTACACGTAAAGTTCCCACTTTTACTACAAATCGTCTCCACTGGTCTGCCCCTGCTTTGCTTGCCATGACGCCACCAGGGAGCGGGACTGCAGGAACCATTTGGAGCTATCACCTTTTGAGGTTCACTAGTTTCAAGGAAAAGAAAAGAAAAGAAAAGAAAACAACGAAAGAAGAAAGGGATGGCCGTCACCTCCCACGGCCACATCACCTCCTCTCTCTCTTCTCCTCCTCTTCCTCCGTTTCCTCCTTTTTCCATCTCTTCCTCTCTGAGAAAGATTTGAGAATAGAGACTCTTGGGAGTCTCGAGCCTTCCGAATAATAAAGAAAGCAGGAAAAATAGAGTTTTAAGACTTCTTCTTGAGATTTGATCCAGAACAGTAAAGAAATGAGTGTACCCTACTCAAAGGTCGGCGGTCGACCCAACTCAAAAGTTTAAAAACATTACTCCTGTCTGAGAAAGATTTGAGAAGAGAGACTCTTGGGAGTCTCGAGTCTTCTGAATAATAAAGAAAGGTGGAAAAATAGAGTTTCGAGACTTCATCTTGAGAGTTGATCCAGAACAGTAAAGAAATTAGTGTACCCTACTCAAAGTCCGTGGTCAACCCAACTCAAAAGTTTAAAAACATTCCTCCTGACCAATTGCAGTACAACAGTGCTAGTGTTACATGATATTTTAAATTAAATGTCCTGCCTATGATGGGTCTTTCCAAACTTATATGATATTTTTAAACTTAAGATTTTTTTTCTATTTTTCTATCTATATATATTATTTACTTTTCTAAAAAGTTTCGCAGAATTTGAAAGGCAAAAATATTTCATTCCAGAGGCCAGACCAAAATAAAATCGAAAACCATGAATGGAAAGCATGATATCTGCAACCCATGGCACAGACAACATACAAAAGATAAGGAGCAAAATTTACTTACAACACTGTACACTCCATCCTTTTTAAACCGTAAAGGCTCTGCACGCACAACTGGTGAATTGATGAGGTACAAGCGCAATGCATCCTGTACAAAAGAAACAATAATCAGGGAGTATCTTACAAAGGAGGATATGAATTTCACATCAAAGATGGTCGAAGAGTCAAAAAAAGCATGCAGATACAGCAGATGCAGCCTTTTGAATGGCATTTAGCTGCACCTATAACAACTGCTCAGACCATGCCCAACCACAGTTTGCTCATTCAGTTCCTACAAGAGGGACAGGATACATTTATCAATGATCCAAGCAGTTCATAGTTTAGCTCAACCATTAACATTCCATCATAGCAAAAGTTTGGTTTGACTGAACAGAACGCTGTTAGAGGCTGGATTGTATAGTTTTACATGAAAAATATAGAAATTAGTGAAATAAAAGCAAGCAATAAAATCAGTGTCCATCAAAAAGGTCATGATGCCAAGTACCATAAACTTTTGGAGAAAAAAGGACACAGAACAAGATGATCAATGTTGGAGACCAACAACTTACAGCCCCATAATCACCTATAACTTCCATAGGTGAAGGGTAGTTCTTCAACCGTTTACTCATTTTCTTGCCATCTTCAGCTAGGACAAGGCCATTGCAAATGAGATTTCGAAATGCAGGTTTTCCAAACAATGCTGTAGACAGAACCATTAGAGTGTAGAACCTGCAAACATACATAATGACAAATATTGCTTTGGTTGAAAAAAAAGCACTTTAGATGATTCATGAAACTTAAAGTGTGGGGACATTTGGGTGGACCTCCTAAAAATACAAGACAGACTCACATGGAATGAAAAAAGCAGGAAAGAAGAAGAAGAAGAAGAACACCAGCTAGTCATGCTTAGGGGTCATGTTCTACAATTTCCAAGTGCAGCATCAACATGACGGGGACATGCTACAGTTATAATGCAGGGATTTTTAACAAAAAAAAAAAAGTTGCAGATCCAGGAAGAATACATTGAGGTCCACAGGCCAACAAATGGGCCACATACATGTTTCAAAAAGAAATAATAGAAAAGGACAATAGAGTTGTGACTAGCACACAACCCTAATGTTGGTCGAGAATTTTTCTCTAGTGGCTTATTCCTATTTAGCAGGGAATCTCTCTATTAATTCAGATTTAAAAAGCCGTACTATTTTGAGTTTGATGAGTTCCAGAGAGTCTTCAATGCCTTCGGGGTATTTGATTCCTTGGCTTAGTTGGAATAAGGGCTCGCTAGGATCCGAACTTGATTGGATTTTGGGACAAGGACAAAAATAGCGGTAGCGGTGGGCATAGCGGCCTGCGGATAAAACGCTACATAACGGCGTAGCAGTAGGATTTGAAAAAATCTGAAAAAAAAATATAAAAAAAATTCCAGAAAATCCAGAATAATGGAAAATAAAATAAAATGTGTGTTTTTTTTTTTTTTTTTTTTCTGCAAAAGTAACTAAGATAAGGGGGAGTAGCGGTCCCCTCATTGTATAAGGTCCTTTATGGCTGTATGAATAGAAAATAATAGTAAAGGTCATTTTATTCACATGTATTTCATGTTGCTTAGTCATGCTAAGTTAGAGACTAATGAAAGGCTAAAAAAAAAAAAAACCACCATGTCATGAAGTCAAGACTTAAGATTGGATATATGACATCACTATCCTCATCCCAGCGGTGTTATCATTTGTAGTGCCATGAGTCATATTTTCAGTTGTGTGACTGTGAAAGTTGGCTATGGCCATATTTCCAATTACAGTCAATTTTGACATATGCATTAATTTCAATTAAGAAATATTTGGCTAAGGCATGACTTTTTTATTTTAAATCTGGACGTCATGATGGCTAAAGGTATACACAAAAATGAAATGATTAGGATTAAAACGCTATACAGGAACCGGACATGTCAATACGTGCAAAGTGAAAACAACTACAGTTTGACAATTCATGCTGAAAACAATTGTGGGAATAGATGCAAACGATTATTTACATTGAAAAAAAAAAGTAAGCAGTGAATTATAAACAGATCAAATGCTAAGAAACTAACCATCCACGAGTTTGATCAAGCCCTTCAGCCACAAAATGTCCAGGAAAATTATTCTCAAAGAGTTCAGTATTCTCAAATGGATAATGGATATAAGCGTAAGGCATGGCCCCACTCTCAAACCAACAATCAAACACCTGCATCGATAGAAACAATTCAGTATGCACATATGAACCAAGAACTGCATTCTTAATCAACCCACACTCCATAATTGTAGTAGACAAGACCACATGTCTAAGTAATAGCCTTTAAAGAAACGGAAAGGACGGTATAAAATCCCTATATGGTCATTTCGAGACAGAAACAAAGTAGGCTCAGGTGTCAGTAGATTCAAGATTATTTTGATCCACTAAGCAAATTTAGGTCACCTGGAACAAAAACCAGAGAAGATACACTAGTTGTAAATTGAGAGGGTTAGGAGTTTAAATGTGGTTTGCCTAATTAGCTGCAATAATATCCATTTTCGGCACTCTAATAGTTTTTTCCAAATATACCAAACTTCTTGTTTTTACCCTCTTTTATTACACTTCTTGTCCTAGATCTAATTAAACAAACTTGGGATCAAAATATCACCGAAATTCATTTGATTGTTTGAAGATGTTGAAAATCATTGAAATACATTCGAAACCTTAGGGTCACACTTCAGTGATCGACTGAAGGTCTTATGATCATCATCATCATCATCAAAGCCTTGTCCCAACCATGTTGGGACAGGCTACATGATTTCTATTTCTCCATCTCCATTCCAATCTACCTTGATCCAAATCCTCGGGTAGTTTGGACTCTTCAAATCTATCCTTAGTCCTTACTACTTCCATCCATGTACTCTTCAACCTAACCCCTCCCTTCATGGGACATCAACACTCATAGAAAATTATCCAATTCCTAAAAATTCTCAGTTTCACTTTATGATTAATCAGTGTATGGGATTCTTTCACTGTTCTTCCTTGTTCATGCTATATTGAGAGATCTGCCCAAATATCTGATCCAATTTTACCACCAGCTGTGAATCCCTTCTCAAATTTCTTTCTCATGGGGGCATCAAATGGATGGTTTTATTTACCGGGATGTTTTGATGGTTCGCAGAAACTTTCAAGAAGTCTTTGGCTGCTGTTGTGCAAGCATCAAACACCCAGATTCAATGGAACCCAAAAAAATTTCCCATCAAGGTCCCACTATTTATAAACACATACATACATATAAGAAATGTTCATGTGCTCCCTCCCTCCCGTGAGAACTATGCTCATAGGAGTACCGCGAGCACCACCTAGCATGGCTCACTTGGGGCCCCAAAGATCATGGAACACTGGGGAGATAGAAAGATCCAAGTGGGACCACTCTAAATTTGCAGTTTGAAGCTAATCTGATGCCTCTAACCCTTGATTTGTGGCCCACAAGTTTAACAGCTTTATATCAAATTAGAAATTTGACCCTCTATCCAACGGCCCAGACCATTCGGATGGGTGCAAACTCATGGGATCTGGTGTAATTAAGAGAGAAGGGGACGAGAGAGGAGGAGGAAGGGGGGCGAGGGGCTAAATGTGGATGGTTCAGATGGATCATAAGTTATGCGCATTGGAAATTTTCACTGTAATATGGTGAGCACGGTTCTCACAAGAGAATTTCTCATGTGTGAGTGTGTGTATATATATATCAATTAACAGGTGGATGAGGAGATCATGGAAGCCCAGTGGTGGAAGTTGTTGGACTGGACTTAAGGATCTGGTTGGGGCCCTCCTATCTACAACAAATCAACCCCATCTGATCATCCTAACACTTTCAACCACGGCACACAAAATTTCACAGTCTAAAATGGGTGCACAGTCGATCCAACTGTCTAGGGTGCAAACACAGGGACCAGTGACTAACAGAGGGAAGCAAGGTCCAGTTGGATGGACCATCAGGTGGGCCCCACTATGAGGTGTGCACTTGATAACTAACAGAGACAGAGACAAAGAGATATTTTCAAGTGCAGCTATACATATACACCCTTGTGGGGTCCATCTGAGGCCACGTCAATTCATGGGAAAGTGGCGATCAAAGGACATGAACGTGAACCACCTATGTGTAAAGTCTCAAGTCCATCAGATCATCTTAACCACATAATCTGTGGCTCTCAAGTTTAATGGCTGTAGAATACATCACTTTTTTCTTTTCAATCCAACGGTCCCATTCGGATCGGTGGGAAACCATGGGATCGATGACATTCAGGGAGGCAATTGTGTGCGTCCCATTCAGATTGATCATAGGAGGTCCAAGATCATGAAGATGCTTAAAAGGGTGCTATATCTGAGGGCTAGCAATCCTTCTGTGTGTCTAAGGTAATTATGCCAGTGCTACTGTGCGGGTGTCTCACACCATGCCACAACTTGTGGAGCCCACTTAGGGCTCTATGATCCATCCAATCCCTCTCAAACCACTACTCTCTCAAAACCGCCCACACCCCAACCCATCCACCTAGCCTTTCCCTCTCTTCCTCCTCATGCCACATGCCCAATGTTTGCCAAACTGATCAGAGTAGGACTCACCACTTGATTGAAATCCAAAAAAGTTGTGCCTTCTAAAACTGTTAAACTTAAGGGCCATGAATCAAAGAGTTAGGACAATTGATCATACTTAAAATCTCACTGACCACCATGAATTAGCACTCACCCTAATTTGGCACTAATCTGAATACGATGCGATTATTATTTAGGTTAGTGCCAAATTAAGGTGAGTGGTAATTCATGAGGGGCAAAAGTGATTGAATAGGTTGGATTTGTCATGGGTATAAACTATGAAGGTTACCTCTCATGGGGGACCTCTTAGCAAAACTTTCATATAATACACACACGCTGCTTATCAGGTGAGCCCGGTGTGCATCTTGCACACCGGGGGTGGGGCCCACCTAATGGTCCATCCGAATGGGCTACACACACACCCCCTGAATTTCACGTGGGGCCCACCTTTGCACCCATCTGATGTACTATAACACCATTGGATCAACTGCACACCCATCCGAATGGACTGTACACCGTTAAATTTGTGGGGCCCAAATGGAGATGATAGGGGTTGGGTATGGGGCTTTTTTTTGTAGAGATGAAGGGCCAGGGGAGATCTTTCAATCCCCCTAGTCCCAGTCCTAGGTGGTGCCCTATGGAGGCACGCACAGTCATACAGTGCATGAGTCGATCACTGGATGACTACTCTCTCTCTCTCTCTCTCTCTCTCTCTCTCTCTCTCTCTCTCTCTATATATATATATATATATATATATATATATATGACCAGAGGCATGGCAAGATTTGGGTCTCTCTCATAGGACTAGGGCATGGCAAGATTTGGGTGGCACCTAATGGTGTATGGTTATGGGGGCTCATATGATCATCCTAACCCCTTGATCAATGATCCACAAAATTTTCATGGTTGAAAAAGGGTGCACAGTCAATTTGATAGTCCAGTGCATTCGGATGGATACAAATCTAGGGGTCTGGTGATCATAAGGAGTGGTTGTGGTTTGGTGGGGTAGTCCCTGTGTGTGGTCTCTTCGGATGAACCATCAAGTGGCCATCAAGTGGTCCCAACTATAAGGTGCACACGGCTATGCATGGAAAAGAGGTGTGCACTAGTATATGCGTGCGTCTACATAGTTTGACATGTGGCACTCAACTAGGAAATGAGATTTCAGTGAGCAAGTAACACAATATTTCTTCCTTAAACGACAAAAGTAAGAAGGCCCTAAAGTCCATACCAAACTCTCAATTTTAACTACCAATATAAGAAAGCCCACCAACTTTACTAAGAAACATGGCGTATAAGAAAATGAGATCAGGACCAATATTATACGCAATTAAATATTGTATTCAACATTTGGAAGGAAAACCTATGTCGGAGTACATCACTTAGGAGATATATGTAAATTAATTATTGCTCATTAATGATGATTTCAATTGCGGGAATATTCCGGATAAGAGAGTACGGTCAAGAGGCATGGTGAGGATAGTTCTAGACAAGATCCTTCCACAAATCTCTACTATAAATGACAAAAATTCATAAAAAGAAAATAAGATATGACAGCATGGTATATATTTACTGTTTCTATGTACGAAAATATATTAACTACAATTTACATATAAAGCCCCCCCATGTTACTCTCCGATCTCAAAAAACTAGAAAATGTTGAGAGGATCTACAGCTACCTATTTTGTTATAAGAAGCCTGCCTCGAATCCACAGCCCCTCCTATTATGTTTCACTATCGACTCTCTCACTTGGTGCGAAAACTCAAGTGGGAAAGCAAGCATTCTGCTGGGTGGCTCTATCAAGAAAAGTTCCCACCATTGATGTCCTGCAGCATAGGAATTGCTCCACCAGACATCTCTGCCATTTGTTCATTCTATAGAATAAAGCATGAAGTTATTGATCACTTGTTTCTGGTTATGATTTTTCATCAAAGGTTTGGGGAAGACTTTTCACTTTCAGACTACCTGGAATGACTAAAGTCAACACAAGCTTTCTTGTCTTGCAGCGTTTGGGCCCTTCAGAAGAGGAACAGATTATTGTGGGAGATGGTACCTCAAGCTTATAAGGTCTACCTGGAAAAGGAGGAAGAACGAAATTCACTATAACAAAGGTGTCACTAAGGAAACGGCGCTATTAGTTAAAGCCAGAATTGCAAATCGAGCTGCAACATCTAGAAAATTTAAAGGAATCACATGTCCAGACATCACATGTAAGTGGCAGGCTTTGATGGATGGAGGAGGAAAAAGATATAAACCACAAGCACATTGGGAACCATCTCCAAGCACATAGCTCAAATTCAACGTGGATGGAGTGACAAGAGGGAAACTGGGTAATAAAGGCATGGAGGAGTACTGAGAAATGAAAATGGGTTAGCGTTATGCACCTTATCAGGCTCAGTTGGACGTTAAAAGGATGCAATGAGGTTAAAACCTTGGCTCTAAAAGGAAGCACTCAGGATCTTCAAAGAAAAGCTCCAGGATCAATTTATGGAGGAAGGTGATCATAGAAATGCAACGATTTTTTTTTCCATGGGTACAAACGAAATGCAACAAGTCGGGAGTCATAGTAGTGGTCCATGTAGGCCTAACATCATTTTGAGGAAAAACTGAGATCTATGCAAACATCTGTGGCTTTCAAATTGTTTATATAAAAATTATGAAGAGATTGCAGATTTCCTGTCTGAACAGGGTGTAGATAACATTTATAATAAAATTCCATGAACTTTCCTTTTACAGATTTCTATGTGACAATCGGGGCAATTTTTTAATGGTTTTTGTTTTCAAAGAATAGTGCCCTTATACTGTACAGTTTTCCATCTTTCCCTTGTGCACACAACTGAAGTTCTTTAATGAAAGCTTCCTTCTATGAATTAAAAAAAAAAAAAAAAAGTGTTCTTACATCATCGACACGTCGAAGCACACCAAATTCAGGACCACGCTGGGATGGAATAGTGATATGATCAATCTTGTGGCGATGCAGATCGGTAACCTGTTCACAGAGAGTGATCACATTATTAAAAAAAAAAAACAAGACAACCGCACAGACATAAATAAATTACTCTCTTTAAAGAAGATCATTTATAACCTCCCAATCAAGAAGTTGTAAATATTCATAGAAACAAGATAAATATCCTTGTTATTATTTAGTCTGGTGCCTTTTTTGAAAATGTAAACATAAACAATGCATTATCATTAAAAAATCTATTCAAGGGCAACAGTGATAATGGAAAAGCATCTCAATCAAGGTTGGACTCATCTTCTTGAAGCCTAGTGTTAAAGGCAAGAGGCAGAGCGAGGCCATCAATTTAGTGTAAATAAAATTGAAAAGACTAAGGAAAAATAGAGACCAATTTGTGTAAACTTTTAATTTCCATTGGTTTATATTGGTAACATGACTCAAACCTGCAACCTCAAGATTGTGATAATGTGCACCTTCCAACTTTGCTACAGCTAGTTGTCAAGAATTTATTAAAAGGGCCTTTCAAAGATAATGATTAAAAGGGCCATTCAAAGATAATGCCTTATTTTAATACAAGATAATGCATGCTTTACTCTTTAATTTTTTGATTTATGTACAGGAAGCAACTGCGCACGTGAATCAATTCAATTAAGCACATTTAATCAATTTATGGGATTTAGCAATTGGATAAAATGACTTTAGTATTCAAAATAACTTTCCTCCTCGAAGTGGTAAAAGAATAGTGAAAACAAAAGTAGAGTTCTTAAAAGCAAACTATATACATACATATATTAATACATATACATACATACATACATACATACATATATATATATATATAGAGAGAGAGAGAGAGAGCTGGAATTCTGATGAGGATATCAGAGCTCCTCCTTACAAAGTTTACCAGAAGAGGAAGAAAAAGACTCATGCACAGACTTCATTGTGGTTGGATGACCATTGCCTGGTGCCACGTCGTGATTCTAGTGAAGATCCATCATGATTCCAACAAATATCAATGGTTGGATCTAGTCAGATCTAACACATGATCAAGCTGAAGACCCCATATGGCAAACTCAGGAAGACCCCACATTGGATGTGCCACATGGGAGGGACAAGCAAGAAGGTGAATCACAAAAGATCAAGAGGGGCCCATTCATGTTTCTTGTTTTATTTGTTTTAATTATTTGGATTTTTTGCTGAGTTATGTAAGTAGGGTGCATAGGTTTTATTTAAGTGTTTTAATGATGACCATTAAAGTGTTTTTATGGTTGAGATTAGTTTTAGAGGTTTTTTTTTTTCTTTTTCTTTTTTTTTTTTTTTTTTTTTTTTTTTTTTTTTTTTTGCTCATATATTGATGTAGTGCCTTGCTTTCAAGCTAATGATCAATGAAGAAAGATTTGGCTTTCTCTCCTGTGAAAGGACTAGTGTAATGCCATTGGGTGTGCAACACTGGCAACTTCTGTTCATTTTCCTTTTCTTCAAAAAGAGGTTAGTTGTTTTCTCCCCCAAGAACCATCTTCTCCATCAAACCAGCCCACCAAACCCCTATTCTCCTTGGCCGTGCAACAACCATTACCAAACCCTAGCCTCCATACATCATGCAAACCAAAAACCTTTGACCGAACTTCATTCCTACCAAATCCAAGCCAGCCAAACACTTTTGGAAGCCAAAATCCCTTAGCCAATCATCACAAAACTCAATCCCATTCAGCCACATCTTATCCAAGACCAAACCACATTAGTTCATCCATTCCAAACAACAAATGCCCTAGCCGAACGCCTTTTTTTTTTTTTTTTTGAATGGCTACTTTCAATAAAAAAACACAAAATCAGTACAAGAGAAATATACTGACAAGCAAAAGCATGAAAACAAGGAAACCAAAAAAGCTAAAACAATCCACAATACTAGACTAATTTTTCCCTAAGAGGGGGAGAGCGAACTCCTACCAATGCATCACAATTTGCTCGGAAGAATAGCTCTTGAAAGACGGATTGATAGACACCCACTGCGCGACCAAAAACTTTGTTTTCTCCACCAACGAGCTATCACTATTACCAACACCCTAGCTGAACGCCTGAACCTCACATTCTATCGAATCAACCCAGCCAAAACCCCACATCTATCACATACCATAGCCGAACCCCACACCCACCCAACCAGACCAGGCCAAACCTAATCCCAGCCCATACAAACCCAACGGAACCCTTATTGGGCCATATCTTGTTAGCCCAACTCTATACCTAGGCTTATGAACCATTCGAACAACCCCCTTTGAGTTTCTAGCCTATATTTCCTATCTTGAGTTTGCTTATTGCTTATTTGGATATATTAACTGCAGGAATTTTTCAAACAAATCTGAATCTTTAAGTTTTCCAATTCCACACATCTTAGTTTTGGTTGGAAACACCTTTGAAACTAGCCTTTTGTTAAATCTTCAAGAGGGACAACAAATCTGATTGTTGTAGGTAGATCCTTTTTTTTTTTTTTTTGAATGGTGTTGTTGGTTGATCCCTAAGCTAGTGGAAGAGATGTTCTTCCATTGATGCTCACAATTCAGACTTGAGAAACTCATCTTGTGGGATTGTAACAGGGCCTAGATTAATCACTAATTCCATAATTAAAAAGCATTACAGCACCTATATTACACATTCATACCCATAAGGAAATAAGCATTACAGCGTCACAAAGTAAAGTTGTGAAATGAAAGTAGAAAGCAATAGAGAGATCAATAAGGAAAAAGGAAAAAACTAAGAAACAGAATGCATACATAAAAGAGTGACCTATATGCACCCTTCATGAGGAATGCATCTTCCTTCCCATCGCTAGGGCATTAAAATCGCTTCCATATACCAAAAGACTAAAAGAACCTTGGTCATTGAAGCCATCACACAAGCACGTGGGCATGCACGCGCACAGACAAATTGATTCAAGAGAAGGAAAAAATTTAACGAACCAGATCAAACAACTAACCTTGACACCGGAAAGTTTTTCTAGTTTATCAATTGAATCAATAACTAGCTTCTCCTCGCCATCATCACTGATCCACAGGGGAAGTGGAGTACCCCAAAATCTACTTCGGCTAACAGCCCAGTCTCTAGCATTTTCCAGCCAATTGTGAAAACGCTTTTCCTGTAATCACAGCAACAAATAAAGCAAAGATCAGTTATCAATCAAAAACAAGAATAATAACTGAAAAGTAAAGATTTGTGAAGAGATTACATCACATTAAGTGTTTGTGCATACATAACTAAAGATAGGCTCCAAAACACAATAATATTACATGTGAGATATGCAGCTAGGGATA
Organism: Umbellularia californica; assembly: GCA_028538565.1. Classification (NCBI taxonomy): domain Eukaryota; kingdom Viridiplantae; phylum Streptophyta; class Magnoliopsida; order Laurales; family Lauraceae; genus Umbellularia; species Umbellularia californica. The sequence continues at coordinate 13,280,379 of JAPQWN010000004.1, read as the reverse complement.
TAACAGATTATTAGTAGAAACAACACATGCTGAACAAAATGGAATCGCTTATCAAGGATGAAAATAGCGGTAGCGGCGGGCGTAGCGGCCTGCCGCCAAAACGCTACGTAGCGGGCGCTACGTAGCATAGCGGCGTAGCGGTGCGATTTGGAAAAATCGTCAAAAAAATATGAAAAAATTCTAGAAAATCTAGAATATTGGAAAATGAGAGAAAATGTATTTTATTTTTTTTGCAAAAGTAACTAAGGTAAGGGGGCGTAGCGGTCCCCTCACTGTATGAGGTCCTATATCGCTGTATAAATAGAAAATAATAGTAATGATCATTTTTTCACATGTGTTCAAGTTGCTTAGTTATGCTAACTTAGAAACTAATGAAAGGCTTATGAAAGAAAAAACTATGTCATGAAGTCAAGACTTAAGAGTACCTAGAGAAAAAAATGCATCTATCAAAGGGGGTGTTTAATAGGATGTACTTAGAGAAGAATCATTGAGAAGAACTCTTTGTATCAACTGTAATTCGGCGAGATCATGTGCTTTTTGGTGTTCTTTTAAACATAAAAGGATAGAAGAGTTGTGTAGAAATGTTATTTGGAGAGAAGAAGAGAAGAAATAAGTCTTATTATGCATTTTAAAAAAATTTGGAAAGTAGGAATTTTTCTTACCCCGTAGCGGCCGCTAATTTAGAAAGTAGGAATTTTTCTCACCCCGTAGCGGCCCCATAGCGGCCGCTACGGATGTGACGGCTGATAAATCGGCCGTAGCGTAGCAGTGGCTGCCACTACGTAGCTATTTTCATCCATGTCGCTTATTATGCTTTACACAATCATACATTAAAAATTTACGATATTCAAGAAGTAAAATAAATAGTTTCCAAGTTTCAATACCCAATCCTAATTGAAAAAACAAGGTTAAAGCCATTAATAAGTAAAACCATATCCCCCACCAATTACCACATTTAACTAACCTTGGGATGTTAATGGTTAAGATAAATAACCAAAATTCTCACACCCTAGACATACATTGTCATATTAAACACATTCAATAGTGTCCTTTTCATGTATCATTTGGCATTTTCTGATCCAAAACAAATGAGGCATGAGCCATGACACAGAAAAAAGACAAAAAGTAAAGGTTGACAAAACAGCCAACCAATCAAGTCCAGATAGAGCTTCTGAGAGTGTAGAATGAACCATTCAGAGTGAACTAATTGGATGTGCCTTCATTCATTAAGGCATAAAGCAAAGCCTGAGGCCCTAAAGCACCTTATTGCAATTGACTCCAGTTCTATGTTCAATGTTAAATAGTTGCATGAAAAGTTACGATCTAAGACTCCCTATACGCATAGGGGTAACTGCATGATACTTGCTCATGTAATAGCATATCATACTCAATATCCTGAGAACTTTAGAGACGAAAGAGGTAGGCCATAGGCCCATGCGATGGCAATAACTTGAGACAGGAAATATTTAAACATAAAAAGAATTATAGGTTTGATGGATACAAGCCAATATTCTTGTTAAAACGACGAGGTTTATGTAAGTAGGTTTGTAAAAGCTTTAAAATACCCTTTCAGAAACTACAGATAGAATATATATTAAATAATTAAAATCGACCAAAAGAAGGGAGTTATTTAACTGCAGAAGAAAAACTAACAGTAGGTACGATAAGAGAAAGATTATAAACCTTAACATAATCAGGAACCCAGTAAGTTTGCTTATTACTCTCTAGCAATTGCTCTTTAATCTCTTCCACAGCAACAAACCTACGCAAAAGGTTAAAAACTCAAATTGGTTATGATATCATAAGAGAAATCTAGAGGAAAAACAAAGCAAAGCATTAATCATTTAAATTCTGGGTTAGTAATCATTCCATGTGCCTCTCAAAAAGTCAGAACTTAGTTTGAGAAAACAGGACAAGTAACCACCTGAGAGGTATCACAAAAATTCTCAGGCATATGATAGAAGCTAAAATACATTACTTATGCCAGCCATATAGATTAAGCAGCTAACAATTATAATAAGCCCACAGGAGTGGGACTCACCATAAGATAAAATGGAAAATGGAAAAGTGACAGATTCATGAATGAAAATTATTGGGATTTCAATTAGGTTGGTAATTCACTTGTGATTCTTAAGGTCCACTTGAGTTTATGACCACAGTTGTCAAATTCGTTTCAGGCCCCATTTCGGTTTGGCCTCCAAACCGAAATGTGTCAGCGAATTCAGAATTTTGGTGAAGTGTTTTGGAGTTACAGTTTGGAAAATATATTAAAAAAATAAAAAGTACATACAAATAGAAAATTTTCAACATAAATATAAAATTTTAAGATAACATAAAATTTAAAGTGAAAATTTGGCTAGAGCACTATTTCCTATTGGATTGAATTTTGGGTAGGCCTAATTTCCTATTTCAGTAAAATTTGGCCGGGGCCCTATTTACTATTAGAGTGAAATTTGGCTAAGGTCCATTTTCTATTGGAGTGAGATTTGGGTACAACCCTATTTCTTATTAGAGAGAAAGATAACCAGTCCCCTATTTTCCATTAGAGTGGAATTTGGCCAGGATCCTATTTTTTATTATAGTGAAATTTGGCTAGGGATCATTGTCTATTAGAGTCAGACTTGGTTTAGGTTATGGTGAAGTTTGGCTCGACCCATATATAAGTGGGATATTTAGTTTTAAATGGTCAGAATTAAATAGGCGGGCTCCACTGGAGAGCCCATGAAACTAAAATAATTCTTTTTTTAAGAAAATAAGCACACGAAACTAAAATTCGCCCCAACCTTTATATAAAAGTCGGTCGGCCCCTTTTATAAAAGTCGTCCAGGCCCATTTCACCCTAGCCCTTACCATAAAAGTTGCCCCAGGTTCACAGAGGAAATAGAAAGAAGAGGAGGCCATACCCTTTTATAAAAGTCGTCCAGGCCCATTTCACCCTAGCCCTTACCATAAAAGTTGCCCCAGGTTCACAGAGGAAATAGAAAGAAGAGGAGGCCATAGTAATGGCAACGGAGACAGCAGTGGAAGCATCTCTCTCTCTCTCTCAGTCACAACCAAACCCTCTCACTTTCTGTTTTCTTTTTTATTTTACTGGACATTTTCGGTGAAATATGAAATTTTGGATTTTGGCTGAAACAAAATGAGATTTCAGAATTTGGCTGAAACAGTCCAAAATCCAAACCAAATTTTTCATTGGGATTATTCATTGCAGTCCACTGACCAAACCGAAATTATTCGGCAAATTCAGCTGAACCGACCCGAATTTCAAAACTGTGGTTTTTTTTTTTAAATGAACTATGGTTTTGACTTCATGCAAGAGCAAAGAACATGAGGTTAATGTCCCACGCACATGTTTTATCACAAAAAGGGAAGAACGAAACGATCATCCCTTCAAAATCAAGTATCTTACAAGGCAATCACCAGGATTCGTACTGAATAAAGTGACCATCACTTTCCATAACCAAAATGAAAAAAGTACCAAACCACATCATACAAGGCAATCACCAGGATTCGTACTGAATAAAGTGAACATCACTTTCCATAACCAAAATGAAAAAAGTACCAAACCACATCATATAAGACTTCCAGCATGGTTTAAAATCCCGGATGGCACCGGTTCAACTCAAACAAGTCGACTTGATGCCGGCTAGGTCCAGGTCAAGTCACATCCCAGCACCAGTTCTTTTATTAAATATCTTATAGAGTCACGTCCTGGCATGCACCAGTTCTTTTATTAAATATCACATACACTCTGTGTACTAGTGCTGCTGCTCTCCTGGCATGGACTTGTCAGTATGAGATTGAGTGCACGAGTTTATTTAAGAGCTCCAGTATGGTGCATAAGCGGATTGTGTACCAACACTGAGAAACAACAAAGTACTTGAAATTCACTTGGCCAAAAGCTCCTCCTCAGGTAAGGGATTCTACAGCCAGTTGACCATGATGAGGATCCCAAATTGCATGAGCAATAATAAGTCTTACAGGTAAAGGGCCCTGTAACCATGACTCAAATTTGCCAAGCTACATGAAACAGATTTCCAAAAGTTCAGGATTTTCATCTCGAGATTTACTATATTCTACGTGGCTGTGTTGGTGTATTCTTTTCATTATGATACAGATAGAGGATCATTGGTCCTGTTGATTTGACATGGAAACGACAATGGAGTGCATCAACCAATTCGCTTCTGTCCTTGTCCCATATTTTAACTTAATTGATTTGATTCAATCCATTGAATTGTGAGGAACCCTTACATAAACCAAACCAAACCAAGCCTTGCCTTTTCCCACTAGGTGGGGTCAGCTATATGGATTTGACGACGCTAATCAAATCTGTTTAGGGCCATGTCCTCCGTTATATCCATGAGGAACCCTTACATATAAAAAAAAATACTCGTGGGTTCCTAACCCAAACTAGGAAACTTTGCACCTGCCTATTTTTACCTTGGCCCTGGCTTTATCCTCCCCTTGTCCCATATTTATATTTAATTGATTTGATTCAATCCATTGAATTGTACGGAACCCCTACATATAAAAAGACTCATGGGTTCCAGCCCAAATTACGAAACGATGGACCTACTTGTACTAACCCAACCCGCCTTTATCCTCCACGCCAACAAAAAAACCATCCAACCACACATACAAACCAAAAGAAAAAATCCAATTAATTTAATTAGAGTTTGAAGTGTTGAAAGAATCATTTCAGAGCAATTTCTAGGACTAAAGCCTCTGATTTGGAGGCCCATGAGACTTTTAGAGTCTTACATAATGGCCCCCCAAGTCAAAATTCCTGGTTCTTCAACTTTTTGGAGATGACATTAGGAGAACCTGCGGGGAAGTGGCAACCTAAATTATGACATCAAGTATTCATTAGGTAATATATAAGATCCATAGATACTCGCACTAGTAACTCTGCCAGTTTACCGGTGCCAAGCCCAAATAAAGGAGGGTGGTCGTGTCAAGTTGACAGCCGGCATAAAACGTTTGGCACATCTACAACATGAATTCTGGTGATGACTAATTCACACTAGTCGACCACACAATGATAGAAATTTTATATTACAAAGTCACAGTCTAGAAATAAAGGACATTAATATCAACTTATTTAAAAATCCAAAAATCAGACAGGCCTTCGTGTTAAAAGAGCTATATATAAAATAAGCAGGTCTCATAAAATGCAGTATAACAAACTCTATAAACAAATAAGGATAAAAAAAAATCTAAAAAGGGATTAAAAATATATATATTTATCATGTTTCAGATAAAACAAACCATAATTATATTTTCCTACAAATATTATTAGTGGATAGCAAAAGATAAATTTGGTAATAGATTAAAGCAAGAAAAACATGTATACAGTAGCCTTCACATACCAGCTTGGAACTGCTCTGTAGAGAAGAGGTTTGTCGGACCTCCAACAGAAAGGATAAGAATGTGTAACTCTGTCTGAATGAACAAGCCTTCCTTTTGCCTGTTCATAAATACTTCATTATATTGAAATAGAATATAGACTAACGAATGAAAACTACTCAACACCATCATAGTACAAGTAGACTAAATAAGGAAAACTACTCAACACCATCATATTACAACATTACAAAGTAATTGCGTAATTATAGATGTTCACTTCTTTTAAATGATAGACAAATTTTAATAAGAAACAAGGAATTATATGAAAACATGAGCATGGGATAAGAACAGAAAAGGGATAGATAAAGGTTATGCCTTCCTTCCGTGTTACTGTGTCACATCCTACGGCCACAGTTTCTGATGCCAAGACTAGTTACATGGAAGTTCTTCATATTATTCTCCAAAATGCATGAGGTTTCCCTTTCTCCAACCAAACTTGCCATTGTTTAGAAGATGAATTAACGAATTCTCATATTTTTAGGGTAAACATTCTTTTCTCATCTCCCAACTCATATTTTTGGGGTAAACATTCTGTTCTCATCTCCCATATGAGAGCCCTATGGTTCCAACATCAAGCTTCTCCCTTGAAACCTTACTATCTTTCTGGATGATTCCTCATAGATTTTATTTTGCAATTTTTTTAAGAAGGTGCCACAAAAAATGTTTTTTTTAAGCCCACAATGGTTTCATTCAATGCAAAAGTGATGTCTGTGCATGGGCACTTTCAAGATTCTGCTGTCAAAACGCTATATGAAAAAAAATAAAAAATAAAAAATAAACAAGGGTCAATAAGCAAAAGGGGAGGCAAAACTTGATCTGACCTGCTTACATGACCCATATTTGAACTGCCTAACCTGACCAACATAAAATACGGGTCATATTTTTCCTGACCCGCAAAAAAAGGGGTCGAGTTAGGGTTAACCCACATATACTCCCCTTAGGTATATGTTAATTTTCAAAACCTACGTATTAGAAATATACTGTATAGGAGTCTCCACTTTCTATTCCCACAGCCCCAAGTACTTTCCACTTCAAGTTTCAAACCTTCATGATTTTCATCGCAGCATCAATGATTTTGTTAGGGTTAACTGGGTCGAACCAACCAGTTGGAAGGTTATGCAGGTCAATGTGGGTCAGGCCATATTGAACCGCCTTGGGTGCCAGTTGGGGAAATCTGACCCATTCTAATAATGGGTCGGATACAGGTTGGGGTCCAAACTATGGACCCCGCCTATTAACCAGTTTTGACCCAACCTGACCCATTTGCTACCCTTAACAAGCATTGACAAAATTGACAGCCAAAACGGCCTCAACCAAAAGGGTTCCAGAATAGCAGTAAGGGTGCATTTGGATAGCACGAGGATACCGGTGCTTCGCAGATTTCCTCTTCTTTTAGGCGTGCAATCCAACTCTCTACAGGCACCATTAGGTTCAGTTTCTTCTTTATGTGAAAAATGAAATTAAAAAAAAAAAAAAAATCCATACAGAAATGTGTCCCATAACATCAGAAAATCGGACCATGTGGACAATTTGAGCCATTTTCCTGTGTTTTGTAAAATCCTCCTCTTAAACAAGTGTGCTCTAATAGAAGCCAACAACCAAAAAGGCCTCGTAGAAAGCACGCCATAATCAATTGGAGAGAATAAAAGCCATGGAATGGACGACTTTTTGTAAATGGTCCTCAATTATTAGCTTTGTTGGGTGATTACCACCAATTATCATTGGTATCCACTGCACTGGAATCCTAAATGATGTTTCCAAGGTCATTGTTTACTTAAACCCAATCTTAGAGAAAATTATATATAATTTCCTTCCTTCAAGTAATTCAATCACCAATCTAATTATGGTCTCCTCCTATGCCGTTTCCCTGCTCTAGAAGCAGAATGAAAGAGAAGCCTCTTAAATCCTTTTGACATTTGCCCCAAGATGTCTTGTGGTGCCTAACTCAAAGATGAAGATGTTCGTCGTGATACGACTATGATCAGAGAACTAGAAGAATTGAGAAAATACTCTTTATTGTCTCCCCTTTGGAGATTGTATATCATCCTATAAATAGGTATATTACAATGCCTTAATCAAGGCTCTAAGTTAAGAAACTAACTAATTACAATCAATCTTCCTTCTAAGTTAGGAAACCAAAACCTAATAGAATATGTACAGTAGAATGAGATATTGACTAAAGCAACCCACGTATGATATGTGTTGGACTGGATCCTAATATGGGCCTTGGGCCTGTTTAACACCCCCCCTCAAATTGATGTGGGAGAATCAACAAGCATCAATTTGCTAACCAAGAACTGATGACGAGGTCGTGGAAGACCTTTGGTGAGAATATCGGCAACCTGAAATTCAGTGGAGATATGCAGAAGGCTGATGACATCACGTTTAAGCTCATCACGTATGAAGTGACAATCAACCTCGATGTGTTTAGTGCGGTCATGAAAAATCGGATTTTCAGTAATCCGAATTGCGCTTGTATTATCGGCATAAAGAGGGGTAGCTCCTGCTGCTGGAAATCCAATGTCAGATAGCAGACTTCGGAGCCAAAGAATTTCGGAGCATGCAGCAGACATGGCACGGTACTCAGCCTCGGTAGAGGATTTGGAAACTTTTTCATGCTTCTTGCATTTCCAGGAAATCAGACTATCACCCAGAAACATGCACCATCCTGTCGTCGATCTACGAGTATCTGGACAACCAGCCCAATCAGCATCTGAATAAGCTTTGAGAGTAGCGGATTGTTGGATGGAAAAAACAACGCGCGAGTCGGTGTGCGAATGAGGTACCGAATGATGCGGCGAACAGCAGCCATATGAAGATGACGGGGAGCAGTCATGAACTGACTCATGAGATTGACCGCATAGGAGATATCAGGACGAGTGATCGTGAGATAGATCAAGCTTCCAACTAACTGGCGATATGTGGTAGGATCGGGAAGAAGATCACCCTCCTCTTTACGGAGTTTAACATTCAGTTCAACTGGCGTATCTACTGGAGCTGAAGTAGTAAGGCCAGCCAAGTCAATGAGGTCAACTGTGTATTTGTGCTGATTGAGAACTATACCTTTAGGCGATTGATGAACTTCAAGACCAAGGAAATAGGTTAAGGGGCCGAGATCCTTCATGTGAAATGTCTTATTCAGAGAATCTTGGAGTTCCTGAATCATATGGGCATTGGGACCAGTAATGACAATGTCATCAACGTAGACCAGTAGCACAGTAATCCCGGACGGAGCATGATGTAAGAACATAGAAGGATCATACTGGCTCGGATGAAAATCCAAGTGGAGAAGAGCATCTTGAAACTTCTCAAACCATGCGCGAGGAGCTTGCTTCAGACCATAGAGGGAGCGACGAAGCTTAGCAACCATACCCTTCTCGGATGAGTACCCCTGAGGCAGACGCATATAAACGTTTTCTTTGAGATCACCATGTAGAAATGCATTTTTGACATCCATTTGATATAGAGGCCAAGACTGAGATGCCGCAACAGCAAGAATGGTGCGTACGGTGGTCATCTTGGCGACCGGAGCAAAAGTTTCATAATAATCAATGCCGTATTCCTGCCGATTTCCAAGAGCAACAAGACGCGCCTTATAGCGATCTAAGGTGCCATCAGATTTTAACTTGAGAGAAAAAATCCACTTACAGCCAATCGGTTTGACACCCACGAGAGGCGGGACAACATCCCACGTATGGTTTTGTTCTAGAGCCTCCAATTCAGCTTGCATAGCCTGGTTCCAACAGTGGTGCTGCACAGCCTGAGAATAGGATTGAGGAATGGAAGATGATAACAATGTAGCCATTAAGGAAGTATGAGAGAACCCATAGCGGTCTGGGGGAACCGAAATGCGAGTGGAGCGGCGCAATGAAGGAGGGCCAGAAGGACCAAGGGCCGGAGGTGGACCAGATGCGGGAGGAAGATCAGGGGAGGGATGGCCTGGAAGCGTTTCTGTAGTCCGTCTGCGATACACAAAGTTAGGATTAAATCGAACAGTAGATGTGTCATCAGAAAAACCAGGTAAGGAAACTAATGAGTCTCCGTCCAGAGGATCAAGGTGTTTGTGAAAAAAATACATGTTTTCAAAAAAAACGACATTCCGAGAGGTACGGATGCGACGAATGTGGGGATCATAGCAAAGGAACCCTTTCTGGAAGGGTGCATAACCTAAAAAAACGCATTGTGCGGATTCAGCGGTAAGTTTGGTCCGTTCAGAAGGAGGCAAATGCACAAAGCAAACTGAGCCAAAAACATGGAGATCATTATAGGATGGAGATGTCTTGTATAGACGATAAAATGGGCTCTGATTTTCAATCGAAGGAGAAGGCATACGATTAATAAGATGAGCTGCAGTAGCCAATGCCTCAACCCAAAACCGGGTAGGAACCGATGATTCAAGGAGAAGGGAACGAGTGACATCAAGGAGATGTCTATTCTTTCTTTCAGCGACTCCATTCTGCTGTGGAGTATAAGGACAAGTTCTTTGAGAAAGAATACCTTTGTTTTGCAAAAACTGTTGAAAATCAGAGGACATATATTCCCCACCTGAATCAGATCGCAGGATTTTTATGCAGGTGGAAAATTGAGTTTCAATATAAGCTAAAAAAATTTTAAAAACAGGAAAAACATCAGATTTGGAATGCAGAAAATAAACCCATGTGAACCGACTGAAATCATCAATAAACGTCATAAAGTATTTATAGTGGGCATGAGAGAGAGCTGGAGCAATTCCCCATACATCGCTATGAACCAAATCAAAACACTGAGTGCTGTGTGAAGTGGAAATGGGAAAAGGAAGAGTTTTGCTCTTTCCCATTTTGCAAGTAGCACAATCAAAAGGCACACAAGGAGATAAACCAGTAGTTTTATTTAATAAACCAGAATTGAACAGAAGAGACAAAACTTTGGAATTCGGATGTCCAAGTCTTTTATGCCACAATTGGCAGTTATCTCTAAGAGAAAAACAAAACACATCATTATCAAGTGTATTCCTAGAAGTCTTAGAAAAATCCAGCGGAAACAAACGTCCACACTTAGGCCCCCTCGCGATCTCCGTCCCGGACATCTGGTCCTGCACAACACAACCAGAAGAAAAAAACGAGATATTACAATTATTTTCAACAAGCTGCCCTACAGACAAAAGGTTGGAAGTTAAATTTGGACACAGATAAACATTATTCAAGGGAATGGGAGCAGTGATGTCACCGACAGCTGTAATGGGAACATGACCCCCGTTAGCAGTTTGTATTTGAAGAGGGCCAGTATATTTTCGCAAATTGGAGAGTGGTGCGCAGGAAGACGTCATATGATTAGATGCCCCGGAATCAAGGAACCAAGTAGAAGAGGTAGGAGATGTACCTGAGAGACCAAAAGCAGAGAGGGCATTTACAATCATCTGTTGAACCAATTCAGGAGTGAGAGAGGATGAGGAACCAGGCTGTGTGGGTGCAGATGTAGGAGCAGGCATAGCCGAAGAAGCAACATAAGCATGTGGAGGCTGATACTGTGGAGTCGGAGACTGTGAAGTCTGAGGCTGCGGTGATGGACGTTGGGGGCGGCGGCGACATTCAAAGATGATATGTCCAGATTTTTTACAATAACTGCAGACCTTCTGTTTGCATTGAGTTGCAATGTGCCCAAATTTTTGACAACTGTAACATTGCGTTTTACTCAAGTCGCGTGACGGAGGCTGAAAAGTTTTATTAGCCGAGAACGCGACTGAATAGGTCTCAGTTGTTTGTTGCGCTATATGAGCCGAGGTCGCAATGCGTTGTTCTTCACGTAGGAGTTCATGTAAGCAAATATCCAAGGAACGTAATGGCGTCCGATTCATCAAGGCAGATCGGACACTTTCATATTCACTGCGCAGTTTCATCAAAAACTGATCCCTTTGACTAGAGGCCTGAAGATCTTGAATAACGAGTAAAACATCCGCAGCCACATCAGCATACTTAATACCATCGTATTCCGACCACAATGTACGAAATCCCGAATAGTAATCTTGGATGGACAAGGTTCCCTGTGTATATTCAGCAATTGCACATTCAAGATGAAATTGACGTGCTGAATTATCTTGATGGCATACTTTCTTCAGGTTCCCCCACATGTCTTTTGAAGTGGGGTAAGGTTTGAGATTCATGATCAGATGTGGCTCGACAGAGCCGAGGATCCATGATTTGATCTTCGCATCTTTAGTAAGCCAAGAGGAGATCTTCTTCTCATCTTCAGTGGGTTTAGGGTCAGATCCAGAAATATAACCCCACAATTCCTTAGCCTCAAGATATATTTGGAACTGAAACGACCAAGCAGGGTAATTCTTTCCAGTAAAACGGATCAAGGTAACTTCGGTTTTTTCCATCTCAAAGTGATACTGGTCAAAGATTGAGTGAATAGTGAAAGAAACTAACAACAGAGATGTAGAATGCCTTTGCTGTGTGTAGAAACACAATCCAACCAAGCAGGAAGTAAAAACCCAATCACAGAACAGAAAAAATGCAAGAACAGAGCCCAGACGACCCTGTTTGTGGCTAACAATGCACCACGTGAGCCCCACTGATGATCCTGGGCAAGGATCAGAGGACTGATCTGAGTAGGGCTTCTATTCTGTCTTCTAATGAAACAGGATTTGTCTGAATCTGCTGAAGATCCAAGATTCTGGACGGTCTTGATGAAAACAATCTAATTTTCTAAAAAAGACTTGAGAAGGAGTAAAACACCAACCTGGATGTGCTGAAAAATCTGGGAAAAATCACCAAAAGACTTCAAAAATCCAGGCGACCAAGGCTATGTGGATTTCTTAAATAGCTGTGATGATCTGGGGTGGGCCACTTTGAAGATCAAGATGCCGCAGGATTGAGAAAGGGCTGAGACAGATCCTTGATCTGTTTTCCTTGCACGAGAGATGTAATCTCTTAGATCTTTGTGTCGTAATGCTCTGTAAGAAAGAAGGATTACTCCTTTTTTGAACCAAGCTCTGATACCATGATACGACTATGATCAGAGAACTAGAAAAATTGAGAAAATACTCTTTATTGTCTCCCCTTTGGAGATTGTATATCATCCTATAAATAGGTATATTACAATGCCTTAATCAAGGCTCTAAGTTAAGAAACTAACTAATTACAATCAATCTTCCTTCTAAGTTAGGAAACCAAAACCTAATAGAATATGTACAGTAGAATGAGATATTGACTATAGCAACCCACGTATGATATGTGTTGGACTGGATCCTGATATGGGCCTTGGGCCTGTTTAACACGTCGCTCTTTCATAAAGACCAAGTAAAAATGCAATTGCCTTAGTCCAAAAATTGACCTCCCAATACTCACTTTATTCCATCATCCTACAAGAGCATTACTCTTCCTCCCTATGATCTTTCTTTAAACCATCCACTGGTGACATCACCGCGTGCAACATTTTCCTCTCTATCTAGTATTTACATGATTTTCTAGGAAACTAAAGCAATTGCAAAAATATAAGCACAAAATTACATATATTAAAACATTTCTTCATTTTATGATAAAATTTGGTTTTCTTTACACACATTTCACATCTTCTATCCTATCCTCAATAGGAATAGATGCCTTATCCCATTCAATGCAGAAAAACAAAGGGCATGGTCAGTTCGACCGGACTGAAATGGAACCAGTACATGTAGCGGTTAAGTTGACCAAAACCACTTACCTTAATTGAACCATGTGAACCATGCAGTTTCACTGTCAAGATGTTCAAACCAATAACTTGCCACCATATTCAAGACCTGGCAATTAAGTAAAATTGGAAAAAAAATTTGACAAACTAACTTTAAATATTACTTAAGAATTAAAGATGAAACTTCTAGAACCATTATGTTTCAACTAGGTCCAATTTAAACAATAAGGACTCAAAATGCAACTTCTAAAACTACCAGTTGGAACCGGTTCAACCGAACCATAAGTTTCATTGATTCAATGTCCTAGCCAGTTTTTGAAACACCAATCGCACCTACCTGAGTGATGTTCTTAAAATTGGATCGAAATGCTCGACCTAAACTGATTCTTTTGATGTTTAGGTCAAACCAAAACCCTTCCAATGGTCAGGAATCTATCAAAATTATTTAAACCCGTAAAATAAAAATTAAAAAAACCACAGTAGGTTTTGACTGGTATAACAGATTTCAATATTTTTATCTTCTACTCATTTTGTTTTAAATTATGAGATCACTGTCAGACCCAGTTAAATCATTGGTTGAACCGGTTGCACTTTGCACCAAACCGTCTAATCATGTGGTTCAACCTTGGTTTCAGTATTTAAATAAATGATGATATTGGGTCGGCTTCTCAATAACTCCACCTCCAGACTACAATTCATCATGTTATTATTTACTATTTCTTCCAACAATCTTTTTTATTCTCTTCCTTCCCTTAGTTCCTTTAACTTGTAACCATTTAATACATCATACTAGACCTGCTTAAGATCCTCTATGTACATGCACTGCATTCCTTTATTTCTCATCTATAAGAGCTACCCATAAGTTTCCATGTAGTCAATCATAAGTTTATCCTTTCCTGTAACTCTAAATTATATTCTTCTTCTTTTTGTATGGTTACTTTCATTAAAAGCAAGCAGTACAAGAGTACTATACTGACAAGCTAACACCAAAAAGAGAAACAACCCCGAAGGGATAAACACTGAAGGGACATCAAGGACCCACACAGAAACCGCCTAAAAAACCACACACACCAACAAGTAAAGAGACTGGATAAGAACCATCCTACAACGGATAGGCTTAGGAGAAAGCCACTTCCAGCCAGTTATGCATAATTTGATCCACTGAGAAGGGTTTAAAATGTTGATCGATCATCACCCAACATGCAACCAAGAGCTTGATTTTTTCGATTAAAGAACCAACATTGTTGGACTTCCCCTTAAAGCACCATAAATTACTTTCCTTCCAAATTGTCCAAATGATTGCAAGATAAGTCAGACGGCACATCTCCTTCCCTCTGTGCGATCGGACCAGAGACCTCCAAGCTTGGAATAGCTCCACAATAAAATTTGGAAAAACTCAACTACACCCAAAACAATCCATCACTGACCTCCAAAGCAGATGAGCAACTTTACAATTCAAAAGCAGATGATCCACTGTTTCCTCTTCGCTTAAAAACATAGGGCATCCATTGACAACAACTATTCCTCTCCGCCTTAGATTGTCCACTGTGAGGATTCTTTTCCTTAGAACAAGCCATCCAAAAACTACAACCCTAGGAGGAGCCTTGAACTTCCACATGCTAACCATTGGGCTCCTCCCATGGTATATGCATCTCAGTCACAAGCAATTTAGTAGCTTCATCTAAGGTCTTCATTGACAACATTCGAATCCATAAACAAAGGTTTAGATATCATTTCATAAAAAATGCCACTTTACTCAAATCTCCAGTTGAAGATGCATAGCACCCCACTCCACTAATTTGTCTCCACTTGCCCACCTTGTATTGATCCTATTGTGTACACAAACAAAAATCCCATGTATTGTTCCAAAAAACACTCATCTACATCATACTGTGACACTATATTATTTATTTATTAAACCAACTCATCCTCCCAATTGTCGGATCCACTAAGCATGCACCTACATAATGTTCAAATGCTAATTTTAAGCGCATTTAACTAGTAGACCTTTTCCCCAAAATTCTAGCTTATCAGTATATCAATAATAATAATAATAATAATAATAATAATATCATCACAAGCTTATCCAATGTTAAAACTAATCAAAAAAGGGAAAAAAAAAAAAAAAGTAAGCAATGTTAGATTCGATAAATAATCAGATATTTTCGTCATACCTTCACAGCATTTACAATATCCTTATCAGCATCCTTGACATAACGTCCTTTAAATTCAGATATCTTATCAGTAAAGCATCCATCATCATCAACCGCTACTATTAGATCCTCACCCTGACACAAATCGATACAAAATAAATAAATAAATGTCAAGAGTGGGACACGTTTCATAAAGGGTGCAATTCAAAAGGCACGCATTAGAAAATAAGAATACAAAGAAATTTTTCTTAAATAAGAGCAATGGAATAAGGTTGTAATACAACAAATACTTAACAATTGAAAAACAACTCAAGGTACAAGTTAGAACAAATTCATTCTAGATACCTTTTATGAATCCTTGGGGGATCACTCATCACTAAGCTGCCAAATAAACGTAAAGATTGACGTGGAAGAAGGTGAGAGAAGTTTAAATACCGTGTTATTGTGCTTGCATTGAAGTATATGAGGTTTGATCGAGCTAGGGCTGCCAAAGGGCCATGTGGTGGGCCAGGATTAGGTCAGGACAGAACCCTTGCCAGGCCTGCAATAGCTAAGGCCCTACCCTAGCCTCAAGGACCAAGACCAAGCCAGGGCCAAAAGAATATATATATTCAAGACAACCACCAATAGTCAGCCACTCAGCCAGATGCTAACCAATGCAATTTATAATTGGTAATTTCAGCATACTACAAAATCATGGATAAAGGGCAAGAGTGGGTAAAAGTGGGCGTCACAGGCATACAAGTAATTGAATAATAGCAACCTTTCTGCTAGGATAATTTCTTGTTATAACGATGTGAGTCCATAATATACTAAAACCAAGAACTGAATTGCTAGAAAAGGACCCACTCCAACAGATGTCCAGGGTACAAGACCATTACCCAATAACCTTTAAATTAAAGACTGGAACCAGGTCAGGCCCAAATTATGGTATATACCTTAGCCAAAATTAAGACATGAATGCTTAAAATATATGTTATAATTATATTATATATATATATATATATATATATATATATATATATGACAAATGGTCTCATGATATCAACAATTTGGTGTTGATGACAAATGCCAACCAGGTTTAACTCATGTGGGCCTGTGATTGACTAAAGCCGCCCAAACGGGACTGTTGTTCTAAACTTGCATAATATCTATGGTGGTAACTGATGAAGAACTGTATAGATCACATTTTTGCAATGGCCGAAGCTTATATGGAACAGCTTGGACATCCTAAGGAGGCCCGCAAGTGTCCCGACAATAATTGATTGGAAAATTGGGGCCCAAACACTCCATATTCTAACCTAAAAGAGAACCACAGGGACTGTTTCAGCGGAAGCAGAAACAACAGGGGCTTATTACCTATATGCGACTTTTAGAAAATTCTGAAGCATGAAAGGGGGCAGCACATGCGACAGTTTGGAGCACCGACTTGGTGGGCCATTCCAAGCCCAATCCACCTGAAATCAACACCAAAAGTGAAGCAATGCAGGGAAAAGGAGGGTAGCCAACGGGTTATTCCTCAAGCCAAACGGCTTATTGTAGGATGTCTAGGTCTCACACCAAAGACAAGAGAAACTCACGTTTGAGGGAACTCTGGATTTCATTAATTTTCTGTATATCCCAAGAGAAGGGATTACATCTTATATATAATAGAGTGATAATCACAATTTTAGTAATCAATTTCTACTACGAACTTCTAATTCTAATAATCTTTGAAATTAGAAACTTCCTATTCAAAACAATTAAAGAGTTCTACTAATTCTAGAATTCTAATAATCACAATTTTAGAATTCTAGAATTCTACTAAAATTAGGAAACTGCCGAATCAATTCTTCTTTACTGCTGGCCATTGTGGGCCTTGGGCCTCCTGGAATATACCTTCAATCGGGGCCCAGTAGTCTGGCCTGCATCAGCTCTCCCCGGCTTGAAGAAACTCGACTCCGGCGAGTTATCAGCTTGGTACCTCTCGTAAAAGTCCGGGTTGAGTCGCTGAAAATTTGTGGTGGTGATCTATGTAGCTTCAGAAAATGGCTTTCCTTTCCACTTGACAAAAAACTTGTGATATTTACCAGTCTTTGTAGACACTATCTAATCATCATAGACATCTTCAATTTCTTTGCGAGGAGCCGGAGCTATGGGAAGCCGGATATCTTACTCTTGAAACGACTCATCCTGATAATGCCCATGATAAATTGTGAGATCTTCGACATTAAATGTAGAACTGATATTCATGTCCCACGGAAGATCAAGCACATAAGCATTGGAGCTGATTTTCTTCAAAATCTTGAACGGACCTGCACTTCTGGGATAGAGCTTTTTATAAGTGCATGTGGGAAACCGTTCGGGTGTGATTCGCACCATGACCATGTCTCCTTCTTAAAATACAACATGGCGCTTGCAAGTGTCCGCATGCTGTTTGTAAGTGTCATTGCTTTTGGCAATCTGCCAACGGACCTCATCATGAACTTGCTTCATGTGTTGGGTAAATTGTTCAGCTTCTTGGCTAGGCCTGGCTTCAGCTGGTAAAGGACTGAGGTCAATCGGAAGACGTGGCTGAATGTCTGTGACAATTTCAAATGGTGATCTTTCAGTTGATCTGTTTACGGAGTTATTATAGGCAAACTCCGCCATGGGTAAAATAAGATCCGATGAGGCAATGTATTCTCCGACAAGACATCGAAGAAGATTACCCAAGCTGCAATTGATGACCTCGGTCTGACCATCAGTCTGAGGATGGTAGGCACTGGAGTACTGGAGCTTTGTCTTCATTATATGCCATAAAGTTTTCCAGAAGAAGCTCATGAACTTAGTATCTCTGTCGGATACTATAGTCTTTGGTAGGCCATGAAGACGAACAATCTCTTTGAAGAAAAGTGTGACAACTTTTCTTGCATTTGCTGTGGTCGAACAAGGAATAAAGTGTGTGCCATTTTGAAGAACCTATCCACCACAACAAAAATAGAATCTACCCTTCGTGCAGTTTTTGGTAATCCCAAGACAAAATCCATGCTCGGATCTTGCCAAGGCTCATGTGGAATAGGAAGGGGCTGATATAACCCTGTATTCTTCTTTTGTCCCTTGGCGAGCTGGCATACCCGACATAGTTCACAAATTTGGGCAACATCTGTCTTCAGTCGGGGCCAAAAGAAGCGGTCTCAAAGTCTTATCTCGCCCTAGATGTCCACTACATCCACCTCCATGCAACTCTTAGAGGACAAACTCGCAGATGGAAGTAGCTGGTAAACACAATTGATTGCCATGAAACAAATAACCATCAATGATAGAAAACTTTGGATGGTTAGAGAACTCACCATTAAGAAGATCTTTATAAATGCGGCCAAAGTCACGATCATCAGAATATTCTTTGTGAATTTCTTTGAAGCCTGGGACTGTAACGGAAATCGTCATGAGCAGGTGAGAACGACGGCTTAAAGCATCTGCAACCTTGTTTTTCGCTCCTGACTTATGACACAATACAAATGTAAATTCCTGCAGATAGGCGCTCCATTTGACATGAGTAGCGCTCATCTTTTTCTGTGAGTTCAGATGCTGTAATGCTTCATGATCGGAGTACAACACAAATTCTTTCCCGATCAAATAGTGACACCAATGACGAAGAGCTTGGACAATTGCATAATATTCCAAGTCATATGGCAACTACTTCTTGCGAGAGTCATTCAATTTCTCGCTAAAGTAGGCAACTGGGTGACCATCTTGACTTAAGACTCCGCCAACACCAACTTGCGAAGCATCACAACTGACTTCAAAGACTTTGTCAAAATCAGGAAGTTTCAAAGCTGGTGCCTCTGTCATTTTCTGCTTGATTTGTTTAAAAGCACGAGTGGTTGCCTTAGTCCAAGTGAAGTCACCTTTCTTCATGCAATCAGTTATAGGAGTCATAATGGTGCTAAAATTGCAAATGAATCTCCTATAAAAGTGGCCAAGCCAGAAAACGCCTTACTTCATTGATAGTTTTGGGAAGGGGCCAATCAACGATTGCATTGATCTTCTCTGGATCAGCTTCTACTCCTTGGGCCGAAACAACAAATCCCAAGAATAGAACTTGGGGACTTAAGAATGTACACTTCTTCAAATTACTGTAAAACTTATCTTTGCGAAGTGTACGCATCACATACCTAAGGTGATCAAGATGTGCATCCTTGTTCTTGCTGAAGATCAAGATCTCTGATACCAATTGAAGCAGCGCAGGGAAAAGGAGAGTAGCAAATGGGCTATTCCTCAAGCCAAACGGCTTATGGTAGAATGTCTAGGTCTCACACCAAAGACAAGAGAAACTCACGTTTGAGGGAACTCTGGATTTCATTAATTTTCTGTATATCCCAAGAGAAGGGATTACATCTTATATATAATAGAGTGATAATCACAATTTTAGTAATCAATCTCTACTAAGAACTTCTAATTCTAATAATCTTTGAAATTAGAAACTTTATATTCAAACAATTAAATAGTTTTACTAATTCTAGAATTCTAATAATCACAATTTTAGAATTCTAGAATTCTACTAAAATTTGGAAACTGCCGAATCAATTCTTCTTTACTGCTGGCCATTGTGGACCTTGGGCCTTCTGGAATATACTTTCAATCGGGGCCCAGTAGTCTGGCCTGCATCAAAAAGGGTCGCCCTTAGAGTACCCTTTCAGATTGTTGGAGTCCTATCATCTAAAAGCGGGCCATGTGGGGCCCACAGCCAATCTCCTACAAGACTGCAGGAACAACCTGAATATAGTTTCATGCAAATTTCTTTACTTCTGGTCAGTAATTTTTTTTTGTTTTGCTATAAAAAATATGATTAAGACTACTAATCATAGTAGGAAAGTAGTATAGAAACAGATAGTAGGGTTTTGTGGGGTTTTAGTGAACTTGTATATAAAAGCAGCAGTCGACTGTGAAAAGCAGTCGACAGATTCAGCTTTCTCTTTGCTCTCTTCTCCATTGGGATTGAGATACTCTCCTTGGGATTGAAGAAGACATCAATCAGGTTTATTCACTAATAGCAGTGGGTAATCCCTTTTATCTCCTTGTTCTCTTGCTTAGTTACTGTTGATTTGGTCTAGGGTTGCATGTTTGGGTTGCTATTAAATTAAGGATTTATATTTGGCTACATCAGTAACACAGAACTAACTCATTTATTTCAGTTCCATAAAACTGCCTGGACCCCATAAATACCCGATTTTTTCAGGTCAAATCCTTCAGGATGCCCATTTTCATCCCTAGGCAACAACATGAATGGAAGAGGACAAAAGGTCTACAAGATTGGAAGACGGTTGATCAGACATTCGATCGATTGATGTTCTTATCCTACTATCTGTAAAGGCTGTTGATCAACACAATACAATAATTCAATTTGAGAAGTCTCTCTAGATCATCTACAAGGCATCAAACTTTTGGCTCATTTGCTGGAACATTAGTATATTTTAATCTGCCTCTTCTTTTTTTCCCTCAATACTCTCATGTCCATAATCTGTGTTTTTTCTTTTTCATGGCCCTCGAAGTGGCAGACTTTTCAAAATCAAGCCCTACCCCACCCTCAGGCTGTATGAAAGGGAAGAAAAAAAGCTGCATTTTTTGCGGGTTATGGTGGTCCAGGCCAGGCCCCTCATCAGAGGGCCAGATTGACAGGCCTAGATTAAGCCAATGGGCACAAGACACATGCATAAGCACCTAAGGCCACAATGGGCCTTTGGTCCACACGTTATGGGCAACATGGATACACATGACAGCCTATATAGCTGGGACAGTCAGCTCATCTCGGGATTCAGTTTGACTTTTGAGTTCAGAAAAGCAAGAACTTCAGGAATACAGTCTTTTACTTTCAGTTATGTATGGTGGTGACTAAAACATCTTATAATTGTTTAGAGTCAGATCAACAGACTCGATCGTATCTAGGGCTGCAGCTGCTTCCAAATCATTGTGCATGTGTAAATGGGTAGAGAGTAGCTGAGTACTTTGTTGTGGGACAATGATGACCATCTTCCTTTGAAAAGAATAACGCAGAATGATCAATATAAGATATCTTTGTTGGGTTTTGCACTTCTAGGTTGTGTTCAGCATCCATTTCTTTTCATTTGTCATTTAAGTTGAAATGTGGTCAAGGTCCTCAACATTTCTAAGTTAACTAGCACATTGTGCATGTGTATATGTAAACAGGAAGAACAACATGCTTTGCTGAATTTTTCTTAGTACAACTAGTGTCAACCCCATACCGTATGTGTGATTGCTTCTTCTAGTTACAACAGGTGCTTCGAGTGAATTCTTCCCAGGCTTGGTCAGGCCACAAGTTGGTTTGTGCGCCTGGATATTCCTAATTAGATAGTTGTATTAGTGACTGATTTTGTTTAAGACTCAGATTTTGGTACATCTAGAACTCTTCAGCCTATAATTCACATTACACTTAAAATCACACCAAACAGAATCCAATAAGTTCATCTTTTCGTGCATCCCCTATCCATGCATAAACCTTTCTGTCCCGTCCCCCTAAATTCTTTTGATTAGAGGTGGCCTGATTTGGGCCACATAGTGCCATGCAAGTTGCTCATACAATTTTAGTGCAGGAGATTATAGCTCTATATGTGTGTATTTGTGTCTATGAAGATATGTGTGTAGCGATGTCAAATGGGCCGGGCCGTGGGGATGTAAAATGGGCGAGGCCAGCCCACGGCACAGCACGGCCCTGCCAGTGCCATGGGCCGTGCTGGGCCGAGGGAATTGGCACAGCCTGCTATGGGCCAACCTATCCACAGAGGTCGGCCAGCCAGGCACGGCACGGCCCATGGCGCTTATCAGACACTTTTGATAACAGTTTAGATTGGCAGGAATCAAAGGGTACACAATCAATGGTAAGTATTTGTCAATTAGTCAAGATTTATTGATTGTGGGGAATGAAGATTGGACCATAGCTCAAATTGGGACCCGCAAGATAAGAAAAGGTCGATGCACCAATTGTAAAATATTGTGATGTGCCTATATAGAAGCTCCCAAGTTTAGTGTTTTAGACCATTGATATGACTGGAATTCAATGTCGAAAATGCCCTCAATTTTTCCAAATGGGAAGGAAAATTGACCATCCAAAACAAGGCAAATGATCAAATGGTTAAGATCAAATAGTTCCACAGTGGACCTCATCTTTAGTAGGAACTACCAAAGAAATGGTTGGTGGCCATGGTACAGAGAATAGGCGAATCAGATGGAATATACACTCCATGATGACTCCAGAATTGTCTAGTGCAATTAAAACATAAGCACCTCTATCCATGGTTTAAACAATTGGCCGAGTTGACTAACTTGGACTTGGCACATACAGAGTCGGGTCACATGGGACTCGGACTCAAATCATGTGACTCGGTCGAGTCCTAATGTGACTTGGTTAAGTCCCATTCGACTGGGCCATGCAACTCAGCCGAGTCCCGTGCGACTCGACGAGTCAACTCGGACTCGGCCATGAACGAGTCAGGTCCCGAGTCCCGTTTTTTAAACCTTGCCTCCATCACACAAACATGAGCAACAGATGGTTAGTCTCTGATAAGCATACGTCTCAAACATAAAAAATAATAAAATAATAAATAAATAAATAACCACTCTTACAATGAGTTTGCAGTAGAGATTGATACAGGAGTCCATTCCAATGATTTTCATATGTGCTAATTTTTTAATAATGATTATTGTGACATTTTGACTAACATGCCACCAAGAAAAATATATTAAATTAGGGGCAAAATCTACAAATTTAATAGATGGCTTGTACTGTTAATGAAGACATTTTCTCATTGTTTCAATATCAATATCAATTGTTCAATCATATCTGGTGTAGTTGGTTCTGCTTATATCAGAGCATTAAACTAATGGTGTAATAGTATAGTTCCAATTCCAAAAATGGCACCGGGTAGACAATTAAGAAACAATTTGATTGGTTCCCAATTCTCATCCATGAAGTTTAGAGTTGTAAAAGCAACTAGTGAACTTAAATTGTAAAAATAAATATGGTAGAAGAATAAGATCTGAGGATTATTTATATTCTCTAAAAAGATGGATTATTTATATTCTCTAAAAAGATTGTAAGGTTTTGAAGGTAATCCTATTTACAAACCTTCAAGAAGTTAAGATCCAAATGGTTCTCTTATCAGTGGAATAGATCGAGTTTGACTGAACCACTTAAATATCTTTGTCATTCTCCGTGCTTGTGTTCTAATTTTTAATTTTAATACCGAAAAGGTAAAAAAGTTAATCAAAAAAAATTATAGAGGCATGCCGAGCATGCCCAGGCCGGCCCGGCCCATGGCCCATGCGGGCCGTGCCGGGCCATGCCTATATGTGTGCATGTTTTTGAGAGAGAGAGAGAGAGAAGCATATGCACTGAACAATCGCTCCCTCTAATATGAATACAATATATGTTTTACATCATCATAACTTCATAAGCAACTTAACGTCAGCCAGTTCGACGAACTTTTGTGAGCATGCGTGCATTATAATTTGAAGCTTTGCAAAGGTACATTTAATTTTTCAACAAACTGTTCATGGGTTTAGTTTAATTTATTCCAATGGAACCATGAGATACATGATTATATATAACTGGGGGCCATATGTTGCATATTGTTAACAACTGGAACAAGATAAGAAAGGTGTGATCTTCAAGTGATCCCATAAGTTAAGCGAACGTTGATATATTGGATGAGTGGATTGTTGAATAACCAACACTGTCGACTGAAATGACCTCTTTAGATGGAAAGCAGTAGAGCAGCCAAATTCAAACAAAGCGGATGATTTAAGAAAGAAGTTGGACCGGAATTGGATGAGGGATGGACAGAGCACTATGGGGTTGGGAGATTAAAAAGAAGATGATACAATTACTGAATATTGTTTGTAATTGGGATTTCTTACGCCAATTTTAATTTGCATGTATGGAATGGGGATGGATTAAAAAGACAATGAGTTGAGACTTAACTTTTGAGAACACTATGGGCTTGTTTGTTGCATTACGATACAAAGGAATTGTGATAATTCATCCCATCAGTGGTTAAAAATGAAGGCCAAAGGTGATTATCCAAAAGCGTCCAAAAATGCCCATCAAATTATCTCCCCTTTACTGAAAGTTGAATCGAGGGAAGATAACAAATGAATACCCAGTCATCACCCTAGTAATTCAATTTCAATGCCTACAAAAGTTAATGTCTCATCTATATCTCTACGTTATTCCCTTCCCTCCTCACCTCATATCCTTCACCCCTCACCTCGTTAGAAGTCTTTCATGAAGTTCATTTGATTTTGAGTTCCTAATTCCTATGTATTCAATTCCTATGTAATCTAATGCAAACAACAGGCCCTATAAATGCTAGCCTAAAAGCACTATGTGGATTTAAAAATTAGAGCTTTCACTCCAAAGTTTGTAAGTTTCGAGTTTTTGAACTTTAATTGTTGATGTATTGTACTCTTTATGACTGCACATAATTGGAGGATGCATGTGGTTGTGATTGTCTCTCAAATTAGAAACATCAATGGCATGTTGTACCCATAAATACGTAGCACATAGGTAAAAGAGGCCATATTATAAGATAGTTTAAGCGTAAATATTCCTAATTTATTCAATTTTTATTATTTTACTATTTATTAAAAAAAAAATTCTGGAACGGAATACTGAAACAACCAAAATGTTCCACCACAAGGCTAACTAGAAATATCAATGTGGTTGTGATTGTCTCTCAAGTTAGAAATATCAATGGCATGTGTACCCATAAATATGTAGCACACAGGTAAAATAGGCCATATTTTAGGATAGTTTAAGCCTAAATATTCCTAATTTATTCAATTTTTATTATTTTACTATTTATTTAAAAAAAACTTTTATTTTTTTTGGAACGGAATACTGAAACAACCAAAATGTTCCACCACAAGGCTAACTAAAACAGGATCCAAAAAGAAACTGACAACTTGCTCATAACTCCTCCAGTATATATGATTTTCAATATGTCAGTAGTTGTAGCATAAGCAGCAGCAACAGTAGTAGTGATAATACCAAATAAGCTGATCCACTCCAAGCGGGATAGAGGTGAGGGCTTTAGCAGAGGCCTTTAAGTACAGTGGCACTATATAAAGAATGAGCTTCGCACCAAAAATGCCTCAAGGACAATCAGGCTATTAAGGACAACTGCGTCTTCAGTGCATGGCCCACACTAACCTCTGCCAATTGGATTTAGGATTATGCTGACAGGAAGCAATGCCGGTTATTACTTAGCCATGAAGGAAAAAGGGGGGAAAAGATGAGTGCCAATTTGGGTAAGTGAAGTTGGCAACACAGCTTGCAGCAAGTTGCAAATAGAATGGTTAAGTCAATAGAACAGGAAGAAACTGTGGATGTTAAAGTGAAAGTGAGGCAGCATAGAGGGAAAAGTAACCAATAATATTGATCACTCTCCAAGCCCAAGGTTAAAACATAAACACATTCACGCATCTTGGTCTCACACAATCACACAAATATAAATTCAACCCACAAAAAGAGAACTATAACATTCAAAAGGGACAAAAAATGGCTCTAATTTTTAAGTTCTATTTTACAATCAGTCTATATGGTAAAATTCTAAGAAAAAGCTCTTATTTGGCAGTAGGGTGTTCGCTGAACATACAAATTAAAGCTTATGAAGAGGAACTTTCTGTCATTCTCAAAATTTTGTTTAGATTTTGTATGTGAATAGGTTGTAATGTGCATATTTCCTTGCTCCTGAAGTGATTGGGTTGATCCTAAATGGGCCCCATTAGTTAAAACAATAAAGCAAAAACTCTAGTTCCGAAAAAACTCTAATTAAAAAAGGGTCCCCTTAATTTTTTTAGAGGTTGAAGCTCTAACTGCTAATCAAATGAGAAATGCAAATAGATGTTTACCAAACACTCTAAAAGCTAAATAACCTATAAAACATGAAATAAGTGCTTTCTAGAATTCCTAAACACATCCTAAGCCTCTAGGGATTGAGAAAATCACTCCATATAGTTAACCTTACCTTCTTTATAAATTTTAGTAACAAAGGATAAAGCAAATTCCTTTGATCGGTCTTCTCTCCAAATCATGATAAGGTTTGATTTTTTGAACAAACATGATAAGATTCTAAGATAGAAACAGCTTGCATTTGGCCTCCGCATGGATTTGGATCATAAACCAAAACCACATTTTGGGCAGCCCCTCTTGGGCTCCATCAGAAAGTGAATAATACAGATGTTTTGCAACTGTTATAAAAGGGGAACATCTAAAATGGAGAATTGGCGTCCCAAGCTATATATCAGCCGGTTGGGACATGGTTGTGAGGTGGGGTGCATGTGTTCCAAAGTCCCCAATGTAGCGGAAATAAGGGAGAATTTGCAATTCCATAGAAAATTCACAAAATGCTCCCTAAGATGTAGTGAGCTAGTAAAAAGTTTGGCTATGCAATTGCAAGTTGATGTACCACCAAGGGGAAGGGGTAGGCCGAAGAGGACGTAGATGGAAGTAGGAAAAATAGATCTGAAGAAGTTCAACTTGTCTAAGGATTTGGCTCAAGACGGATTGAAATGGAGAAACGAAATACAGGTAGCCAACTTCAACATAGCTGGGATAAGGCTAATGATGATTATGATGATGACGTTCCCTAAGATGTAGTGAGACGCCCGATAGTTCATATTTTATTTCTGTTTAACCAACAAAAATAAGGACAAGTAGCATGCATGAAAACAACCTTCTGGATTATGTTTGAAGTAGTGCAGACGCGATAATCATCTTCACCAAAGGCAGGAGCACAATGAACCACCCCAGTCCCACTATCATCAGTAACATAATTGTCTGACACAACCCGAAATGCTGCATCAGAATACTCCTGGAAAAAATCAAACAATGGCACATACCTGCAGTCATAAACAATTCCTACTTAGATAACAAAACATTCTAACAAGTGATTGTAATTAAATTGGTAAAATATATAAAATGCGTGATATGGATTTAGGTTTAAAAATAGAAAAGGAATGCCAGAAACTTGTCTGATATCTTTTCTCTCTCTACAAAAATGTCCAAGAATTTGTCCATTAATGGTTGAACAATCATTAAGAGATTCATCCCAAAGATCATCTCGCTGGCAAACTTTTAAGTTGTTTGACAACCATTTTGAGGAATTGAAGGAGAGAATTTCACAGTATTCTTCCATTTCCTTGACAATGAAAGCTTTTACAACTGTCTCAAATGTCAAAATTTTGTTAAGGACTGCGATAGTTCTCATTCATATTAGGATTAGTATCACAAGAAATGATCACATGCTGACATCCACAATCTGCATGGCAGATCCCATGTGCATCTATTGACCCAAGTGGGGCTCACCTTAGCTTGATCCAACCATTTGGATCGCACACCTGCCATGAATATCACTGGGCTAAATTTCATTCCAATCAAAGTGGTCCACGTTGATGGTTAGATTGAATTATTAAAATTAGGATAAACTACTGAGATACATATCACTTTCAACAAAAGAAAAGAGAAGAAATGCAAGCAAATGAAACTATTGAGATATATCCAACTTTTCACACTGATCGATCAATGGTCAATATGAAAGGATTTTGATCATACAAATATGGCACATTGGATCAACAGAAGGCAATTACCAGAAATAATCATGTATATGATTCATTCTTTGTATCACACCATATGCAGTAGAAAAGAAAAGAAAATAAAATAAAAAATTTGAAAGAAGAGCACAAACAGTTTCAGATATTAAGAGAACATCTTATAAAGCAATTTTAGTAACAAGATTCTTGATAGCATTCCATGCATGAAAAGAAAAGAAATCTACTTTTTTTTCCTGGTTTTAGCCCTAAACACTTCAAAGTAATTCCATGTGATAAGCTATAACCAAGCTGAAGTAACTCTTCTTGTTTCACATTTTATGCTGGGGAATTAGGAGCAGGCGAGCAGCTATGATCAATCCAGGCCCTTCATATGCACTACCCCCACCCTTAAATTTCTCAAGGACCCAGATCAAGACACGGACCTAATCAAATGTAATATTCTTAAACCCAGGTTCAACTCCAATGGACCACACTAGAGACAGAACAGACTCCTTAGCCTAACTCAAAACCTTCATATACAGAAGAAAAAATACACAGCAGAAGAAAAAATACACAGCAAAAGGACCCAACCTGTGACTATGACAGTGAAGTGACTGCAGTCACAAGGTTAAGCCTATACCACCTGATGCCACTGTAAAAAATATAATAATATAATATTTATTCATATAGATATTGTATAATATATGATATTATATACATGTCGCTCGGGTAACAGGATATTCAGATATGCACGAAAGTCAGCCCGAGCATCAATCAGGTCCAAAAACGTAGTCTATAAACAGATTTCTGAAGTCAAAAGCCTCAGCTAGCCAGTGAATCAGAGGTCCCTAATTATATTCAAACCAATTTGACACTCATTTGATAAGTAATGGATTTTGGATTGGATCTTACAAAATGCAAAATGAACAGACAACCTTTTGAGGCCATTAAAAATCATGGGGTAGGATAATCTCGTGTAACTTATTTTAGCCAATCCAAGTCCATGACGTGACCTTTCTTAACCCCTACCACTGCTGAGCCTCAGAGGTAAGGGAGCTACAAATTTACATCAACCAGGATAATGCTAATGGGTCCCACATTGATACTGCCAGATACTTTGAAGATATCCAATTATTGAATAACAACACTGGAAAAGAACGAAAAGATAAGAGCTTACTTCAACCCAACAAGGGAAGAACCTGAAACTTTTTCCAACAACTCATATGATCCAGTATCCTTTCCACCCTTGACCTTTTCCTTCGAAGACCCCTTGCTTGTAGGTTTCACATCTTGGGCAGGTCCATTTGATGCATCAGATTTAGATTTTTTACTTGGTAGCACAGACATTCGAGATTCTGCAACAATGTACGTTGCACCAGTCAACTTGTCTTGAACCTGTTCAGCAATTCCAGTGAGATTATCAAGAAACTTAAAGCAATGCATAATTTTAGACAAATCAAAGCACGTAGAGATGTTAGGTTAGGATATATCTTTTCATCTGAAAATTATATTTGGCAAGGCATGCTGTTTCAACCAACTCAATGTCTCAACCACAACACACTTTGTTTCGTACAGTCTATGACACATTTGATAAGCAGAGAACATGAGCTGAAATCAAATATGTTGAAGAATGGCTATTTCAGGCTTCTGTATATGTGCCCAAACCATTTCAAACAACACCGACAGATTTTATCTTCGATCAGAATTACTATAAAGTTCTCTCTTATGTACTCATTCCAAATTATTTAGGTCAAGAGAACCGCTTTTAGCATGCGCTCTCTTGTTTTGAAAATTGAAATAATATCGCAAATTGATAAAGTGATAGAATTGAATAGAATTTGGAATCATGTCGTCGATTGCAGGATTTTCATTTTTATTTTAAATGAAGAATACTTAAATCTATAGAAAAGAGAAAAAATAACTATTCATTTTCCATCCACAGCAACAACAATACATTGAGAAACAAATCTAGGATACAATCATATGAAGAATATTATTGGCATACACAAATATGTCATAGATATCATACATTATATATGTCCATAGTTGAATCAGTTTAAGATAACAACATTACTTCTACTTTTTTTTGAAAGAAGATAACAACATTACTATGAAAAGCAAACTAGTCAGGGATTTTTGTTCACCTTAAATAAATAAATAAGAATCCAAACCGTCAATGTTAAATGGTTAGTTTTTGCTATTGTGGTAAAAGAAAAGATTCCTGTAATCGCATGAACGCTCTAATCAGATGCCCAATCGTTGCTAGTTGTTTATCTCTAAAACCTCTTTTTTTTTTTTTTTTTTTTTGAATGGTTAAACCTGCATAAAAATTCCACAAATTGTTATCTGAAGACGTTTCCTTAGAAACTAGATTCTTGGGAAGATGCAAAACTCTTCCCTTCTATGTGAATAACGCAGGGCATGTTTTTGTTGGACTTCTTGAATGTGCTTTTGGGTCTTTTGGATTTTAAAAAGCCCTTAAAAGCTAGTATGACTTATTGGATTTTCAAAAGGCTTTTTAAAAGTAAAGGCCCAAAAAGCACTTTAGGAAAAGCAAACCTCGATCCACTTCGCTTACCAAAAGCCCTTTTTAGATTTTTGTGGTAAGTGGGAAAAGCATAATACAAAGCCTATTTTTTTTCCTTTATCTATTTTTCTTACTCCTCTTTGTCCCTCCAATAAAAAAAACATAAAAGCAGCCAAATCTCAGAAAAAACAAAAATAAAAGGAAAAACCCAACAATCAATGTTCTATTAAGAGTTAAAGTGAGCTTATGTCACGCCCCAAAACCCGGCACCCAGAGATTCTGTGGCGTAAACCATGGTTCAAAATTGCGGCCTCCATCATAATCAACCCTAAAAACGTTATGATGAAGCATCACGTTGCAATTTGCATTGACTACCTATGGATCTCGTTGATTCCAAATATGTTTTCCATCACCTCGGTGATTAGTTTCTAAATTGGCTAATCGGGTTCCATCCTTGCAAGAGTTCATTGGATTTGAGCCATCATTGCAGAGATTTTATTAACATTTTCCGATAACTCCGCAACGGTTCCGGTCAAGACCTTCGTGTTTGTGGAGGAAGACCCAACTTCTACCGTCTTCTTATGAACCACCATTTTTTTAATGCAATAAAAAAATTTTGATTGGCCTCATGGGTAGATCTGCTACTCACGAACACGAAGAAGAAAACAAATCCAAAATTTGACCACGGTTGGCTCTGATATTGCGAAAACAATTCCTAACCGTTGATCTGGTCAATCTGTTGTTGGGCCTGGTCAAAAGACCACTGTTGCTAATATCAGATCCTTGCTGCAGGACCCCTTTCCATTGGGTTGTTTCTGCAGCTTTGGGTTGGGTCAAGTCAACTTGACCCAAGCCTGACCTGAAGTAAACTCAGCACATGTCACAGGAATGTACGCGTTAGGCCTTTTCCTCCATCTCCCTGCCTCCATTGTGCAGAAAGAACAGAATAGGAATGGGGAATCGACTTCTTATTTGATGTGATGTGCTGACACCGGTAGAGGACCTGGACCTTGCCGAACGTTGATGAAGATAGGGTTTGATTGGTGTCAAGGATGAAAATAGCGGTTTGGTGGCAGGCCAAAGCGGGCGCTACGTAGTGCCGATGCGATTTGAAAAAATTGCCCAAAAAATTTGAAAAAATTCCAGAAAATCCAAAAATTTGTAAAATGAAAAAAAATGTGTTTCTTTTGCAAAAGTGTTTCTTTTGCAAAAGTAAGAAAAGGTGGCATAGCGGTGCTTTCAATATATGAGATCCTGTATCGCTATATAAATAGAAAATAATAGTAATGATTAGTTTTTCACATGTATTCATGTTTCGTAGTCATGCTAACTTAGAAAGTAATGAAAAACTCATAAAGATTTTTCTGTTAAAAATTAAATTTGAATAGAGCCTACTTCCTAGTAAAATGAAAAGGGCTCATTTTCTATTAAAGTGTACTTTGGCCAATGCCTTATTTCAGTATTTCCTATTAGATTGAAATTTGGCTAAAACCTATTTCCAATTAATGTGAAACTTGGCTGGAAAAAATTTCTAGTCAATGTCAAAGTTTGCTATGGCCCTATTTTCAATTAGAGTGAAATTTTATTGGGTTGCATTTCTAATTAGAGCGAAATTTGGCAAAGGCTCTAATTTCAATTAAGTTATATTTGGTTAAGACATGTCCTTTTTATTTAACACTTGAGCATCAATGTAGAGCCCATCAATGGTTAGTTAAGAAGACAACAGCTTTTGAGGGGCCATTTATATTTTATTTAAACCTTTTATAAAGTGGGTCGCTGTGGGGCTGGGGGCCACAAATTACCTTAAATGAAACAGATGGAAGGGCCATATGCTGCCCGCTGCCCAATGCCCTATTTCGTGTGAATGGAAGGATCGAGAGACAGCGGGAGAAGGGGGAAGGAAAAGGAGGAAAAAGAAAAGAAGATAAGAAGAAGAAGAGGAGGAGGAGCACCCCGCCGCCTCCTCATGCTACTACTGATTTCTACTGCATCCAGGTATGTTGTCTAAACTCTAAACTGCTATATCTCTCTCCCTTCCTTTCTTCATTTTTTTCCCCTTCCTTCTTGTTTTCCTATTCTTTTCTTTTTTTTTCCCTTTCCTTTCTTCTTCCTTTTCCACTAGTCAAAAAAACGATTCGAGGGAGGAGGGTTTGGTTTGTTTTTTTTTTTTCCCCTTACTATTCATGGTTTGTAACGGCGCCAATGTAACGTGGCGGCCTGTATCGGCCGCTACGCATACAGGCCGCTACAAGTGCGATACCCCATTTTTCCCAGATAGCGTGGCGGCCACTGCTACCACAACCGATGTGTAGCGGCCAATATTTTCACCCATGATTGGTGTAATGGAATTGCGGCTACTCAGTGGAGTTGAAGACAACGGAAGCAGCGGAGGCAGTACGCAACAATCCCGAGCACAGTAGGTGAGCGGCAACAGCGGTCGGCAAAGCATGGTGTCAGGTACGCTCGTCCTTCCCTTTTCGCTCATGCATTCTCTTGCTCTCTCTGTTCTTTACGCTCATCCTTCCCTTTTCGCCACCTCATGCGTTCTCTCGCTCTCTCTGTTCTTTTTTTTTTTTTCTCCATTTGTCACCAGTGGAGAGGTGGTGGCTTTAGAGGGGGTTCTACAGTTCAAAGGTGGCGGGGAGGGGTTGGGATTGCGGGAAAGGTGTACACTTTGGGGATCATGTGGATTTTTTTTTTCTAGACCCTGGGGTGGGGCGATTTGGCAAGGAGGGCGTGAGGTGGGGGTGGGATTTCGGGGACAATGGAGGAGATATGTTGGGGTCTTGAGATGGTGGTGATTTGGGTTGGGTTTTGGCGTAGGGGTTTGGTTTTTGAAGATGGTAGTACGGGATGGGGTATGGGATTTCGGCAATGAGTAGGTTTCGGGAAGCAGGGATTTGGGACGATGGGTGGCGGGGAAGACAAAGGGTAGATGACGTAGGTGGTTGTGATTCTGTGAAGATGAGCAGGCGGATCGGTGGGGATGGATTGGAGAATGGATGGATAGGGGTAACACGCCGATTAATCGAAGGATTATTAGGCTCTAATACCAATTGATGCAATCCTAAGGTTATGATCGCAGCTGCCGAAGCACAATCAGAGGTTTCCGTAGAAACAATCACACAAAAGAAAATACTCTCCAACGATAAATCTCACAACCACAAGGGAATAATTCTATTAACTCAAATCTGAGATTATGATCTCTAAAATGCCATATATATAATAAAAGAAAAAAAAATTAATGTATAATAAAAGAAACTTCGGGGCTAAAGAAACAATCCTAATCAAACTAGGAAATAAAAATAAGAGTCCTATCCGAATTAGAACGTAATCCTAACTACAATTGGATGTTAAAAAAATAAATTAGAAATTATATCTCTAAGTAATTTTGGGTGGTCCCACACATGGGCCATGAGTTAGTCTCCAATATAACATTGTTGTTGCATCACGCAAGCACAAAATCGGGCACATGGCAAATTTATACCGTGTCCCAGCATCACTCAGCCATATTTATACCCTGAGTGTTATCATGCTTCACTAGCACAAAATCGGGAAACAACAAAGTTTATGCCCCTGTCCCAACATCACTCAGACAAATC
The DNA here is from genome assembly GCA_028538565.1 of Umbellularia californica. Lineage (NCBI taxonomy): Eukaryota > Viridiplantae > Streptophyta > Magnoliopsida > Laurales > Lauraceae > Umbellularia > Umbellularia californica. Next base: position 13,246,471 of record JAPQWN010000004.1, on the reverse strand, counting down.
TATACCCTAGATACTATCACGCTTACAAGCACAAAATTGGGCACACAAAACAATTTCTAACTTGTATCCAAACATCACTGAGCCAAGTTTATACCTTAAATGTAATCATCTTAGCTCAAAAAACAAATATATATATATATATATAATACTTTGAGCCCGGTCCCCACTCAGAAGTCAGCACCTTATACCCTGAGTGTGGCCGAGATTGACCCTTAAGGTCTAGTCACACACACCACACATGAATTAGAAACAAACAAAATAACACCTTACTCATACTTAAATCATCATTCTATTCCAAAGATACGGGAAACAAGGAACAATGATCAAAATCTGATCCTTTAGATGGATGTTCCTCTTTGGATAAACAAATCATGTTGTGGGACCTGTAAACATGACTCAAAACGGGGATCTTACATAACTATAAATGACATTTGTTTATTTTGGGCTTTTTTTTTTTGGGGTGGGCGGGGGGGGGGATCTCACTGCAATGCAGCTTTAAGAAGAAGAGATAGTTGGCCCTTTTTCTCCAAACAGTATAGCTTTAATGTTTAAAAATATCTCTGCAGCATGTACTTTCGCTTCCTTCCATTTTTTTTTCTTGTCCATCATTCAACTCTAGGCAACATAGGAGATCCAGAAACCCAGGACCAAAATAGTGATAGTAGCGTGCGTAGCGGCCAATGTCCAAAACACTACGTAGCTAGCGTTACATAGCGGCGTAGCGGGGTGAATTTTTTGGCAGTAAAAAAAGTTGAATCTTGGGTAGAAATCAATCTTATGTTTTTTTAGTGATTTGGAACCATACCAAACCAAACCAAACCAAGCCTTTTCCCACTAGGTGGGGTCGGCTATATGGATTTGACGACGCCAATCAAATCTGTTTAGGGCCATGTCCTCCGTTAGACAAAAATAACTTTAGGAAAGGCTAATGAGGAGAAGAAGCTTGGCACTGCTATATTCAAAATAGTGTAGCGGCCTCCACCGCTACAGCCGATAATGCAGTTGCCGTGTAGCACTATGTTTAACCATGCTAGCAGCCGCCATGTAGCACTATGTTTAACCATGCTAGCACCCGTTTGGTGAAAATGCCACTTTAGTTAAAATGACACTAGCAATCGCATAGCGATCCCTCCACTTTTCCCACCTAGCCCTAATCATATTTGCTATTTTTAGCAAAGAATTTCTAGTGCTGAAATGATTATTAAGAACAAGTCAGGATTATCTAACTCAGCTACATGTTTTCTACCTATTTTTGTTCATACTCTCCTATGTCAGCCCAGAACTTGTAATAGTTATCACCTAATGAGACAATGCATAAATCAAGCACAAAACACTCAATCTATTACTTATGAAATATCATTAACTCCGTGTGTGTTGTCAATATCTCTACATGTGATTCGTTAGTTGTGGCTAGGGCATATTTTGTACTTTACCATTTCCATTTGTAGTTATTCCCGTCTTTAAGCGATTTAGTACTTGAGCACCTCAAAATCCATATTGTGCATTTTCTATTTTCTAGTTTCTTCCTGAATCGACTTTGATTTGCAACAGTAGCATTTTACTAGAAATTCAACCTGAAGAAGTATGTACATTTGTATCACCCGGATCAAGTCCCCAGCCTTACCATTGATGACATAAAGTCAAGTATGCATGTCAATGATTACAATTCATGCGAATAAGATATGTATTGTCAGTTTGTCACACCTCAGGCTAAATTAATAAGCAAAAACAACTAGATTAGTTGTTGAGTATAATATACAGCTACTCTTGTTTAACAATGCTTCATATTACTAGTAGTTAGGCCTATTTTGCATCAACTAGATCAATGATGAAAATGATCAATGAATCAAACTGACCTTTACATAGACAAAACTTGCATTGACACAAAGAGCAAGATTACTAGGAAGAGTCCACGGTGTCGTTGTCCATGCCACAAGAGCTGCATTATGTGGATCACCAATTATTGGGAAAGAAACCATGATTGCAGGGTCAGAAACTTCCTACAAAAAGGTTACAAAGTTGAAAATAAACTAGTCAGACCATAAAATGCAAATTAAGTCATTGTCCAATTTACAAAGACAAGGTAAGAAAATTCAGCAGAGACTCCAGCAGGTTACCTTATAGTTCAACCCGGCTTCAAAATTTGAAAGTGGAGTTTTGCAGCCAGTGCTGTATGGCATAACCTACAAAAATAACATTACAAATTTCACAGTCCACACAGCAACAACCAGTAAAAACCTGTACAAAGCAATTTGGGCTTCCGGTTTTACCTAGTACATCAATATATATATATATCAAATGTTGATCAAAAAGTTCCACTAATATCCACTTCAAGATTAATAATAATGGCGATGATGATAAATTGATAATAATTATAAATAGATAAAATCCACTCATACATTCAAACCAGTAGCAGTTTGGAGAGCACACAAATGCACCTTAAAACTCGGGTATTTTGGATTCTCTTAGGATGTAGGAGTCATAGGACCCTTCTGCTTAAATTAACATTGATGAAGTGCTGACACTTCATACCAGGCAAAAAAGGCTAGAAAAAGGAATGTATAAAGTAAACTGCTTCAGTTTTCACAATTCCCCAAATAATCATCCACTCCTCTAATTAACACTCATTTCACAATAACCCAGGGGCGGACCCATGTTGATCTGACCTGGGGTGGTCGCCCCAGGTCAGATCCAAAAATATAAAAATTTGAATGGGCCCTACCTATAACCCCAAGTAAGTTAAAATGATAGCCCCACCTAGCTGACCCTTTCTTCTGTTCGTTGGTGGAAAGGAACCCAAATAAAAAACCCTTTTCTTTCAATCTCTACGGGAGAGTAAGACCATGCAGTTCGTCTCCATGCTATGATTGAAGGAGGAAGATGAAGACTCTTGTTTGCTCTTCTCCACCTTTACGTGATCTTGACCTTGCTTTCTTAGATAATGTTTCTCTTTTTATTAGTTTTATCATCTAGGCCGTCTCCAAATCTGCCATTGTAAAAGATGTTGAGGGAAGATATGGTGGAACTAGGAGTCGGTGGCAACACAGGAGAAGGGGTTGAAAGAACAACTATGCGTGGTTTGTCTCTCTTGCCTTGTATGAGTGATGGATGTCTTTGTAGAGATAAGAGAGAGATAGCAACATTGAACTTTCATTTGCTTGAAACAAAGGCAAGGAAAAGAGGTGTCTAGTAAGGCTCTGCTTCTCCTTCTCTCGAAAGAACCCCGTAATGGAACCCTAGATTATGATCAATGAAATTTGAGAAATTAGTGCTAAATCCGAACTCTTAATCTCTAAATCCAAATTCCAAACCTAAATCCCCAAATCATAATTCCCCTAAGGCATAATTCCCCTAATTCATAATCCATAATCCATAATCCGTAATTCCCCAAATTTCCCATTTTTTGGAAATTTCTATTAGGAGCTTAAAAAAAGGATAAAAACTAAAAAGATACTAATTTTCACAATATAATGATTATTACTTTTTTGGGGTCTCTGGAGTTGCTTTAGTATAATTTAGTATTGTTATAGTGTGGTTGCTAATTGATGCGCTAATTTTTTGAGGAATTGAAGGCTTATTGATTAAATTGGTGTTTGTAGTAGGATTCCTATAAAAAGTTGTTGAGAATTTTAACGCAATTGAATTTATCTTTAAATTAGATATGAAAAAATATAACAAGAACAATCAACAACTAATCTATTTAAATGCAATACTTTTTCTCCTTTTCTATTGTTAATGTGAAAAAAAAAATATGGCTATAAATGTAGATTATTGGTAGTTGGCAATGATTTTAACGCAATTGAATTTCTCTTTAAATTAGATATGAAAAAATATAACAAGAACAACCAACAACTAATCTCTTTTTCTCCTTTTCTATTGTTAATGTGAAAAAAAAATGTATCAAAAGAATGATTGAAGTTTTCAATTGACCATTGTAATCCTGGGTCCGCCACTGCAACAACCCAACAATGAATTCCTAGGAATTCAATAAAAATTAAGCAAACAGACCCTCAAAATAAAATCTCAATTCAAAGAGTGATATACCCAACGAAAAAACAGTTCCAGAATCACCTCAATAGCATTGAGGCAAATGTAATTCCAATGAAAAACCGCATTTATTACAGAAATGCGCAGCCAGGAAAAAAACCCATGTAATGTATTTATACCTTGAATCCTCTATACACCAGGCCCTTCGAATATAGCTGGGCGAAGACCCACCACACCCCCTCCATGTACGATGGGTCCATCGTCTTGTAATCGTTCTTGAAATCGATCCACCGCCCCGTCCTCGTAATGATCTTCTCCCACTCTCCGACGTACCTCGTGACGATACTCCGGCACTCCTCGTTGTACACATCGATCCCCATTGCCAGCACGTCCTCCCTTGTCTTGATTCCGAGCTTTATGTCGATCTCGTACTCGACTGGGAGGCCGTGGCAGTCCCACCCGAACCGCCGGGTGACGTGGTGGCCGATCATAGTTTGGTAGCGGGTGACGACGTCCTTGATGGTGCCGGCGAGGATGTGGCCGTAGTGGGGGAGGCCGGTAGCGAAGGGAGGGCCGTCGTAGAAGATGTATTCCGGCATGGATTCCGTCCGTTTGAGCTGGTTCTCAAAGGCTTTGATGTCTTCCCACATTTGGATGATCTTCTCCTCTTGCTTTGGGAAGGAGAAGTCCTTCCCTTCGCAGACCTCCTCCATGGCAGGAGAAGGGTTTAGGGTTTTGGGAGGTTGCAGAGATAGATTTGGAGGTATGGATGTGGTCGTCGCAGATGGGAGTAATAGCAGTTGTGTTGGAGACAAGGTTTCTAGGGCAGTTTCATGGAAGATATACACATCTGATTAAGCCGTGGTTTTGAGGGCAGATTAAAAAATTTTAAGCTGTGGGTTGACCCGAAAGTAAGGAGTGGGTTACACAGTGGGCCCACCTAAATGAAAATCTGAGCCGTTCGTTTTGAATAACCCGCCGATGAATAATTATTCGATTTTGGAATTCTTAAATGTGGGCCACATGATCATCGAAAAAAATATTGGCCCACATTGTAAATCCTATGAATGTGGACCCCATATTCTAATTTTTAAAAATGTGTATCATGCCGTAATTTCTAAAGGCAGGTCCTAAATTTATATTCACATAAAGGTGGCCCCACATTATAATTTCTAAAGGATTTTATCGATAAAGTCCTAAAATATAGCAATTTATTCCGAAGGGTTCTGGCAAAACGTTCAACACTAATGAGGTCTTCCCTTCTCACTTTCATTTTTTGGGCACAACAAATTATATGACACCGAAAATAGACAGATTTGATACCACCCTTCAATTAGAATCAGCAAAAGCAATGTCCCCTTGCATAATATGGATTCCAAACATTCATCCACACGATCACGCAAAGAAATATTGAGTGGCGCTATCGTCTCTTTGAGAGTTACCAACATGGATGTACGCAAACCTCCCCTCCTTTGCAACCTTGGGAGATGCCCCGTGGGTTCCACACCTGCTCGTGCAGAAGCCCTCCACTGCCACGTCGGATGCAGTGAGGACAATGTTGGTGGTGCATTTCTTCTCTCCCATAGCTGCAAGCCGTTGGATATGTTTGGACGATAGAGATTTGCCGAGAAGCAGTTATCGTCCAGGATCTGTTTGCCGAGGGTGAGAAGGAGAGGCTTCTTGTTGCTGGATTTGGTGTGGGTGAGGGAGTAGTATTTCTCGGTGGTCTTCCACCACGTGGCAACTGATGGCTGGCTTTGGAATGGAGATGAGAGGGAGGTGAGGAAGTCGATGCCAATGGCTCGCTGGGAGGGCTTGAAGGAGCCGTACATGAGAAGTGGACAGTTGTGGTACTGTAAAGGCATGGGTTGGGCTTGGACTAAAGCAGTCGGTTTTCTGGCTGCCGGACAAGAATGGAAGAAGGAGGAAATGAGGAAGAGGAGCTTCAGAAACCCCATTGTTTGATTTATTGAAATTGAATAGATAGAAAGATTGGGTTTCTGTGGGCTTTTGCAATGTGGAGGAGGAGCTAGAGAGGTGCCGTGGTGAGAAGTGAGGATGTGGAGATGGGTTTATGTATATGGGGATGGGGAAGAGGAATGCGGAGATTGGGAGCAGCAACTGTTGGTGGATGATCAACTTTCGACGGTCTATAACGTGCTTCTTTTAGTTTAACACATTTTTATTACAGCTAAGGGTCTCCCGTCCAGTTAGTGTCTAACCTCTGTGCAGTGACGCTAGCGTCACTTACTCCATATGCGTCACTTACTCCATATTATAAAAAAAAAAAGTACTGACGAACCCCATCAGTATTGCACATTTTGCCGGAACCCTTTGGGATGACTAGTCGTATTTCATGATTTTTCCAATAAAATCCTCTAATTTCTATAAAGGTGGGCCAACATTGTAAATCTATGAATATAGGCTCCCTATCTTAATTTTTAAAGATAGATACCACGTTATAATTTCTATAGGTGGGTCCTATGCATGCAATAATAGAGTATCACAAAAAAAAAAAAAAAAAAAAAAGAAAAAAAATTGGGTCCCACATTGTAAATCTTATGATTCTCTTCCCTTGTTTCTTGAAGTAAAACATTTATAAAATGTTGCCAAATAAGTTTCATACAATATATTCTCAAAAGAGTGACATAATATAATGTTCTCAAACAAGTTCTATAGAGTAAGTTTGGGCACAACAACTTGATTTGAAAACAAAATTAGAAACGGCATGAAAACAAAGCCAAACAGTGACAATGAAAAATAAGATTGTTTTTTTTTTTTTTTTTTTTTTTGTGTTTCTTTTTATCTTATTTTTGGGTTGGGGTGTCACTAGAAACGGAGTTAGGCCCTTTACGATTAGATTAATAATTTTGAAAGAGCTCTTTATGATGCATTGGGGACGGTGGTTGTTTCTTATCCAAGGGGCTGACACCAGCCTAAATCCAAATTTCACTAAAATCGGAGTTAGGCCCCACCATTAGATTAATCATTTTGAAACAGCCATTTACAATATATTGTGACATTATACCCAATTAATTGGGTTGGAACTTTACTCTAGGCAAATGAAGAAAGTTCTTTTATTTTTAAGCTTGTTTCTTTTGATAAATTAATTTTAATTTAATAATAGATATTTACCTTAAACAGATTAGAATCTTTTTTAAGGTATGAACTATACATTTTAAATAAATGCATTTTGTGTTTGTTAAAATTTTATCAGAGTTTTTTCTTTTGCTAAAAAAATTCTCAATAGTTCTTAAACAATTCTCTTTCATTTCTTGAACCAACTCACTTTTTAAAATAAATCTTGAGAAGGATAAAGGGGGCACTTGTTTGTTATATATTTATTTTCTTTTTGATAATATTTCATATAAAATACAAAAAAGTTAATATATTTATATTACATGGGCCTTTGCTGCTAGTCTGTATTTAAGCCTTGTCAATTGAAGTGTTTGAGATTATTGAAGTTCTCATCTAAGAGATAAGAGAGTATTGAAGGTAGTCCATAGTGGAGGATAGGGGTGTAAAATAAAATCGAAAAACCGACTAACCGAATTGAACCAAACCAAACCGCGGTTAATAACCGTGTTTCATGGTTTGGTTACGGTTACGGTTATTGAAATTGTAAAATCTTGATTGACAGTTCGGTTACGGTTTTTGTCTTTACTCACGGTTATTAACCGAATCGAACCACTAACCCCGGTTCGGTTAACCGTGTTCCCAAAACACATGGTTAACCGAACCATTTTGCTAATAAGAATAAAACTTAAGGGTTTGAATGAAAACTACTTTTTCTTTTTTTCTTTTTTTTACAGTAACATATTATGCCATTCTCCAATTATAGTTTTTTTTTTTTAAGTTTTATTGGTAAATGGAAAATTTTTCACAAATTTTTTAAAGTGATAATTAACAATAATCGAACCGTTAACCGCGGTTAACCGCAGTTCGGTTTTTAACAGTTTTTCATGGTTTGGTTATAGTTACGGTTTTGAAAGACCGAAAACCGTGAAATACGATTCGGTTTAACGGTTTTCCCAACATAAACGGTTAACCAAACCGTTACACCACTAGTGGAGGACCCATGATTTTAGTTTGAGTGGAGCTGATGATAATCAATTGAAAGATTCAATCATTCATGTGCTCAGTCAAACAGTAGGCCCACTCTTATTGTTATGAAATTTTAGCATATATCCTTAAAGGATATGAGATTCTTCTTAAACGATGCAAATTATCTCTAAGTCAACGCCACGATGGCGTTCCATGCTAACTATTCATTTCATGCGCTCAATTGAACAGTGGGACCCACTTCTATTGAAATGATATTCTATGATATGTCATTAGAGTGGATGACATTCATTTTGACCAATTCGAACTATCATTTTGTGGGCTGTATGGTGATTCTCAGAGCCCTATAAGTTCTATAATAGCTACAACAAAGAATTAGAATCGTCTTTGTCACCATCGAATCAAAACCCAATTTTCTCATTACTCTCGTTATTCCTCTCCCCTCTACCTCTCACTCATATCAATTATGGTCATGATTACCACATGTGGACCCCACATCCACATAACAAAACTCTAACCCATTTCCCACTTTCTCAAAAGATTCCATATCCGCCCTTATTTCTTCTTCTTTTTCTTTCTACCCGTTCTCTATTAGCTCTTCCTCTCTTTCTCTCTCTTCCTCTCATTCTCTCCTTTTTTCTGCTTCGAGGGTGGGGCAAAATCCATTTTGAAGGTGGTGGAGTATCGGCCGTATCACTAATAACCCATCGGCCATCTTAGGAGTTTTCCAAATCTTGCGGGGTGCAGCCTCACTCACATGCCATAATGTGGGTCCGCCCCTAGTAGTTCGGATGATTACATGAATTGAAACTTTAAAATTTCAGTGATGAACAAGAGACAAGTCAGTATCTAATTTAGACTCTTTTCGGTTCACTTAAAACAATATCGTGGGCCGTTTCAAAAAAAAAAAAAAAGAGAATATCGTGGGCAAGTCTCTTCAACCTAATTTGATAAAAATAACGTTCTCTAATCTTTAAAAAAAAAAAAAAAAAAAAACAATGGTTGCAGCAGCATTGAAAAATAACCCACTAATATATAACCACCATGGTAGAGAAAAAAATGAGAGGTCAAATTAAAAGGACATGTATATTGCGATATTGCAATATATGGGCAATTTTGTCATTTCAAGCCCCTTAGACTAAATATATCTTTTTTTTAAAAAAATATTTAAATATTTTTTATTAATCAATATAATTCTTATTTGTGAAAAAACCCTCTCTTTAGAAATGGGATATTACGGACTGCACTTAGATCTGGCATTTACCTAGAATAGTCAAAGTCTAAATATTTAATGCAGAGTTGTTTGTTCTATAATGATAGATAGATAACACATGGCTCTAGGAAATTGCGGAACACAATGTGTGCGGTATGTACGACACTAGGATATTGCGTACCACAATGTGTGTGACATCACACTGCCCTAGCATATTGGATGAGGGAAATACTTGACTGTTCAAGGGTGAATATCAAGTCTAAGGGGAGCTCTACAAGCAATAGTCCTTTAAAAATTCACAATTAACAGCATAGATGCACTTTTTATAAGAATGTCATCCTTTCCCTGTGTAGACCAACATAGGATGATCCAATTTACACAGGGTTTTGTATGCATAGAAACATTGACCACACAAGGTGCGCCAAATATCATTCTATTGGGAATCATAGGGAATTGCTATGGATAGCAACTCCCACTTTGGCCACTGGGCCAACTCAGTAAAAAATATATATATATATATATATATATATATATCTTGTTGTCAATTAATCTCAACTCTCAATTTCAAAGCTTCAAAAATTAAATTTTTTTATAGGTGCATTTATTTCTCTGCTTGAAAACATTTAAAATACACAAACTATTAACGAAAGAATCAATAAAAGGTAAATATATCAACATATTGCGAGAAAAAATAAATAAATAAATGAAAATAAAAGAATAATAAGAATCATACCTTAAACCCTCTGTACACCAGGCCCTTCTTGTAAAGCTCAGCAAAGACCCACCACACCACTTCCATGTACCACGGCTCCATCGTCTTGTAATCATTCCCGAAGTCGATCCACCGCCCGGTCCGCATTACAATCTTCTCCCACTCTCCAACATACCTCGTGACGATGCTTCTGCACTCCTCGTTATACTTATCGATCCCCATTGCAATCACGTCCTCCCTTGTCTTGATCCCAAGCTTGGTATCGATCTCGTACTCGACGGGGAGGCCGTGGCAGTCCCACCCGAAACGCCGCGTGACGTGGTGGCCGATCATCGTCTGGTATCGGGTGACGACGTCCTTGATGGTGCCGGCGAGGATGTGGCCGTAGTGGGGGAGGCCGGTGGCGAAGGGAGGGCCGTCGTAGAAGATGTATTCCGGCATGGATTCCGTCAGTTTGAGCTGGTTCTCAAAGGCCTTGATGTCTTCCCACAGTTGGAGGATCTTCTCCTCTTGCTTTGGGAAGGAGAAGTCCTTCGAATCACATACATCGTCCATGGCAGGAGTGGTTAGTGGTTTTGGGAGAGGATATGTGTATTAAGGCTTGTAAGTGTGGGAATTGAAATGAAAGCTTTTTAAGGGGAGTTGGTTGGGTATAAGAGCTGTGGGCGTGTTTTGCAAGCGGGAATTTTGCTTTATTCCGACTCCATTTACATATCTTTCAAGACCACTTTCTATCAATAGGCGGTCACTTTTTTCATCAATATTGAAGTCGCTTCTTCTTCGAGGGATGTGATGTTTTGTTCACCAGCTGGCACTATTTTCTGGGTGCAGGGAGTAGATGATGGAATGATTAGAAAGATAGAGGCTATAAAGATGTTCTCTTCGCCTGAGAGGGAGAGATGGGCAACCGCTCCAGGAGAGTGGAGAGAGGGGGTTAAAAAAGGTGACCGACCAAAGGAATCTCCCCTCGGAGGTAACCAATAAAGAGGAGTAGTGATCCTCTGAAGCTTTTCCTCACTGCGTGGGGAAGCCGACGATCCGGACTCAATACAAAGACTGTGAGTCAAGACGCCCAACAAAAGGAGTGCAGGTGTATTGTGAATCTTGCAAAGTTATGTAGAGAGGGAATCTTACAACATGACATAGGAAGCTGAGTGAGAAATAAATGAAATCGACGTTTGACTATAGGGAATATTAAAATGACTTTGAATTCAGTATATCATAGTATAAAGTTATGTGCAATTGTGCCCATATTTTACACCCTGAAACAATAGAAAAACCCATTAAAAACTCAGGTTCTTTATTGGGATTGAAGCAATTATTATTTTGAGCTTTGGGATATCACACGATTTTTATTTAAGCTTAATTTTGATGAAAGTTTTGCAGCCAAATTAAGAAGGTATTGAAGCTGTTATAAGGTATTGTAGTGGTAATGTGTTGAGAAGTTTTTCACACCTGTGTATTGTTTAGATGCTAATGAAGCAGAGGTTTATACCATTCCAGTAGGATGTTGTGAGTTACGTAGGTTGAGAGGATGTAAAGCAATTATTGAAGGTGATTCTTTTTCAGCTATTAATCCTTGGAAATTGACAGATTGGGTGGAGGATGTTCAAGATATTTCCAGAAAATTAAAGGCTACTTTTCGTCATGTTTTAAGAGAAGCAAATGTAATGGTGGATGATCTAGCGAAGGAGGAAGTTATTCGATCCTTTATTAATTTAGATGTTTAATTCTTTTGTTTTTTAGTAGGTGTTGTGTTTTTGGTTTTTTTTTCTTCGTGTTTGTAAGATGGTTTTAGCTTTGTTTTTTGTTTCTCTTTTTTGAAATGATAAAATTTACCATTATTAAAAAACAATTGATTTTCAAAACTTTTCTAACTAAGTCAGTAGAGGGAAACTCTTTCCAAATCTTTATAATTAAGTTCATCGACTGCTACATAAGAATGCATCATTTATCTCATGATAACCTTAAACCTCCACTTTTGCTAATGCATCTACTAAATATTTGTGTTTATTTCTTTTTTTATGATTTTTTTTCTTTTATCAGTTTGATGAAAGCATGCTTTTAATTGGTATGGATATCTAGTCTTGATTTCTCTCTTTAAAAAAGACCACCCCATAAATTTTCAGTAGTTTTTCAGTCCTTTTCAAGGATATTTCCGGGTGACATGTTTGTTTTGGGTCATTTTCCTATAGTAATGAAATGAGCAGTTGAAGGACATTCATATATCAATGCATTGATTAATTACTATTTATAAATTTGTAGGATATGTGTTCAAAATTGATCATTTGTGCTTCCATTTATGCAATGATTCTAGTAAAGTATATATGCATTGATTAATTAGTAGTCTCAAAATTGCTCATCTGCATTCAAAATTGCTCATCTAAGGGCCCAATTTTGCAATAATTCTTGTAAGCCATTAATACATTTATTAATTGGGGCTTTTGGCAGTAGGTCCCTCATCATTTGCTTTTATAGCCTGAGGTCCACAATATTTTATCGTACCGACGGCAGTCCTCTCATAAACATGATGTAGTGAAAAAGACAAAAAGGCCCCTGTACACGTCAGCAAAAAGGCTTCACTTGAAACCATTTCAGAGAAGCAAAAAACAGGTTCATCTGAATCGCAGAAGCAAAAAGCAAAGACGAAGCAAACTGCAAGACGTAGAAGCAAGCTCAACTGATCGAATACCTCCATCATCTGAATCGTCTTCACTTTTAAGGTTAGAAAAAATACTTCTTCCATTCCTAAAAAGAAGATGTACAATATAATTTCTTCTGAATAAACTAAAAACCTAATTTGATTTCGTTATTATTTGATTTTATCTATTATTTATGCTCAACTCTATATAGACAATGGCTAGAACAATGTCCTCGATTACCTCAAGTTAAGAGAAAAAGCAAGCGAAATTGCAACCAAAGCAAGAGCATGGTCAATCAAAAAACAGAAAGGGTTTTCTCAGTTTTAAAATCATTTTATCTAACTTTGAAATGTATTTAACTGAGTTGTCTTAGTCTGATATCAAATAAAGGACTTGAAATGCGTTTTGTTTCAAACTCAGATAAATTTGTTATGGTCCAAACTTAGATAAATTTGTTCGAAACTTAGAAAAGTTGTTCAAAATTCAGATAAATTTGTTTGAGTTTTGCTATAAGTTCAGATAAGTTTGCCAAAAACTCAGATAAATTTATCTGAGTTTTTGGCAAATTTATCTAAGTTTTTGTCCAGTTTATCAGAGTTTATGGGAAATTTATCTGAGCTCGGCGACACCGAAAGTCATTATACGGAAAATCAGATTCTAATAAAAACCAAATTCCAAATAAGAACACTTGATGACCATGATCCAATTGAGAAATGAGAGAGAGAGAAAAGAAGCAAAAGAGCAAATTGCTCTCTTTCAAATCAGTTGTAGAGAGAGATTTGGAAGAGACTTCAAATGAAAGAGTAAGAGAAAGTAAAACAATTTCTATCTTTGAAGAAATGAAAGAGAGAGAATCGGAAGTCATGGTGGCGATGGAAGGTGCTCTGCAACGATACTCCATAACCATGGAAAATAACGGAAAATTGAAAATGAGAGAGAATAAGACAAAAGGATTTTTCCGAGACAATAGAGAATAAGAGATAACTTCGCCTACGAATGAGGGTTGAAAGGGGCAAATTAGTCATGAAAATATATGACGTTGCGTATTAGGGACCTCTCATCAAAATATCTGAACTGTCTGGACTATAGGCATTAAAGAAAAAGTTGTTGAACTAGATGCCATAGAAGACCGTGCTCAGGGACCGTTGGCTAATTTACCCTTATTAATTAGTGGTCTTAAATTTCCTCATTTGAGTTTGAAATTGCCCGCCTTTGCTTCCATTTAAGCAATGATTCTTGCAAATCATTTGGGGATGTTTGGAAATCAAATATTTCTAAAGATTTTGCTATATTTTCTCCTACTTTAGAATGTAATCTACACACCTAAAAATTAGGTGTTTGGATAACTTAGAAAGTATCCTACAATATCTCACTTTCTTATAAAAAAAAACCTTCATATTATAATATTCAAGTATATTTTGTATAAAACAATCTTTTGTTAAGAAAATGGTTCTCAATATTAGATGGGACCTTTAGTATATTGATTTTATGTGGGTCCCATAACCCTATCATAATTACATAGTTTCTTTATTGATCACTAATATTAGGTGGGTACTACAAATATCACATTAGGCAATTTCTACCATGATTACCAATATTAATGGCTCCCTAGTGATTACTATAATTTGCTTAGTTAATATGATTATTAACATCAAATGGGTCCCACATTGATTTTTCATAAATGGATTAGTCAATGATGTTTAACACTTGCTAGGGCTCTTTGCCATAATCACCATTGGATGCATTACATTATGGTTATTTACATTTGGTGGACCCACATTGATTAAAATATACATTGCTCGTGGTTTTTAAAATTCAATCTAATGATCTTCTAATTAGATGGTCCTCACCATGGTTACCAATATTAAATCACTCTAGTATGACTATTAGTTAGTGGGTTCTCATTGTGTCAATCATCCCGATTTCTCTATTCATTCCTTATTTTGATGCATCATCTTGTGAAGGTTTTATAAATTGCCAAACATTTCAAGGTATATTGAAACTTGTAGACATTGCCAAACACCCTAAGTAATACAAATTATAATATGACATAGTTTTATATATGTGATGATGAAATCTTACAATACTTAAGTTTGGTGATATTATGTTCTTCTTTTATCCAAACACCCCCTATGCATATATATATATATATATATATATATATTGCTATGGATTTTTTTTTTAGCTATTCATGTACATGCCAATCTCGAGTCAAGAAAACAGAAGATATCAATCGTATAGAGGTGGAACCATGGCTCAAAATCGCGGTATCGGTGGCGATATCGGTCGGGCCGAAAAATTGATATGGTATCAGTTGCGGTTATCGGTCCGCCACGGTGTGAATTTTTTCTTTAATTAATTTTTTTGAAAAAATATCCAAAAATTTTAGAATTTTAGAAAATGCTAGAAAATAATATTTTTGTTCCATTAATAACAACTATAGGACAAAATACCGGTCTCCTTAAGTCATAAGATCACGTATCGCTAGCTAACCATTAATTTATTAAATATTTCAAATTTTAATGTATGTTTGGTGCGATTTAAGAAGTTATTTCACTGCAAAGTGTTAAAAAAGGGCATTTTCCTTATCTTTCCTAAAAAAATTAACTAGAGAACAAGCTTGCCCCTTTCAACTAGTCTCATATTTCTTTGCGATTCCTACTCTTTGAAATAATTGGAAATTGATTATTTCAAAAACATAAAAAAGATCTTTATGTTATGAGATATGGATCTTGGGTGGATGCCCACTTAATATGAGTTAGGGTTAGAATTAGGGTTCATCTCTTGTGAGGTTACTTTGCCTATAAAATAAATAGGCTTCTCCTTTTGTATTTGTACACAGATAATGAGATAATAGAAAACTCTCTCTTCTCCCTTTAATTTTCTTTCTCTTAGTCTCTCTTTTCTAACACGTTATCAGCACGATTTGCATATGTTTGAGAAAAAAAAACCAATCGGTTTGCTCCCCTCGGGTGGCATGCGTGACTTCTGTCTCAAAAATTTTCCATCGGTTGGCGTGCTTGACTTCTCACAAATTTTTTGTTTTTTTGCTTTGGTTTACTGCAACTGTTTCAAAATCTCTTCAACTCGAGAAGCGTGCAAACAAAAACAAGTTTTTCAAAGCCGCCAGGAACATAAAAAAAGTTTTTCAAAAGAAAAGAAAACCAAAAGTCTCTTTTTTTTTTTTGCCTCGGTCTGCATGCTTGAAAAGAAAAGAAAAACCAAAGTCTTTTGACTTCCTGCTTTGGTTTGTTTTTCTTTTTTTTTTTTTATCTTCCCTTGCCTTGGGTCACGTGCCAGAGACTACTCCTGTTTATTTCTGTGGTCAGTCATAACTTCTTCATCCAAACTCCAATTGACAAACGGCTTGGTTCTACGGATTCGTAGCGACGATCACTACCTAGTACATGCAATAGATCGGCATTTCAATGGTCAAAATTTTTTTGACCTACAATTACGGTAAGTGGTATCTAAACCATAGTCAAAATTTATTAGAAGGCATAAAATCAATTTATAATGCTTGTTTATAGTATTCATAGTATTTTGTTTTCTGTTAATCCTCTTACATACTTTACTTTTTTAAATTTGTAAATACTATGAAGGATCACAAAATAGAATCAGAATTTCTAAATTTGAACATGAAGTTCACTGACCTATGGACCAGAAGTCCTAGAAGTTGGAATACTGATATGAACCTACAGATTCATATCCATAAAATTATAAAGCCATAAATTAAACGTGAAGTTTAGACAGAACTAGAAGTTTTGATCAATTGTTACAATTAGAAGTTCTGCTTCAAACCTGAATATTTGACAAAACCTACAGTTCTAATGAACCTAAAGTTCTAAATCAAGCCTGAAGTCTTGATAAAACCAGCAGTTCTGATTTTCAAAGTTGAGAACCTGATGTTCTAAACTTTTCATTGGCTAATTTTTTTTATGATTAATTCATTCTGATGTTAAGGTTTCATTATTTTTGCTCCTTTTACTTTATTAATTATTTGCACACGGTTAACTTAATATATATTTCTTATTACAGTTCTTGCATGATGTCAAATCTGGTTAAAATTGACTTTAAAACACTTAATATAAATGAGGACAATTACTTATCTTGGCAATTGGATTCTAAAATCCACTTGCAATCTAAAGAATTAGGAGAAACCATAAAGGAAGGTAACAAGATGTTCCCAAAGGAAAAGGCATAAACTCTCATCTTCCTGCGCCATCACATACATGAAGACCTAAAAACTGAATACTTTACTGAGGAAGACCTAGCAAGCTTATGGAAATCCCTGAATAATAGGTATGATCACCAGAAGATAGTCATACTACCAGCTGCCTAGAATGAATGGTTAAACCTGAGGTTACAGGATCATAAAACAGTATATGAATACCACTCTGCCCTCTTCAATATTGTTTTCCTATTAAGATTATGTGGTGAAAAGGTTTCAGAAAAGTAGATGTTGGAGAAAACATTATCCACTTTTCATGCATCGAATGTGTTCCTACAGCAGCAGTATCGAGAACAATGTTTTTCCAAATATTCAGAATTTATCTCTTGTCTCCTAGTCCCTGAATAGAATTGCATAGTATTGATGAAAAATCATAAACAGACCAACTGGATATTTGGTAGTTTTTGAAGTAAATGCTAGTTTTAGCTCAAACAGAGGCAGAGGAGACAAAGGAAGGGGGAAATGAAGACATAACTCCTCCAGGCGAGGTGGTTTTAAAGGTCCCCCTCCAAAATTCAAAAATCACCAGAAGTGGCCTGCCCCTCAGCATAAGAACAACAAGAATTCACCGGGTAATCCTACCCACTGTTCTGATGACACATGCCATAAATGTGGAAGAAGTAGGCATTGGTCAGGCACTTGCCGTGCACCAAAGGAAGTGGCGGAAAAATACAAAGCATACAAGGCATCTGTTCATTTAGCAGACAAATGATCTAAAAGGCTGTAATTGGAATACCATAACACCAGAGAGGCCTCTAATTGACATAACAAACTTGGAGACTTGAGACTTCTTTGAGGATGAGGACAACCAACCTCTGGACAATGAGGCATTTAACACTCACTTGGGAGCACCTCCTGGCATGGTCTAGAAGATCAATAATTCTTTGAACTTTCACAAACTTGATTTTTTTTAGTTCATTTGAGATGCATGTTCTTAGATTTCTCTTTTATGATGGGGATCTTTATTTTTCATTAATATCCTAATTTATGGTGAATGGTTTAATTATTTCAGCTTATATCATGTGATTGCATAGTTATATTGATTTATTATTTAAGATATGGATCATGGAATTGAGGACAATCTATTTTTGGCAAATAGCGTCATAACACACACCATTTTCAAAATCAGAATTTTTTCTCAGAATTGTTGTTCATTCCACGTTAGGTATCCACCATAGTTAGACCTATGCAAATAATTGAAGGCTCTGGAAGAGCCCATATGATGAGACAATATTCCCGCAGTTAATGGGAGATAAGATAGTTCCTGAAGAGCGTATTGTTCCTGTAGAACAACCCGTTCCTGAAGAACAACGAGAACTGACAAGGAATACTTCTGCTATGTTTCATCTAGATCCATATACTTCACAATATAAAGTATGGAGAATTGTGCACTTACAAGAAATGGTAAACAGATTACCTAATGCATTTAACGATGCAGCAAAGGTGACAAAGTCACATGTACCAGGTATAAATGCACCTCCCAAGATTAATGTCCCTGTACGACAGCGTCTAAATATATCAGCAAAAGAATCTGCAATACGCCAGAAGCATGATAGACCTATAAGTTTAAAGGACTCAGCTCTGCGGAAAAGGAGAAATGAACAATCATTATCAGGTTCCTCCCGAAGAGGCACGTAACCCTCCTGAAGAGATTCCTCTCGAAGAGGTAAGTAACCCTCCTAAAGAGGTTCCTTCCGAAGATGCACGTAATCCTCCTGAAGAGGTTCCTCTTGAAGAGGCACGTAATCCTCCTGAAAGGGAGGAGGCAAGTAATGCTCGTGAAGAGGTTTCTCCAGAAGTGACAAACAACCCTCTTGAAGAGGTTCCTCCCAAAGAGGCAAGTAACGCTTCTGAAGAGGTTCCTCTCGAAGAGACACGAAACGCTCCTGAAGACGTTCCTCCTGAAGAGGCAAGTAATGCTCTTGAAAAGGTTCCTCCCGAAGAGGTAAGTAACGCTCCTGAAGAGATTACTCCTAAAGAGGTACATAACGCTCTTGAAGAGGTTATGCTAAAATCCATTCTCTCTAGAATAATAGAAGTCCCTGATGAGACTTTGGAAGCCCCTGAAGAGGCAAAGGTATCTGATAATGAAGAGATCTCTATACTTTACAATTATTCAAGAAAGAGATTGAATAGAAATGATGATGATGATGATTAGGACACAGAACCACGTTCTATAAATCCTAAAAGGATTTCCTTTGCCTGAAGCAAAGCCAAGGAGTACGTACCCAATCTAATTAAGGCACTAGATTAGTATTAAACACATCCTACGATATTTGCATGGAATAACTGATTTAGGAATATTTTATTCTTATGATCGTAGAGATTTCAGTTTTGTAGGATATGCAGATTCAGGTTATCTCTCTAATCCTCATAAAGGTCGATCACAGACAGGTTATGTGTTTCTTAATGGTAATGCGGCTATTTTTTGACGTTCCACTAAACAGACTTTGGTAGCTACTTCTTCCAACCATGCTGAGATTTTGGCTCTTTATGAAGCTAGTAGGCAATGTGTATGGCTAAGATCTTTGATTCAGCATGCTCGTAGTTCTTGTCAATTACCATCTATTGTAGGTATCCCGAATATTATCTATGAAGATAATGAACCATGCATAAAATAGATTCGAAAATGTTTCATTAAAGGAGACAAGACTAAGCACATAGCACCGAAGTTTTTCATCACTCATGAACTTCAGAAAAACTATGAAATTGAAGTCAAGCAAGTTTGTTCGAGTAACAACTTGGCTGGCCTGTTTACCAAATCTTAGCCAAAATCAGTATTCCAGAAGTTTGTATATGAGATTGGCGTGCGTAGCAAACTATGTGAATGATTACTATCATCAAGGGGAGTGGTTTATCAGGGAGCATTCTGAAGTATGCTACCCATGGACATTTATGCGCTGTACTCTTTTTCTTTCTTTAGGTTTTATCCCACTGGGTTTTCCTAACTAAGGTTTTAACGATGCAGCATTATGCACGTCCAACATCAATTCAATGATCTTAAAGAATGTTGTACTCTTTTTTCCTTCGCTTTGGTTTTTCCTACTAGGTTTTCCTTAGCAAGGTTTTTAATGAGGACTGTCTTTGAATGGTGGTCATCCAAGGGGGAGTGTTATGAGATATGGATCTTGGGTGGATGCCCACTTAAGATGAGTTAGGGTTAGATTTAGGGTTCCTTTCTTGTGAGGTTACTTTGTCTATAAATAGGCTTCTCCCCTCGTATTTTTACACAAATAATGAGATAATAAAAAAACTCTCTATCTTTTCCCTCTAATTTTCTTTCTCTTAGGTAGCATTTGGTTCGCTGGAATGGTTGTAGGCAGGAATGGAATGGAGACCGGAATGACAATGGAATGGAATGAGGCAGCAATAGTCAATTCCATTCCAGCGTTTGGTACGCTGAGGATTCAACCCAGTAATGGAATTCTGATTCCTATTCCTGCGTTTGGTACACTGGAATGCCGCTTGGAATGGAATCAAATTTACATAAGATTGACCAAAATACCCTTGTTAGATTCTACTGTCACATTTGCATTGTTTGTGGTGGATGATTTGGGGGCGGGCCCCATAAAGGTGTAGTGAAAAAGTTTGTAATTTCTCATAATAATATATTATTATATTATATTATACTATTTGGGGGTGGGCCCCACAATGTGTAGTGAAAAAGTTTGCATTATAATATTTTGGGGTGGGCCCCACAAAGGTGTAGTGAAAAATTTTGCAATTTTTCAAAATAATATATTCTTATATTATATTATAATATTTGGGGGTGGGCCCCACAATGGTTGGTTGAAAAAACCATGCAACATATCCTCTTTTATAATAGTAGATATAGATAGATAGATAGATATAATATTTTGGGTAGGCCCCACAATGTTTGGGTGAAAAAGATATTATATTATTATTATTATGATATAATAATATATTATTATATTTTATTATAATATTTTGGGTGGGCCCCACAATGGTTGGGTGAAAAAGATATTATATTATTATTATTATGATATAATAATATATTATTATATTTTATTATAATATTTTGGGTGGGCCCCACAATGTTTGGGTGAAAAAGATATTATATTATTATTATTATTATACAATAATATATTATTATATTTTATTATAATATTTTGGGTGGGCCCCACAATGGTTGGGTGAAAAAGATATTATATTATTATTATGATATAATAATATATTATTATAATATTTTGGGTGGGCCCCACAATGGTTGGGTGAAAAAGATATTTTATTATTATTATTATGATATAATAATAATATTACAAGCGAGGGTATTTTGGTCTCAACAAAAAGTTAGAAAGGAATGGAATGGTGATTCCTTCCCCTCCCCAAAGAAATGGTGATTCCCTCACATAAAGGAATGGGATTCCGGAAGTAATAGCCATTCCGTCCCTTTTTGGCGAACCAAATGCTGGAATAGTCATTCCGTTGGAATGACCATTCCATTCCGACCTCCATTCATGCGAACCAAACGCTACCTTAGTCTCTCTTTTCTAACACTTCAAATCAGAACAAAAAACATTAGCAAAAATCCATTACAAAGCCTCTCTTCATGTTCTGCTACTGTGCTACAAGTGGCCAAGCAAAGGAGCTCATGCTTTATAATTAAAAACCCCTCTTGCTAGAGAACATACTACATTCCTTAAAAAAAGGGAAATTTCATGCATCAAAACCATAGTTGCATGACAATAAACTTGCCAAACTCCAAACTTCAAACACTAATGCTCATATTTCTATCTAGAAAGCCAATAAAATCTCTGACCCATATAATCATCAAACCAAAACCCAAAAAGCAAAAACACCATAGTCACACTAATTTCTCATCGAATGTGGAACCGTTAGGAATTTTTTAACAAAAAAATAATTTTTTTTACCTTCTTCTTTTTTCAGCAATTTGAGGGTTTTTAGTCGGAGATAGAGAGAGAGAGAAAGAGAGATATGGTCATGGTTGGTATGCGATTTAGGGGTTTTTAACTAGAGGGATAGAGAGAGACCTATAGAGAGGGAGAAAACGCTGGTGTTGTTGTTGCCGCTGTCGGTGAGGAATGGAGACATTTTTATGTGATTTGGGTGTTTTCGATTTGGGGTTTTAAATGGATGAGAACGGAGAAAACTTTCGATGTTCGTTTGGTTTTTTTTTTTCGATCAAAGGGATTTGAGTCATTTGACGATATCATCAAGGGTTCATCTCAGAAATTACAACAGCTCCTCTAACTCGCATAAATAGGATGAACCTAAAAAAATGAAAAAGAAATAAATGACAAGAAGAAACGACTCTCACCTTGCGATCCCTAAGTCCTCAATCTAGGGGCAGAACCAGGATTTCATCTTGGGGGGGTTGTCAAAACTTGAATAAATTTTTATTTCACCAATCATTATAACTATTACATTTTTAAGGTTTCTTTCGACATAGTTGTAAGTTCAAGCATGAAAAATATATTACGATTTAAGACAAGATTTTACATGAAAATTAAAACTAGTATCTATTCAGCCTTAGCAAAATATAAACAAAGAAAAGTCATAAAATAATTGTTGATTAGTACATTTCTCAGTAAAGGAAGTTTATGAGTAACAGATAAGAAATTCATAACAAATGACCACCACCTTGAAAGTACAAAAAGGAATAAAGAAAGATAAATTCTAAAGACATGTTTGTCATTCAAAAGAAGGGGAAAAAATTCTTTGTAGAATTTTACTTAGAAAGGCCAAATTTCTAGCAATTATTATATAAATATGTCTACCAAATCCAACAGAAAATAAAAAGGTAGAGCGGAGAGAGAGAGAGAAACCCAACAAGACATACATCCTACAAAAAACACCACTCCAAAGTCCAGATCCACAGAGAAATAACAAATTAATCATCAATTTTAAGAGCAAGATCAGAAAGACTGGAGAATCATAAAAAATTGCCCTAATCTTCCGTTGCGTAGATAAAAAAAATCTTCTCATGCTATGAATAAATTCATAAGCCAAGAATCAAAGAAAAAAAAACCAAAACCTGGGGGGGGGGGGACGCATTTTGGACCTATTAGAGGATTTTCCAAGCCTCACCGCCCCCCCGGGCCCTACTGTGGTTCTGGCCCTACCTCAATCTGTCTTCCTCTGTGAAAATCACAGTGCAAGAGATGGAAGACGAAGAGCTCTGTTCATTTTTTTTGTCACTTGATGATATCATCAAGGGAATTGATTGGGGGTAAAATGGTCCAAAAGCAAGTATGAACAACTAAATCTTGGCTTCCTTATTAATCTTCACAAAATTGATTAATTACACTATAAGTTTAATTATTTGGTAAAAATCCCAAGAAACAAAGTGGAAATATCATAAACTACCACGAAAATGATGTGGGAATAGGCCACATAAATTACTACATTATTTATCATGTAGAATTTACTCCCAGCATGCTTGATAATATACAGATTTTCTTTATCGATCCTGTGATGTTTCTAAAAATTATAAATAGCCCATGTGCATCTTCACCAATTCCTGCTTTTTTATTTTTCTCGTTTTTGTATAAGATCAAGTCTTTCAATTTTCAATAAAGAATTATTTATAGAGGAAGAAGTCATCTATGACTCTCCAAATGGGGCATACCCCATAAAGAATCAAAATACAAGGGGATCACAAATTACATGATGTCCAAACTCCAAACCCCTAATAGAAAAAAACACTAGCCTACATCCCAGGCACAAGAAAACTAAGTGCGGAAATAGTCTGTAAATCCAACGTTATCAGATGGGCAAGTACTGCACTGTATCTCCTTAGTTTTTGACTTAAGATGACAACATGAGTTGAATACCCAATGAAGTGAACTGTATTGAATTTTCTAAGTTTCAACTCTACCTTACTAACTTCATATCTTATTGTCTAAGGAGATAACGAACGAGTTCCTGCTTTTTATTTATAGTCTTTGACTAATACTATATAGGGAATTTTACCAAATAAACGTCCTTAAACTTGTATTAGACGGATTTAATCACAAATACACCAAAACACCCATTTTGGTGTTCGAACAGGGATTTTTGACGCCTTTACCCCTTCTTGTGGGAACAACATTGTCATTTCATTATACCCTACAATCTCAATCGAATGATTTCGTTCTCGTTCTCTTCCCCAAACTTTCTCCTCCGCTCCCTCTCCCTCTTTCCCTCTTCCTGCACCGTGGCTTTTGCTCTCCCTTTCCCTCTCCCTCTCCCTCTCCGCTCCCTGCTCTCTCTTTCCCTCTCTTGAACGTCCTGGCTCCTGCTTCATAGTTATTAATTTCGTTTCGTTTCTGCCAAAATGGCCGAAATTTTTCGTTTCGGTCAAGTGGCTAAAACGAAATTTCAACTAAAACTTTTCAGTTTGAATTTCGGTCAATATCGACCGAAATTCAAGATTTCGGCCAATTTCGGCTGAAATTCGGGATTTCGGCCGAAATGTAACTTTTCGGTCGAAATAGAATTTTACAAAATTATTATTATTTACTTATTTTACACATATATTTTGTATTTCTAATATTTTCACAAAATATAATTCCAAAAAAAAATTACTATAATGGATTAAATCTATATTTATTACTTTCTATATTTTTTTACTTATATATGTATGTATATTTTGTTATATTTTCCTTGAAATGTAATTCTGAAAAGTTTCGCCGAAATCCCGATCGGCCGAAACTTTTCATTTTGCAAGCCAGAGAGAAATGAGGTCTGAAACGATATTAACAACTATGTCCTGCTTTCCCCCTCTGCTACCTGCCCTCTAAGCAATTCCGGCTCAATTCTCTGGCAGAACTCCCGACGACTGATCCAACGTCATCTTCTATTTTAGATTTCAGTGAAGGTGATTTTTTCTGTTCTTTTCTCTTCCACATTCTCTATATTGTTGTCTTCTTTTCATTTTCAGTTTCTATAACTGTTTGAATTGTGCAGTTCTGGAGACAGGATCTGGTTTGGGGTATTTGCAGACAAATGGTTGTCTGGAAGTTGCAGCCATGGAAAAATACCCAAATTTGAAGAAACCTCTTATAGTTTATTTTATTTACAAACAAATACTCTTATAGTTGCAACCTCTTATAGTTGCAGACAAATACTTATATCCAACTTTAGAGAGCTGTAGATTGAATTTTAAAGTTTATTTGATTTCCAATACTAATTCGATGAAAGGATAGAACCACATTATTGGGTGTGTTCTCTCCAAAACTCCCAAAATCATCATACAAATAGGGATGTTGTTCAGGAAGGAGTCCATTGGGAGGCAGTTTATGAAGCACTCCATTGGCAGGCAGTTGAGGAAGGATTCCAGAGAAACCACCCTCCATTGGCAGGGGTGTGTTAGAAATTTGAAAAAAGCGTCCTGCCATAGGGGAGAAGTTCATAAATGGATTTGGTATAGGGTTAGGGATGATGGGTTATTAACCAGATTCTTTTCAACATTAGTGCTCAATGGTTGTGCTTGAGTTTATTGGGGGCACACTCATAAAATCACTGATTCTAATTGAATGATCTTTTTTTAAGAGTACACATGTTAGCTTTTGCAGATAGTTTTATTTATCAACAATAAGTCTTGATATTGGGTGGGAAGCATTAAGTAAGGGCTCATTTGACTGTTAGGATTTCTAAGATGCATTGTCAAGTCAGGTATTTTTTGTGTGTGTATGTGTGTATGTGCTAGTGTAAATATATAGATTGGAGGAACCAGTCCTAACTCTTTGCCGGTAATCATTCTTCTTGCTCTTGGGGTTCCTTTTTTTTGTACATTTGAAACAGTTATATAAATGGATTGAGTAGAGCTTATTACTAATTTAGTGATTGATAAACCTCTAATCAATTTTCACAATTAGGACTTATATTTAGCAATTAGATTATGCACCATTGTGAAAGAAGAGCAGCTATCAAGATGTTGCAATAGAACTTGGAAATGAGCTCAAATGCCTTGGCATAGACTCATGATGGCTCTTTCCCTGTTTTCCTCCTACTGGGATCATAGTGTTTTTGCCGTTTGACCTGCTGCTTCATTCAATATTTCATTAGATTTTCATATGGCGGGGTTTTTAATTGAATTTGATTGTCTCTTATGGGTATTGTTTCCCTTCCCTTTTATGGTTCCTCTTTGTTTCTGTGTATAAATTTTTCTTGGTGCTTGTTTTGTTTCTATGGTTTTGGCTTGGGAATTGGCTGCTTGGGTATAGTTTATTTTATTTCCAATACTGAATTCGAAGAAGCAAGGATCCCACCCATTTGATCAATGCATTATAAACAAACAAGTCTGTCTCCCAAAAGAACTTAGAAGAAAGAACTTTTATTCCAGATCTTAATTTAATTAGCTCTTATTCAACAAATTAGAGTTACCAAACGGCCCCTATGTTTACGGAGTACATTGTTACTGTTGGTTTGTATGGTATTAATCCATCAGATGATGTAATTAATTGATTTATTTCTTTATTTATCAATATAATCATGCATTTCTTTTATGAGATGAATGGTGTTTTATCACTTTATGCATAACCAATACATATGACATGATGGTTCATGAGATGAACCGGATCCCATTAGTATATAAAATGTGATATATGTGTATGAAAGGGATCCATATACATGAGACATATGTCACAATTTTTATACTTAAATATCTTCACAACTAGTGATGAGACTGGGCATCTCATCTGATAAGGTTGCAGTACCTTGATCAATATGAAATAATATAGTTTGTCTTGATCACCAGAATGTAAGATTCTAGATCATGGTGCTGGTATATTGGATGTATTAAAGGACCATGAGAAGCACCTTATGGAACACTGTCTTTACTTTAAGGTCTGCTCTCATAATTCCCTAGCAATAGGCTTTCAATCCTGAGACATTAATGAACTCAAGTTTCTATTTATTCATTTGTTTTAATTCACCAATGAGTGAGGCCAACTGTAGCTCAACACCTCGGTGTCTTGGGTACGTGATAGTAGAACTGTGGGAATATTCAATGGTCAAGATGGAATCTATCTATATTATCCCCTTGTGCCAATTAATGGATTTATAGTTATTAAGTGCACACCCATCTCAATTTAGAGTTGATTAGATCGTACTGATGATTACTGTGATTAATTGGGTTTCAAGGATAATAAGATGTGGATCTAATTTGGTGGACAAGACCAATTGATCCATGGATATTGATAGAGGGGCCTACTTGTGGTCATAGGGAAGTTTATGGTCTTCTTTGTAATTTATTTCTAAGACTGGAGTGCAATTGCATTTATATAGTAGAGTTATTTGCAATTAATTGTGGGCCCAGATTGCACATGAGACGTGGGGTCGCAATGTCCCAGTTGGAGCCAGCTTTCTATGGAATTCCTAATGGTCCCCACACTAGCCCAAGTTATTAGAAAGTTAGCAATCCTACTTGAACTTTAAAAAGAAAGGAAATAGAAAGTTACTAATCATATTTGAAGTGAGATTCTAATTATGATACAGTTACTAATTATTATGGAAGTGAGAATTCTATTTTAATTAGTAAAAGAGGAGGTTTCTTAGGGCTATCAATAGTGGAGAGGAGAGCTTGGACACCCCATGCAATTAATCCACTTAGGGATTCACGCCCGAGCTCCTTTGTGCAAAAGTTGTACATTTCTCTCTCTTCCTCTTCTAGTTTCTTTTTCGGTTTCCTTAAGAGCTTTTAGTGGTTTTCTTTAGGAGATCCCACCCATCTCCTTTAGAGAAGAGATTTGATATGGGACATAGCATGGAAGATTAAAGGTCTTGGAGATCCTAAATTTGCTACAAAGAAAGAGTTTCTTCATCTAGCAAGTCTTTTTCTCCATTAGAGCACAACCGAGCTCCAAAGGTATAATTTACTTCCTTGTATGTTGTACATTTGGTGGTTGCTTGATTGGTGCTGGTTTTCTATCTTAGAGATAGTTTTCTACTGATTATGATATAGTTTTCTACTGATTATGATTGATGAGTTTGAGGGATTGGATTCTAGATGTAGTTTGTGGCCTTATGGGTACTTGATCCCTGAGTCAAATGGGTCAAAAGTTTTGAAAATCTATCCACGAGGCTCACTTACTTCCAACAGTTAGAGCATGTTATGCATCATAAACTTAAAATCAGTTGCTCTCTCCAGATAAGTTTTTTTATTTAATTTGTATTGTTTTCCCAAAAAGTTTTTGCGTCCTTAGTAAGCAATTACCGCATTTGATGTTCTTTTATATATGTTGTTACAGGTTAATGGACGATGTAGACTGTGGGGACACCATCTTTATTTTGGATATTCACCTCATCTTTATTCCATCAAATTTAACCATTTCTAGAAATACAAGTCTTAGAATTACTAGGTATTCAAATGCATGAAACAAACATGCTCTTAATCAGATATGCCCTGCTCCTTTCTGCAGCTTAAGACTCTGATGGAGTTTAAGAAATTCTTTTTATTTTCTTTTCTGATTTTTCTGGAGGAGAGTAATCTGGGAGAAGATTTGGGAAAATGGCAATTGTTCCCATCCAATTTAAATTAAATTTCGTAGCTCATAAATCTGCATTATGCATTTAGACTACAAAAAATCTTGTTTGATCCTATCCACTGCCATTTACTTTGAAACCTCATTTACACTACATTCTCTATCATGCGACCCCATTAAACCCCAATAAGAACGTGATACAAATAATCACAAGATCAAGGTGTTAACTTGAGATGTGAAACCATACCAAATAAGGTTATCAATTGGGTTCTTTTATGTGAGTACCCAACCTGGCCCAGCCCTCAACAAGGCCTTGGACTAAGGGCTTTTCTTTTACTAAAAAAGTCAAGGGTGGGGCTTGGATAAATTTTTTTTGAGGCCCACCAATTTGAGGGCTAGGTTTGTACAATACTAGGCCCAGTCCGTCCTCTTATTATTCTTATGTATATATTTGTGGATTTGTTTAGTCATATACATGAGTTTCTTTGAGCGTGATTGACACGACCTAAGCCTAATCTTACGATTAATCAGAGCTAACCCCGAGTCGCGTCGCATACTTACTCCCATGAACTTCACTCACATAAAATTCACAAGGGATATCATTTACACATTATACGGAATATAAACAAATATACATTGCTCCTGTATGAAACAAAACTCATTTACATATTAACAAAACCAATCACTTGCATATTTAATACAATGCAAGGATCAAAACTATAAAACATTTCCAAACCCATTTCTCATAACAAAAGTTTTTCCTCTCCAATATTTCGTTTCAATATCATACTCATATGATATTACTTCATTTCCACTCAACTAGCCCTCCTGAAAGAACCGAATCGGTAATCTCCGCTGGTGCTGTGGCCTCTGAAGGACTGGCATGGGCATCTGTGCCTGTAATGCCATCAATAATACTATGAATTTGACAATTCAGCAATGTATAAACAACTACATGATTTAACATGCTAATTTACAATTTAATCTGTCTAATCCAATGTTAGACCAATATAATTACCATTTAATTCAAATAAATAAGGGTCTAGAATATTTGGCAAATCTACAATAGCATTTCATTTCAATTTCCATCTTCCTAAAAAGGAAGGATTACCATCTTCCATAGGAAAGGATTTCTATCTTCCATTCGAAAGGATTAATACAGTGTGGGATTTATCAGTGCTCGGGCTAGGGACATTTGACATCACCACGGAGTTCCGGAACACTCCCATATAATCTGCTGCAGCAGTAATAGCTCCAATGAGCATAAAGAAATCACTATGTAGTGCCAGACTCAATAAATAATATAATTAACATTTAATTTTGTTCAATGACAAATTAATGGATACAATGCAATAAACAATCCTTTTCAAATTCAATTTAAATTATGATCCATTTTGGAACTATACACAAATTTTAGTTAAGTAATACCAACCAATTAGGTGTAATTATCAGTTATTTAATGTACGTGTTATTCTCGATGAACATCACATTGTATAAATTTGTACATTAAAGTCCCCTTCATTAACACCCATGGAGGTAAATCAATGTACACAGCCTTGATTAAATCAATAGGCATATTCATCCATAAATTAAAAAGTTAAACCTAAAATTATTATTTTCGATTAGCTGTTCAATTATCTATCGGTTAACCGAAACCTAGATGTCGGCTAACATTAACCCTAAGGATCAGGCTTTCAATTCAAAAAAATCAGACATTAATCTAAAATTTTCCTCCCTGGCGGTTACCTGGCGGCTCCCGAAATCTAGCTGGCGGCTAGCCGACATGCACTCGGCTATCTACGGTTAGCTTTTCAGAAGCTAACTTTCCACTGACAATTTCCTCTTTCGGTCACTAGTTTGGTCACCCTCGCGGCTAGCCGAACTCTGAACAGCGGCTAACCGAAATAAATTCGGTTACGTACGGTCACAATTCCAGAATCTCACAATTAATACTCTATTTTCGGCTACCGATGCGGCTAGCCGAACTTAGAATTTTGGCTAACCGACACACGTCAGTTACCTCACAGTCAGCTTTACAGAAACTGAGATTTTTGTGAAACTTGAACAGGTGATTTCGATCACCTTGCGGTTAGCTACGCGGCTAGCCGAAAAACCCCCAGATCAGAATCTCTAAAGCGAAATTCTGAATTTAAATCCTCAAATCCATTAACACTTCTATGAACCCAATTCGTTCACAACCTGCATATAAAACAAATGGAACCTCCTGTTCCCACCTCAACATCACTTCAATTTCATTCATATTCCATTCGAATCATCATTTTAACACAAAGATAACACTTCTATTCCATTCATTCAAATCATATATAATCAATTTATCAACATTTATCAACATAAGAGCGAAATCATAATTATACCAAAACCCAATTCTATACAAATTAACATTTATCATATTAAATTTTTTATACTTGCCTTATAGTTGATATAAACACAAAAACCCCTTTTTCCTTAAGCTTGATTTGAGACAAATTCTTCCCCAATTCAAACCCTAATATCATCAAATCATTCAAATATGAATTCAATGAACCTTTAAGATGGAAAAGGATCTAAAGAACCTAATTGCAACTAAAATCATTCTTAATACTTACTTGGTAACTTGATATATGAAAAATAATAAGATTTCCTTCAACCCTATCTCCAAAACTTGACAAAGGAGAGGAACAAAATGAAGTGAACAACTATCCTTCTCCAAAACTACTTACAAGGTCTCTCTTCAACACTTGAAAATGAAGAAAAGAAGAACAAAGAAGAAGAACTGAACTTCCAGCAGCTTGAAGGTAAAACCAACCGATTGAAATGGGTTCTAGATTCATACAGAATCTTATAGAATGCACTACTTGCATTTAAACCCTTCTTTCTATGTTTATTTACATACTGAGTCAAATCAAGGCTCACTTGATTCATTTGAGGTCAAACTAACATGAGTATATTGTGAAAGTTGTTGCATTTGTCGAAATACACATGTCGGTATCAAATTTAACCATATCCGACGAAACAAGTATAAATCCATATTTACGGAAAAGTCCTTAACTTCACTAATTTGGGTCTAAATTCAAATCCATTACGTCAATATCTTCTAAACTTGTCCATTATGTTTAATTCCTTCAAATGTGACTAATTTGATCCATTTTGTTCATTAATCATATTTATATTATTTAATCACACTTAATCCACATTAATCTCGATTAATTAGAGTTAATCTGGATTAACTTGGGATGGGGTGTAACAGTGATGGTTAGGTGATTCTTACGTGAATTCTTATTTGATTCTTATAATCATTTTTTATATGATTCTTATGGAATTGTAATGTAAATAGGCTATGCATGGCTATGGTTTTTTTTTTTTTTTTTTTTTTTTTGTAAAGTTGCCCATCTACGTATAATTGTTGTTTACATGGGTTGTTTTGAGCATGATTTTTATGTTTACACTCGAAGCCCAGCCCTAGCTTGCTAGGGCCAGGTAAGGTCCTTGGTCCTATGGCCCTTCTAGGGATTTAGCCCATTCATTGACGGCATGGCTTGGCTTCGTCCCTCCCTCCTTCTAACTCTCCCCCTCTCTGGGCTTGTTTGGCAACTCTACCAATAGAGTCAAGTAAGTTAAAGCCCCTATTCTTGAAAAAAAAAAGTCCCATGAAAAGCACTTTAATTCAAATTCCCACCATATTTTTCAAAAAAAAAAAAGTCAAAAAGTAACCTTATTTCTCAACTCAGAGACAAAACAACTCCACAATGAATAACAAAAGTCCAAAAGATTCCATAATAAACAACTAAAAACAAAGTACCATAATAACCGACTTATATTTTATTCTTTCTTCAAATTAATCTTTACTTTACTCAACTCCATTAGTAAAGCCCCCAAACAGCCCCAAGTTTTGTGAAATGTATTTGACTTTGACACATGGATTTGAAGTAAAATGTCTTACCATTTGTCACCGACTCTGTGGTGTCTGCAACCTAAAATCAGAATTTCTTGTCTTGTCATGGACTCATGAGCTCATGAAAGAGATGAAGTTATTTGCATATGGTTTCCTGGATTGTTTATGCATGACAGTATGATTGACAGTACGGTTGTTTATATGATTGTTTTACAGGAGTCAATTACAGACGTAGAATACACATAGTTTATGCATGTCATTATAGACTTATTGCCAATTTGTTGGTGGAGACAAAAAGGGATGAAGAATCTAACAACCATCATAACGATATCGTTATCACGATACTTTGAAATACAATATTTTGAAATGATATTTTTATATCTTTATCATTGTTTATGCATCTCAATACAAAGTCAATCATTATTTACTAGTTGAAAAACATAATGATAGAGGAAACGTTAAATGGTGGTAACGATATCGTTACAATTTTAGTCACAAGACTCAACTTCTAACCAGTCATAAATGAAGTTCTTAGAGATTTTTCCCCACAATTTCATTTTTTGCTATTCATAACCTCATTTAAGGGGTCTATGAATTTTGATATGATTGTTGTACTGACTTTAAAGTTGCCAAGGATTATAAATTATGAATCTTCAACCTGGTCCTTTGGATAAATTGGTTTTATATGACCAAGATAGACATATTTATGAATGAGTCTGGAACGGCAAGGTGAGTATAATTTTGGATGAAAGTTGCAGTACATCATTAAGTTTGTGCCTATGCCATGACAAATATAATAGGTTATGCATCATTTATCAAATGCAAGAAGCAGGCCCACTACGTTTCATTCCAACGCCAAATCTTGATTGCTGGGAAATCAATGATCAAATGTGGCATTTAATTCCCCAGACTGGGCTAGAGCAACTGGCAAAGATTAAAAAAATTAAACTCGATCATTGCCTAATAACTGGCTTGGTTGAGCGGTGGAGGCCAGGGACAAACACCTTCCACCTCAATAGTGAGGAGGCCACCGTAACCTTGGAGGATGTTGCTTACATCTATGGCCTCCCCATTGATGGTCTCCCAGTCAATGGACGCACCTTCTTTGACCGTTTGTCTATGGTGAAAGTATGAGAAGAGTTGCTAGGGGTGGTACCGGACGTGAACTACAACTGTTACGGAGTGCAGATTAAGTTCACTTGGGTTATGGAAAATTTTGGACAAATGCCCAAGAGCAGACCCAGAGACCAAGACGTAAGGCGGACACGTGCTTTTCTATTTTGTCTCGTTGCATGTCAAAATTTTTGGACCTCTTCAGGTACTAAGGCTCTAGCCCACATTTTAGAATTATTCAGACGTTTTGAGAAGTGGTCTTGGAGAGTTGCATGCCTTGCAAATCTATACAGGGGCCTTGCTAAAGTATCCACCTGCCAAAAGAAAGGAAAAGCTGTGAAGACCATCACGGGTCCTATAAAACTGCTGCAGGTAAAAGAATACAGTATATAGTTCTGCGTTCATTTACCATTTTAAAATTTTATGATTCTATACTTGTAATCATAAATATTTTATGTATGGCCAGGTCTGGGCATATTCGCGCATGACAATTAGCAGGCTGATTCGTCGAATAGCTGATTGGACCAAGGATGTACAGTTTCCTTTTCTCCTTACATGGTACAACAGATTGCGGTCCCATCATTTCCAGATGAGAGTCGAGGAAACCAGGCGACAACTGGATATCATGGAAGTCGATGCCATAAGTATGAATGTTTATATAACAATCAAACACCGCTAGAAGCTATTAGCGGTGCTGTTGATTGCATTGTATTCTTTTAACTTATGTGATTATGTGCTAATTTATTTTTTTCTCCATGATGAACTCATTACTCTAAGTTCTTCCAGTTCAATTGGCTGCCATACCGTGATTATGAAAATATATTGGACTATATCGACGATGTGGATGTACCCCTCTTCCGGTCCAACACGGCATTGATTTGCTTTTGGGTTTTGGAGCGGCACTGGCCGGAGAGAATAATGAAACAGTTTCGGTTACAACAAATTGTGCCACCTTGTTTCCTAAGGCCATTTCCATGAACTGAAATTATCCCAACAGGAGAAAATAAACGTGAAAAACTATGCGCCGTCTATTTTGCCATCTGGAATAAAAGGATGGATGCCATAACATATGGAGAAGAGGGTGATGCTGGCCCACACAATAAAGTGTATTTTAAATGGCATAGAAACATCACTCGGCTACGCATCGGTCGTCCTGCTTCCGGAAACACCCAAGCTGACCTGAACTCAGTGTCATCCCAAGTAAATTCCATCATTCTCCTTTGCCAACAACTCAACCAAATCATTTTCATTTGTCTATAATGTGATTCTAACTTCGTAGTGTGTTCATATTATCTAATCTAAATCTTGAAGTTTACCGAGCGACTACTGACATCATGTGACGTTGTAGAGAAGTTAAAGGGAAAATCAAGTGATTTCTCAAGCTTCATCGAAGGCGTGAGAGTCGAAGTTGGCCAGTTAAAAGATGCATGTCTGGCTGATTTTAAGAAGGTCAACTTAGATGATACACACGTTGCTGGATTGGATGAGGCATCCCTGAAGGTATCCTATATAATAGCTCTACCTCAGACTTTCATTCAATTCATACATGTGATATTTTCTACTAATTCGTCTGCTTATTCAATAGAGGGACAAGGGAGACCAGGTAGAAGAAGATCCCAGCAAATCATCCAAAAAATACAAAAGTAAAGGCAAGGGAGTAGACAATCCCCCCAATCGCATCTCAACTCCCCAGAAGATCTAAATGCTTAACGGGAAAATCTGGTAAACCACCCGGTGTATCCAAACCCACAAGTCCAGAGAAGCCCTTAGAATCCAAAGGAGCCTCAAGTCCAATCTCGTTATCACCCCGAAGGAGTCCTAGAATAGTCCAATCCCATAAGAGTCCAATGTCCCCTATAAAAATCAGAAGCCCCAACGATGCAAAATCCTCTAATAGTCCTTTTACTTCCAGCCCCTACAAAGTACAAAGAAGCTTTAGTACACCATCTCCGGGTTGGGGTAAATTTCGGATAGGTCTGTCCCCATTCAATGAGGGTGGATGGCTGATTATACTATTGGAGTTTGGATGAGGAATCCACAGTATAAGCTAACGATGGAAGAACTTGAGATAGTCACAGTATTCCGGAATGAATTTGCTGATATAGCAGGGTATTTCCAACTATCATGTATCCCTTACATGCATTATGTGAACTTTGGTTTTTTATTAACTTCTCTCTATGCTGTCTACTACCAGGAAGGCGAAGTTACAGGAGTTTTGTAGACCTGTAACTGCCATAAACATGAATGAGCTGCTCAGGGGAGCATGGATGGACAATTGGGTTAGTGGCATAGTTCCCTACCTAATTTAAATTCTAGCTATAAGAATTCGATGATTTGACATGTGTTTCATCACCTATCTTTGTCCCATTCTATGGTTGCAGACCATGCACTATTGGTTCTAGATATTAAAGACGCAGGCTCCATCATCATACTTTTTTGAGTGTGCTCTATTAGTAAGTGCTATAAAAAGCGGAATACATTATCACCATTGATTGTTCGTTTCATTTGGATTTACCCATTTATGAACCATGATCCTGCAGGATTGGTACGTGTTTAGTCAAATGAGTGAGAAGCTCTTCAATCAAGCCTTGCTGGACAACATTATAGATAAGGATCATTTGTTCTTTCCATTGTGGAATAACCACAACTTCTTCCTTCCAGTAGGACGGGTCTATGGAAGAAGGTGGGAGTATTATAATAGAGCATGGCGCGTGACGGAGATTACAAATTTGTTGAAAACTATGTAAGTTGATATCAATTACGAAGCCCGGCTGTTCGGCTGTAGCTATAACTGGTCATCTATAGTACGAAACCCATTTTGCTGAGTATCATGAACGTGTGTTATACAACTTACATGGATCAATGATCGCTTCATGCAGTACGGGTTGAATGATCCCATTGTATGGACAAAACACCACATGGAATGTCCCATGCAGACAAAGAGGTTAAATTCGCTAACTGTTTAAACTTCAAAACTGTTATATGTTTGCCTAAATTGATCTAAAACCCATTTAATGCACATAGTCTGAACTGAAGTTTACGTTTTTTCAGTGTAGATTGTGGAATCTTTGTTATGGCATATGCGCAATACATAGCTTTGGGGAAGGCTATGGGGTTCAAACAGAGTGACATGTACACTACTACCATGTCAAGATCGCCAGTGACATTTACAGGGCCCAATATGCACGCTGGGAGGTGAAAAAGCAAATGGAATCGAGAGACGATTATTCTGCGGAGGTACATTAGTGTTTGGAAATGTCAATATGTTGCCACTACTCCCAGACTTGGCAATTGGAATGTGTGTCTATCGATTCATTTTAATCAAGGCGGGATTTGAGGATTGACCACTCTTAGCATGATTGGCCCATGTTGGATACAGGTTGGATATGTTTCCCGGCTATTAGAACTCATCTCCACCATATTAACCTTATCCCACTTGTTAAGGATCAGCTTAAAGTGTTCACTACGTTTATGGTTTTTCCTTGCTATTTAAATTGTGTTGTTGATATACTTGATGATTGTCTTGTGTTGTTGATGTACTTGATGACCTTCTCATGTATAGCAGGTTTTAGAAGTTGGCTCACTTTAGGGTAGAGCAGGCAATGTTGGACTTGGCAAAGCAGTGGAGGTGCTTGATACAATTGGAAGTAGCATGACAAGTTTGCAACTAAGTAGTGGGTTTGTCCCTGGGACGATAAGTAAGGGCAATAAAATAGCTATTTTGGCCTTAGTTTGAATCATTTCACATTTAAGATCCATGAAGATAGCTTTTATTCATAATAAAAGCTATAACACATACAACACCTCAAGCAATTGACAGGTATCAAAAAAGATATCATGCATGATTTGATCATTAAAATAAAACTAAAAGACTGATGCATATTAAATCAACCATATTTCAAGAAAGCTTTTTTATAGATTGCCCTACTAGATAGACCAGAGATAGAATATATTGTAATCTTTAAATATACCTAGTAGGGACAATCAAAGGTGACATATGAGAAATCAAATTTATGAAGCACAAATCAAGAAAATAAAATAAAAACTCTAAATTGTATAATGCACTTAGATTATGAATTTTCCTACTTGAAATCTCTTTAAGTAGATTTAATGATTGGTCTTGGCCAGGCAAAGCCAGCTTGGAGCATCCTTATTGAGTTTTTTGCTATTTTCTCTTTTCATACACTCATTGTGATGGTTTTGTTTCTCATGTTTCTTGCAGTTCTTGCATGTTGGGATGGCTCCTCAAAATAAACAAGGCTCCATCCAGATTTACAAGGGACAGATGTAGGTATTTGTCATGTGGACCAAAGGCCAAGGACATGTCATGCAAGAGAGAACAATTGTGAACCAGGTTGTAGATGTGTACCCAAACTGATAGTAGTCACTTTCATAAGAACCCATACAAGTACTCTCCTAAATGTATATCTCTCTCATAACAAAACTTAGAGGATGACCAAGTACAACATTAAAAAGAAGAAAGATAATAATCCTGAGTTAGTGGATAAAATGAAAAGAGCAGTTTGCATGAAGCAGATTGAAAAAACAAAACGGGCAGAGACAATGGTATTCATTAATTGAGAGATATCACAAACGCCCCATATGGATGGTGCCAGTATACAAAAAATTTACAAATTATCATATGTAAACTAAGCTATTGGTTTGCGTCTATATATCAATATATACACATTATATGTTCTCCCATAATTATCGAGAGATACATCCAAAATATAAAGAAAAATATGATCCCCCACCATAAACAAGTATTTACACCAAGCTCAAGATATGGAAAAAGATGTGTACACTTTGAAGATATATCTCATCCAAAAGATGAGGGAAATATGATTAATCCCCTTAGAGGTGGGTCTCTACATGTCTGTCTATTATAACCACGCTTCTTGCAATGGGATCATATAACCCGTTTCCTCATTCTGTCCTTTGTTCGTATCCAACATTTTTTCGGATCCCACTGTTTTCTGTCGCGCGTGGCATGGATGACATCATTATAAGTTGCTCGATAGCAGTCACTACAAAACCAATGCTCACAGAAGTCATACGGATCATATTGTTTGAGTTTAATAGCACAAAGGTTATGTGAACAAGGAATGCCAAGGAGGTCCCATTTGCGACATGTGCATGACCTTTTTATCAAGGTGCACAACTTCCGTGTACTCTGATGACAATACCTGAAACTTTAATTCCCCTGCCTACCAACATTGGAGTCTCCGTGAGGCTTCCGTCTCTCGGTTAATGATCTTATCAACATTTGGGGTGAATCTTGTCTTCATGTTTATCCCTTTTTCACACCAGTTCTGGTAAAATTCCATCATCTTTGCCTGTATTGACTCTATTTGTTGGTTGATGGGTAGCTCCCTAATATCCTTCAACAAGCTATTTGTGCTCTCTACAATATTTGTAGTTAGCATGTCATAACGTTGTCCCTCAATGAATGCATTTGCCCAATGCTGGTGACTGATCGCGTTAATGTAATCATGAGTTTCTACATCAATTAATATGATTTATGTCATGTAGTTATCATACTCACAGACACGAGGTGAACGTGCGGCGCACCAAAACTTCATGATATTCCATCATTTTCAAATTTCGTTAGAATATTTTGTGAAATGTGACGGCAGTAGTAACAGTGTTTTGCGGTTGGAAGTGCATCCATCACTGCATTGGTCGGTCCCTTCATTCGATCATACACTATTGTAAGATTGTGAACATGTTCCAAGGTTTCATCTAGATTTGCTAAAAACCATGATCAAGTCGCATAGCACTCGGACTCCACAATAGCAAGAGCTAGTGGAAAAAGCTCATGGTCATCGTCCTAACAAACCGCAATCAGTAAGGCTCCGAGTATTTACCCCGGAGGTGTGTCCCATTAAGGGCGATTAGTGGCCTGATTGATGATTTGAAAGATCGAGCATATCGACCAAAACGGATATAATATCTGTGAAAGGAGTGATCATCTTCTATCCACAAATTGTCAACTGTGCCCGGGTTAGTGCGTTTCAGCTCCAAACGATCACCAGATAGGATCTTGTATGAATCCTCAAAAAAACCTCGAATGTGTTTCGTAGCTATTTCCTTTGCAATGTGGGCCTTCCTGTATGATATTTGAACGCCAAATTCCCTTTGAAAGTCAAACATAATTTCCTTTGGCATGTAATCTTGATGGATTCTAAGTCTTTCTCTGACAAACTCCGCAATCAAACCTAACGTTGCCTAAGGATATTTTGTTCCATTAAGTGGCCCTGAACAATTATGCTCTGGATTGTTTGTCCTGACTTGAAATTGGGGACCAGCCTCCACAATAGAAGCATGGATGCGCCATGGACAAGTAGGATGGCTACACCTTGCCGTTGCTTCAAATCTGTTGATCCTTAATGGTTTCAAGCAAAAGTTCTTATATATCATAAATTTGAACAATGTGCTTTTGAATGCATCATGGTTATTAAACACCCTGCACTTCCACATCTTGTGCGGTGAATCTTCCTGGGGTGGCGTGAAGCACATCTCATCCGTTGCTTGCACGGTGTCGATAATATTTGACGCCTTACGCAAATCTGGGGCTGCCTGAACAGTGCTGCCTACAGTGACATTTGTAAAAACTCTATCAGCTTTGAAGTCGTTTGATGGTATGTCTGGGAATGTGACAGTGGCACCTCGAGTTTGTATTTTTTCCAACCTTTCTTCAGTCTGCCTGGAAAATCCTTTGCCGTAACCTGTTGGACCTTCTCTACAACTTTCTGTAGCCACATGCAAAAAATCAAGATTGTCACTGTCAATCCCCAACCCGACATTCTTTTTTGCAAATTGATTTTCTCCTCCTCCTAAGGTGTAGTCTCATTCTCTACAACTTTCTGTATCCAATTGCATAGAATCAAGATTTTCACTGTCAATATCCAACCCAACATCCTTTTCTGCAACTGGATTTTCCTCTCCTATGCGGGTGTACCCTCCTTCTTTACAATTTTCTGTATCCACATTTAGAGAATCAAGATTGTCATTGTCGATCTCCTACCCAACATCAATATCTGCAAATGGATTTTCTTCTCCTCTGCAGGTGTATCCTCCTTGTGAAAAGGACAAATCAAAATCAGCTCCAAGGTCTACAGATGGATGTGACTGTTGCAAAATAAACTCTTTGACGATCGCGGTAGTTTTTGATGCCAAGGCAGACCCTTTCCTTAGTGGGTTAACCATGCATGATAAATGAGCGTGATCATTAAAATACTGCATTTGGAAGAAGGTCTTGGCAGAGTAATTTTTCCATATCAAAGAAGATAAAAATCAATTATAACGAGGACATGCCTTGTTAGATTAAAATAATCACAAGATGCTTTAGAGGGATTCTGTTCCATGCGTTTCCAAAAGTTTGAATATCAAAATTACAATGAACAGATGAAAGCAAAAATATTGAAACCAAGCGATTATGGATCAATAAGCGAAATAAAATACAAAATAACATACTTCAGAGATGGTAGTATGTTATTCAAATTTGCATCCTCGTTGATACGAATGTTGGTGTTACCTTCTTGGTGGTAAAGAGCTCGTCCGGTTGCATCCCTACGGGATAAAAGAAAGAAGTGGATGGTTAACCATATAAGTAGCGAGCATTTGGACCAGTATAGTTATATCCCTACTTAGTGTTGACCTTTTTCCAAGAACTGAAGGCAGACTAGTAGGCTGAACAACTTTGTTAGATCCCATTTTGCATAGAGATAAAATTCAAGCTGCTCAGTATTAAGACTTATGGTTGAAAATAAAAAGTCCAATCATAGCATACCTTTGTTCGTTCCATTGATGATCTATTGTATGAACCGCGCTTGGCTGAATGTACAGGTACACTGCACTGGCATTCACCGCGGATACTCGGAACATAATCTCTACATCGTCATCGTTTGTTACGCCAACTAGAGTGCATACTTTGCCATTCTGATGAAGTGTTGACACCAAAAAAGTCACTATGTCTCCTCAACATAAGAAGCCTCGTGAAGATGCATCCTGCTAAAAACAGGCAAGGCTACTTCAAGCATCAGATCTTTTCAGAATCAGACAGAAACTGAGAGATCCTTCAAGACAGCTAAAAGAGGGGTACACCTGAGGTTTCGGGCCATTCTGACATCGTTTGGCCCAATTTCACTGCTCTAATAGCTAAACAAGCGCTCCCGGCAGCGACATCATCAAAGACACCAAAACTTTGATCAGAGCCTACGGATGACTCCAGAACGTCTCCAAAGGGCTCCATGCCAAATTTCAAGTCAAACCGACAACGTTTGACCCTCCATCAATGCTCGAGCAGTAAAATCAAGACTCCCGACGGCGGAAACCACCGAAGCCATCACT
Source organism: Umbellularia californica (assembly GCA_028538565.1). NCBI lineage: Eukaryota > Viridiplantae > Streptophyta > Magnoliopsida > Laurales > Lauraceae > Umbellularia > Umbellularia californica. Next base: position 13,204,820 of record JAPQWN010000004.1, on the reverse strand, counting down.
CATAAAAAAAAATACATGAGTGGCTTCAACATGCTTCCAAAAAGCTGCATGTCGAATTTCAGGTCATTCCGACAACGTTTGACCAGGTTTCGATGCTCCGAGAGAAAATCAAGCCTACCGGCGGCGGAGCAACCCGGGACCATGACATCCAAAACGGAGCCCATGGAACGTCTCAAAATGACTCCAATAGGCTCCCCGTCAAATTTCAGGTCAATCGGATATCGTTTGACCACATATCAAAGTTCGGCATTTTCCCAGCAGCAAAATCAAGTGAAGCATCGATGGGACCCCAAACGGCTTCAAAACTCAAATAAAAGCCCATGGTTGGTCCTATCCACTGCTCAAGAAGCTTCACCTCAATTTTCAGGTCATTCCGACATCGTTTGACCTAGTTTCGACTCTTGACGGAAAATCGGCTACAAAGTCTTCGGCTTTCCCGAAAAATGGGAAACTTTGTGCTCCGATTTCGCGAGGGTTCTCGTCAAGTTTTCTCCAAGAAAATATAGTCAATAATTGAGGAAAAATGTCAAGAAAAATACAGAAGAAAAAAGGAACGAAAAAGACGAAAAAACGGCCGAAAACGATGCTCGGCGACCAAAGGGCAAAAAAACCCTAAGGTCGCCGGCGACCCTGCAAATCCGGGTCACTGGATTTTGCGCCAAAGTGTCCATTTTTCGATGGTTTTCGCGTTTCGGGTGTTCCGGCCTTTGTGATTTTCGGAAAATGCAATGTTTGGTGCTTCAAAACCACTGATCTTCGTCGACGTCTCGGATCCGCCGTCAAAAGCATGAAATCATCACCGATCGCCTTAAGATCGCCAACCGGCTGACCAAGAAAGTGTACTTTCTGTCCGACCGATCGTGAAATCGACAAGACAGATGTCACCGGCCCACCAACATCAATCAATGTCTGAAATTGCACTGCAATCCGACATCAAACAATGTGTGGATCCACCTGTGATGATCGCAAGAAGAATCTCAAAAGGCGCAGCGCGGCCCGCGACTCTTCACATGCCCTAGCGACCACTTAATGACGTTAATTGACCCGTTTATGACAACTTAATGCGGTCATTCACTCATTATTTTGGACGGCCCAATCAGATTCAAGCATTTGGGAGTTACAAATCCAAGCAATCATGGCATTAAACCCATGAAACTCCCATCATCATGAAGCATAAAGGCAATTAAATGCCCACTACCTTCATCGGCCAATCACAAGCCTTGAAAAAGGAGTTACAAAATCAACTTGTAACTCCTCATCAATTCTTTCATCATGGCCATCAATGCCAATAAACACCTCATGGCTACCAAAAGCCTATAAAAGGAGGTCCATTCCAAGAAGAAAGCATGATGAAAATAGATCCCAAGTGCAAGCTCTGAAAATCCACAAAATCCAAGAGAGAGACGAAGTCCTGCTACTTTGCTCCCGGAAGCACCAAAAGGTGATCAACGTCCCTTGGGGGGCCACCCCCCAAGGTCACCTCCTTCTCCAACATGGTCTAAACGCGGCTTTTCAGCCCGTTTACTCAGTTTTTCATTGGATATAGGACCTTCTCTTGGTCCTTGTCCTTTAAAAAACTGAAGTTAGGAGCCAAGCCAAAGAATCAAAGCATCACATGTTCTCATTTGAAGGACGATGGCGAAGCCCATACATGACTTGCGACCGTCGATCTCAACGTGTCCCCACAATCTCCTGAGAAGTTAGATCCATTTTCTTACTTTTCTATTGTAGTTTGTATTTCCTAAAGAGACAAAAAGAAATCACAATTCTTGTCTTTCACATTTGATGAGTTTTGTAAAATCGCCTTTCACGGCAAAATCGCCTTTCACGGCAAACAAACAAAAACGCCTCTTACGGCATTCTAAAAACTTGTCTCTTTTCTTAATATTAATGAAATTTGAAAAGTTAGAAAAAAGGATTGATTTCCTTTTCACTTGCGAAGGTGAATCTCCGGATTATCACTATTCCAAATTCCAAGTAGAAAGTAAATCTGGCATACCTGTACAAAAATGTTGATGCCCGAAATCTTCCCTCCTCCGCCGAGACCCAGGTCAGCCCCCGGGGTGCGGAGGGAGAGGACGGAAGATCCCCCCCCTTTTTCGGGTCCATGAAGTTGGCACACCCGGTGGGACTCGTTGACTTGAGAACGTGATGCTTTGATCACTTGGCTCCTTTCTAGTTGGTGGCCTATGTTGCATTTTGCATCTAAAAAATATGAGATGGGATTTCAATTGTTCTTTCTCACTTCAAAAAAAAAAAAAAAAACAAATCTGATCTCTTTTCTTAGATTCAACTTTGAGAAATTTTGATCCTTCCCTCTTCGAACTTGATAGCTCACAGAAATGTTCGCAGCTATCGTTCATATCGGGGATTGGGCCACCTTTTCTCTTTGATGATTCCAATTGGGATTTAAAAAAAAAAAAGACACCTTCGTTTCAAACTCTTTCAAAAAAAAAATGATCTCTCTTTCTCAAGATTTAACTTTGAGAAATTTTGATCCTCTCCTCCTTGAACTCGATAGCTCACAGAAATGTTCGCAGCTATCGTTCATATCGGGGATTGGGCCATCTTTTCTCTTTGATGAGTCCAATTGGGATTTCAAAAAAAAATTATAAATTCAAAATCTTTTTAGCTTTCTCTCTTTTGCATTCAAATTTGAGAAACCTTGGTTCATTCCCTTCGAATTTAGCGTTCGCAGAAATGTTGAGCCTTTGTTCGGATTGGAACACCATTCGTTCTCTTTAATGAGTTTATAAAAAACCTTTAAAAAAAAAAGGGATTTTAAAAAAAAAAACACTAAGGTTCCACTTGCGTTCTTTGACCAAAGTGGATGTAAGAAAAGCCTTGTCCAGAGTGTGGAGACAGCTAGACTGTTCGAAGCAAGGGTCCTCAAACAGGTTCATTAAGTAATCCTACCCTTACCTGGGGGCTGATCTATCTACTAAGGTTTCATAAGATCGAATTGGAAATCTATGTACACCTTTCAAAAAAAAATTCTCTAAAAAAAAATCTTTAAAAAAAAGAACTTCTGTCACTTTGAATTCAGAGTTGAGAAATCTTGGTTCTTTCCCTTTCGGATTTAGCGCTCGCAGAAATGTTGAGCTTTGTTCGGAATGGAACACCATTTGCTCTCTTCGATGAATTCAATCTTGACCTTTCAAAAAAAAAATCTTTTAAAAAAAAAAAAAAAAACTTCCGTCACTTTTGAGTTCAGAGTTGAGAAATCTTGGTTCTTTCCCTTTCGGATTTAGCGCTCGCAGAAATGTTGAGCCTTGTTCGGAATGGAACACCATTTGCTCTCTTCGATGAATTCAATCTTGACCTTTCAAAAAAAAAAAAAAAAACTTCCGTCATTACTGGATTCACATCCGAGAAATTCTGGTTCCTTCCCTTCTGAATTTAGCGCTCGCAGAAATGTTGAGCCTTTGTTCGGATTGGAACACCTTTTGCTCTCCTTTATGAACCCAATTTTGACCTTTCAAAAATCCCATCTCGTGTCCTTCCCAAGGATGCGATTTGCAACATTTGTGCCTAGCGGTGCTAGTACGCCCTTTCGGGTCTACTGTATTCGCGACCAACACATTTGTATCTCCAACCTTATATCATTTTACCTCGAGTGAGCCTTGCTTCTCGGTAATTCGAATTAAGGTCTACAATTGCTTCTAGCAGTCACTGGAACGCTCACTCTGAGCCTACCATACTTGCATTTTAGAACAATTGTATCCTCTATGGCTTTTTGCCTTCTTCATCGTCCTTGGGTTGGGCCATGTCCCCTCAAGTGATTTGAAAAGACAAAACCATAGTTGTTCTCCATTTACGATCACCATATTCTTGTGATTACTAATGGATTTGGTCTTGTTTCAGAAGTTTTCCAAAACTAACAATGACAGCTTCATTGACCATCACTTTCGATGAGAACAAGTACCAGCTTATGCTTCAAGACAAGCAAAACGAGCATAAGCGCCTTGCCAGTTGCCGAAGCGTCATCTCCCTCGACAACTCCCCAAACACCAGGTCAACTTCAACTCCCCGGACCATCGTCTTCGGATCGCTGTGACCATTCCCACTTCCCTCAGAAGACACTGTACCTGCCAAGAAGCAGAAAACCGCCCCGCAACGTGTCACTAAAATGGCACCAAGGGCTAACACCAAGAAGCCTGAAGCCCGTGGCGTTCCCACGAAGCCTCAACCCACAAGAAACCAAGTTTACACCAAAACTTGGTCCCCGAGATCTTCGCCAAAGCAACGGAGGTCCCAAACATTTGCAAAGCCAGCATACCTGGCCCCTCTCAAGGAGAATCAGTTCTACCCTCTCTCTTACATGAAGGAGGAGAAACCTACCCTCCACCCAAAAAATAAACAAAATCATCATGAGCCGGCTTGCTCCTACAAGCCCAAAATCAGATCCTGCATCGTTAGGCCTACACAAAAACATGCTGAAGCCTTCACTCCTGCGAGTCGACCCTTCATCTCAACAAGGGCCGAGCTCGCAAAATTCAAGTCTTCATTGCGACAGGCAAAGGACCGCGTCCAGATTCTATCCTTGCCAAGCTTCAAAGAAGACAAACTCGGCTGCTGTGCACGAGGGACTACATCCTTCGTCGCCAAAGCCCAGCCAGAGCTGACTGAAGCTCAAATTGCTCGTCGTATGTGTCGCCGCACTGCATATCGACAAAAGAGAATTGAGAAACAAAGAACCCAGCGTTCTACTCTCCACGTCTCAAACAAATGGGTCGAAAAAGAAAGACCTGATCAATTCGTTGTTGTTCATATGGTTGGCAAAACCAGAAAACGTCGGAAGTCAGCAACCAAAATCAGTGTTAGATGTCCAGTGACTCGCAGCGTCTCTCGGACAAGAACACATCTGGAAGAGTCTTCCACTCCTCCAAGCCAAGAACACCAGAGTAACCACTCCTCAGATTCTTCATCTAGAAGAATGAGCCCCAGCTCAGTCACTAGGACGATTTCTTCATTCGAGTCCCGAAGGATAAATGTCTTGGCTACAAGTTCTGAGCAGCGTCCACCGCATGATGACGTAACCGCACGCATCCAGCAGTTGGAGCAAGGACAACAGAGAATTGAGGCTTTGATGGAAAACCTCATTCTCACTCTACAGCGTCCACCACCTAACAATGAAACCCCTCCGAATCATGAAGATGACGAGGGCAATGCAGAAAACAATGAGTCTCGCGCCCTTACCAGAAAAGATGTGGATGATATCCTCACAAAAGCAAAAGAAGAGGATACATTGAAGGAACATGGGATCAAGCCACCCTACCCTCTATGGATGGACTCGGTTCCGTTCCCTGCAAAATTCAAACAACCTACTCTCCAGACATATACTGGGAAAGGTTCAGCCAGATAGCATGTCATCCACTTCAAGATCCTGACGGGAGCTATTGCGGATCAAGATACCCTCAAGATTCGCCTCTTTGCAAGTACCCTAAAAGGTACAGCCTTTGATTGGTACTCCACTATGTCGGAGAACTCCATTCAGAACTGGGCTATGCTGGAGACACGCTTCCTGACCCACTTCCAAGGTGAGGATCATCTTGTTACTATGGCTCAACTCTGCAGCCTAAAACAGGGAGAGAATGAGTCAACATACGACTTCATTCACAAATGGAAGGCAATGGCGTACAAATGCTCAGATGTGCTGCCACAATCGTCGCTAGTCGACATCTGCAGTAACAATATGAGAGCAAAAATCCGCTCCATGATCATCGGCAACAAATCAAAGAACCTGGGGGAACTCCTCGAAGCCTCCATGGAAGCTGAAATGGTGATCAAAGACCTCAACAGTCAGAAATCATCAAATAAAGAGCCGACTGCTGTTACAACCTCAAAACCAAGAAAAAAGAGGTTCTCAATGTGCAGACTAAGTCAGCTCTTCAGCAGCCAAAGAAACCTGAAAACAAAACTGCAGGTAAAAGACCTGAACTCTCTGATGCCTTCAAAGAACGTGTAGAAAAGAAATATCCGTTCGATGCAGACGTTGAAAAAATCTTTGAGGCTCTCCTACCAAATGGCAAACTCATTTTGCCAGAGCCCAAAAGACCGGGAGATGTTGGCAAAACCAATGATCCCCGATACTGTCCATACCATCAGATGATCTCACATCCTCTCAATCAATGCTTCGTTGTGAGAGAGAAGATCAATGAGATGTGGAAAAATGGAGTTATAACTTTTGATAAAAACTATGGCCCCGCCTCTGTCAACATGGTGTCATGTTGGCAAACTTCAAAGTCACCGAAGGAGAAGATCACTACTTCATTCAAGGTGATTAAAATGGCTCAAGCATCCCAAGAATTGGTTCCCTATCCAACACCAGATGGACAACCTATATGGGTGATCCCGATCTCCTAGATGATGAAAACTGGGAGATCGTTAAAACAAAGTCGACCGCTCAGCAGCGAAGGCAAGCCAAGAGACAGCCCCGTAAGCTCAAACAGCAGTAAAAGTCTCAACCAAAACAAGAAGTCCTTGAAAAAGCAGAAACTTCTTCCACTGCTTCACTAGGGACGACGGAAGAATCTTTTCCCAAAACCTCCAAGGCAGGGGCATCATACTCTTGCAACTCGGTAGTTGGATTCTCCATGAATGGATACGAGTTCAGTGATACTGCCAGTGATATAGATGAGTGGGAATAATCATTTGAAACAGGAGAATACCTCTCCGACGAGGAATGGATTCCCAAGTCTCATCTTATGCCAGTAATCTGGTATAACCCATTGCAGCCACAAGGATCTTAGTCTGATAATGAAGAAGACCAGGACCCTGTTCAAGAAAATGCTGTCTATCCAGCACCAGCAAATGCTTCAGTAGAACCCAAGATGGGCGAACCACGAGGAGCGGATGACGAAGAAGGTTTGGCTCCTATGCCTAATCTTGAGGGATATGTAAGAATCTTGCAACATCTTGCCATAGAGCAGGAGCAAGATCGCATCAATCTTCGTCATAATCCAGAGCCGGAAGTCCCTGAAAATCAACGGGAACTCCCTCCCTCAACTCCTGAAAATGGAGAAAACAGTTGGATCGATGATCCTCTTAATTCTGAGGATGAGTCTGATTCCCAACAGTCTGCACTGGGGGCATCTCCTGTCAGGATAACCTGCAATGCAATAGCTCAGGACGACAGTGCCTATGAAGCTTCCGAAGACACGTACTCCCCAACCGGTAGCGTATCTTCCGGAGCTACATCCTCTCAGGTGACTTCCACTGAGATAACATCCTCTCAGCCCTCGTCTCCTGAAGCTGTGACATCAGAGCTCAAGCCTCTCCCGATTGATCATCTTGAAGAAACTTCTGCCAATGAAATCTTCTTCAATGAAAGCTCAGTCAATTGGTCCCAGATACCCGATCCCACGGCCGATGTCTGGGCTAATAAAGAAAAGTTGCCGGCTGCTGTTCAGGACTTGTTCCCGAAAATTGCTCCGTGCAACACAATCACTGAAGGCGCCAATGCTGTTACAGAGACGTCCTCAGCAAAGGATTAACCCCTTGATCCTGAGAACGATCTTCCAAAGGAAGACCCTTCTCTAGAGGCTCTTGACGTTGGTAGAGGTACCCGTTCTGGCCGGGATTACCATAAAAATTACAATCGACCATCTTCTTCTTATGTAAATCCTTCGGGAAAGCAAGTTGTAAGCGCCCCAAGTGGCAATAATAATGAAAATGCAGGCCCGAAGGAGGCTTTCAAGTACGACTTGATTGAGCACTTCAAACATATACCTGCACGTCTGCACATCCTTGACTTATTACGAATGTCTCCACAAACTCGTGATAGTCTCATTTCAGAATTGCAAAGGCTGAATGCGGATGTCGACAAACATGCCCCACAAGTCCTACAAATTGAAATGGACTATAGGGTCAAAAAATCAAATACTCCCTCAAAGGGAGAAAAGAAGAAAACTGAGGGATCAAGCAATGAATGCCTCTCGGTACAAAAAGCAGCAAGTGCAACAATTGCCTTCGACAAGGATGACCTCCTCCTAGGCGAAACAAAGCACAACCGTCCCTTGTACTTTACGGGGTACGTCAAAGAAATGCCAGTACACAGAGTTCAGATCGATCCAGGTTCTGCACTCAACCTCATCTCTACTTCGGCACTCGAAGAGCTGGGCATCTCACCCAGCAAGCTGAGTCACACGTCCGTATCCATCTTCGGATATGACGGTAGCGCTCAAAGGCCTATTGGCAAAATCAAGTTCAAATTGGAAATTGGTGATCTTATTTCTGAAGTCACTGTGTATGCAATAAGGACCCCTTCATGCTACAATATACTCCTTGGACGCCCCTGGATACATGACAATGGTGTCGTCTTTTCAACTCTACATCAGTGCATCAAGTTTGTTGGCGACGATGGCTTGATACATCGAGTGTTTACAGACAAAAAGCCCTTCAAAGGCAAAGATGTCCGTTTTGCCGATGCTCAAATGTATAAAGATGGAAAAGAAGAACAGGAGGAAAAAACAATTCGCTTTGTCGACAGTCTCTAGAAAGATAAAGGCAAGGCTCATCAGCAATCATCGGAGGTAAACAAACCCTCCACCAAACTCGAAGTAAGCGGCCAAGCTCCCTTCGTCGTCTCCTTCAAATCTCCAAAGCCTTTGGTAATCACTTCCAAAGCAAAGAAGACAAAACAAAAGGCTAGGGGCAAGTTCACTGTCTCCTTTGTGTCTATTATGCATGACACAGACTCAAAGTCAGAGTCAGAAGATGACACAGCATCGAGCCAAGCTGATACTCAGCAAGATCAGCTCACTCTCACTCCATTGGAGACACTTGCAGACATAGAAGATCCTACGTCTGCTTCCTTTGTTATCCCGGCAACTTCGCCAGAAGAAAAAACAATCTTCTTCCATAGATCGGGAGCATCTCCACTGGACTCTCTGCTTGAACCTTTCCAAAACGAAGGTATGCCTCAGCTATCCCTGTATAGTCCAATGGCACAAGCTATCATGAAGAAAATGGGCTACGACGCTCAAAATCCGACTGGTTTGGGAGGTGACCGTGGTATTCTTACACCATTGGAACCCACCCTGACCAAAAGTCAACCAGAAGATTGGAAAATCCACCTTCCAAAAGGCAAGTCTTCATATGGGTTGGGGTATGATCCTACCGCTCCTATGAGACAGTTGACACCATGGCTGCAAAGTCGCTTTACTGACCAAGCCTCAACATCTCATGAAGACATGGATATCCCTGGATATCTCTTTGAGGAGTTACTCGTCAAAGATCCTGAAAGCTCATCTAATTGGTATAATTTCTCTGATAATAAAGAGGAATTGCCCGATGACGTAGACGAGCGGTTCTCTGTCCCAGAAGAATCATCGTCTCCGAAAGAAGTACCTTACTTCAACCCAATTCCAGCAAATGATTGGGACCATCTCATTGCAAGCCTTGAGAAGGATAGCCTTGAGAAGGATACTGATCAAGAAGATTCATGGACAGAAACAGAGCCTCAGTTTGAAAATTTCTCTGGCACTCCAGAAGGTCTTGTTGAGTTGGAAGCCTCCGAAAATACTGTGGAGAAACCACCTTCAAACCTTCCGACAGAAGACCCTGTTCAAAAGATAGACTTGGGAACACCTGATAACCCACGTCCTGTATTCATAAGCAAGAATATAAAGGATGATGAGTTACCCGAGTATATCTCTTTTCTTCGTGAGTTCGTTGATTGCTTTGCATGGACTTATTTCAAAATGCCTGGCTTGGATCCCAAAGTAGCAGTCCACAAGTTCAACTTGCAAAAAGAAATCAAGCCTATCAAACGAGGCCAAAGAAGATTCCGTCCCGACGTGATGGACAAAATTGAACAAAAAGTTCAGAAACTCAAAAACGTTGGCTTCATCCGCGGGGAACAGCATCCTGAATGGTTGGCCAACATTGTCCCCGTGACAAAGAAAAATGGGCAGATAAGGGTCTGTATTGACTACAGAGACCTGAATAATGCATGTCCTAAAGATGAATTCCCGCTCCCCATACCAGAGGTGATGATTGACAACACCTATGTGTTCGAGCGAATAACGTTCATGGATGGATTCTCTGGCTACAACCAGATAATGATGCATCCTGAAGATGAAAGGCATACATCATTCCGGACACCATTCGGCGTGTATTGCTACACTGTTATGCCGTTTGGTCTGAAAAATGCAGGTGCGACATATCAGAGGGCTATGATGAAAATATTCCAAGATATGCAGCACAAGGCGGTCGAATGCTATGTTGACGACCTCGCCATAAAAAGCAGAAGAAAAGAAGACCATCTCAATGATCTTCGAGAAGTCTTCCTCTGACTTCGCAAACACAAATTGCGGATGAATCCACTAAAGTGCTTCTTCGGTGTCTCATCGGGTAAGTTTCTCGGATTCATAGTACGGAAAGCTGGAATAGAACTTGACCCCACCAAAGTCAAGGCTATCCTGGAAATGCCATCTCCTAGAACCTTAAGAGAATTAAAAGGGCTTCAAGGAAGGCTGGCCTACATTCGACGGTTCATCTCCAATCTATCAGGGAAATGCCGTTCATTCTCTCCCCTGATGAAGAAAGGCGTGGACTTTGTCTGGGATGCTGAATGTGAAAGTGCATTTCAAGACATGAAAGCATACCTCATCAAACCTCCAGTGCTGGCTGCCCCCACAACTGGAAAACCATTTATCTTGTACACAAGAGCTCTCGACCACTCTTTGGGTGCTCTGCTCGCACAAGAAAACGACGACGGAAAAGAAGCTGCTCTATATTACCTTAGCCGCATGATGGTAGGAGCAGAGCATCGCTACTCCCCAGTCGAAAAAGAATGCCTTGCAGTAATGTTCGCTGTACAAAAGCTGCGTCACTATCTGCTGTCGAACACAGTCTACCTGATTTCGAGGATCAACCTCCTAAAGGTCCTTGTCACAAAAGCAGGTTCTCTCAATGCCCGACTGGCAAAATGGTCCATCATTCTATCACAGTTTGATATTAGGTATGTACCACAAAAAGCAATCAAAGGACAAGCTCTGGCAGATTTCCTCGCAGAGCATCCATTGCCTAAAGATTCTCCACTCAGGGATGATCTCCCAGACGAATTTGTCTACAACGTGGAAACTTCCTTATCAAATGCTTCCTGGGACATGTACTTTGACGGTGCAACCAGGACAAATGAAAGTGAAAAGCAAATATCGGGAATTGGCATCCTCTTTGTCAGTCTCGACAAATACATGATTCCACACTCCTTCTCGCTACTGGAACCATGTTCAAACAATGCAGCTGAGTACCAAGCCCTGATTGTAGGATTAGAACTCGCCCTCGAATCCGGCATCACCATGCTGGAAGCTTTTGGAGACTCTCAACTGGTCGTCAACCAGATGAATCAGAAATATGAAGTCAGGAAGCCTGATTTGCTACTTTACTACAATAAGGAGCAGTCGCTTCGACAAAAATTCAACATTTGCCACTTCACCCACATCCTCAGAGGTGAAAACATCTGTGCAGATGCCCTGGCTGGACTTGCCGCATCTATGGCAATCCAAGAAGGGGAAAACATGGAAGTCATAGTGTGCCAAAGAAGGATTCTCCTTCCTCTCAACACACACCAAGCAGTTGCTGAATGCCACCAAGTGTTTGGAAGTCGGATGTCCATCCTCAAACCTCCGATTGGCGACTGGAGAGATCCGTTCATTGATTATATCATGTTCGGAATACTACCTGAAGATCCAAAAAAGCGGGTAAGCATCCAAAGACGAGCCCCAAACTTTCATTTGGATATACCTTCAAAAGCACTTTATAGAAAATCCTTCAACGGAGTACTCCTACGCTGCTTATCACAACAAGAGGCTGAGGAAACTCTCAAAGAAGTACATGCTGGTCTTTGTGGAGCCCATTAGGCTGGCCTTAAGCTCTACAACCAGATAAAAAGGCTAGGTTACTATTGGCCTACCATGGTAGCTGATGCAATGCAATGCAATTTGCCAAGCGCTGCCAAAAATGCCAGATTCACGGAGATTATGTCCACATGCTTCCAGAATGGCTACATCCAACAACAATCTCATGGCCTTTCGAAGCCGGGGGTATGGACATTATAGGTCCTATTTCTCCCCCATCAAGCAAAGGTCATTGCTTCATCTTCGCCGCTACGGATTATTTCTCCAAGTGGTCAGAAGCATTTGCGCTCAGCGAAATGAAGACTTCATCAGTCCTTCAGTTCTTGCGCACCAACATTATTTGTCGCTTCGGCATACCAAAAAGATTCGTCCATGATAACGGACCACAATTCCGGGATCACAGATTCTATAGGTTCTGCGACAAGGACAAAATCCAAAGTTGTCCTTCGACTCCATATAATCCAGCAGCGAATGGACTAGCAGAGGCCTTCAACAAGACACTCTGCAAAATTCTCAAGAAAATGGTCTCTAGTCACAGAAGAGACTGGGGCGACAAACAACTAGAAGCTTTATGGGCCTACGAACCACCGTTCGAGGACCAACCCATAGCACACCATTCTTTTTGGTCTATGGATGTGAAGCTGTTGTCCCTTTGGAAGTACAAATTCCTTCCTTAAGGGTATCTTTGCAAAATGACATGACGCAAGAAAGCAATGTCAAATTGAGACTCCAAGAGCTGGATAATCTCGATGAAAGACGACTCGAAGCTCTACAAAGCATTGAGTTGTACCAAGCACACATGGCAGGATCTTTCGACAAAAAGGTCAGGCAACGCGCCTACAAAAAGGGTGACTTGGTTCTTGCAGTAAAAAGACCCATAGTCTTTGCCCACAAATCCAAAGGCAAATTCGAACCAAAATGGGAGGGACCCTTCGTCATCGACAAAGTCTTCTCTAACGGTGCATACGCTCTTCTAAACATGGAAGGAGACAGATGTATGCTACCCATCAATGGCAAGTTCTTGAAGCGGTACTACCCTTGAAGACTTCCTCAAACAGGTCAGAGCAATATCTACATGGCTAAAGCATATTTCCAAGGTACTTGCTCATCAAACCCACCCCTTTTGAAATTTTCATCTTTATGTTGAAGTTTCCAAAAAAAAAAAAAAAATCTCTCAAAACAATGCTTACTTTCATTGTTTCATTGTTCAAAAGAAAAATCAATCTAAGTTTAGGAGCCTCTTCCCAGACTTGACCAAAATTTTCGATCCTTGAACCCAAAATTCATGGTTTGAAACAAAAATCGGGACTTAGGAATTTTCACCCTAGACCGCCTCGGCTTTTACAACCAAAATAGTTTTAAGTCAAAATTTATGACCTTCGTGTCTTTAAACAAAAATTTTGGTTTTTAGAAACCGCGGGGAAGCGACATTCAGTCGATACTCGCAAAACCCAAAAAACCGGAAGGATGCGAACCCCTTTCGATACTTCCAAAACCCAAAAATCGCAAGGAAGCAATCCCCATTCAATACTTGCAAATTTCAAAAATCATGGAGAAGCAACAAACCAGTTGATATCCACAACCCAAATTTCAAAAATCGTGGAGATGCAACATACCAGTTGCTATCACAACCCAAATTTCAAATGGTTCGAAAAAACCTCAAATTTCAAAAATCGCGGAGAAACGACATCAAGTCAGTACCCGCAAAACCAAGAGTTTTGGGAAAAGCAGGGAAGCGACGCTTAGTCGATATTTGCACCCCAATTCGCGAGGAAGCGACATTCCATCGATACTCGCAAAACCTAACCCGCGAGGAAGTGACATTCCATCAATACTCGCAAAACCGAATGAGCAAGGAAGCGACATTCCATCGATACTTGCAAGACCATTCTGCAGGGAGGCGACATTTAGTCGATACCTGCATTTTGAAAACCAAAACTCGGCTATAAACGCCAAAATCCGGCTATAAATGCCAAAATTCGGCTATAAATGCCAAAAATAAAATTTTTCGGCTATAAACGCCAAAATCGGCTTTCATGCCAATAAAACAAAACTTGGTTTTCAAAAAACTCGGCTATAAACGCCAAAATCAGGCTATAAACGCCAAAAAATCTAGCTATAAATGCCAAAATTCGGCTATAAATGCCAAAAACAAAATTTTTCGGCTATAAACGCCAAAATCGGCTTTCATGCCAATAAAACAAAACTTGGTTTTCAAAAAACTCGGCTATAAACGCCAAATCCGGCTATAAATGCCAAAATCCGGCTATAAATGCCAAAACAAAAAAAAATTTTCCGGCTATAAATGCCAAAAACAAAATTTTTCGGCTATAAACACCAAAATCGGCTTTCATACCATCTCAAAATCGGCTCTCATGCCACAAACAAAATTTTTGGCTCTCATGCCATCTCAAAATTCGGCTATAAACGCCAAAAGTCGGCTATAAATGCCAAAACAAAATAAAAAAAAAAATCGGCTATAAACGCCAAAATCTGGCTATAAATGCCAAGACAAATAAAACAAAATTTGGCTTCTATGCCATTCCAAAATTCGGCTTCCATGCCATTCTAAAATTCGGCTTTCACGCCATCCACAAATTTTGGGTCCCATGCCGCAAAATAAATTTTGGCTCTTACGCCACAAAATTAGGCTTTCTCGCCATCCAAAATTTGGTTTTCAAACCATAAAAAAAAAAATCAGGCTTTTCGCCACAAAAATTGGCTTTCATGCCCAAAACAACTCTTTGACAAAAGATTTTCACAAAATGACAACCTTTTGATCAAATTCTTAAACAAATATTCCCATCAACTTTTGCTCAAAATTGTTTTCATCAAAAAAATGATTTAAGTGAAAGGGAGGGGATACAAAATATAGTACCAAAATTGTTTATATCTGGAGGTACCAAAAAAAAAGAAAGAAAAAGGAAAAAGAGTTTGTTACAACTCAGGAGCCCAATCCTACATGGTCTTCAACCAAAGGTTTAACTCCTCAAGCAGACCCTTGGCCTTAACTTCCAAAGTTTTTAGGCCACGCTCCTTCAAAATGTCCCCATAAAACACGGCCGAATGTCGTGACCCATCTGCAGCACGAGGAAGTTCTTCCCAGAGGACCTGCCACTGCTCATGCTCCTGAGTCTTCCTCTGGACATTACTTTCAGCTTCCTCAACCTGGCGAATGAGAGTCCCCTCCTTGTCATGAGCCTCCACAATGGAGGTCCATTTGGCAGCAGCCTCTTCCTCTAAAAGATCAAGACGTTGCCTAGCCTCGACGACCTCCTTATCAAGGCGGTCCAAGTCTTGCTTCAGCCCCATGATGGATAACTCGGTAACCTTCTTCTCCTGAACGATCTGCCTCCGAGTCTTCGTGACCTCAGTTAGCTCAGCTTTGACTTTGTTGGAAGGTTTTATGAACATCTCATCAAAGAAGTCACCATCTGGGAAACTCTTGGTCTTAGTCCATTTGTTCCCCAAGGTGATGATCTCTTCAACAAAATCCTCGGCACTTGTGATGTCCAGACCGACTTCTTTCCTATCAGCGAGGATGTCCTGCACATGCTTGATCATGCCAAAACCAGCTTCCAAATGACCTGAAGAAAGAGTCTCAACCCATGAGCTCAAGACAGTCTTCAACACCTTCCTTGCATACTAAAGGTGCGGTGCAGATAAGGATTCGCCATGCTCTGGTGCCCGACTGCCCACGTCATGCTCCATTGGAAGAATAATCAATAAACTCTTTCCAACGGAACAAGCTGACTCATTGAAAGTGGAAGAAGCCCCTACTTCTGCATCAGCCGCAGGTATCCCCTGTTCTGGCTCTGAGGAAGACGGAGGAATCTCTCCTGCTGTTTCACAATCTGTCAAAGAAAAAAAGAAGAAAAAGACAAAAAGGTATGAATATAATCTTGTCAAAAATATATCAAGATTATGATTGCAATTATACCTGCTTCGACGAACGGCGGAGTACTCTCTGCCTCTTTGAGCTCATCCGAAGCATCGTCAAAAGTTGTGTCTATGGATGGCTCGAAATCGTCAGAATCCTCTGGCAAGTCAGTTACATGTTAGCAAATGACAGTAAAAGAAGACAAAAAGCAAAAGCCAAAGCAAATCATACCAGGTGAAGGTTCTGGAACCACTCCAGAGTCCCTGGGCTCTTCCTCAGATGCCACGACTGGATCCGCCATTGCCTCATCGGCCGGAACCTCAGGCATCACCAGGTCATCATCCTCTGCTAAATAAAGAAGCAGCGGATCAAAACAAAATCTTTCACAAAAAAAAAGGGAAGGAAGAAACAAAAGGAAAGAAAGGGGATCATACCAGCTATCTCCTCTTCTCTGCTTCTCTTCTTCGGAGGCTCGTCAGCATCCTCAGACACCTCCTCAGCAATGGTGAGAGGAACTTTAAGATCAGAAGGACTATCGTGCCGTCTCATGTTACGGCGTTGTCCTCTCCTCCTCTTGCCTCGGTGGGTCAATCTGCTCGACGATCCTGCCCCACTATCAACATCAGGCCTCTCACAAGAGTCCTCACTGGATGGTCTACTTTTCTCAGTAGACTCCATGGAAGCCTTCGTATGCTCTGCCTGTATCATAGCATCGATCTCGGCCTCCTCCTCTTCCAGCTGCCTCAAGACCTCACCAGGAATCCCTTGTGCAGCTCCTGATCTGATGATGTCCTGCCCGTTGAGAAAGCCTATCTTGTGCTTCTCTCCAGAAAGGAAGGCCAAAACTTCCTCCCGACGGACACCATCCGATTTGCCAAGACTCTTCCTAGGAGATTGCTTAATATCGAGCTCTTTCTTGGAAAGCCCCCGGTACACTGAAAAGCTCTCCACGAACCACTTCGTAAAGCCAGCAGTCCGGAAGGTGGGCAGCTCAGGATAAGAAATCATGGCGGTAGTGTCCTCGGCGCTATAAAAAGCCCATGCATTTCTAACATCTTGCAGACCTCCAAAACGCTTCACCATACTCGAAGGCGCTCCAACAACGCCTTGAGAGAAGCCACGCTGCAATGCAAAACGCGAAGGGACATACGGTTGGATGTCGACGAAAAGATGTCTGCGTTACACCATCGTACCAACCCGTATGTTGAAGAGCCACCTCTTCTCCGCGTCCGTCAAAGCATAGTGTCTTCTCGACCCTGCCCTGGTCGAATCACGGGAGACACCAAAGTCAAAAGCCTTCTTTCGTAAGCCCGAAGAAAGCTTCACCGAAGACTGCCCAATCTCGACGTCCCTAAATCGTCGGTTCCTTAAACGGGCAGATAAAAGTGATTCGTGAACGGTTGTCCCTCTAGCCAAACGAATCATGAAGGGATCTTCGTCCTGTGCAACTCCCAAACGATGGAAGCTAGGACAGTGATATACATACCACGAATAGAAAATGTGGGCAGAAAACACCCTGTTCATGGGGAGCCCAAGCCGAACCAGGAAAGCAGCAGCTTGCAGTTCGGTACATAAATAGGAGTAAAGAGCAGGTACCAAAGCCAGCCACTCTCCAAACGCCATCTGACAAGCCGGAAAAATACAGTGCGGCCTGATGTGCGTCCCATCTCCTCCAGCAAAAACAGCCTCACCCAGCCAATAAGTGAGGTAAACAGCGAGATCTCTCCGCAACGCAATGTCAGGACAAATGGCATCCGTGCTTGCGAAGAACTTCTTCAAATCTTATCGCATAGCAGCGATCTTCTTCAAACTTGATGCTTTGGCCCTAACATCCTGGGCCATGCCATCAGAAGAATCCCCGCTGTCAAAAAAGTTGGAGCTGCAACTTTTTCAACTACTGTATCTAACTTTCGTGGACTCCTTCTCCTTCAAAAAATTGTAGAAGGCGACGAGCTGAAAGTACACAAGCCTAAACTCCTCAGATTGCTCCTCAAGGATGCTGTCAATAGGCATAAACTCCTCATAGAGTTTGCCGAGGATAGGTAATCCGGTGATGGCGCTCAGCTCCTTCAAAGAAAAACCAATATTACCATTCGTTACAATGAAGGTGTTGGTTTGTGGAAGGAATGACTCCAGCATGGCCATGAAAGCCTCATCGGAGAAAACGACGGTTTACTGAAAAGCGCGAACCGCATCAAAAATCTTGGCCTCCCGAAGAACGGCCTCACCAATCCTCAAGGTGTGATCAGTCCATAACTCCCAGCTCGAGTCAGCACTGAAACGACCACGAAGTCGAAAAGGCTTCACCCAATTGCTGCCATCACCCCGAAAAACGCCAAGGCCCACCGGTCTCAAATCAACCTATGGATGATCAGAACCTTGGTAGCCACCGGCTGGCATCAACATGTCCATACGGACAGGTGACTTCTCTGCAAAACTGGAAGGTCCACCAACAACAACCCCGGTCTTGATCACACTGGTCCTCTTCACCCAGCTCGGAGGATCTTCCCTCTTAGGGTACGTGGGAGAAAGGCTCAGGATCGAGATTGTCCGGTCAAAAGACGACCGGGTAGAAATAGTTCTCTCCTCACCATCTGCTGTGTAAGAGAACTGAAAACATCTCCTTTGGTATGTCAAGTCGTCAGGGACTGCATCACCGAAGAAAAAGGTAGGCTTGAGCACAACGCTCTGATCGTCCGTAACCCAAGGACGACCGCTTACCATGATCTTATAGAACTCCTCATCTTTAAGAGCGATCAATCGCTGTCTCATCTCATCACGATTGAGGGAATCGTATTCTTCCAAGTTTTTCTCCACAAACTGGACCTTTTCCCAAGCCTGCTGAACGGCAGCATTGGAAGATCTAGCAGACCGACGAGGTGCGTCAGTAACAGGACCTTTACCTTTGTTCGTTCTAGAAGAACTACCTGCAAAAGATGGAAGAGAAAAGATCAATCAACATCAAAATGACAGAATTCTGCTACAAAAATTCTAGCAAAATTTTGACATGGTTCTGGGGCAATTCCAAAGAAAAGGAAAGTACCCCGAAAAAGACAGGAAGCCTGAAGATGAGCTCAACATCGCTGCGAGCTCATAGTCAGTGGAGAATTCTCAAAGAAGGCTCGAACTCAACATCGCTGCGAGAACAAGACAATCTCATCAAACTTTCGCAAAATCTGGAAAAGAGCTCAACATTGATGCGAGCTTCAGAATCCAAAGATTGCAAAACTTCCTCAAAATCCAGCAAGACCGAGAAAGAGCTCAACATCGCTGCGAGCTCAAAATCCTGATACTTGCAAAGATTTTCAGGTATGCATCATCATACTTCCAAATCTATTTACCAAAACTCATGCATCAAAAAATATCATCATGCATTAGATGCTAGGAAAACCTTGACCAAAGTTTGACCAATTCCAACCCAATTTGGTCAAAACCAATCAAACTTTGTCTAAGTCAAAAATCATGTTGGCTTGACCTAGAGACTCTAGCCTTCTATCTTGATGCATCAAATAAAAAAATAAATAAAAATTTGCATACATATTGAAATTGCATAGCCTCATTATCATAGTGAGCAAACAAGGAAAAGGAAAAAGAAAGAGAGAGAGAGAAAAAGATCTCAGCAAAAAAAAAAAAAAAATTTTGGCCCACAGGCCGTGGCCCACTGCCACGTCGTAGTACGGACCTGTCCGTACAGCCAGGAAAAAAAAACAGCAAAAAAAAAAAAAAAAGAGAAAAGAAGAGAAAAACGTTGAAAAAAAAAAAACAGAATCAGCGTGAAAAAAAAACAGAAAGAAAGAAAAAAAGAGTTCACGGAAAAAAAAGAGAGAAAACCGTGAAAAGAAGAAAAAATAAAGCAAAAAAAAAAAGGAAAGAAAAAAAGAGAAGCACGAAAAAAAAAAGAAGAAAAACGTGCATGAAAAGAAAAGAAAAGAAAAAAAAAAAAGAGAAGAAGAAAGAAAAGAAAAGAAAAAGAAGAAAAAAAAATGAAGAAGCTACTTCTACAATGGAGATTCTTGACGAGGAAGAAAACTTACTTGAAGCCATTGATGGAGGAGAAGAAGAAAAGCTTGGAGATCCTTGAAGAAGAGAAAGTACTTCTTATCTAGAAGAGCACTCTTGAAGATTTCTTGCAAAAGAAAGCAATGGAGCAAAAGCACTAACCCTCTTGCTTTTATAGAAGAGAGCAAGCCAAAAAAGGAAACAAGGAGAAAGAAAGAAGGTAAGTGCTAAAATTTAGCCACTTTCCCAAAAAGAAAGATATTTTGAGAGAATCTTTCCACAAAAAGAAAACTTGAGAAGTTCTCTCCAAGTAAAGATATTTTTAGATATTCTCTACACAAAAGAGATATTTTTATATATTCTTTACAAATATGACACCATATGAGATCTAGGCCATCTCCAAAGCCTAAGGTCCCATGGGTTAGCCCATATGAGCCAGGTTTGACCACCTAGGCACTAAAATTGGCTTTTAGTCAAAATATTCCTCTTACCAAGAGCAAAAAAAGAAAAGAGCAAAAAAAAGTCCCATGCCTCTTTTGAGTTGGTGGGACCATTCAAAAAAAAAGAAAGTCTCATGAGTTTCCAAAAACCAAACCATCCAACCTCATGAACCAAATTGAGCCAAAATCTTGAAATTGACATTTCACAAAACCAAATTCTGGTCCCCTAGCTCGCCACATACAGCTTGTTAGGTCACAAGACCAAAACCAAAATCAAAATCCAAAACCAACAAACCAAATCTGACCCCCCAACCTGCTACATACAGCTTGTTGGGTCACAAGGTCAAAATCAAAATCAAACCCCGACCCCCTAACCTGCCACATATAGCTTGTTAGGTCACAAGGTTAAAAACCAAAATCCAAAACCCAAAATCCAAATACCCCATGTCATTTTCAAAACCTTGCCTTGAGATGGTACGTGATCCCTCTCACTGCCATAAAGTTCCCCCGGAAACTTAGAAGGCTAATAAAAAAAAAATGCTCAAGACTCTTGGTCAAGTTGGAATCTCTCCTTCAAGTTTCTCTTCGAGGCACATCGACTCCAAAAAGCTACTCGCCGCTGTACCTCGAGGGGGCATTTGTTGACACCAAAAAAGTCACTATGTCTCCTTAACATAAGAAGCTCGTGAAGATACATCCTGCTAAAAACAGGCAAGGCTACTTCAAGCATCGATCTTTTCAGAATCAGACAGAAACTGAGAGAACCTTCAAGACAACTAAAAGAGGGGTACACCTGAGGTTTCGGGCCATTCCGACATCGTTTGGCCCAACTTCACTGCTCCAATAGCTAAACAAGCGCTCCCGGCAGCGACATCATCAAAGACGCCAAAACTTTGATCAGAGCCTACGGATGACTCCAGAACGTCTCCAAAGGGCTCCATGCCAAATTTCAAGTCAAACCGACAACGTTTGACCCTCCATCAATGCTCGAGCAGCAAAATCAAGCTTCCCGACGGCGGAAACCACCGAAGCCATCACTCATCAAACAAAATACATGAGTGGCTTCAACATGCTTCCAAAAGGCTGCACGTCGAATTTCAGGTTATTCCGACAACGTATGACCAGGTTTCGATGCTCCGAGAGAAAATCAAGCCTACCGGCGGCGGAGCAACCCGGGACCATGACATCCAAAACGGAGCCCATGGAACGTCTCAAAATGACTCCAATAGGCTCCCCGTCAAATTTCAGGTCAATCAGACATCGTTTGACCACATATCAAAGCTCGGCATTTTCCCCGCAGCAAAATCAAGTGAAGCATCGATGGGACCCCAAACGGCTTCAAAACTCAAATAAAAGCCCATGGTTGGTCCTATCCACTGCTCAAGAAGCTTCACCTCAATTTTCAGGTCATTCCGACATCGTTTGACCTAGTTTCGACTCTTGACGGAAAATCGGCTACAAAGTCTTCGGCTTTCCCGAAAAATGGGAAACTTTGTGCTCCGATTTCGAGAGGGTTCTCGTCAAGTTTTCTCCAAGAAAATATAGTCAATAATTGAGGAAAAATGTCAAGAAAAATAAAGAAGAAAAAAGGAATGAAAAAGACGAAAAAACGGCCGAAAACGACGCTCGGCGACCAAAGGGCAAAAAACCCTAAGGTCGCCGGCGACCCTGCAAATCCGGGTCGCTGGATTTTGCGCCAAACTGTCTGTTTTTCGATGGTTTTCGCGTTTCGGGTGTTCCGGCCTTTGTGATTTTCGGAAAATGCAATGTTTGGTGCTTCAAAACCACTGATCTTCATCAACATCTCGGATCCGCAGTCAAAAGCATGAAATCATCACCGATCGCCTCAAGATCGCCAACCGGCTGACCAAGAAAGTGCACTTTCTGTCCGACCGATCGTGAAATCGACAAGACAGATGTCACCGGCCCGCCAACATCAATCAATGTCTGAAATTGCACTGCAATCCGACATCAAACAATGTGTGGATCCACCTGTGATGATCGCAAGAAGAATCTCGAAAGGCGCAGCGCGGCCCGCGACTCTTCACATGCCCTGGCGACCACTTAATGACGTTAATTGACCCGTTTATGACAACTTAATGCGGTCATTAACTCATTATTTTGGACGGCCCAATCAGATTCAAGCATTTGGGAGTTACAAATCAAGCAATCATGGCATTAAACCCATGAAACTCCCATCATCATGAAGCATAAAGGCAATTAAATGCCCACTACCTTCATCGGCCAATCACAAGCCTTGAAAAAGGAGTTACAAAATCAACTTGTAACTCCTCATCAATTCTTTCATCATGGCCATCAATGCCAATAAACACCTCATGGCTACCAAAAGCCTATAAAAGGATGTCCATTCTAAGAAGAAAGCATGATGAAAATAGATCCCAAGTGCAAGCTCTGAAAATCCACAAAATCCAAGAGAGAGACGAAGTCCTGCTACTTTGCTCCCAGAAGCACAGCAAGGTGATCAACGTCCCTTGGGGGGCCACCCCCCCAAGGTCACCTCCTTCTCCAACATGGCCTAAACGCGGCTTTTCAGCCCGTTTACTCGGTTTGTCATTGGATATAGGACCTTCTCTTGGTCCTTGTCCTTTAAAAAACTGAAGTTAGGAGCCAAGCCAAAGAATCAAAGCATCACATGTTCTCATTTGAAGGACGATGGCGAAGCCCATACATGACTTGCGACCGTCGATATCAACGTGTCCCCACAATCTCCTGAGAAGTTAGATCCATTTTCTTACTTTTCTATTGTAGTTTGTATTTCCTAAAGAGACAAAAAGAAATCACAATTCTCGTCTTTCACATTTGATGAGTTTTGTAAAATCACCTTTCACGGCAAAATTGCCTTTCACGGCAAACAAACAAAAACGCCTCTTACGGCATTCTAAAAACTTGTCTTTTTTCTTAATATTAATGCAATTTGAAAAGTTAGAAAAAAGGATTGATTTCCTTTCCACTTGCGAAGGTGAATTTCCGAATTATCACTATTCCAAATTCCAAGTAGAAAGTAAATCTGGCATACCCATACAAAAATGTTGATGCCCGAAATCTTCCCTCCTCCGCCGAGACCCAGGTCAGCCCCCGGGGTGCGGAGGGAGAGGACGGAAGATTCCCCCCCTTTTTCGGGTCCATCATGAAGGTATTGTACATTCGGGATATGTCCAAGCTTGTTCCCATTTGAGAGATCACATATTTTTTGGAACAATTGTGAATACATTATAGATTTTTTCAGGAACACCATCTTTGGGTAACCTCCACTATAAATCGGACTTCCATTATCCCAAATGAATTGTCCACCGGAATGGAATATGACTAGTAAATTACGATCGAGCATCCTGCTACAGGCACATAGTCCCATGAGAGTAAAACTACTAGCTATCTAAATAAATTTGGCAGACACATGCAGGGTGTATCACAAGAATGATAATCCAACTGAATTTGACATATTACTTTGGGCATCAATATAATTCACGCCTAGAAGCCACATCATAGTGACTTTATTAAAAGATGCATAGACAGTGAAATAGACGAACATTATTCCATCAATTAAAAAAAGGAAAAAAAATGAAAACCAATGTTCTTTACTAAAACCAAATTGTTAAACAATGCTAAATGATTATAAAGCAAACTTCATTGTTTTCGTTATATCTTGAAGTTATCAGAATGCAAGGAATAATGAATTTTAAGAGTGGGCATTTTCCACTTGAATATGTTCAAAAGACATAGATGTTTAAAAGACTTTGATTGGAAAGCGGAAAGCTAACTTTCATAACGATATCGTTAATATAATTTGTATCTTCTTCTTCCAATTCTGGTGTCCAAAACCAAAATGATGGGGAATTTATATTGAGATGCATAAAACAATTTGAAAAAAAGAAAAATTGTTATTTGATAATGAAAAATTGTTATTTGATAATGATATCATTGCCATAATTTTTTTGTTCCTCATCTAATATTGGTGTCTAAAGATAGAATAGTGGGGACTTTATACGAAGATGATAAACAATGAGAAGGACTCACGATTTCACTCAAGTTCGATTATTGAGAAAAATGGAAAATTTCTTTGATAACGATATCTCTATCATACTTTTTGTTTTCTTCATCTAATTTTGGTATCCAACAACAAAATAGTGATGACTTTATATTGAGATGCATAAACAATGAGAAGGACTTAGGATTTCACTTAATTTAGATTATTGAGGATTTTTTGATAACTATATCGTTTCAGTAATTTATAGGTTCTCCTCCAATTTTTTGCATCCTAGAACAAAACGATAATGACTGTATAATGACATGCATAAACAATGGGAAATACTTACAGACTTCGCCGAGATTTCGATTTCAACATCATTTATATGACAATAGGATCATTACCATTATTTATCAGTGTGTTATAAATTACGTTCGATCCGACACTCTTCACATTTTTCTATAGCTTGTATGTTAGTCCAAAGTATTGGAATCTCATATTATCAACTAGGCAAAAAGTCCATTAGTAATTCGCTGACCAAACTCTAAGATTAGATGGAAACATGAGTAGTTTAGTTTCTCTATTGTTCTACACATTATAATATACTAGGAAAGGAATTGCTAGATTCCATGTAAATGACAATCGGGATTACTTGTACATGACCAAATTGATTACTTACTTGAGGAAAAAAAAGCCTTGATAACGATGTGAAAGAAGGTGGGCAAAAGGAAAAAGCTGGATTGGGGAAGAAAGCAATAAGGGGTACAAAATGATTGGGGGCAGGGGGGGTGTGGCTCCCAAACTATTGATTCAACTATCAAATCTCTAAAGCTCGATCGGGCGGTGTGGTGGGGACTTTCAAGACCATTGATTCAGCTATTAAATCTCTAAAGCTCGATCCTGGGGAGGGTCGATCCATAACACCGTCAGCTTCTTTCCCTTCGTCATTCATTGAAGAAAAAAAATCTACACCTTCGAAGTCTTCCTCTACAAAGGTAAAGGATATACAATTCTCCAAGTATGGGATTTTGTTCGATCTTAACCTTATGGACGAGAGCTTATATATTAAACCACAAGGCAAAAATTCATAACCCATTTGAATGCAATTTCTTATGGTCGTTGCAGCCTATGTCAAGTAAGTAGTGATAAATCACTCAATCTCATAGAGATTGTAGGAATTCATTATCATTTTAACAGCTAACGAAAAAATACAGACTATACTCATATATCTTAAACATTCCCTCAAATCATAAATACTTATTCTCATACCTAACATCATTCCAAGAAATAGCATAAAAAAAAAACCAAGTATATAAATCAGTTTCAAATGTCAAACATATCTTTATAAGTTTCAAAATAATGAACAGCAATGCAATCCAAAATTGCTATCACATATTTTAGCTAAAAAAGTTACTATATATCTTAAGGAAAAAAAATTATTGTCGCATAGAAAGGCAGAGATGTATTCTAAACCCGGTACAATCTTATTAAAGAAATAGAGCATAGGAAAATTGATGCCTACCAAAAATTGTCAAGATGATGAAATCGAGGTCCATATCCAAATAAGTAAATCAAATAAGAAACAAATAGTAAAGAACAACTATGGGATAGAGAACCCAAGCATTCCAAAAGCTCCTGTTTTGGGATTTCAAATGGCTAAACATCCCTTTTTAGAAATCCATTCCAAACTTACAGAGCATTGGGTGCTGGGCAATCTGAACTCAAAACTTCAAAAGGAAATCAAGGGCACTGCCATGCACTTGTAACAACAAAAAATGGATAGTTTATGCAAGTTCTCACCTATCTTGGCTAGAGAAACCCTCTTTCATATGCAAGATTCTCTCTATCAACTCTGACGACGAGAGAGCATTGCTCACTGCCGGTGTGCGATGATAACTCCGAACTCACTGATTGGGTGAAGCCGAAGAGGAAGAGGGAAAGAGAGAGCACACTCAGATCCTGTCGTGCATACTGAGCGAGAGGGAAGGACATAGGAGGGAGGGGAGAAGGCACGCAGAGAGGGAGAGGCTAGGAGAGAGGAGGGAAAGAGAGAAAAATGAGGGAGCTGAACTTCTATATGGGATATGACGATGATGGATGAAAAGGTGGGTGATAGAAAAAACGATTTCGTTCAAACAGGGAGGGGTAAATGCGTCAAAAATCCCTGTACGAACACCAAAATGGGTGTTTTGGTTTATTTGTGATTAAATCCGTCTGATACAAGTTTAAGGACATTTATTTGGTAAAATTCCCTGGTATATATGTCTAGTGGGAAGATGAACCCCACAAAGTAATTCTTTGGGCAAATGGGTGACATTTGTGGTTGTTAACCAATCAACTGATTTTGATTGGTTGAATATTTGGTTAAGTATGGTTGTTTTTGTCCATCTAAACTCTCTCAATGTTTTTGTCCATATAAACAACACTGGTCTTTTTATATCGTTTCATCCGACTCCTCATTTGACTCTTACTCCTTGTAACGTTTGGATTTTGCTTCCATCACTCCTTTCTAAATCCTAATGCCTTCTCCTTGTAACGTTGGGATTTCCCTTCCATCACTGCTTTCTAAATCCCAATGCCTTCTCCTTGTAACGTTGGGATTTCGCTTCCGTCACTGCTTTCTAAATCTAACATTTTAGGATGTTATTATATATAATCTTCCCTCGTTCGTCTTCTCAAAGCCTCAACTCTCTCTCAATCAAATCAAAGCCCCACAGCAGAAACAGAATCAATTCTCACTTTCTGAGTTAGGCGATGGAACAAGAAACAAGCAACTCATTTGCATCACCAAATGATCCAATTTTCTGTGCAAACAATTGTGGTTTCTTCGGAAGCGCCTCCACCTACAACCTCTGCTCCAAGTGCTACAAAGACTTCTTGCGAGAGAAATCTCACGCCATTGCTACTAGTACCATCGTTGAGAAGAAGGAGAAGGTTGAGGAGGAGAAGCAAGAAGAAGCCATTAAACAACAGCCTGCAAATCGCTGCAATTCATGTAGGAAGCGCGTGGGGCTCACTGGATTCAAGTGCAGATGCGGGCAGACGTTCTGCTCGATTCATCGCTTCGCTGAAGAGCACGGTTGCTCCTTTGATTATAAGAAGACAGGAAAGGATGAGATCGCTAGAGCCAATCCACTTGTGAGGAAGGACAAGATTCAGAGGTTTTGATATGGAAGGATGAGGTAGAAGTGCAGAATTTCTTTGGGATGTTTTTTTTTTATTCTTTCTGGGATGTTGGTGTGCTGCAAATCAGATGGTGATGGTATGGGGGTATTTCATATTTGGATTGGTTGATTGTTCATACTTGGAATGGTATATTAATTGGTGCAATGTGAATTTTTAATTGGAATCTTGGGTTTCTCCAACTATATTTTTCTTTGTGGGGAGTTCTTTTTCCTTTTTGAGTTTTTCATTGTTGCAAATTATAGTTTAGATAAATTGTATGACTGTCTAAGCTGACCCCAATTTAATGGGACAATTCAACCTGATAAGAAGATGATGATGATGATCTTCTTGGTTTGTTTCCCATTAAATGATGTTGAGGAAGGTGTAATTGATTGATTTTGTTTTCTCTGCTTGTAATATTCAGTCAGAAGCTGGGGTGCCAAGGCGCCCTTGACCTTTGTCTCAGTTTTGTGTTGTGTTCCACGACAGAGTCAATTCTTTGTTTCCAGTTCACCATCCCACTTCATTTTTATGGAAACTGATTTACCTGTGTTGTCTTGCTACTTGGGTTTGGAATTAATTTGGAGGAGTGTTAGTAAGTATTATCTTCTATGGAGAAAGGTTTGGGGGGTGGTATGGGCCTACTACTAGAGGTGGGAAGGGTCTGGTGGATGGCTGTACGAGTCATATACAAGTTTGAACATGGCAAGATATGATTTTTATCCTCAATAGTGCCCTGGGCTGATGATGATATTTCACGAGGGATTAAGTCGATTGCTTTTGATGATCTATGTGAAAATACTGTGACCTCCTGTAATGTAAAAATATGAGAGTTGATGATGAATGGAAAAGAGCATTCCCTCTTGCACTAGTAACAAACTTGTGAACCACTGTGAGACTTACATTAATACATTTGATGCATGTCACAAATGATCTAAAAACAAAAACTGCAGCTGCTTTGGATGATCTATGTGAACCACTGTGACACTTACAATTAATACTGCCCCATGATTGATGATTGCTATCCTGTATCCAATGAAGGTGTGGTATCCACTGATTTTCCTTTATGTGAACATTAAGCCCCTCTTTTTTCATAATGTGTTTGTGATGGCACTTTTTTTTAGTTATATAAATGTTCCCTAAGCATCAGGTGTTTGTTATTTTTGGGTTATGGATAATTCTGGATGAATGATGACCTTTAGTTGTAATCAATGACAAATTAAAGTCTTGAAGTGCCTTTAGTTGGGACTTGTTTGCTTCCTAACTCAGTTACTTGTAGAGTGCCCGACTGGTCCTGACTCGTGAGAATTGGGGGATTTGGTGATTGTCAGCCATTCTTACTCTCTTTTCGTTGTAGCCTAAAACTCCAGAGAAATTTGTGAGGCTATATGGTGGGATCCACTTAAAAAATGGAATTGTACTGCCAAAATTATTGCCCTTCCTGTATGGCTCCGCTGGCAAGGGAGATGGGTGTGTGAGCGGGTGTTTGCAAGTTAGATCCCAATTGTAGTCAATTTCTCAACTCTAATGAGAGTTAGGCCTATCATCAATTATCTTCTTGCTTTGTTTCCATTGTTTCATTCTATGATAATTAGACAATGGCATTGAGAGGTAGTGGTGCAGCCCAGGACAGGATGACCTAGCCCCAGGCAAAATCCAATTCTGAGTTCCTCTTCAGCAGTATCCAAAACATCAATTAGAAGGGACAAAGTGAGAGTACAAACCCAAAAACAATGCACGATCCATATGAACTACCCTTAAAAGTCCAAAAATAGGGTCTATTTGACTTTAAAATTAGTCCAATCAGATGTTGGAGTACTTTTGACTGTTTCTTTAGATTAAATTAAGATATACTTTGCCTCAATCAGAAATCAATGTCTAAAGCAATATACAACATTTTGTTTTTTCTTTTTTCCAAGTTTGCCCTAATTTTTTCCTATATGACAAGAGTTTGTCACTATTACTTAGACTATATCACAAGTGTTCTCATATAACTTTTATTATATGACATGTTTCTTATTTATTTTTAATTGAATGAGACATAATAAATTTTCTATTTGTAAGAAACGATCTAATTAAAACAAACTCTATCTCATATAAATCTAGTTGAATCAATCCTATATGACAAATCAGCTCTATATGACACCTTACCAATGGTCTATTTGCAAATACTCTAATGAAAAAAAATATAGTTCAAATAAATCTAATCAAGTCTGCTTTATTTCCTAAAGTTCATAGTTTCCAAACTAGCCTTAAATAGATGTCTCAACCTGAAAAACAAGCAAGATCTCCAATAAATTATTTTGCTTTTTATGTGGTGGTTGTTGAGGTGGAGGTTTGGTTATGATCCTCAAGTACTGCAAGATGATGTATGGTTGGCAAGCTATAATTTATGTTTTTTATTTTATTTTTATTTTGGAGTAACTTCTTTAAACTGCTTGGAATTGGATGAGACTAATACAATTGAATGGCATCCTCATTAAATTTGGGACATATGAATTTTTTGTGGTCTGTTCTCTTGTTGACTCCTTTTTAAAAAAATTTCATAATACTGGTTAAGAATTATTGGAAGATGAAGTGGCTTCTGTAATAAACAGTGTATAATTTATTTGCATATTCATGACCGCAAAAAAATGCAAACCAATGGGATAAATAAAGCAGGGGTATTTGTAGAAGATGGAGTTACTGTAGGGCCAAATAAAACCATTAGAATTTTGTTTTAGGAGCTTGCTTTAAGCAATTCATGGCTGTGTGAAGTTACAAGTATCAATTTCAATAAAACAAGGGGATTTGTAGCCGAAAAAAGAGTTGTTGTCGGGCCAAATAAAACCATTTAGATCTCATTTTAGGAGCTTGCTTTATGCAAGTAATGCCTCTGTGAAGTATCACCTTCAACAAAACCTTGCAGGATACACATGAAAGTAGAAGTAACTACAATAAAGTTAAATATCCGAATAGTTAATATTATAAGTTGAATTATCACAGTTATATTGCTACTTTTCAAGAAGAAATCACGATATTATCACACTTAGTTCAAAATATGGCAATGTTTGAAGCACTGGTAGTTACCAGTCCATATTGTTGAGAAAAGACAGCTATGGAGGGAGCAGGCCTTTAGCAGTTAGCAGTGGATTACTGTGAGACTTAAGTGTAGAGGTGCTCATGGTCCAGGCCAACATAGCTTAACAAGTCTCAGCCAACTTTGGGCTGAGTTTGGACCCAAGGTTTTTTTAGTACTCAGGGCCCCATTTATTATTTGGACGGGGCTTGGTTAAGTGACAGAAAGCTTGAATCCGGATCCAGCCCAGCCTGAACAAGTGACAGAAAGAATGCCCAATTGAATATATGTGCAGGCTTGGGGCTAACATGTTTTAGGCTTGATGATCTTGGTCATGAACTCACAGCTCTTATCGGGGTTAGGCTGGAATGGACTGTGTTTCTAAAGTCGGCCAGGCCTGGATATGCCTCAACCTTGCTGGAGCCAGCCCATGAACACCCCTGGCTTCGAGAACCTGCAAGAACCCCAACTGCAGTGGCATACTATTATAACCCCTTGGGGTACAATTGTCAAGTTTCAATTGAATTCCATCATGGTCTTATGGAAGGAACTGAAGGAGTTGTGATTGAGGGTGAAGGTGTGGAGATCAGGAAGGGAATATGACCAGTAAAAATCCCCATCTTTGATGGTAAAAGCCCATTTCTACAAATACTTAGGAATTCAATTGGCATTAACCAAGCATGTCCTTGATCTTTGATTCTCAAGAAACATTTTTAATGTTCATTGTCCTAGCCATTTTTTACATAATCGAATTGATCACCAGCAGCAAATAGTTAGCGTAAATTTCATCAAGTAGGGTGTGTTTTTTTTTTTTTTTTTTTTTTTTTTAAATTTTTTTTATAGCTAAAACTGCAGGAAATTTATGAGAGATCAAAGAACAATCCTCAAAATATAAAGGAAAAGTTATAATCATGTTTTCCCAAATAAAAATTTCATTAAGTAGCAATGACAAGCTGTGAATCACCTGTAAGACAGAATTGCGAAGGGGAGCACTTTAGTCACTAACAGCTAAGTACTTCAATTAAAGCATTGTAGTGACCTTGTGACAGCAAACTCCTTGGATTTGTTATTGTTATCATCATCAGCAACTTGTATAGTACATGGTTTATACTAGTTCAGAAAAATCAGCTCAATTTTATTATAACCAAGAGGAAGCTGTTAAACCAAATTGCTACTTAAATCTCATTTCTGAAACAGGATTAGAAACTTTGAATACCGTCAAAATGATTCCTACCCAAAGGTGATTTTTCACACTACCATGCTACGATTAGTAAGCAGTATGAATAAAAGATTCTCATAAATTCCTGAATGCTGCAGCCTTAGACATCATCCAAAGGTTTGCATCATAATTTACTGAGAGTAGAACATGTTGATGGGAAAATGCCCCTCCTTCACTATCCTATATTCCATTCTCCAAAGATAGTCAAGTGTTAAGTCATTAATAGCAAATAATGAGTCATCTTCAACTGCACCCTTGCACCCATTTTGTTTAGTCCTTTATTAATTAAGTATTGTGACCTGAGCATTTACTTCTGCTTCATCAGAACCACCTTTTGCACAGGAGGAACAAAGAATTTTGAAGCCTCGAGCCGTCATGGTCTTGGATAGAGACCCATAATATTGACCACTATAAATCCTTTATCAGCACTTTAATCAAAGTTCAGCTTCATGTTGCTTCGCTGTTGGTGCCATCAAATATCCACAGTATCTAAAAACACAGACGGTTGGCATAATCCTCCTAACAGAGACACAAGTCTAAATGAGATACGCTACAAGTTCCTTGATGGTTAAACATCGATATCACAATCTTTCTTACCTCCAACTCTATACTACGTGCTGAATTCAGTATCTGAAAACACAGATGGTTGGCATAATCCTCCTAACAGAGCCACAAGTCTAAATGAGTTACCCTATAAGTTCCTTGATAGTTAAAATCTATATCACAATCTTTCTTACCTCCAACTCTATTCTACTTGCTGAATTCAGCTTAACTACGGATTCCTAGTACTTTGCTTTGCTACAATGACCACGGAATGGCAATTGACAACCAAAAACAGCTACCATAAAATATTTCCTTTCCTGGCAATTCCATTAGTCAAGCTGTTACAAGAACCTCGTAAGATCTCAGCATAACTTAAGATAAGATACTTAAAGCTGCTTTAAGAATGATGATCGCGCTGCAGGTGCGATCAATGAATTAGAAGATGGTCCACTTTTTCCTCGTATCTGAAACTCATGACAGAGACATTAAAAGAATTTGTTGATGGCAATGGTTTTATAAAACATTGGGAAGCTATGCAGTCTGAACTGAGTAAGGATGGAAGTTTCTTTTAGGATTGATGGATTATCTTTTACATTTTGAACAATCCATATGCACAGAATCTGTGAACAATGAAAAGAATAAAAGAACAAGATCATGCCACAGCTTGGGATTGAGTTGTATTTGAATGTCCCTTTCTCATTTCCTCCTTTCTGACTTTTTTATTGTTATCTCTATCATTTCATTGGATTCTTCATTTAATTAGATTCTTTAATAGTAGACTTTTGTGAATTGGTTGATTGTTTTATGAAAATTAATAATGTCTTTAATTTTGGGATTATGTTTTTATATTAAAGTTTTGCATTGTTTCCTGAAATTGTGGAGGAAATTGAAGCCTGAAGCAGTCAGAAGGATTTCAGAAGCTTCCTGGGAAAGGAAGATGACCCGTTATATGACCGCCATAATGCTCATGAGTCATGAATACATTTAGGACGGACTTGAGGTGCTGGATTTGCAAATACAAAAGTATAACATGAAAGGTTTGGGGTGCTTACGGCAACATTGGAAACAGCTGCTTGTGGAACACTCAGCATACTTTTTTCCATTGACATCTTGGGTGTGGATTCTGCAAGCCGTGAAATCTTTTGTTTGGTGCAATGGTTGTGACTTGTGAGGGGAGGGAGAGAGGACAACAATTTTGTGGAAAAAAATTGTCAATCCATCTCTTCCTCTTCAAAAAATTGTTTCGGCCAGTGTTTTTTTTTTTGGTGACATATCTGCAAGAAAGGGTCTACTCAAACCAAACTTCAGATTTGTGTCAGGCTGGCTGTTTGAGTGAGGAATTGCCATGCTTTAGTCAATGAAAACGGATGAGGATGTTTAGAGATGTAATATTAGCTTATAGAGTGGTAGTATTTTAATTTTTTCACCTTGCCATTGTAGCTCGTTGGTGAATCCAATTCAGAGATTGAACAGACTGGGACTCCAACATACAAAAATTCAAAGAGAAACTCGAGGACAAAATCCGAGTGACCACCAGCCTTCACTAAGACTTAATTTACATGTCATTATCTGGGTTGTTTTCGCTTGTATAACCTAAACCTCATATTTGTTTCTTACTGTTACTTTACATTTCCACCTCTGAAAGAATGCCATGCCTGCTTGGAAATTGATCTGCATGTGATATTGTGATTAGCTGGATTGTTGTCACTTGTACAACCATACAGTTGCTTCTTATTGCTACTTTGCATTTCAATTAATGAAAGAAAGCCATGGGCCAATGGATTCTCTCTGTTATTGAATTACAGGCAGTGGTTGATGTTGCTAAAGAAGTAGGAGCAGACGCAGTTTCACATGGATGCACTGGGAAGGGAAATGATCAGGTATATGTGTGTCCATTTTGAAGGGACCATATCTAGTTTCATTGTTTCTTTGGACCTTATGTCGTTTATTTTTCACTTGTAAGTAAGATTTGAGCTGGCTTTCTTTGCTTTGAACCCGGAGCTTAACGTTGTGGTTCCATAGAGGGAATTGGAAATTACACGACGAGAAGATGCCATTGAATATGCGAAGAAACACAATGTACCTGTCTCAATAACAAAGAAATCTATTTACAGTAGAGACCAGAATCTATGGCACTTTTGCCATGAGGTATTTCTACCAAACCATTATCTTTTCCGTAATACTAAACATTTTGTATTGCCCTTTCATAGCTGTACTTATGTATCATGGTTTCCCTTAATTAGAAAACGATTTCCGTTGTGGTCTTCATTATCTGATGTAATCCATGCCAAACATTGTCAATATTGTGATACCAAATGATATTATTTCTAACATTGTGATATTTTAAATATTGAGAAAAATAAAAATATAGTGAAAATATCATGGAACATCATGATATTTAATGGTGAACATTTGGCTACAGAGAACAAAATTTAGAAAAAGAAATAAAAATTTATCATGTTGTCTCCACCGTTCTTCCTTTCTTTTCCCTATTTTCTTTACTTGAAATGGAAACAGATTTTGCTGCATGATTTTATTTTAACTGAAGCTTTTATTACCACCTGCAACTTTTTTTTTTTACTCCACCCTTTTTAATGATTTCTTCCTCTTTCGTGGATAAGGGTAGGATCTTAAATATTTTTAAATTAGCAAGCCAGCTAGCCAAGAGATGGATGGTTCTTTTTGGCTTTTCCTGCTATGATTCTATGAACCCATTTCTAGTTTACTAGTAAGAAAATACTAACAGTATGTAATAATTAGAAATTTAATTGTCTAAATATCACCTAATTCTTGAAGGTTGAAAATCCTCTCTCCTCTTTCTATTTCTTAATTATTTATCATTTTATTTATTACTATATGAGTCATTTTGAGGAAGGGCTAGACCATTCCTAGCTAAGGAACGCTCCACTATGTAGAATACAGAAAGTATTAGGACGGTTTTTTGTAAGGGCACGTTTAGTAACAGGATAGGAATCTACGAGGTTTAGGATTCCTGTCTACCCCTAGGAAAGGATAATCCTTGCTGAGGATTTATATAGCTAAGGATTCCTTGCATTACACGTTTGGTTGTAAATGTGGAAACACTGATGATTTCTTCAATCCATGTTTGGTGTTGAACACCAGAATCCATGAAAAATAAACAACCTACTTAATATGAGGCCTATGAAAGTTAGTCATGACTAAGAAGTATGAGTGTATCAAGTGGGGCCCGTTTCTTGATATAAGACAAACTAAGACTCCTTCTCACAAGTGCACGTATGATTGAATAAATGGGGCCCACTTTATTGAATAAACTTAGGCCCCTTATCACAAGTGGACATATGATTGAATTGATGGGGCCACATTATATATTGAACAAATTAAGAACCATTATCACTAGTGCACATATGATTAAAATGATGGGGCACATTTATTATATATTAATCAGATTATAATCCATGGATGAGATGTTATCATTTTTATTGAAGAAGTGGCAAAATAAAGTGATGGGACCCAAAACTAGCTAAATCAGAAGTCTAATAGCTGAAATTTAAAAGTATGTTGTAAATCAATTTAAATTACTAAACCAGCCCTTAAAATTGTCAGAAAGGAAAAATAAAAAAAAAAGGGGGCGAAGTCCCCTTAATGAGAAGATATTCTAAATATTTTCAAGCTACAAAAGCACCTTTTATATTTTAAATTATTTCATAAATAACCCTGATGTCCCTTCAAACTATGAATTTCAATATATACATGACCACAGCTCTTCAGTAATTTAAATGCAATTATAAAAAAATAAAACGTATCTCCATGCAAGTCAATATTAACAAAACATAAAATAAACTAGTATTAGTATATATGAATCTTAGATACTCAAAAGTCAATGTTAAACCTCAAATATAATAACTAAGACAATGTTATAAACTCTTATAAAGAAAAGGAAAAACAAAATCAAGAACCACCCCTTGCAGCCCACATTTCTTCTGCTATACTTTCTCACAATTGAATCATATTATTCCTATCTGCATCATTAGGTCCTAGAACATTATTTTCAGGTTGGTTATCATTTAGTTCATCACCCATATCCACATCTTCTAATGTCTCATTTATTGCCTCATCAAATATCGCATCGTTTAGATTCCATTGTTGGATGAAGTTATGCAGAACACAACACGCCACGACTAGCTTTGCTTGTGTCTTGATAGGGTATTGTGGAGCGATTTGGAGAATCACAAAACGTTGCTTTAATGCTGCAAATGTTCTCTCAACTATATTTCGTAGTTTCAGATGACGCAAGTTGAATAACTCTAGTCTTGTTCTAGGTGTGTGTAGTTGACCATTCTTTAAGATGATAACGAACACCGCGAAAAGGAGCTAAAAAGCCGCGCATATTCGCATAACCAGCATCAACCAAATAGTATATGCAACTTCCCATTGGTCTTGAAGACATATGATTTTAATATAAAAACACATACCCACTGGTTAATATTGTACTCAAAATTATAGACATGATTTTAATATAAAAAAAAGCGGAATATATTACCAATTGGAACATTAAATTTATTATTAGGCCGCTTCCAAATCGAGTCTTGAAGAATCTTAGCATCTGAAGCTGACCCTTCCCACCCGACAAAAACATATTGAAACTTAATGTCGAACGAAACCACAGCCATAACATTTTGAGATAATGAGCCTTTCCTATTATGAAATCGAACTTGGTCCTCAAGCCTCACCCAAGCAGGGATATGTGTTCCGTCTATTGCTCCAACACAATCCCGTAGATGGATCAAGCAATTGTAAAATTATATATATATATATATATTATTCACTTATAATGGTTTCTGTAAATATGAATTCTCTAAAAACTTAACTTAAAATATGGGTAGAATATAGGATTGTTTGCAATCTCTAGTGGAATGTTCTCATTTGATGGTTTTATATAATAATTACTCAACTTTATTACATCATCTAATGTTTGGTTGAAGTATCTGCTAATTGTTTCTCCTAAGTGTTGGAATCGATTTTGCATCACTCGAGTCCTTTGACTATGGCCAATAGTAAATAAGAAAATCGCTAGCTGCTCTTCTATACTCACAAGACGTGAATCTTTCATAAACTTCAGTCTCCTTAGTTCATTCGCCAAGAGCATAAAACAAGCAGCATTCATTCTAAACAAATCGAAACATTCGCGTGAATTTCCAATTAAAGTCTCCCTAATAAAACTATCTCCACCCAGTGTAGACTCATGCACTGCATCTTTAAGAAAGTATGAGTATTGGTACCACAACAGAGATACTGTAGTAATTGCAGTTGCAAATATCCTCAAAATATCTTTTCTATCCATTCTGCCTATAAAATATGAAATGTAATTAGCACAAAAAATTTGGGTATATAAAACACATGATTCCAATGACAACATTCAAGACATAATTAGATCATATATATCACCCAAAATAATCATAAAATCAACAATATTGTGAATTCAATTGGAATCATAAACTAAATATAACAAATGCAAACCATTCCACATTTTTGCATAAAATAAATAATCATCCACATTTCAAATCTAAGATTTTTAAAATAAAATAATATAAAAAAGTGTCTAATTCATCCACTAATTCATGACTCAAAAGTCAGGCGCCAATCGTTCAAGTTGTGCTAGTAGCCATCGCTTACGACTTTTCAAAGGCAATGCTAAGAAGGTAGCGGCCTTCATCTCTTCCTCGAGAAGTGCAACTGCCTTATATTTTAAACTCTCTTCAATATCTAGAGGATCGAGTGCCTCCTAGCACATCCTCATTCTAGTAACTATGGCATCTTTAGTGTTTGAAAACCTATCTATTGCATCTGCCATTCGATCAACACTTTCCACCATTGCCTCCCCCACATTGTCTTCTTGTTATGTAATGAGAAGATCCTCCTAAAGCTGAATTACGCCTTTTTCTAAAGGAAACATGATCTTCCTCGGCTTCATCTTGTGTAGCATTGACGTCAAGTTCATCTTCACCCCCAGTGTCTTGTGGAGGAGTCTGGGGATCATTTGAAGCGAATCCGGCTCTACCATCAGCAACTGAGTCACCGAATATTTCGGCTAGATGAAAATAATGGCAATCATTTCAACCTATACATTGCAGTATCAGGGTGTGCCTGTAATAGATACAAACAAAATTATCAATTTGCACCTAAATATTATGTGGATGGAATGAAATAACGAAACAAATGAAAACACATTTTAGCATAGATTTCAATAAAGATAAATTGAAAAATCACTTTAAATCATTTAAAAATGGTATAGTATGATGAAAACTCTACTTAATTTGAGTGGTTTTAGATGGGATGAGGAAAAAAAGATGGTGACGGCTGAAGATGGAGTATGGGATGACTATATAGTGGTGAGATTTTTTTAAAAACCGCTCAATCCGAACTGAACCAATCTTATAAAAGGATTTTGACTGTATACTTGCCTTTAGATTTAGATATGCCCTCCAGCTTGTCAAGTTTTAAATAATTCCCCATAAGTGTGCTATACTTGTTGTCTATAGGAAAAATGATTGAAATGCCCCTCACTATAGGATGTTGCACAGTATATATGATCTCTAAAATAGAAACCTCTTATAAAGAGACTTTTGATAGTTTTAAGGGGGCCCGACTGGGATTTGATTCATGGTGTTTATAAGACTTACAGAGGAAATTGTATAATGGTAGTTATATATCAAGAACCCGTCCAAAGTGATCGTGTGGATCACCACTCAAAGATGATTCCTAAGCAAATGTGCAAAAGGAAAAAGTTTGGTCCCATCAAGGGACTAAAAGGTTTGGTTAGAATATCAGTCCATGGCGTGATTGGATCTTACCGGACATGTATTAAAGGTAATAAACGTACTATATTTAGACCCACATCCAATTGAGGACCTGGGCTAAGACCATAAATCAATTGACTCTTGGAGTAAATTTTGCATTTTTATTTGATTTTTAAGCATGTTTTATTTGTGTTCATATTAGTGGATGATGACATTTAAAATGGGCTAGCTCTATTATACCCGATTCTTTAGTAGTCGTTTTTCCTTTCCTATATTATTTTTAGTTATAATACTTTTGTAGTCATCGACTTGAGCCTCCAATCCAGTGGCTAGAATCTCTCTATGTTGAGTTCCCTTTTTATTGAACTTTTGTTCGATCAAGCTAGAAATCATAATTTAAAAAAACAAAAACATAATCAATAAAAAAAAAACACAGATTTGTGATTCTATAAAGTCAATTTCAACCAACTACCCAGTGCCACAACCATCTTCCATCATTAGATTAACGAACAAGATCACCCTACATGGTCCACCACATCCACCTTTCATCATGAACACATTAAAATGTGTAGAAAATAGAGCCCTCAAACCTGAATTGTGTGAAAAAAAACAAGCCCTCAAACCCGAACTTCAAAAAGAAAAAAGAGAAAAAAAGAAAAGAAATCCAAACAACAATGTATACTTTTTAGAAAATCCTACATCAAAAGACACTACCATTTAAGTTATCTTATTCCAAAAATAGGACGAGAAAAAAAATGCATCAAGTCATGTTTCTTAGTTTTAACTTTTCATTCCTAGAAAAAAAAAAAAAAAAAAACAAGAGAGAGAAAGAAAGAAGGATCCATTACCTTGAGAGATTATAAAAGGGAAAATATAGTTGGCCAAGAGGAATTGAGAAATATGAATAGGCATTATATATAGAAAAGGAAAGACAAAAGGCTGATCCAACAAATTGCAAACATCATACAATGAGGGGTATTCTAGTAACTTTTCCTACAAACAACAAATACAATACACCTCTAGGGAATTATTTAAAATTGAACAAGGTAGAGGGCATATCTAATTTTAAAGGCAAGTGTATGGTCAAAATCCCTTGTATAAATATATTTTTTATAAAATGATAAAGGAATATGAAAAATTATTTGAAGAAGACTTGAACCCTCACTCCGTTACTTGAAGTCCAACGTCTCTCACCAATTGAATTGCCATTTTTTTGTGAAAATAAAATAAAATAAAATAAACCGTAACCGAGCAGAACCGGTTCCTTTCGGCTCGGTTCTATTTGAGCACATGCGCATTTCGGTTCGGTTTGGAAAAATAGAAAACCGATGGGTTTGGTTTGGTTGATGGCTTCCGCTCTAAACCGATCCGAACCCCCCATGTGCACCCCTACAGTTTCAACTCAATTTACTTAACAGTTCATATCTATATGTTGGCACTTTGCCCATTGGACTCCTACAGGCTTGTATACCGTTTAGAGTTTAGATATGAACTCCAATTCAGGCTTGGCTCTACTAGGCCCAATCAAATTCGATCTGAACTTGAGTACAGATTCAGATGCTGAATTAACCCACATGGACTTTTATTATTATTTTTTTTAAAATGCATGGTCAGATGTCAGCATTAGCATCCTAATTGGATTGCAACCTGGATACAATCATGCATGTGATTCCTGAAATATTAAACAGATCAGAAAGTGCATCCATGTGGATTCCACTTGGGTCATAGCACTATTCACAAGCATTCATTAATGTAACCTTCATGAAAACCAGCAATATGTTGGTGGTAAAGAAAGCAAAGGCAAAGCAGTAAATGGTGCTGCTAACAGTTTCCCAGGCCACGAACTTAATTCACAGTACTTAGTACTTCCTAACAAATTAGACAACAGTCTCCATTTGTCATCTTTCTATGTCCCTAAATGATTCATGGTATACTTTGACAGCAAAACATTCATGTGTCGTCCATGATTGCAGATAGAAAGAACATACGAAATAGAAAAATCTAAGTGCAAATACCAAGATACCAGTCTTTTTAATTTTCTACTTTTTTAATGTTTTTGAATGGTTACTCAATTTGATTAAAACTAGGTAAACAGTACGAGAGACATCATGAAAACCTACCACAAAAGCACCAAACAAAAGGGAAATCAAGTACCTCCCCAGAAGATGCAAAGGATTCAATTCCAAAGTATTAATAAAGTCCAACAATTCACTACCTTTTCGCCAAAGCATCCGCCTCAGAGTTAGCACTTCTCTTAACACGAGCTAAGGAAGCAGCCACAACTTTAGCTAGGTCAACCGCCTACTCCACCACATTTGAAATGGCCCAAGCAGCCCCACACAAGCCAGTAGCCAATTATCGCCTTCCAACATAGAATGCTGAAGATTCAAACATTGATCTTTACGAAGGTCAATAGTACCATAGCATTCATTTCCGTGTTACTGAGTATATACTTGCCAACGCCCAGGCCTAAAAATGAGAGAGATCACTTTATCGCTATCTCAAATGATCCCTCCCAAACCAACCACAACAGGGTTATCATTTGCGCTCCCATCAAAATTAAGCTTATAAGGGAGCACCAAATAGAATCACAATGAGGCTTGAAGATCAAAGAAAAGACGATCTCATGCCAATTCCTAATCATAGAAGAAGAATTCTTTAAAAATACGCAAGCAAAATGCCCCAAATGTTACACCCCCAAAGATCGTCCATTGTGAGAACGCCACTTAGCAAGCCAACCGACTAGAGGCTAGACTCTAAGGAGGGCTTAAAAGACCAAAGGCGAGCCACCGAAGCTGGGGAAGAACCATAGTAGTCAATTCCGCTTCATTTCGGCCAGGATGGCCGGATTTTTTCGTTTCGGTCTTTCAGCCAAAACGGAATGTGGGTAAAAAAAAATTCTAGTTTGAATTTTGGTCCATTCCAGTCCATTTCGGTTTGTAGAAAAATTCACTATTTTTTTCTCTCAATATCCATATCAAGAAACATGCATAATTTATATATATATTTTTTCTATTTTTTACATATATGTATATATATTTTAATTTTTATTATTCCGAAAAGTTACTTCGAAAAGTTTTGCCGAAATTCTGAAATATTCCATTTTGGAGGCTAGACCGAAATGACAACCGAAACAGAATTGACAACTACGGGAAGAACTCCACGATGGCATATGGGATAAGGAAGAAACTAAAAATTCACCATCCATTGTACCCATTTATACCCTTTTATCTAAACATTGAGCAGAAAAATAATCATTACACAACATATGAAGCAAGTTCCAAAATTGGATTTCCTCCACTTACAGGAAGATTCCTTCTGAAAATAGGCCCCTAAACCAACTTGATCACCAATCCTAGCCATATAACTCCGCAGAGAAGCCTGAAGATCCCTCACAAGGGAGAAGATCAGGGAACTACTAGAATGCAAGGAATCTATTTCCAACCTACATATCCATCCAGAAGTGTGGTCGCCCAGACCCACATGGAATCTGATATTACTCATTAACTACTCTCCAATTGACAAGCAACCTCTCCAAATGACAGAATTACAGACGTTAGGAGGTAGAGCAATCCATCCATTCCTGCAGACACCATATTTTTTTCGCAATAATCTGATACTATAAACCGTTTGACCCATAGCCAATCTTCCAAATCCATTTGAGCAACAAAGCCTGATTCATCTACCGTAATGACCTAAAACCCAGCCCCCTTCCTTCCTATGTTCGGACCCAATGGATAATTCACCAAATGTTATTTCTTATTTACCTCTTTGCCTTGCCAAAGAAATTCACATTGCAACATTCCAAAACGATTGATGACTGACATTGGGCATTTAAAAAAAAAAGAAAAAAATAGGAAGACTGGATGGTGATTCTACACCCCTAGGAAAAATATTTGGCTTCCACGTTGCCAATTCTACTCCACCCACTTGATCACCAGACTCCACAACGCTTTGATGCTCCACTCAAACAAAGAGGTAAACCTAGGTTAGATCCTGGAAGAGAGCTGCCTTTGAAACTCATGAGATCACTTACACCTGAAATCAAGCCAGATTAGCTTGGACCCAAATCAATAAAA
The DNA here is from genome assembly GCA_028538565.1 of Umbellularia californica. Taxonomy (NCBI): domain Eukaryota; kingdom Viridiplantae; phylum Streptophyta; class Magnoliopsida; order Laurales; family Lauraceae; genus Umbellularia; species Umbellularia californica. Next base: position 13,161,809 of record JAPQWN010000004.1, on the reverse strand, counting down.
AACTCACCTTCAAACCCAAAGTTGCTTTCGAAACAAAGCAAAATAGCTGTGATATTTTTTTCATTTGCTCCTATGCACTCAAAATCTTTAACTGTCATCAACAAATTGGAGATGACTCACTATTGGAGCAGCTGACACTGGCTGAAGACCCTTGATGAAATTTGATATTCTACAGCTACTATTATGTAACTAAGAGTCTCTCCCACAAAGATAAAAAGAAAGGAAGAGAGGGGATCCCCTTGTCCGCCTCTAAAAGCAAGAAAGAAACTCCTTAAGGAAGCGATTGATCATCACCGAAAAAATTGCAGAGGAAACACACTGATGGACCCTCGGAACTTCCGTCCTCTCCTTCTGCACCCTGGGGGCTGACCTGGGTCTCGGCGGAGGAGGGAACGCGGGTATCAACATTTTTGTACGGGTATGCCAGATTTACTTTCTATTTGGAATTTGGAATGGTGATGATCCAAAGATTCACCTTCACAAGTAGAAAGGAAATCGATCCTTTTTTCGAACTTTTCAAATTGCATAAATATTAAGAAAAGAGACAAGTTTGTTTTTTTTAGGATGCTGTAGGGGAGGCGTTTTTGTTTGTTTGCCGTAAAAGGCGATTTTGCCGTGAAAGGCGATTTTACAAAACTCATCAGATGTGAAAGACAAGAATTGTGATTTCTTTTTGTCTCTTTAAAAAATACAAACTACAATAGAAAAGGAAGAAAATGGATCTAACTTCTCAGGAGATTGTGGGGACACGTTGAGATCGACGGTCGCAAGCCATGTATGGACTTCGCCATCGTCCTTCAAATGAGAACGGTTGATGCTTCGATTCTTCAGCTTGGCTCCTAACCTCAGTTTTTTAAAGGACAAGGCCAAGAGGAGGTCCTATATCCAATGAAAAACCGAGTAAACGGGCTGAAAAGCCGCTTTTAGGCCATGTTGTAAAAGGAGAGGACCTTGGGGGGGTGGCCTCCCAAGGGACGCTGATCACCTTGTAGTATTTCTGGGAGCAAAGCAGTAGGACTTCGTCTCTCTCTTGGATTTTCTGGATTTCAGAGCTTGGGATTGCACTTGGGATCCCTCTTTTTCTTCTTGGAACCCACCTCCTTTTATAGGCTTTTGGTAGCCATGAGGTGATTATGGGCATTGATGGCTATGATGAGAGAATTGATGAGGAGTTACAAGTTTTTATGATTTGATTTTGTAACTCCTTTTTCATGGCTTGTGATTGGCCGATGAAGGGTAGTGGGCATTTAATTGCCTTTAATCTTCATGATGATGGGAGTTTCATGGGTTTAATGCCATGATTGCTTGGATTTGTAACTCCCAAATGCTTGAATCTGATTGGGCCGTCCAAAATAATGAGTTAAAGACAGCATTAAGTTGTCACAAACGGGTCAAATAACGACATTAAATGGTCGCCAAGGAATGTGAAGAGTCGCGGGCCGCTCTGCGCCTTTTGAGATTCTTCTTGTGATCATCACAGGTGGATCCAGGCATTGTTTGATGCCAGATCGCGATGCAATTTCAGACATTGGTTGATCTTGGTGAGCCGGTGACATCTGTCTTGTCGATTTCACGATCGGTCGGACAGAAAGTGTACTTTCTTGGTCAGCCGGTTGGCGATCTTGGAGCGATCGGTGATGTTTTCATGCTTTTGATGGCAGATCCGAGATGTCGGTGAAGATCTGTCGTTTTCAAGCATCAAACATTGGATTTTCAGAAAATCACAGAGGCAGGAATACCCGAAACGCGAAAAGGATCGAAAAACGGGGCATTTGGTGCAAAATCCGGCGACCCGGATTTGCAGGGTCGCCGGCGACCTTGGGCCAGGGTCGCCGGCGACCTTGGGTCAAGGTCGCCGGCGACCATAGGGCTTTGGCCCGTTTGGTCGCCGAGCATCTTTTTCGGCCGTTTTTCCGTCTTTTTTGTTCCTTCTTTCTTCTGTATTTTTCTTGACATTTTCCTCAATTATTGACTTGATTTTCTTGGAAAAAACTTGACGAGAACCTATGCGAAACCGGAACACAAAGTTTCCCATTTTTCGGGAAAGCCGAAGACTTTGTAGCCGATTTTCCGTCAAGAGTTGAAACTAGGTCAAACGATGGCGGCATGACCTGAAAACTGAGGTGAAGCTTCTTGAGCAATGGTTAGGACCAACCATGAGCTTTTATTTGAGTTTTGAAGCCGTTTGGGGTCCCATCGATGCTTGACTTGATTTTGCTGCGGGGAAAATGCCGAGCTTTGATATGTGGTCAAAAGATGTCCGATTGACCTGAAATTTGACAGAGAGCCTATTGGAGTCATTTTGAGACGATCCATTAGCTCCAACTTGGATGTCATGGTCCCGGGGTGCTCCGCCGCCGGTAGGCTTGATTTTCTTTTGGAGCATCGAAACCTGGTCCAACGTTGTTGGAATGACCTGAAATTCGACGTGCAGCCTTTTGGAAGCATGTTGAAGTCACTCATGTACTTTGTTTGATGAGTGATGGCTTCGGTGGTTCCCGTCGCCTGGAGGCTTGATTTTGCTGCTCGAGCGTTGATGGAGGGTCAAACGTTGTCGGTTTGACTTGAAATTTGGCATGGAGCCCTTTGGAGGCATCCTGAAGTCATCCATAGGCTCTGATCGAAGTTTTGGTGTTTTCGATGACGTCGCCGCCAGGAGCGCTTGTTTAGCTATCGGAGCAGTGAAGTTAGGCCAAACGATGTTGGAATGGCCCGAAACCTCAGGTGTACCCCTCTTTTAGCTGTCTTAAGGGATCTTTCAGTTTCTGTTTGATTCTGACAAAATCTGATGCTTGAAGCAACTTTGCCTGTTTTGTAGCAGGATGCAACTTCACGAGGCTTCTTGATGTTGAGGACATAGTGGCTTTTTTGGTGTCAACAAATGCCCCCTCGTGGTACAACGACGAGTAGCTTTTTTGGAGTCAGTGTGCCTCGAAGAGAAACGTGGAGGAGAGATTCCGGCTTGACCAAGAGTCTTGAGCTTTTTTTTTTTTAATAGCCTTCTGAGTTTCCGGGGGAATTTTATGGTAGTGAGAAGGATCACACACCACCTCAAGGCAAAGTTTTGAAAATGACATGGGGTGTTTGGATTTTGGGTTTTGGATTTTGGTTTTTGACCTTGTGACCTAACAAGCTGTATGTGGCAGGTTAGGGGGTCGGGGTTTGATTTTGATTTTGACCTTGTGACCTAATAGCTGTATGTGGCATGTTGGGGGGTCAGATTTGGTTTTTTGGTTGTGGTTTTTGGTTTTGGTTTGGTTTGGATTTTGATTTTGGTTTTGGTCTTGTGACCTAACAAGCTGTATGTGGCGAGCTAGGGGACCGGAATTTGGTTTTGTGAAATGTCAATTTCAAGATTTTGGCTCAATTTGGTTCATGAGGTCGGATGGTTTGGTTTTTGGAAACTCATGAGGCTTTCTTTTCTTTCTTTCTTTCTTTCTTTTTTTTGCTGAGATTTTTTTCTCTCTCTTTTTCTTTTTCTTTCCTTTGTTTGCTCACCATGATAATGAGGTTCATGCAATTTCAATATGTTCATGCTTTTTTTTTTTTTGATGCATCAAGATAGAAGGCTAGAGTCTCTAGGTCAAGCCAACATGATTTTTGACTTGGGCAAAGTTTGATTAGTTTTGACCAAATTGGGTTGGAATTGGCCAAACTTTGGTCAAGGTTTTCCTAGCATCTAATGGATGATGATATTCTTTGATGCATGATTTTTTTTTTTTGTAAATGGATTTGGAAGTATGATGATGCATACCTGAAAATCTTTTGCAAGTATTGGGATTTTGAGCTCGCAGCGATGTTGAGCTCTTTCTTGGTCTTGCTGGATTTTGAGGAACTTTGCAATTTTTGGATTCTGAAGCTCGCAGCAATGTTGAGCTCTTTTCCAGATTTTGCGGAAATTTGATGAGATTGGCTCGTTCTCGCAGCGATGTTGAGTTCGAACCTTCTTTGCAGCGATGTTGAGCTCATCTTCAGGCTTCCTGTCTTTTTTGGAGTATTTTCCTTTTCTTCAGAATTGCCCAAGAACCAATGCAAAATTTTGCTAGAATTTTTTTTGTAGCAGAATTCTGTCATTTTGATTGATCTTTTCTCTTCCATCTTTTGCAGGTAGTTCTTCCAGGACGAACAAGGGTAAAGGTCCGGCTACTGATGCACCACGTCGGTCTGCCAGATCTTCCAATGAGGTAGTTCAACAGGCCTGGGAGAAGGTCCAGTTTGTCGAGAAAAACTTGGAAGAGTGCGATTCCCTCAATCGTGATGAGATGAGACAGCGATTGATCGCTCTCAAAGATGAGGAATTCTACAAGATCATGGCAAGTAGCCGTCCTTGGGTTATGGACGATCAGAGCGTTGTGCTCAAGCCTACCTTCTTCTTCGGTGATGCAGTCCCCGACGACTTGACATACGAAAGGAGATGTTTCCAGTTCTTTTACACAACAAATGGTGAGGAGAGAACTATTTCCACCCGGTCGACTTTCGATCGGACCATCTCGATCCTGAGCCTTTCTCCCACATGCCCTAAGAGGGAAGATCCTCCAAGTTGGGTGAAGAGGACCAGTGTGATCAAGACCGGGATTTTTATTGGCGGCCCTTCCGGTTTTGTAGAGAAGCCACCTGTCCGTATGGACATGTTGATGTCAGCCAGTGGCTACCAAAGTTCTGACCATCCATTGATTGATTTGAAGCCGGTGGGCCTTGGCATTTTTCGGGGTGACGACAGCAATTGGGTGAAGCCGTTTCGACTTCGTGGCCGCTTCAGTGCTGACTCGAGTTGGGAATCATGGACTGATCACACCCTGAGAATTGGCGAGGTCGTTCTTCGGGAGGCCGAGATTTTAGATGCGGTTCGCGCTTTTCGGCAAACCATCATTTTCTCCGATGAGGCTTTCATGGCCATGCTGGAGTCATTCCTTCCACAAACCAACACCTTCATTGTGACGAATGGTGAGATTGGTTTTTCTTTGAAGGAATTGAGCGCCATCACCAGATTGCCTATCCTCGGCAAACTCTATGAGGAGTTTATGCCTATTGACAGCGTCCTTGATGAGCAGTCTGAGGAATTTAAGCTTGTATACTTTCAGCTCGTCGCCTTCTATGATTTTTTGAAGGAGAAGGAGGGCTCGAAAGTTAGATGCAGCGGTTGGAGAAGTTGCAGCTCCAACTTTTTTGACAGCGGGGATTCTTCTGATGGCATGGCCCAAGATGCTATGGCTAAAGCATCAAGTTTGAAGAAGATCGCTGCTATGCGAGAAGATTTAAAGAAGTCTTCGCAAGCACATATTCCATTTGTCCTGACATTGCGTTGTGAAGAGATCTCTCGATTTACCTCACTTATTGGCTGGGTGAGGCTGTTTTTGCTGGAGGAGATGGAACGCACATCAGGCCGCACTGTATTTTTCCGGCTTGTCAGATAGCGTTTGGAGAGCGGCTGTCTTTGGTACCTGCTCTTTACTCCTATTTGTGTACCAAACTACAGGCTGCTGCTTTCCTGGTTCGGCTTGGGTTTCCCATGAACAGGGTATTTTCTGCCCATATCTTCTATTCGTGGTATGTATACCATTGTCCTAGCTTCCATCGTTTGGGAGTTGCACAGGACGAAGATCCCTTTATGATTCTTTTGGCTAGAGGGACAGCTGTTCCTGAATCGCTTTTGTTTGCCCGTTTGAGGATCCGACGATTTAGGGACGTCGAGATTGGGCAGTCTTCAGTGAAGCTTTCTCTGGGTCTACGGAAGAAGGCTTTTGATTTTGGTGTCTCCCATGATTCGACAGGGCAGGGTCGGGAAGACACTATGCTTTGACAGACGCGGAGAAGAGATGTCTCTTCAACATACAGGTTGGTATGATGGTGTACCGTCGATATCCAACTGTATGTCCCTTCGCGTTTTGCATTGCAGCTTGGCTTCTCTCAAGGCGTTGTTGGAGCGCCTTCGAGCATGGCGAAACGCTTTGGAGGTTTGCAGGATGGGAGAAATGCATGGGCTTTTTACAGTGCCGAGGACACTAACGCCATGATTTCCTATCCTGAGCTGCCCACCTTTCGGACTGCCGGCTTCACAAAGTGGTTCGTGGAGAGCTTCTCAGTGTACCGGGGGCTTTCCAAGAAAGATCTCGATATTAAGCAATCTCCTAGGAAAGGTCTTGGCAAATTGGATGGTGTCCGTCGGGAGGAAGTTTTGGCTTTCCTCTCTGGAGAGAAGCATAAGATAGGCTTTCTTAATGAGCAGGACATCATCAGATCCAGAGCTGCACAAGGAATTCCTGGTGAGGTCTTGAGACAGCTGGAAGAGGAGGAGGCTGAGATCGATGCTATGATACAAGCAAAGCATACGAAGGCTTCCATGGAGTCTACTGAAAATATAGACCATCGAGTGAGGACTCTAATGAGAGGCCTGATGTTGCTAGTGGAGCAGGATCGTCGAGCAGATTGACCCGCCGAAGCAAGAGGAGGAGAGGATAACGCCGTAACATGAGACGGCATGATAGTCCTTCTGATCTTGAAGTTCCTCTCACCATTGCTGAGGAGGTGTCTGAGGATGTTGACGAGCCTCCAGAGAAGAGGAACAGAGAAAAGGAGACAGCTGGTAGGATCCTCTTTCTTTCTTTTGCCACTTCTTTTCTTTTTTGGCAGAGGATGATGACTTGGTGATGCCCGAGGTTCCGGCCGATGAGGCGATGACGGATCCAATCGTGGCATCTGAGGAAGAGCCCAAGGACTCTAGAGTCATTACAAAACCTTCACCTGGTATGATTGCTTTGGCTTTTTTTTTTTCCTTTTTTTTTTTGTTTTGTGCTGCCATTTGCCAATATGTAGCTTTTGCTTTCCTGGTAGCTGACTTGCCAGAGGATTCTGACGATTTCGAGCCATCCATGGACGCAACTTTTGACGATGCTTCGGATGAGCTCAGAGAGGCAGAGAGTACTCCGCCAATCATCGAAGAAGGTATTTTGTAATAATAATCTTGATATATTTTTGACAAGATTATATTCATACCTTTTTATCTTTTCCTTAGCAGATTGTGGAGCAGCAGGAGAGGTCCCTCCGTCTTCCTCAGAGCCAGAACAGGGGATACCTGCGGCTGATACATGAGCAGGGGCTTCTTCCACTTTCAATAAATCAGCTTCTTCAGTTGGAAAGAGTTTATTGATTACTCTTCCAATGGAGCATGACATGAGCAGTCGGGCACCAGAGTATGGAGAATCCTCATCTGCACTGCACCTTCAGTATGCAAGGAAGGTGTTGAAAACTGTCTTGAGCTCATGGGTTGAGACTCTCTCTTCAGGTCATTTGGAAGCTGGCTTTAGCATGATCAAGCATGTTCAGGACATTCTTGCTGATAGCAAAGAAGTCGGTCTGGATATCGCCAGCGCCAAAGATTTTGTTGAGGAAATCATCGCTTTGGGGAACAAATGGACTGAAACCAAGAGTTTCCCAGATGGTGACTTCTTTGATGAGATGTTTGTGAAGCCTTCCAGCAAAGTCAAAGCCGAGCTGACTGAGGTCACGAAGACTCAGAAGCAGGTCGTTCGAGAGAAGAACGTTACCGAGTTATCCATCATGGGGCAAGAGCAAGACTTAGACCGCCTTGATAAGGAGGTTGTCAAGGCTAAGCAGCATCTTGAGCTTTTAAAGGAAGAAGCTGCTGCCAAATGGACCGCCATTGTGGAGGCTCGTGACAAGGAGGGAACTCTCATTCGCTAGGTTGAGGAAGCTGAAGGTAATGTCCGGAGGAAGACTCAGGAGTATGAGCAGTGGCAGGTCCTCTGGGAAGAACTTCCTCGTGCTGCAGATGGGTCGCGGCGTTCAGCCGCATTTTATGGGGATATTCTGAAGAAGCGTGGCCTAAAAACTTTAGAAGCTAAGGCCAAGGGTCTGCTTGAGGAGTTGAATCTTTGGTTGAAGACCATGCTAGATTGAGCTCCTGAGTTGTAACAAACTCTTTTCTTCTTTCTCTTTTTTCTTTTGGTACCTCCATGTATAAACAATTTTGGTACTATATATTCATATTTTATATCCCCTTCTTTTCACTTAAATCATTTCTGATGAAAACAAATTTGAGCAAAAACTGATGGGAATGTTTGTTCAAGAATTTGATCAAAAGGTTGTCATTTCGTGAAAATCTTTTGTCAAAGGGTTGTTTTGGGCATGAAAGCCAATTTTGTGGCAGAAAGCCTGGTTTTTTAATGATTTGAGAATCAGATTTTAGAATGGCATGGAAGCCGAATTTTGTGGCATAAGAGCTAAAATTTGTTTTGTGGCAGGAGAGCCAAAAACTTGAAATGGCATTAGAGCCAAAATTTTTGAGGTGGCATGAAAGCCGAATTTTGAAATGGCATAGAAGCCGAATTTTATTTTGTGGCATGGAAGCCAAATTTGTTTATGGCATGAGAGCCAAATTCTTTGTTTGTGGCATGAGAGCCAAAGTTTTTTTGTTTGTGGCATGAGCGCCAAAGTTTTTTTTTGTTTGTGGCATGAGAGCCAAAGTTTTTTTTTTTTTTTTTGTGGCATGAGAGCCAAAGTTTTTTTTTTTTTTTTTGTGGCATGAGAGCCAAAGTTTTTGGATGGTGTGAAAGCCAAAGTTTTTGGACGGCATGAAAGCCGATTTTTGGAATGGCATAGGAGCCGTGGCATGAGAGCCAAAGTTTTTTTTTTTTTTTTTGTGGCATGAGAGCCAAAGTTTTTGGATGGTGTGAAAGCCAAAGTTTTTGGACGGCATGAAAGCCGATTTTTGGAATGGCATAGGAGCCGAGTTTTGAGATGGCATGAAAGCCGATTTTTGGAATGGCATAGGAGCCGAGTTTTGTTTTGTTTGTTGTTTGTTTTGTTTTAGCATGGAAGCCAGATTTTTGAAAACCAAGTTTTGTTTTATTGGCATGAAAGCCGATTTTGGCGTTTATAGCCGATTTTGGCGTTTATAGCCGAATTTTGGCGTCTATAGCCGATTTTTGGCGTTTATAGCCGATTTTGGCTTTTATAGCCGATTTTGGTTTTCAAAATGCAGGTATCGACTAAATGTCGCCTCCCCGCTAAATGGTCTTGCAAGTATCGATGGAATGTCGCTTCCTTGCTCATTCGGTTTTGCAAGTATCGATGGAATGTCGCTTCCTCGCGGGCTGGGTTTGCGAGTATCGATGGAATGTCGCTTCCTTGCTCATTCGGTTTTGCAAGTATCGATGGAATGTCGCTTCCTCGCGGGCTGGGTTTGCGAGTATCGATGGAATGTCGCTTCCTCGCAGATTGGGGTGCAAGTATCGACTAAGCGTCGCTTCCTTGCTTTTCCCAAAACTTTTGGTTTTCGGGTATTGACTTGATGTCGTTTCTTAGCGATTTTTGAAATTTGGGTTTTTTGAACCATTTGAAATTTGGGTTGTGGATATCAATTGGAATATTGCGTCTCCACGATTTTGAAATTCAAGGTTTTGCAAGTATCGAATGGGATTCGCTTCCTTGCGATTTTTTTGGGTGTTTGGAAGTATCGAATGGGCTCCGCATCCTTCCGATTTTTGGATTTTGGAAGTATCGAATGGGGTTCGCATCCTTCCGGTTTTTTGGGTTTTGGAAGTATCGATTGGGGTTCGCATCCTTCCGGTTTTTTTGGTTTTGCGAGTATCGACTAAATGTCGCTTCCCCGCGGTTTTTTAGAAAATCATTTTTTTTTTGTTTTAAGACACGAGGGTCATAAATTTTGACTTAAAACCATTTTGGTTGTAAAAGCCGAGGCAGACTAGGGTGAAAATTCCTGAGTCCTAGTTTTTGTTTCAAACCAAGAATTTTTGGGTTCAAGAATCGAAAATTTTGGTCAAGTCTGGGAAGAGGCTCCTAAACTTGGATTTTTGGATTTTGATTTTTTTTTTTAACAATAAAACGCTGGAAGTAAGCATTGTTTTGAGAGAGTTTTTTTTTTTTTTTTTTTTGAAACTTCAACATAAAGATGAAAATTTCAAAATGGGTGGGTTTGACGAGCAAGTACCTTGGAAATAGGCTTTGGCCGTGTAGATATCGCTCTAACCCGTTTGAGGAAGTCTTCAAGGGTAGTACCGCTTCAAGAACTTGCCGTTGATAAGCAGCATACATCTGTCTCCTTCCATGTTTAGAAGAGCGTATGCGCCGTTGGAGAAGACTTTGTCGATGACGAAGGGTCCCTCCCATTTTGGTTCAAATTTGCCTTTCGATTTGTGGGAATGACTATGGGTCTTTTAACTGTAAGAACCAAGTCACCCTTTTTGTAGGCGCGTTGCCTGACCTTCTTGTCGAAAGATCCTGCCATGCGTGCTTGGTACAACTCAATCCTTTGTAGAGCTTCGAGTCGTCTTTCATCGAGATTATCCAGCTCTTGGAGTCTCAATTTGACATTGCTTTCTTGCGTCATGTCATTTTGCAAAGATACCCTTAAGGAAGGAATTTGTACTTCCAAAGGGACAACAACTTCGCATCCATAGACCAAAAAGAATGGTGTGCTATGGGTTGGTCCTCGAACGGTGGTTCGATAGGCCCACAAGGCTTCTGGTAGTTTGTCGGCCCAGTCTCTTTTGTGACTAGAGACCATTTTCTTGAGAATTTTGCAGAGTATCTTATTGAAGGCTTCTGCTAGTCCGTTCGCTGCTGGATTATATGGAATCGAAGGACAACTTTGGATTTTGTACTTGTTGCAGAACCTGTAGAATCTGTGATCCCGGAATTGTGGTCCGTTATCATGGACAAATCTTTTAGGTATGCCGAAGCGACAAATAATGTTGGGCGCAAGAACTGAAGGACTGATGAAGTCTTCATTTCGCTGAGCGCAAATGCTTCTGACCACTTGGAGAAATAATCTGTAGCCGCAAAGATGAAGCGATGACCTTTGCTTGATGGGGGAGAGATAAGACCTATGATGTCCATACCCCAGGCTTCGAAAGGCCATGAGATTGCTGTTGGATGTAGCCATTCAGGAGGCATGTGGACATAATCTCCATGAATCTGGCATTTTTGGCAGTGCTTAGCAAATTGCATTGCATCAGCTACCATGGTAGGCTAATAGTAACCTAGCCTTTTTATCTGGTTATAGAGCTTAGGACCAGCCTGATGGGCTCCACAAAGACCAGCATGTACTTCTTTAAGAGTTCCCTCAGCCTCTTGTTTTGATAAGCAACGTAGAAGTACTCTGTTGAAGGATTTTCTGTAAAGCGGTTTTGAAGGTATATCCAAATGAAAGTTCGGGGCTCGTCTTTGGATGCTTACCCGATCTTTTGGATCTTCAGGTAAAACTCCGAACATGATGTAATCAATAAACGGATCTCTCCAGTCGCCGATCGGAGGTTTGAGGATGGAGATCTGACTTCCAACCACTTGGTGGCATTCAGCAACTGCTTGGTGTGTGTTAAGAGGAGGGAGAATCCTTCTTTGACACACTGTGATTTGCATGTTTTCCCCTTCTTGGATTGCCATGGATGCGGCGAGTCTGGCCAGGGCATCTGCACGGATGTTTTCACCTCTGAGGATGTGGGTGATATGACAAATGCTAAATTTTTGTCGAAGCGACTGTGCCTTATTGTAGTAAGGCAGCATATCAGGCTTCCTGACTTCAAATTTCTGATTCATCTGGTTGACGATCAGTTGAGAGTCTCCAAAAGCTTCCAGCATGGTGATGCCGGATTCGAGGGCGAGCTCCAATCCTACAATCAGGGCTTGGTACTCAGCTGCATTGTTTGAACATGGTTCCAGTAGCGAGAAGGCGTGTGGAATCATGTATTTGTCGGGGCCGACAAAGAGGATGCCAATTCCCGATATTTGCTTTCCTTTTTCATTTGTCCTGGTTGCACCGTCAAAGTACATGTCCCAGGAAACATTTGATAAGGAAGTTTCCACATTGTAAACAAATTCGTCTGGGAGATCATCCCTGAGTGGAGAATCTTTAGGCAATGGATGCTCTGCAAGGAAGTCTGCTAGAGCTTTCCCTTTGATTGCTTTTTGTGGTACATACCTAATATCAAACTGTGATAGAAGGATCGACCATTTTGCCAGTCGGGCACTGAGAGAACCTGCTTTTGTGACAAGGACCTTCAGGAGGTTAATCCTCGAAATCAGTTAGATTGTATTGGACATCAGATAGTGACGCAGCTTTTGTACAGCGAACATCACTGCAAGGCATTCTTTTTCGATTGGAGAGTAGCGATGCTCTGCACCTACCAACATGCGGCTAAGGTAATATAGAGCAACTTCTTTTCCGTCATTGTTTTCTTGTGCGAGCAAAGCACCCAAAGAGTGGTCGAGAGCTCTTGTGTACAAGATAAATGGTTTTCCAGTTGTGGGGGCAGCCAGCACTGGAGGTTTGGTGAGGTATGCTTTGATGTCTTGAAATGTATTTTCACATTCAGTATCCCAGACAAAGTCCACACCTTTCTTCATCAAGCGAGAGAATGGACGGCACTTCCCTCACAGATTAGAGATGAACCGCCGAATGTAGGCTAACCTTCCTTGAAGCCCTTTTAATTCTCTTAGGGTTCTTGGAGATGGCATTTCTAAGATAGCTTTGACTTTGGTGGGGTCAAGTTCTATTCCAGCTTTCCGTACTATAAATCCGAGAAACTTACAGATGAGACACCAAAGAAGCATTTTAGTGGATTCATCCGCAATTTGTGCTTGCGAAGTCGGAGGAAGACTTCTCGGAGACCGTTGAGATGATCTTCTTTTCTTCTACTTTTGATTGCGAGGTCGTCAACATAGCATTCGACCGTCTTGTGCCGCATATCTTGGAATATTTTCATCATAGCCCTCTGATATGTTGCACCTGCATTTTTCAGACCAAATGACATGACAGTGTAGCAATACATGCCGAATGGTGTCCGAAATAATGTATGCTTTTCGTCTTCAGGATGCATCTTTATCTGGTTGTAGCCAGAAAATCCATCCATGAATGTCATTCGCTCGAACCCATAGGTGTTGTCAATCATCACCTCTGGTATGGGGAGCGGGAATTCATCTTTAGGACATGCATTATTCAGGTCTCTGTAGTCAATACAGACCCTTATCTGCCCATTTTTCTTTGTCACGGGGACGATGTTGGCCAACCATTCAGGATGTTGTTCCTCGCGGATGAAGCCACCGTTTTTGAGTTTCTGAACTTCTTGTTCAATTTTGTCCATCACGTCGGGAAGGAATCTTCTTTGGCCTTGTTTGACAGGCTTGATTTCTTTTTGCAAGTTGAGCTTGTGGACTGCTACTTTGGGATCTAAGCCAGGCATTTCAGCATAAGACCATGCAAAGCAATCAACGAACTCACGAAGAAAAGAGATATACTCAGGTAACTCATCATCCTTTATATTCTTGCTTATGAATACAGGACGTGGGTTTTCAGGTGTTCCCAAGCTTATCTTTTGAACAGGGTCTTCTGTCGGAAGGTTTGATGGTGGTTTCTCCACAATATTTTCGGAGGCTTCCAACTCAACAAGACCTTCTGGAGTGCCAGAGGCATTTTCAGACTGAGGCTCTGTTTCTGTCCATGGATCTTCTTGATCAGTATCCTTCTCAACGCTGGGTTGAAGTAGGATATTTCTTTTGGAGACGATGGTTTTTTTGGGTCAGAGAACCGCGCGTCTATGTCATCGGGCAATTTATTATCAGAGAAATCATACCAATTGGAGGAACTTTCTGGATCCTTGGCAAGTGACTCCTCAAAAAGATATCCAGGGAGGTCAATGTCTTCATGAGATGTTGAGGCTTGGTCAGTAAAGCGACTTTGCAGCCATGGTGTCAACTGTCTCATAGGAGCGGTAGGATCATACCCCAACCCATATGAAGACTTGCCTTTATGAAGGTGGATTTTCTAATCTTCTGGTTGACTTTTGGTCAGGGTTGGTTCCAATGATATGAGAATACTACGGCCACCTCCCAAACCAGTCTGATTCTGAGCATCGTAGCCCATTTTCTTTCATGATAGCTTGTGCCATCGGACTATATAGGGATAGCTGAGGCATACCTTCATTTTGAAAAGGCTCAAGCAGAGAGTTTAGTGGAGATGCTCCTGATCTGTAGAAGAAGATTGTTTTTTCTTCTGGCGAAGTTGCCGGAATAACAAAAGAAGCAGACGTAGGATCTTCTATATCAGCGAGTGTCTCCAATGGAGTGAGAGCGGGCTGATCTTGCTGAGTATCAGCTTGGCTTGATACTGTGTCATCTTCTGGCTTTGACTCCGAGTCTGTGTCATGCATAATAGACACAAAGGAGACAGTGAACTTGCCCCTAACCTTTTGTTTTGTCTTGCTTGCTTTGGTAGTGATTACCAAAGGCTTTGGAGATTTGAAGGAGACGACGAAGGGAGCTTGACCGCTTACTTAGAGCTTGGTGGAGGGTTTGTTTACCTCCGATGATTGCTGAGTGTTAGACCCTAAGTTGTGTTTGCAATTTGATGTCCAACATTTGCATCATATTCATCTCATCTCTTAATCACTCATTTCACTATTTTCATCTTGAAAATCATTTCTTTAAATTAACCTACACATGTTTTGTTAAAACTACTTTATGGTTAATTTAAATTTATTATTAATTATATTTTCTTGATGAATTAGTTTGCCAAGACACCTTTCATTACTGAGTTTTCAAAAATGATTTCAAAGTTAGACTTTTTCAAAACTGAAGGAACTCAGAAATTTAACTGATCTGTTGTCGGTCAGCTTGTCGGTTCATGTCGGCTAACCGAGAAAGTGAGCCGAGGTCAACCGATGGATCTGTCGGTCCGAATTCCAGAGAGCTACAAATTTCAGATCTTCTCTGTCGGTCCACTCGTCGGTTCATGTCGGTCAACCGACAGTACATAAAAATTCAGACCAAGAACTTGTCGGTTCAAAATCCAGACAGCATCATTTCATACATCTTTGTGCTGTCGGTTCGGCTATCGGTCCATAGTCGGTCGACCGATAATGGCGGTCAACCGACAAGTGTAATTTGGTCAGAAAAATTTCAAAAATATGACCGTTGCCTTTAGACCGTTGAGCCGTCGGTCAACCGAGCCCTGGTTGTCGGCTGACCGACTGGTATCCGTTGGACTACTTTTTCTATAAAGAGCAAGTTCATTCCAAAGCAAAAGAGAGAGATTGGAGAGTCCATATTTGGTGTTTTTGAGAGCCCAAGCAAAGAGAATGAACTAAGGATGCTTTAAGGACCAAATGGAAAGCTAAAGCTTGAAGATTAAGAAGTTTAAAACTCTAGTAAGCTTTAATTTCCTCATATATGTTTCATGCTTCTATTCAAACCTTTGGAAAATGTTTTATAGCATGATAACTATGTTGTGTGGAATTCATAACACATTTAATCTTTGATTTATTTGTTTGGATTCCATATCTTGACTTAAAGCAAGTTATTTTTCAATCCTTGGTAATCATGCTTTGAAAAATCTTTGTTTTCTTTTAAAGCATGTGTTATTAACTTGTTTGAAGCTTTCCCTGTTAATGTTTTCAATCATTTAAACTTTAGTTAAATCTTGTTCTTTGAAAACATTATTGGTTTTGCATCACATGTATAGACATATTTAATTTCATACAACTTGTGAGCTTTTGATTTCATATCATCAATAAGTTTGTATTTGGTACATGTGATTTGCATATTACTTCAATCAAATCTTTTTATGTGTATTAAATTTTGAATGCTTCTTAGCATACATTGATTGATCTTAAACTTTTATTATTGATTGAAGTTTCCACACACTCACTTCATAAGCATACATCTTTGCATTCATAGTATTTGTGTGAGTTTGATTTTCACTTTCATATTTGCCTATTCTAGAGGCATTTCAATTGAGCCTAATTGTATTATCTTGAAGTGTTTTGAAGACACTAATCTAGAGAAGAAAACCCTTATTTGTAAAGGTTATTGCTTAACCTAGAAAAGCATTGTGTATAGGTTGTCGTTAAACCTTGAAAAACAACATTGTAAGGTTATTGCTTATCCTTGGAAAGCATATTGTAGAGGTTACTGCTTAGCCTATTGAAAAACACAAATAGTGGAAATCCGGTGTGGTGTAGATTCACAAGTCGGTAGTGGTTGTAGGCATGTTGGCCGAACCACTATAAATCTTGTGTTGTGGTGATTGCTTCTTATGGTGATTGTTGTTTAGCTTCCGCATTTAATTTGTTAATCATCATAAGTGGTTAATTGTCTTAAAGAAGTTTAAAATTGGCATAATTAGTCTATAACTTGTAGATCACCCTATTCACCCCCCCTCTAGGATTAGGATCCCGGACTTTCACTGAGGAGCCTTGCCTTTATCTTTCTGGAGACTGTCAGCAAAGTGAATTGTTTCTTCCTCCTGTTCTTCTTTTCCATCTTTATACATTTGAGCATCTGCAAAATGGACATCTCTGCCTTTGAAAGGCTTTTTGTCTGTAAACACTCGATGTATCAAGCCGTCGTTGCCAACGAGCTTGATGCACTGATGTAGAGTGGAAGGGACGACACCGTTGTCATGTATCCAGGGGCGTCCAAGGAGTATTTTGTAGCATGAAGGGGTCCTTATTGCATATACAGTGACTTCAGAAATAAGGTCACCGATTTGTAATTTGAACCTGATTTTGCCGATAGGCCTTTGAGTACTGCCGTAATATCCGAAGATGGATACAGACGTGTGGCTCAACTTGCTAGGTGGGATGCCCAGCTCTTCGAGTGCTGAAGTAGAAATGAGGTTGAGTGCAGAACCTGGATCGATCTGAACTCTGTGTACTGGCATTTCTTTGATGTACCCTGTAAAGTACAAGGGTCGGTTGTGCTTTGTCTCGCCTAGGAGGAGGTCATCCTTGTCGAAGGCAATTGTTGCACTTGCTGCTTTTTTTACCGAGAGGCATTCATGCTTGATCCCTCAGTTTTCTTCTTTTCTCCCTTTGGGGGAGTATTTGATTTTTTGACCCTGTAGTCCATTTCAATTTGTAGGACTTGTGGGGCGTGTTTGTCGACATCTGCATTCAGCCTTTGTAATTCTGAAATGAGACTATCACGAGTTTGTGGAGATATTCGTAATAAGTCGAGGATGTGACGTGCAGGTATGTGTTTGAAGTGCTCGATCAAGTCGTACTTGAAAGCCTCCTTCGGGCCTGCATTTTCATTATTGTTGCCACTTGGGGCGCTTACAACTTGCTTTCCCGAAGGATTTACATAAGAAGAAGAGGGTTGATTGTAATTTTTGTGGTAATCCAGGCCGGAACGGGTACCTCCACCAACTTCAAGAGCTTCTAGAGAAGAGTCTTCTTTTGGAAGATCACTCTCAGGATCAAGGGATTGATCCCTGTCATTTGCTGAAGACGTCTTTGTAGCAGTATTGGCGTCTTCAGTGATTGTGTTGTACGGAGCAATTTCCAGGAACAAGTCCTGAACAACATCCGACAACCTTTCTTGATTAGTCCAGACATCGTCTATGAGATCGTGTATCTGGGACCAATCAACCGAGTTTTCATTGAAAAAGATTTTATCGGCAAGAGTTTCTTCGGGATGATCAACAGGGAGAGGCTTGAGTTCTGATGTCACAGCTTCAGGAGACGAGGGCTGAGAGGATGATATCTCAGTGGAAGTCACCTGAGAGGATGTAGCTCCAGATGATACATTACCGGTTAGGGAGTACGTGTCTTCGGAAGCTTCAGAGGCACTATCGTCTTGAGCTATCGCATTGTAGGTCATTCGGACAGGAGATACCCCAGTGCAGACTGTTGTGAATCGGACTCATCCTCAAATGTAAGAGGATCATCGATCCAACTGTTTTCTCCATTTTCAGGAGTTAAGGGAGAAAGTTCCCGTTGATTTTTAGGGAATTCTGGTTCTGGATCATGACGAAGATTGTTGATGCGATCATGCTCCTGCTCCTGCTTTATGGCAAGATGTTGTAAGATTCTTACATATTCTTCAAGATCAGGCATAGGAGCCAAATCTTCTTCGTCATTTGTTCCTTGTGGTTCACCAATGTTGGGTTCCACTGGAGCATTGGCTGGTGCTGGATCGACAACATTTTCTTGAACAGCGTCCTGGTTTTCTTCATCATCAGACCAAGAACTTTGTGGTTGTAATGGGTTATACCAGATTACTGGCATAAGATGAGACTCGGGAATCCATTCCTCGTCGGAGAGGTATTCTCCTGTTTCAAGGGATTCTTCCCACTCATCGATATCACTGGCAGTGTCACTGGACTCATATCCATCAATGGAGAATCCAACTACCGAGTTGCAAGAGTATGATGCCCCTACGCAATTTCATTTTTGTATTGAGGTGGCATGAAATCATTAAGGGTGAGTTTTCTTACCGCCTTTGATGCTTTGGGAAGGGATTCTTCCGTCGCCCCTAGTAAAGCAGTGGAAGAGGTTTCTGCCTTTTCAAGTACTTCTTGTTTTGGTTGAGACTTCTGCTGCTTTTTGAGCTTGCGGAGTTGTCTCTTGGCTTTCCTTTGCTGCTGAGCGGTTAGCTTTGTTTTGACGATCTCCCAATTTTCATCATCTAGGAGATCGGGATGCACCCATATGGGTTGTCCATCTGATGTTGGAAAGGAACCAACTCTTGGGATGCTTGAGCCATTTTAATCACCTTGAATGAAGTAGTGATTTTCTCCTTCGGTGACTTTGAAGTTTGCCAACATGACACCATGTTGACAGAAGTGGAGCCGTAGTTTTTGTCGAAAGTTATGACTCCGTTTTTCCACATCTCATTGATCTTCTCTCTCACAACGAAGCATTGATTGAGAGGATGTGAGATCATCTGATGGTATGGACAGTATCGGGGATCATTGGTTTTACCAACATCTCCCGGTGAGTTTGCCATTTGTTAGGAGAGCCTCAAAGATTTCTTCAACATCTTCATCGAACGGATATTTCTTTTCTACACGTTCTTTGAAGGCGTCGGAGAGTTCAGGCCTTTTACCTGTAACTCTGTTTTCAGCTTTCTTTGGCTGCTGAGGAGCTGACTTAGTCTACACATTAAGAACCTCATTTTTCTTTGGTTTTGAAGTTGTAACAGTAGTCGGCTCTTTCTTTGATGATTTCTGACTGTTGAGGTCTTTGATCACCATTTCAGCTTCCATGGAAGTTTTGAGGGGTTCTCCCAGGTTCTTTGATTTATTGCCGATGATCATGGAGCGAATTCTTGCTCTCATATTGTTACGGCAGATGTCGACTAGCGACGCTTGTGGTAGTACATCTGAGCATTTGTACGCCATTGCTTTCCATTTGTGAATGAAGTCGTATGTTGACTCATTCTCTCCCTGTTTTAGGCTGCAGAGTTGAGCCATAGTAATAGGATGGTCCTCACCTTGGAAGTGGGTCAGGAAGCGTGTCTCCAGCATAGCCCAGTTTTGGATGGAGTTCTCCGGCAAAGTGGAGTACCGATCAAAGATTGTACCTTTTAGGGTACTTGCGAAGAGGCGAATCTTAAGGGCATCTTGATCTGCAATAGCTCCTGTTAGGATGTCAAAGTGGATGACATGTTGTCTGACTGAACCTTTCCCCGTATATGTCTGGACAGTAGGTTGTTTGAATTTTGCAGGGAACGGAACCGAGTCCATCCATAGAGGGTAGGGTGGTTTGATCCCTACTTTTGCTTTTGCTTTTGCGAGGATATCGTCCATGTCCTTTTTGGTAAGGGCGCGTGACTCATTGTTTTCTGCATTGGTCTCATCATCTTCATGATTCGAAGGACCTTGGTTGTTAGGTGGTGGACGCTGTAGAGTGAGAATAAGGTTTTCCATCAAAGCCTCAATTCTCTGTTGCCCTTGCTCCAATTGCTGGATGCGTGTGGTTACGTCATCATGCCATGGAGGTTGCTCAGAACTTGTAGCTAAGACGTTCATACCTCGGGATTCGAATGAAAAAATCGTCCTGGTGACTGAGCTGGGGCTCATTCTTCTGGATGAAGAATCTGAGGAGTGATTACTCCGGTGTCCTTGGCTTGGAGGAGTAGAAGATTCTTCCAGATGTGTTCGAGTCCGAGAGACGTCTAACACTGATTTTGGTTGCTGACTTCTGGCGTTTTCTGGTTTTGCCAACCATATGGACAGCAACGAATTGGTCGGGTCTTTCTTTTTCGACCCATTTGTTAGAGACTTAGAGAGTAGAATGCTGGGTTCTTTGTTTCTCAAGTCTCTTTTGTCGATATGCCGCACGACGACGCATACGACGAGCAATTTGAGCTTCAGTCATCTCTGGCTGGGCTCTGGCGATGAAGGATGTGGTCCCCCGTGCGCAGCAGCCGAGTTTATCTTCTTTGAAGCTTGGCAAAGACAGAATCTGGACGCGGTCCTTTGCCTGTCGCAGTGAAGATTTGAATTTTGCGAGCTCGGCCCCTGTTGAGATAAAGGGTCGACTCGCAGGAGTGTATGCTTCAACATGTTTTTGCGGAGGCTTAATGACGCAGGATTTGATTTTAGGCTTATAGGAGCAAGCCGGCTCATGATGATTTTGTTTGTTCTTTGGGCAGGGGGTAGGTTTCTCCTCTTTCATGTAAGAGAGAGGGTAGAACCAATTCTCCTTGAGAGGGGCCAGGTATGCTGGCTTTGCAGATGTTCGGGACCTCCGTTGTGTTGGTGAAGATCTCGGGGACTAGGTTTTGGGGTAAACCTGGTTTCTTGTGGGTTGAGGCTTCGTGGGAGCGCCACGGGCTTCAGGCTTCTTGGTGTTCGCCCTTGGTGCCATGTTAGTGACACGTTGCGGGGCGGTTTTCTGCTTCTTGGTAGGTACAGTTTCTTCTGCGGGGAATGGGAATGGTCCCAGCGACCCGAAGACGATGGTCCAGGAAGTTGAAGTTGACCCGGTGTTTGTAGAGTTGTCGAGGGAGATGATGCTTCGGCAACTGACAGGGCACTTATGCTTGTTTTGCTTATCTTGAAGCACAAGCCGGTACTTGTTCTCATTGAAAGTGATGGTCAATGAAGCTGCCATTGTTAGTTTTGGAAAACTTCTGAAACAAAACCAAATCCATTAGTAATCACAAGAATATGGTGATCATAAATGGAAAAAAACTATGGTTTTGTCTTTTCAAATCACGTGAGGGGACATGGCCCAACCCAAGGAAGATGAAGAAGGCAAAAAGCCATAGAGGATACAATTGTTCTAAAATGCAAGTATGGTAGGCTCAGAGCGAGCGTTCCAGTGACTGCTATAAACAATTGTACACCTTAATCCAAATTACCGAGAAGCAAGGCTCACTCGAGGTAAAATGATATAAGGTTGGAGATACAAATGTGTCGGTCTCGAATACAGTAGACCCGAAAGGGCGTACTAGCACCGCTAGGCACAAATGTTGCAAATCGCATCCTTGGAAAGGACACGAGATGGGATTTTCTGAAAGGTCAAATTTGGGTTCATAAAGGAGAGCAACTGGTATTCCAATCCGAACAAGGGCTCAACATTTCTGCGAGCGCTGAATCCGAAAGGGAAATGAACCAGAATTTCTCGAATGTAAGCCCAAACGTGACGGAAGTTTTTTTTTTTTTTTGAAAGGTCAAGATTGAATTCATCAAAGAGAGCAAATGGTGTTCCAATCCGAACAAAGGCTCAACATTTCTGCGAGCGCTGAATCCGAAAGGGAAAGAACCAAAATTTCTCAATTCTGAACTCAAAAAGTGACGGAAGTTTTTTTTTTTTTTGAAAGTTTAAGATTGAATTCATCAAAGAGAGCAAATGATGTTCCAATCCGAACCACAACTCAACATTTCTGCGAGCGTTAAATCCGAAAGGGAAAAAACCAAAATTTCTCAATTCTGAACTAAAAAATTGAAAAAAAATTAAAAAAAAAAAGTGCACATAAGTTTCCAATTCGATCTTATGAAACCGTAGTAGATAGATCAGCCCCCAGGTAAGGGTAGGATTACTTAATGAACCCGTTTGAAGGACCCTTGCCTCAAACAGTTTAGCTGTTTCCACACTCTGGACAAGGCTTTTCTTAAATCCACTTTAGTCAAAGAGCGCAATTGGTGCAACCTTAGTTTTTTTTTTTAAGGGTTTCCAATGAACTCATCAAAGAGAACAAGTGGTGTTCCAATCCGAACCACAACTCAACATTTCTGCGAGCGTTAAATCCGAAAGGGAATAACCAAAGTTTCTTTGAATTTGAATTCAAAAGAGAGAAGATTTTTTTTTTTTTTTTTTTGCAATTATATGTTTTTTTTTTTTTGAAATCTCAATTGGACTCATTAAAGAGAAAAGATGGCCCAATCCCCGATATGAGCGATAGCTGCAAACAATTCTGTGAGCTATCAAGTTCGAAGAGGAGAGGATCAAAATTTCTCAAAGTTGAGTTTTTAAGAAAAAGAGATCAGATTTTTTTTTGAAGTGAGAAAAAACAATTGAAATCCCATCTCATGTGTTTTTTTTTATGCAAAATGCATCATAGGCCACCAACTAGAATGAGCCAAGGGATCAAAGCATCACGTTCTCAAGTCAACGGGTCCCACCGGGTGTGCCAACTTGATGGACCCTCGGAATTTCCGTCCTCTCCTTCCGCACCCCGGGGGCCGACCTGGGTCTCAGTGGAGGAGGGAAAACTCGGGTATCAACATTTTTGTACGGGTATGCCAGATTTACTTTCTATTTAGAATTTGGAATGGTGATGATCCGGAGATTCACCTTCACAAGTAGAAAGGAAATCGATCCTTTTTTCTAACTTTTCAAATTGCATAACTATTAAGAAAAAAGACAAGTTTGTTTTTTTTTTTAGAATGTCGTAGGAGGCGTTTTTGTTTGTTTGCCGTAAAAGACGATTTTGTCGTGAAAGGCGATTTTACAAAACTCATCAGATGTGAAAGACAAGAATTGTGATTTCTTTTTGTCTTTTTAAGAAATACAAACTACAATAGAAAAGGAAGAAAATGGATCTAACTTCGACACGTTGAAATCGACAGTCGCAAGCCATGTATGGACTTCGCCATCGTCCTTCAAATGAGAACGGTTGATGCTTCGATTCTTCGGCTTGGCTCCTAACCTCAGTTTTTTAAAGGACAAAGACCAAGAGGAGGTCCTATATCCAATGAAAAACCGAGTAAACGGGTTGAAAAGCCGCGTTTAGGCCATGTTGTAGAAGGAGAGGACCTTCGGGGGGGGGGGGGGGGGTGGCCCCCCAAGGGACGCTGATCACCTTGTAGTGCTTCTGGGAGCAAAGCAGTAGGATTTCGTCTCTCTCTTGGATTTTCTGGATTTTCAGAGCTTGGGATTGCACTTGGGATCCCTCTTTTTCTTCTTGGAACCCACCTCCTTTTATAGGCTTTTGATAGCCATGAGGTGATTATGGGCATTGATGGCCATGATGAGAGAATTGATGATGAGTTACAAGTTTTTATGATTTGATTTTGTAACTCCTTTTTCATGGCTTGTCATTGGCTGATGAAGTGTAGTGGGCATTTAATCGCTTTTAATCTTCATGATTATGAGAGTTTCATGGGTTTAATGCCATGATTGCTTGACGAGAACCTGCGCGAAACCGGAACACAAACTTTCCCATTTTTCGGGAAAGCCAAAGACTTTGTAGCCGATTTTCCGTCAAGAGTTGAAACTAGGTCAAACGATGTCGGAATGACCTGAAATTGAGGTGAAGCTTCTTGAGCAATGGTTAGGACCAACCATGAGAATGTATTTGAATTTTGAAGCTGTTTGGGGTCCCATCAATGCTTGACTTGATTTTGCTGCGGGGAAAATGCCGAGCTTTGATATGTGGTCAAAAGATGTCCAATTGACCTGAAATTTGACAGGGAGCCTATTGGAGTCATTTTGAGACAATCCATTAGCTCCAACTTGGATGTCATGGTCCCGGGGTGCTCCGCCGCCGGTAGGCTTGATTTTCTTTCGGAGCATCGAAACCTGGTCAAACATTGTCGGAATGACTTGAAATTCGACATGCAGCCTTTTGGAAGCATGTTGAAGCCACTCATGTACTTTATTTGATGATTGATGCCTTCGGTGGTTCCCGCCGCTAGGAGGCTTGATTTTGCTGCTCAAGCGTTGATGGAGGGTCAAACGTTGTCGGTTTGACTTGAAATTTGGCATGGAGCCCTTTGGTGGCATCCTGAAGTCATCCATAGGCTCTGATCGAAGTTTTGGTGTCTTCGATGACGTCGCCGCCAGGAGCGCTTGTTGAGTTGTCGGAGCAGTGAAGTTAGGCCAAACGATTTCGGAATGACCCGAAACCTCAGGTGTACCCCCATTTTAGCTGTCTTAAGGGATCTCTCAGTTTCTGTTTGATTCTGACAAAATCTGATGCTTGAAGTAGCCTTGCCTGTTTTGTAGCAGGATGCAGCTTCACGAAGCTTCTTGATGTTGTGGACATAGTGACTTTTTTTGTGTCAACACACACTCCTTGATCCACCGTTGCCATCTAATCTCGAAGCCCATACAACACTTTGCTTGTTTTCATTTGATGAGATTCAGGAGCATTTGGGTATGTGTAATTGTGGTTGCCTAGTAAATCTCATTGCTCAAAACTCAATTACATGCAACAAGACCCACAAGCCACAACCTACAGGTTAGAGTGTTTTTATTTGGATCCCTGAAAATCTGATTAACTGGAGAGTCCCTGATTTTCCAATGAGTTCCTAGCTTTTGAGAGGGTTTTTAAATTACCAGGATTTTGTTGCAACCAAGTTACTTGCTTACTGTAGTAATGCATAACTTGGCATATCCAAATGATTGGACTCTGGACTTCTGCCAAACTGAATACATGCATTTGGTTTACATTGGTCCAAGTAGAGCCCTAGAAACATTTATCAAGTTCAGGATCTAACATCATCCAGCAATAGCAATCAAAACCCCACCAACCAATTGTGGACCTGTGATGACTTTCATAAGCGAGACCCTTTAGGGGCTGTTTAGGGGCTTTTTTTTTCTTTTTTTTTTTTAAATGGTGACTGAAATTCATTGCTAGAATGAAATTGTACAGTATAAGAGGGGTTTACTGTATACAAAGCCCAAAAGATGGGAGAGCAAACAGAAAACAAAAGGAAAAGTTCCCCCAAATAAAAAAAAGGCAACAAGCCCCAAAAAAGAAACTACAAAAGCCATTAAGAGCAATGGTCAGAGAATTTTTCTGGACTCCCTCTTTGGCAAGCCTATTAGCTTCCTCGTCGGACGACCTCTTGATATGATAGAATGATACAAACAAAACTCCAAAAAGTTGGACCACCTCTTCAAAGATATCTAGAGGGTACCACGGTGAATTAGAGGACCGGGTTGCCCATTGAATGACGCAATAGGAATCCCCTTCCACGATAACTGCTGGGTTGTTTTGGGGCTTTTACTAATGGAGTTGAGTGAAGTAAAGATTATTTTGAAGAAATAATAAAATGAAATGAGTTATGATGGTATTTTGTTTTTAGTTGTTTGTTATGGTTTTTTTTATTACTTCTTGCATAGAAAAGTGGAGTTTTTTTTGTCTTTTAGTGAAGAAAGTAGGTTGCTTTTTTACTCTTTTTTTTTTAAAATATGGTGGGAAATTTGAATTAAAGGGCTTTTGATGTGACTTTTTTTTTTGAGAAATGGGGGCTTCACTTTACTTGAATCTATTAGTAGAGTTGCCAAACAAGCTTAAGAACAATTAATTTCTGAAGATTCAGGATATAGATCACGTTTAGCTGATTTCTCGTATATTTATATAAGGATTCTATGCATAGCAATAAATTGTTGCTGGAGGTAAGCACGTGAGAAAAATGGCTTACCTGAAGAGTACATAGGAACATTCCACTTTGAGTCATGGCTCTTGAACATGAGCAAGTCATAAGAAGACCACCCTTCGTTGTTATTTGCATTGCTAGAGTGTTCAAGTTTCTATACATTCCATACGCACTTTGTAGAACCTGAAAAGCACATTCCACATGTTTATAAGAAGCGCTACCAATATCTCCTTCACCATGTATTAACCAAAGATTTTATTTATTTATTCATTTATTTTTATAATAATACAGTTTTAGATTGATGGAAAGAAATTGGATTGAAAGGTTCTTCAACAGTTCAACCTCAAACTTTGTGTGCCTGTTAGTACTGTATAATGTGTATAATAAACACACCATTTTTATGTACATACTGTAAGATACCATGTACCAACCCAAAAGCTTAAGCTGATAGGTGGAAGGCCCAAATAGGTATATGAAGCCTTGTCACCCATTATTTGGGCGATTTGGGCTGTGGCATTTTCCCAATACTCCCCCTTACATGCAGGCCCAATAGATTTCATAGACGAGTTTGCCATGTGGGCTACATAAGAATGACAGGAGCCAACTCTGATACCATGTACCAACCCAAAAGCTTAAGCTGATAGGTGGAATTATGGAAGGCCCAAACTGGTATATGAAGCCTTACCAAACCCATTACTTAGGCGATGTGGGATGTGGGACCATTCTAGTACTTTTGTAAGTTATAACTTATATCTACTAGAGTGCTATAAATCAAGTTTAATATTACTAGTTTATGACCATTCTAGTACTTTTAACATATACAAGTAAATCTATAATTAAATTTGAACAAACCTTGAATAATTTCTGGGAAAACAACAATACAAGATCTTATGACTTAGGGGGACCCGATATTTTGGTTTTGTAGTTTGTACTAATAAAAAAAATAGTTTCCTAGCATTTTTCAATATTATCAATTTTTTGGATTTTTTAATTTTTTTTGGGCGAAAAAAGTTCACACCACGATGTGACGCTACATCATATTGTTTTTTAGGGTCATCATTGACCCTAAACACCCAAATGGATCCTTCAATAATGAATACATGATTTTTAGTTCATTCAAACAATGAAAACTGCTTAAATTTATG
This sequence comes from Umbellularia californica, assembly GCA_028538565.1. Classification (NCBI taxonomy): domain Eukaryota; kingdom Viridiplantae; phylum Streptophyta; class Magnoliopsida; order Laurales; family Lauraceae; genus Umbellularia; species Umbellularia californica. The sequence goes on along the minus strand of JAPQWN010000004.1, from coordinate 13,135,070 downwards.
CCAATATGTGCCATTTTTATATATTTTAAAACATTATATTTTCTAGGATGAAGAGAATTAGAGAAATAATCCTCATAAACAAGGTAGTTTCATATGGATAATCTTAATTTGGGGAGTTGTAAAGTAAACAAATTTTTAGTGCTAACCATTAAAATTTGGAACTAAAAGAAACTACAACAAGTGGGAATTACGAACATGACAAAGTACATGTATAAACCTTAAATCAATTTTCCTTGAATAGGAACTTCAAAAATAAGTAGGTACCTTTCTTTTAGGTGCTAATTTTGGTGGATCTTGTATAACTATGATGGACCCTCGGGAATCTTCCGTCCTCTCCTTCCGCACCCCGGGGGTTGACCTGGGTCTCGGTGGAGGAGGGAAAATCGCGGGTATCAACATTTTTGTACGGGTATGCCAGATTTACTTTCTACTTGGAATTTGGAATAGTGATGATCCGGAGATTCACCTTCACAAGTGGAAAGGAAATCAATCCTTTTTTCTAACTTTTCAAATTGCATAAATATTAAGAAAAGAGACAAGTTTGTCTTTTGAGAATACCGCAGGAGGTGTTTTTGTTTGTTTGCCGTGAAAGGCGATTTTACAAAACTCATCAAATATGAAAGACAAGAATTGTGATTTCTTTTTGTCTCTTTAAGAAATACAAACTACAATAGAAAAGTAAGAAAATGGATCTAACTTCTCAGGAGATTGTGGGGACACGTTGGGATCGACAGTCGTCGCAAGTCATGTATGGACTTCGCCACCGTCCTTCAAATGAGAACATGTGATGCTTTGATTCTTTGGCTTGGCTCCTAACCTCGGTTTTTTAAAGGACAAGGACCAAGAGGAGGTCCTATATCCAATGAAAAACCAAGTAAACGGGCTGAAAAGCCACGTTTAGGCCATGTTGGAGAAGGAGGAGACCTTAGGGGGTTTGCCCCCCAAGGGACGTTTGATCACCTTGTGGTGCTTCCGGGAGCAAAGCAGCAGGACTTCATCTTTCTCTTAGATTTTCTGGATTTTCTGAGCTTGGGATTGCACTTGGGATTCTTTTTTTTCTTTTTTTTGGAACTCACCTCTTTTTAAAGGCTTTTGGTAGCCATGAGGTGATTATGGGCACGTCATTAAGTGCTCGCCAAGGCATGTGAAGAGTCGCGGGCCGCGCTGCGTCTTTTGAGATTCTTCTTGCGATCATCACAATTGGATCCACACATTGTTTGATGCTGGATCGCGATGTAATTTCAAACATTGGTTGATGTTGGTGGGCCGGTGACATCTGTCTTGTCGATTTCACGATCGGTCGGACAAAAAGTATACTTTCTTGGTCAACCGGTTGGCGATCTTGCGGTGATCGGTGATGATTTCATGCTTTTGACGGCGGATCCAAGATGTCGGTGAAGATCAGTCGTTTTCAAGCATCAAACATTGGATTTTCAGAAAATCACAGAGGCAGGAATGCTCGAAACGCAAAAAAGATCGAAAAACGGGCAATTTGGTGCAAAATTCGGTGACCCTGGGCCAGGGTCGTCAGCGACCTTAGGGTTTTGTCCTTTTCGGTCGCTGAGCTTCTTTTCTGCCATTTTTCCATCTTTTTCGTTCCTTCTTTCTTCTGTATTTTTCTTGGCATTTTTCCTCAATTATTGACATGATTTTCTTGGGGAAAACTTGACGAGAACCCGCGCGAAATCGGAGCACAAAGTTTCCCATTTTTCGGGAAAGCCGAAGACTTTGTAGCTGATTTCCGTCAAGAGTCGAAATTAGGTCAAACGATGTCGGAATGACCTGAAAATTGAGGTGAAGCTTCTTGAGCAGTGGATAGGACCAACCATGAGCTTTTATTTGAGTTTTGAAGCCGTTTGGGGTCCCATCGATGCTTGACTTGATTTTGCTGCGGGGAAGATGCCGAGCTTTGATATGTGGTCAAACGATGTTCGATTGACCAGAAATTTCACGAGGAGCATATTGGAGTCATTTTGAGACATTCCATCAGCTCCGTTTTGGATGTCATGGTCCTGGGTTGCTCTGCCGCCGGTAGGCTTGATTTTCTCTCGGAGCATCGAAACCTGGTCAAACATTGTCGGAATGACCTAAAATTCGATGTGCAGCCCTTTGGAGGCATGTTGAAGCCACTCATGTACTTTGTTTGATGTGTGATGGCTTCTGTGGTTCCCGCAGTCGGGAGGCTTGATTTTGCTGCTCGAGCGTTGATGGAGGGTCAAACGTTGTCGGTTTGACTTGAAATTTGGCATAAAGCCCTTTGGAGACATTCTGGAGTCATCCGTAAGCTCTAATCAAAGTTTTGGTGTCTTTGATGATGTCGCTGTCAGGAGCCCTTGTTTAGTTGTCGGAGCAGTGAAGTTGGGCCAAACATGTCGGAATGGCCCAAAACCTCAGGTGTACCCCTCTTTTAGCTATCTTGAAGGATCTCTCAGTTTTTGTCTGATTCTGACAAAATCTGATGCTTGAAGTAGCCTTGCCTGTTTTGTAGCAGGATGCAGCTTCACGAGGCTTCTTGATGTGGAGGAGACATAGTGACTTTTTTGGTGTCAACAAATGAGGTACAGCGACGAGTAGCTTTTTGGAGTCGATGTGCCTCGAAAAGAAACTTGGAGGAGAGATTCCAACTTGACCAAGAGTCTTGAGCTTTTTTTTTTTTTTTTTGGATAGCCTTCTGAGTTTCCGGGGGAATTTTATGGTAGTGAGGGGGATCACACACCATTTCAAGGTAAAGTTTTGAAAATGACATGAGGTATTTGGATTTTGGGTTTTGTTTTTGACCTTGTGGCCTAACAAACTATATGTGGCAGGTTAGGGGGTCGGGGTTTGATTTTGGTTTTGACCTTGTGACCAAACAAGCTGTATGTGGCAGGTTGGGCGGTCAGATTTGGGTTTTTTTGTTTTGGTTTGGTTTGGATTTTGATTTTGGTTTTGGTCTTGTGACCTAACAACCTGTATGTGGCGAGCTAGGGGACCGGAATTTGGTTTTGTGAAATGTCAATTTCAAGATTTTGGCTTAATTTGGTTCATGAGGTTGGATGGTTTGGTTTTTGCAAACTCATGAGGCTTTCTTGTCTCTTTTTTTTAATGGTCCCATCAACTCAAAAGAGGCATGGGACTTTTTCGCTCTTTTTCTCTTTTTTTTTTTTGCTCTTGGTAAGAGGAATATTTTGACTAAAAGCCTAGATGGTCAAACCTGGCTCATATGGGCTAACCCATGGGACCTTAGGCTTTGGAGAAGGCCTAGATCTCATATGGTGTCATTTTTGTAGAGAAAATCTAAAAATATCTCTTTTGTGTAGAGAATATCTAAAAATATCCTTACTTGGAGAGAATTTCTCAAGTTTTCTTTTTGTGGAAAGATTCTCTCAAAATATTTTTCTTTTCGGGAAAGTAGCTAAATTTTAGCAATTACCTCCTTTCTTTTCTCCTTGTTTCGTCTTTTGGCTTGCTTTCTTCTATAAAAATAAGAGGGTTGTTTCTTTTGCTCCATTGCTTTCTTTTTTGCAAGAAATCTTCAAGAGTGCTCTCCAAGATTAGAAGTGCTTTTTTTCTTCTTCAAGGATCTTTAAGCTTTTCTTCTTCTTCTCCATCAATGGCTTCAAGTAAGTTTTCTTCCTCCACAAGAATCCCCATTGTAGAAGTAGCTTCTTCATTTTTTTTCTTCTCTTCTTCTTTTTCTTTTCTTTTCTTTTTTTTTCTTCAAGCACATTTTCCTTTTTTTTTTTTCATGCTTCTTCTTCTTTTTTTTCTTTGTTTTTTTTTCTCTTCTTTTCACGGTTTTCTTTTTTTTTTTCACAGTGTATATTTTTTTTTCACACGCTGACTTTTTTTTTTTTTTCTGTTAGAGATTTTTTCCTTTTTTTTTTTAGTTTTTTCACGCTGATTTTTTTTTGTCAGCGTTTCTGTTTTTTTTTTTTTTTTTTCTGTTTCTGTTTTTTTTTACCACGCTGATTTCTGTTTTTTTTTTTTTTCGTTTTCTGCACGCTGATTTCCCCTTTTTTTTCAGCGTTTTTGCTTCTTTTTTTTTCTGCTGCTTGTTTTTTTTTTTTTTTCTTGGCTGTACGAACAGCCTCATATCCACTGCTCAATATGCTTCATCTCAATTTTCAGGTCATTTCGATATCGTTTGACCTTGTTTCGACTTTTGACGGAAAATCAGCTACAAAGAGTTCGGCTTTCCCAAAGAATGGGAAACTTTGTGCTCTGGTTTTGCGCGGGTTCTCGTCAAGTTTTCTCTAAGAAAATCAAGTCAATAATTGAGGAAAAATGTCAAGAAAAACACAAAAGAAAAAAGGAACAAAAAAGAAGGAAAAACGGCCGAAAAATACACTCAGCGACCAAAGGGGCAAAAACCCCATGGTCGTCGTCGACTGTGGGTGCATGGTCGCTGGCGACCCTAGAAATCCGGGTTGCCGGATTTTCGCCGGATGGCCCGGTTTCCGATCGTTTTCACGTTTCGGGAGTTCCTGCCTCTGTGATTTTCTGAAAATCCAATTTTTGATGCTTGAAAACGACTGATCTTCGCTGACACTCGCATCTGTCGTCAAGAGCATGAAATCATCATTGATCGCTCCAAGATCGCCAACCGGTAGACCAAGAAAGTACACTTTCCGTCCGACCAATCGAGAAATCGACAAGACAGATGTCACCGTTCCACCAATATCAATCAATGTCTGAAATTGCATCGCAATCCGACATCAAACACTGTGTGGATCCACTTGCAATGATCACAAGAAGAATTCCAAAAGACACAGCGCGGCCCGCGACTCTTCACATGCTCCGGCGACCACTTAATGCTGTTAATTGACCCGTTTATGACTACTTAACGCGGTCATTAACTCATTATTTTGGACGGCCCAATCGGATTCAAGCATATGGGAGTTACAAATCCAAGCAATCATGGCATTAAAACCATGAAACTCCCCTCATCATGAAGATTAAAGGCGATTAAATGCCCATTATCCTCCATCGACCAATCACAAGCCATGAAAACGGAGTTACAAAATTGAAGAATAAAAACTTGTAACTCCTCATCAATTCTCTCATCATGGCCATCAATGCCCATAAACCACCCCATGGCTACCAAGAGCCTATAAAAGGAGGTCCATTTCCAAGAGAGAGGGATCGATATCGATACACACATCGACTCTAAATTCTGCACTTGCATTCTCCCAAAGAAATCCCGACGAAGTCCTGCTGCTCTGCCGCAAGAGACACTATAAGGTGATTAAAGTCCCTTGGGGGGCCACCCTCCCAAGGTCCCCTTCTACAACATGGCCTAAACGCGACTTTTCAGCCCGTTTACTTGGTTTTTCATTGGATATAGGACCTCATCTTGGTCCTTATCCTCTAAAAAAACTGATGTTGGAGCCAAGCCGAAGAATCGAAACATCAAGAGTTCTCATTTGAAGGACGATGGCGAAATCCATACATGACTTGCGACCGTCGATCTGAGCGTGTCCCCGCAATCTCCTGAGAAGTTAGATCCCTTTTCTTTCTTTTCTGTTGTAATTTGTATTTTTTAAAGAGACAAACAAAAATCACAATTCTTGTCTTTCATGTTTGATGAGATTTGTAAAATCTCTTTTCACGGCAAAATCGCCTTTCACAGCAAACAAACAAAATAAAAAACGCCTCCTACGGCATTCTAAAAAACAAAATTGTCTCTTTTCTTAAATATTTATGCAATTTGAAAAGTTAGAAAGAAGGATTGATTTCCTTTCTACTTGTAAAGGTGAATCTCCGGATCATCACCATTCCAAATTCCAAGTAGAATAGAAAATCTGGCATACCAGTACAAAAAAGTTGACACCCGCATTTCCTCCTCCGCCAAGACCCAGTCAGCCCCCGGGGCGGAAGGAGAGGACGAAAATCAAGGGCCCACAAAGTTGGCAAACCCGGTGGGACCCGTTCACTTGAGAACGTGATGCTTCGATCCCTTGGCTCCTTTCTAGTTGGTGGCCTAAGTTGCATCTTGCATAAAAAAAAAAAAAAAAAAAAAAAAAAAAAAAAAAAAAAAAAACATGAGATGGGATTTTTAGTCATTCTTTCTTATTTAAAAAAAATTCAGATTTCTCTTTCTTGGATTCAATTTTGAGAAATTTTGATCCTCTCTTCTTCGAATTTGATAGCTCACAGAAATGTTTGCAGCTATTGTTCGTATCGAAGATTGGGCCATCTTTTCTCTTTGATGAGTCCGATAGGGGTTTTCAAAAAAAAAAAAAAAACTTCATTTCAAATTGTTTCAAAAAACAAAAAATGATCTCTCGTTCTTAGATTCAACTTTGAGAAACTTTGATCCTCTCCTCTTCAAACTCAATAGCTCACAGAAATGTTTGCAGCTATTGTTCATATCAGGGATTGAGCCATCTTTTCTCTTTGATGAGTCCAATTGGGATTTTAAATATATATATAATTTCAAAAAGAAAAAAAATTATTAGTTTTTTTTCTTTAGGACACAAATTCAAGAAACTTTGGTTATTCCCTTTCGGATTTAACGCTCGCAGAAATGTTGAGTTGTGATTCGGATTGGAACACCACTTGTTCTCTTTGATGAGTTCATTAGAAACCTTTCAAAAAATAAAATTTTCAAAAAAACAAAAAAAAGACACTAAGGTTGCACCAATTGCGCTCTTTGACTAAAGTGGATTTAAGAAAAGCCTTGTCCAGAGTGTGGAGACAGCTAGACTGTTCGAGGTAAGGGTCCTTCAAACGGGTTTATTATGTAATCCTACCCTTACCTGGGGGCTGATCTATCTACTAAGGTTTCATAAGATCGAATTGGAAACCTATGTGCACCTTTAAAAAAAATCCACTTTTGAGTTCAGAATTAAGAAATCTTGGCTCTTTCCCTTTCGGATTTAACGCTCGCAGAAATGTTGAGTTGTGATTCGGATTGGAACACCATATGCTCTCTTTATTGAATTCAATCCTAAACCTTCAAAAAAAAAAAAAAAAAAACTTACGTCACTTTTGAGTTCAGAATTGAGAAATCTTGGCTCTTTTCCTTTCGGATTTAACACTCGCAGAAATGTTGAGTTGTGATTCGGATTGGAACAACATTTGCTCTCTTTGATGAATTCAATCTTGACCTTTCAAAAAAAAAAAAAAAAACTCCTATCACGTTTGGGCTCACATTCAAGAAATTCTGGTTCCTTCCCCTTCGGATTTAGCGCTCGCAGAAATGTTTGAGCCCTTGTTCGGATTGGAATACCATTTGCTCTGCTTTATGAATCCAAATTTGACCTTTCAAAAAATCTCATCTCGTGTCCTTTTCAGGGATCCGATTTGCAACATTTGTGCCTAGCGGTGTTAGTACGCCCTTTCGGGTCTACTGTATTCGCGACCGACACATTTGTATCTCCAACCTTATATCATTTTACCTCAAGTGAGCTTTGCTTCTCGGTAATTTGAATTAAGGTCTACAATTGCTTCTAGCAGTCACTGGAACGCTCACCCTGAGCCTACCATACTTGCATTTTAGAACAATTGTATCATCTATGGCTTTTTGCCTTCTTCATCTTGCTTGGGCCGGGCCATGTCCCCTCGAGTGATTTGAAAAGACAAAACCATAGTTGTCCTCCATTTATGATCATCATATTCTTGTGATTACTAATGGATGTGGTCTTGTTATAAGAAGTTTTCCAAAACTAACAATGCCAGCTTCATTGACCATCACTTTCGATTAGAACAAGTACCAACTTATGCTTCAAAACAAGCAAAACAAGCGCACTCATATGCGCCCCACCAGTTGCCGAAGCGTCACCTCCCTCGAAAACTCTCAAAACACTGGGTCAACCTCAACTCCCCGGACCATCATCTTCGGGTCGCTGGGACCATTCTCACTCCCCGCAGAAAAAACTGTACCTGCCAAGAAGCAGAAAAACCCCCGCAACGTGTCACTAATAAGGCACCAAGGGCGAACACAAAGAAGCCTGAAGCCCGTGGCGCTCCCATGAAGCCTCAACCCACAAGAAACCAGGTTTGCCCCAAAACCTGGTCCCCGAGATCTTCACCAAAGCAACGGAGATACGAACATCTACAAGCCAGCATACCTGGCCCCTCTCAAGGAGAATCGGTTCTACCCTCTCTCTTACATGAAGGAGGAGAAACCTACCCTTCGCCCAAAGAACAAACAAAATCAGCATGAGCCGGCTTGCTCCTACAAGCCCAAAATCAAATCTTGCATCGTTAGGCCTCCGCAGAAACCTGCTAAAGCCTGCATTCCTGTGAGTCGACCCTTCATCTCAACAGGGGCCCAACTCACAAAATTCAAAGCCTCACTGCGACAAGCTAAGGACCGCGTCCGGATCCTGTCATGCCCAGCTTTTAAGAAGACAAGCTCGGCTGCTGCGCACGGGGGACTACATCATTCATTGCCAGAGCCCAGCCAAAGCTGACTGAAGCTCAAATAGCTCGTCGTATGCGTCACCGCGCAGCATATCGACAGAAGAGACTTGAGAAACAAAGAACCCAGCATTCTACTCTCCATGTCTCTAACAAATGGGTCGAAAAAGAAAGACCCGACCAAGTTGTTGCTGTCCATATGGTTAGCAAAACCAGAAAGCGCCAGAAGTCAGCAACCAAAATTCGTGTTAGACATTCAATGACTCGCAGCGTCTCCCGGACACAAACACATCTGGAAGAATCCTCCACTCCTTCAAGCCAAGGACACCGAAGTAACCACTCCTTAGACTCTTCATCCAGAAGAATGAGCCCCAGCTCAGTCACCAGGACAATTTCTTCGTTCGAATATCGAGGGATGAACGTCTTGGCTACAAGTTCTGAGCAACCTCCACCACATAATCCACAGGATGATGTAACCGTATGCATCCAGCAGTTGGTTCAAGGACAACAGAGAATTGAGGTTCTAATGGAAAACCTCCTTCTCACTTTACAGCGTCCACCTAACAATGAAACCCCTCCAAATTATCAAGATGACGAGGGCAATGCATAAAAACAATGAGTCACGCGCCCTTATTAAAAAGGACATTGATGACATCCTCGCAAAAGGAAAAAAAGATGATACATTGAAGGAACATGGGATCAAGCCACCCTATCCTCTATGGATGGACTCGGTTCCGTTCCCTGCAAAATTCAAACAACCTACTCTCCAAACATATACGGGGAAAGGTTCAGGCATACAGCATGTCATCCACTTCAAGATCCTAACAGGAGCTATTGCGGATCAAGACGCCCTCAAGATTATCCTCTTTGTAAGTACCCTAAAAGGTACAACCTTTGATTGGTACTCCACTCTGCCAGAGAACTCCATCCAAAACTGGGCTATGCTGGGGACACGCTTCTTGACTCACTTCCAAGGTGAGAACCATCATGTTACTATGGCTCAACTCTACAGCCTAAAACAGGGAGAGAATGAGTCAACATACGACTTCATTCACAAGTGAAAGGCAATGGCGTACAAATGCTCAGATGTACTGTCACAAGTGTCGCTAGTCGACATCTGCCGTAATAACATGAGAGCAAGAATCCGCTCCATGATCATCGGCAACAAATCAAAGAACCTGGGAGAACTCCTAAAAGCTTCCATGGAGGCTGAAATGGTGATCAAAGACCTCAACAGTCAGAAATCATCAAAGAAAGAGCCAACTGCCGTTACAACCTCAAAGCAAAAGAAAAAGGAGGTTCTTAATGTGCAGACCAAGTCAGCTTCTCAGCAGCCAAAGAAAGTTGAAAACGAAGTTACGGGTAAAAGACATGAACTCTCCGATGCCTTCAAAGAACGTGTAGAAAAGAAATACCCGTTCGATGAAGATGTTGAAGAAATCTTTGAGGCTCTCCTAACAAATGGCAAACTCACTTTGCCCAAGCCCAAAAGACCGGGAGATGTTGGCAAAACCAACGATCCCCAATACTGTCCATACCACCAGATGATCTCGCATCCTCTCAATCAATGCTTCGTTGTGAGAGAGAAGATTAACGAGATGTAGAAAAACGGAGTCATTACCTTCGACAAAAACTACGGCTCCGCCACCGTCAACATAGTGTCATGTGGGCAAACTTCAAAGTCACCAAAGGAGAAGATCACTACTTCATTCAAGGTGATAAAAATGGCTCAAGCGTCCCAAGAGTTGGTTCCTTATCCAACACCAGATGGGCAACCCATATGGGTGCATCCCGATCTCCTAGAAGATGAAAATTGGGAGATCGTCAAAACAAAGTTGACCGCTCAGCAGCAATGGCAAGCCAAGAGACAACTCCGCAAGCTCAAACAGCAGCAGAAGTCTCAACCAAAATAAAAAGTCCCTCGAAAGGCAGAAACCTCTTCCACTGCTTCACTAGGGGCGACGGAAGAATTCTTTCCCAAAACTTCAAAGGTGGTAAGAAAATTCACCATTGATGATTTCATGCCACCTCAATACAAAAATGAAACTACGCAGGGGGCATCATACTCCTGCAACTCGGTAGTTGGATTCTCCATGGATGGATACGAGTCCAGTGATACTGCCAGTGATATCGATGAGTGGGAAGAATCCCTTGAAACAGGAGAATACCTCTCCGATGAGGAATGGATTCCCGAATCTCATCTTATGCCAGTAATCTAGTATAACCCATTGCAGGTGCAAGGATCCTGGTCCGATGATGAAGAAGATCAAGAGGCTGAAAATGCTGTTGACCTGGCACCAGCAGATGCTTCAGTGGAACCCAATAATGGTGAACCACAAGGAGCAGATGACGAAGAAGATTTGGCTCCTATGCCTAATCTTGAAGAATATGTAAGAATCTTGCAACATCTTGCCATAGAACAGGAGCAGGATCACATCAATGATCTTCGTCATGATTCAGAACCAGAAGTCCCTGAAAATCAACGGGAACTTCCTCCTTCAACTTCTGAAAATGGAGAAAACAGCTGGATCGATGATCCTCTTACATCCAAAGATGAGTCCAATTCCTAACATTCAACATTGGGGGCATCTCCTGTCAGGATAACCTGTAATGCGATAGCTCAGGACGATAGTGCCTCTGAAGATTCCGAAGACACGTACTCCCCAACCGGTAGTGTATCTTCCAGAACTACATCTTCTCGGGTGACTTTCACTGAGATATCATCTTCTCAGCCTTCGTCTCCTGAAGTTGTGACATCTGAGCTCAAGCCTCTCCCGATTGATCATCTTAAAGAAACTCCTGTCAATGAAGTCTTCTTAAATGAAAATCCAGTCGATTGGTCCCAGATACCCGATCTCATAGACGATGTCTGGACTGATAATGAAAAGTTGCGGGATGCTGTTCAGGACTTGTTCCCGAAAAATGCTCTGTGCAACACAATCATTGAGGACGCCAATGCAGCTACAGAGACGTCGTCAACAAATGACAAGGATCAACCCCTTGATCCCAAGAGTGATCTTCCAAAAGAAGACCCTTCTCTAGCAACTCTTAAAGTTGGTAGAGGTGCCCATTCTGGCCGGGATTACCACAAAAATTATAATCAACCTCCTTTCTCTTATGTAAGTCCTTCGGGAAAGCAAGTTGTAAATGCCCCAAGTGGCAATAATAATGAAAATACAAGCCCGAAGGAGGCTTTCAAGTACGACTTGATTGAGCACTTCAAACACATACCTGCACGTCTGCACATCCTTGACTTATTACGAATGTCTCCACAAACTCGTGATAGTCTCATTTCAAAATTACAAAGGTTGAATGCAGATGTCGACAAATACTCCCTCAAAGGAGAAAAAGAAGAAAACTGAGGAATGCCTCTCGGTTCAAAAAGTAGCAAGTGCAACAATCGCCTTTGACAAAGATGACCTCCTGCTAGGCGAGACAAAGCACAATCGACCCTTGTACTTCACAGGGTACGTCAAAGAAATGCCAGTACATAGAGTCCAGATTGATCCAGGTTCGGCACTCAACCTCATTTCTACTTCGACACTGAAGAGCTGGGCATCCCACCTAGCAAGCTGAGTCACACGTCTGTATCCATCTTCGGATATGACGGCAGCGCTCAAAGGCCTATTGGCAAAATCAGGTTCAAATTGCAAATCGGTGACCTTATTTCTAAAGTCACTGTATATGCAATAATGACCCCTTCATGCTACAATATCCTCCTTGGATACATGAAAATGGTGTCGTCCCTTCAACTTTACATCAGTGTATCAAGTTCGTTGGCAATGACGGCTTGATACATCGAGTGTTTGCAGACAAAAAGCCCTTCAAAGGCAAGGACATCCATTTTGCAGATGCACAAATGTATAAAGATGGAAAACAAGAAAAGTAGGAAGAAACAATTCATTTTGCCGACAATCTCCAGAAAGATAAAGATAAGGCTCCTCAGCAATTATTGGAAGTAAACAAACCTTCTACCAAACTCGAAGTAAGCAGTCAAACTCCCTTCGTGATCTCTCTTGAGACATCAAAACCTTTGGTAATCACCACCAAAGCAAAGAAGACAAAACAAAAGGCCGGGGGCAAGTTCATTGTTTCCCTTGTGTCTATCATGCATGACACAGACTCAGACTCAGAGTCAGAAGACGACACAGCATCAAGCCAAGCTGATACTCAGCAAGATCGGCCTGCTTTCACTCCATTGGAGACACTTGCTGACATAGAAGACCCTACGTTTGTTTCCTTTCTTATTCTGGTAACTTCGCCAGAAGAAAAAACAATCTTCTTCCACAGGTCAGGAGCATCTCTGCCAGATTCTATGCTTGAACCTTTCCAAAACAAAGGTATGCCTCAACTATCCCTGTATAGTCCGATGGTACAAGCTATCATGAAGAAAATGGGCTACGACGCTCGGAACCCAACTGGTTTGGGAGGTGGCCGTGGTATTCTCACACCATAGGAATCCACCCTGACCAAAAGTCAACCAGAAGATTGGAAAATCCACCTTCATAAAGGCAAGTCTTCATATGGGTTGGGGTATGATCCTACCGCTCCCATGAGACAGTTGACACCATGGCTGCTAAGTCATTTTGCCGACCAAGCCTCAACATCTCATGTCCATGAAGACATTGATCTCCCTGGATATCTCTTTGAGGAGTCGCCCGTCAAGGATCCAGGAAGCTCCTCCAATTCGTATGATTTCTCTGACAATGAAGAGGAATTGTCCGATGACACAGACACGCGGTTTTCTAACCCAGAAGAACCATCGTCTCCAAAAGAAGTGCCCTACTTCAACCCAGTCCCAACAGGTCATTGGGAACATCTCATTGCAAGCCTTGAGAAGAGTACTAATCAAAAAGATCTATGGACAGACACAGAACCTCGGTCTGTAAATGCCTGCGGAACTCCTGAAGGTCTTGTTGAGTTGGAAGCCTCCGAAAATATTGTGGAGGATCACCCTCAAACCTTCCGACAGAAGACCCTGTTCAAAAGATAGACTTGCGAACACCTGATAACCCACGTCCTGTATTCATAAGCAAGAATATAAAGGATGATGAGTTACCTGAGTATATCTCTTTTCTTCGTGAGTTCGTTGATTGCTTTGCATGGTCTTATGCTGAAATGCCTAGCTTAGATCCCAAAGTAGCAGTCCACAAACTCAACTTGCAAAAAGAAATCAAGCCTGTCAAACAAGGCCAAAGAAGATTCCGTCCCGACGTGATGGACAATTGAACAAGAAGTTCAAAAAGTCAAAAACGTTGGCTTCATCCGCGAGGAACAACATCCTGAATGGTTAGCCAACATCATCCCCATGACAAAGAAAAATGGGCAGATAAGGGCCTGTATCGACTACAGAGACCTGAATAATGCATGCACTAAAGATGAATTCCCGCTCCCCATACCAGAGGTGATGATTGACAACACCTGTGGGTTTGAGCAAATGGCATTCATGGATGGATTCTCTGGCTACAATCAGATAAAGATGCATCCTGAAGATGAAAGGCATACATCATTTCGGACTCCATTTGGCATGTATTGCTACAGTGTCATGCCATTTGGTCTGAAAAATGCAGGTGCAACATATCAAAGGGATATGATGAAAATATTCCAAGATATGCAGCACAAGACGATCGAATGCTATGTTGACGACCTTGCCATCAAAAGCAGAAGAAAAGAAGACCATCTCGACAATCTTCGAGAAGTCTTCCTCCGACTTCGCAAACACAAGTTGCGGATGAATCCACTAAAATGCTTTTTCGGTGTCTCATCGGGTAAGTTTCTCGGATTCATAATACGGAAAGTTGGAATAGAACTTGACCCCATCAAAGTCAAGGCTATCTTGGAAATGCCATCTCCAAGGACCCTAAGAGAACTAAAAGAGCTTCAAGGAAGATTGGCATAGATTCGACAATTCATCTCCAATTTATCAGGGAAGTGCCATCCATTCTCTCGCTTGATGAAGAAAGGTGTGGACTTTGTCTGGGACTGAATGTGAAATTGCATTTCAAGACATCAAAGCATACCTCACCAAACCTCCAGTGTTGGCTGCCCCCACAACTGGAAAACCATTCATCTTGTACATAAGAGCTCTCGACCACTCTTTGGGTGCTCTACTCGCACAAGAAAATGACGAGGAAAAGAGGCTGCTCTATATTACCTTAGCCGTATGTTGATAGGTGCAGAGCATCGCTACTCCCCAGTCGAAAAAGAATGCCTTACAGTGATGTTTGTCGTACAAAAGCTGCGTCACTACCTGCTGTCCAACACAGTCTACCTGATTTCGAAGATCAACCTCTTACAGGTCCTTGTCACAAAAGCAGGTTATCTCAATTCTCGACCGGCAAAATGGTCCATCCTTCTATCGCAGTTTGATATTAGGTATGTACCACAAAAAGCAATCAAATGCCAAGATTTAGCAGACTTCCTCGCAGAGCACCCATTGCCTAAAGATTCTCCACTCAGGGATGATCTCCCAGACGAATTTGTCTACAATGTGGAAACTTCTTTATCAAATGCTTCCTGGGACATGTACTTTGACGGCGCAACCAGGACAAATGAAAAAGGAAAGCAAATATCCTCTTTGTCAGCCCCGACAAATACATGATTCCACACGTTTTTTCGCTACTGGAACCATATTCAAACAATGCAACTGAGTACCAAGCCCTGATTATAGGATTGGAACTCGCCCTCGAATTCGGCATCACCATGCTAAAAGCTTTTGGAGACTCTCAACTGATCGTCAACCAAATGAATCAGAAATTTGAAGTCAGAAAGCCTGATCTGTTGCCTTACTATAACAAGGCGCAGTCGCTTTGACAAAAGTACATCTGTCACATCACCCACATCCTCAGAAGTGAAAACATCCGTGCATATGCCCTGGCTGGACTCGCTGCATCCATGGCAATCCAAGAAGGGGAAAACATGTAAATTACAGTGTGTCAAAGAAGGATTCTCCCTCCTCTTAACACACACCAAGCAGTTGCTGAATGCCACCAAGTGGTTGGAAGTCAGATGTCTATCATCAAACATCCGATCGGCGACTGGAGAGATCCGTTCATTGATTACATCATGTTCGGAATCCTACTTGAATATCCAAAAGAGCGGGAAAGCATCCAAAGACGAGTCCCGAACTTTCATTTGGATATTCCTTCAAAAGCACTTTACAGAAAATCCTTCAATGGAGTACTTCTACGACTTGTCACAACAAGAGGCTGAAGAAACTCTCAAAGAAGTGCATGCTGGTCTTTGTGGAGCCCATCAGGTTGGTCATAAGCTCTACGATCAGATAAAATGGCTAGGTTATTATTAGCCTACCATGGTAGCTGACGCAATGCGATTTGCTAAGTGCTGCCAACAATGCCAGATTCATGGAGATTATGTCCACATGCCTCCAGAATGGCTACATCCTATAGCAATCTCATGGCCTTTCGAAGCCCGGGGTATGGACATCATAGGTCAATTTTTCTCCAAGTGGTCAGAAGCATTTGCGCTCAGTGAAATGAAGACTTCATCAGTCCTTCAATTTTTGCGCACCAACATTATTTGTCGCTTCGGCATACCTAAAAGATTCGTCCATGATAACGGACCACAATTCCGAGATCACAGATTCTACAGGTTCTGCGACAAATACAAAATCCAAGTTGTCGATGAAAGACGACTTGAAGCTCTACAAAGCATTGAGTTGTACCAAGCATGCATGGCAGGATCTTTCGACAAAAAGGTCATGCAACGTGCCTACAAAAAGGGCGACTTGGTTCTTGCAGTAAAAAGACCCATAGTCTTTGCCCACAATTCCAAAGGCAAATTTGAACTAAAATGGGAGGGACCCTTCGTCATCGACGAAGTCTTCTCCAACGGCGCATACGCTCTTCTAAACATGGAAGGAGACAAATGTGTGCTGCCCATCAATGGCAAGTTCTTGAAGAGGTACTACCCTTGAAGACTTCCTCAAATGGGTCAAAGCGATATCTACACGGCCAAAGCCTATTCCCAGGTACTTGCTCGTCAAACCCATCCCCTTTTGAAATTTTCATCTTTATATTGAAATTTCCAAACAAAAAACTCTTAAAAAAAATGCTTACTTTCATCATTTCATTGTTAAAAAATCATCAAATCAAAAAAAAAATCCAAGTTTAGGAGCCTTTTCCCAAACTTGACCAAAGTTTTCGATCCTTGAACCCAAAATTCATGGTTTTGAAACAAAAATCAGGACTTAAAAAATTTCCACCCTAGTCCGCCTTTGTTTTTACAACCAAAATGGTTTTAAGTCAAAATTTACGACCCTCGTGTCTTTAAACAAAAAAAAATGGTTTTTAGAAACTGCGGGGAAGCGACACTTAGTCGATACTCGCAAACCCAAAAAACCGGAAGGAAGAGAACCCCATTCGATACTTCCAAAACCCAAAAAACCGAAAGGATGCAAAACCCATTCGATACTTCCAAAACCCAAAAATCGCAAGGAAGCAAACCGCATTCGATACTTGCAAAACCTAAATTTTCAAAACCATGGAGACGCAACATTCCAGTTGATATCCACAACCCAAATTTCAAATGGTTCAAACAACCTCAAGTTTCAAAAATCGCGGGGAAACGACACCAAGTCAATACCCGTAAAACCAAAATTTTTGGGTAAAGCAGGGAAGAGACGCTCAGTCGATACTTGCACCCCAATTCGCAAGGAAGCAAAACCCATTCGATACTTGCAAAACCTTAAATTTCAAAAATCGAGGGGAAACGACACCAAGTTAGTACCCGCAAAACCAAAATTTTGAGAAAAGCAGGGAAGCGACGCTTAGTCGATACTTACACCCCAATCCGCAAGGAAGCGACATTCCATCAATACTCGCAAACCGAATGAGTAAGGAAGCGACATTCCATCGATACTTGCAAGAACATTCAGCGGGGATGCGACATTTGGTTGATACCTGCATTTTGAAAACCAAAACCCGGCTATAAACGCCAAACCTAGCTATAAACGCCAAACCCGGATATAAACGTCAAAATCGGCTATATACTCAAAAATTCGGCTATAAACGCCAAAACCCGGCTATAAATGCCAAAACAAAAAAAAATCGGCTATAAATGCCAAAAATCGGCTTTCATGCCAACAAAACAAAACTTGGTTTTCAAAAATCTGGCTCCCATGCCAAAACAAAACAAAAAAAAAAAAAAAACAAATTTTGGCCCTTACGCGACAAAATTCGGCTTTCATGCCATCTCAAAACTTGGCTCTTATGCCAATTCAAGAAAATCGGCTTTCATGCCAATTAAAAATTTCGGCTCACAAACAAACAAAACCTGGCTTTCATGCCAATTCAAAATTTCAGGCTTTCATGCCATCACAAAATCCGGCTTTCACGCCATCTTAAAATTTCGGCTACCGTGCCATAAACAAATTTGGCTTCCATGCCACAAAACAAAATTCGACTTCTATGCCATTCCAAAATTCGGCTTTCATGCCATCTCAAAAATTTTGGCTTTAATGCCATTTCAGAATTTTTGGCTCCCATGCCGCAAAACAAATTTTGGCTCTTATGCCACAAAATTCGGCTTCCATGCCATTCTAAAATTTGATTTTCAAGTCATCAAAAAACCAGGCTTTTTGCCACAAAATTGACTTTCATGCCCAAAACAATCATTTGACAAAAGATTTTCACAAAATGACAACCTTTTAACCAAATTCTCAAACAAACATTCCCATTAGCTTTTGCTCAAATTTGTTTTCATCAAAAAATTATTTAAGTGAAAAGAAGGGGATACAAAAAATATAGTACCAAAAATGTTTATACATGGAGGTACAAAAAAAAAAAAAAAGAAAAGGAGTTTGTTACAACTCAGGAGCTCAATCCAACATGGTTTTCAACCAAAGATTCAACTCCTCAAGTAGACCCTTGGCCTTAGCTTCCAAAGTTTTCAGGCCACGCTTCTTCAAAATGTTCAAATAAAATGCGGCCGAACGCCGCGACCCATCTGCAACACAAGAAAGTTCTTCCCAAAGGACTTGCCACTGCTAATATTCCTGAGTCTTCCTCCGGAAATTACTTTCAGCTTCCTCAACCTGGCGAATGAGAATCCCCTCCTTATCACGAGCCTCCACAATGGCAGTCCATTTGGCAGCAGCTTCTTCCTCCAAAAGCTTAAGACGCTGCCTAGCCTCAACAACCTCCTTATCAAGGCGGTCCAGGTCTTGCTTCAGCCCCATGATGGTCAACTCGGTAACATTCCTCTCCCGAACGAACTGCTTCCGAGTCTTCGTGATCTCAGTCAGCTCAGCTTTGACTTTGCTGGAAGGATTCATAAACATCTCATCAAAGAAGTCACCATCTGGGAAACCCTTGGTCTCAGTCCACTTGTTCCCTAAAGCAATGACTTCATCAACAAAATCCTTAGCGCTTGCAATGTCCAGACCGACTTCTTCGCCATCAGCAAGAATGTCTTGTACGTGCTTGATCATGCCAAAGCCAGCTTCCAAGTAACCCGAAGAGAGAGTCTCAACCCATGAGCTCAAAACAGTCTTCAACACCTTCTTTCTATACTGAAGGTGCGGCGCAGATGAGGATTCGCCGTGCTCTGGCATTCGACTGCCCACGTCATGCTCCATTGGAAGAGTAATCAATAAACTCTTTCCAATCGAAGAAGCTGACTCGTTGAAAGTAGAAGAAGCCCCTACTCCTGATTTAGCTGCAGGTATCCCCTGTTCTGGCTCTAAGGAAGATGGAGGAACTTCTCCTGCTGCTCCACAATCTGTCAATGAAAAGACAAAAAGGTATGAATATGATCTTGTCAAAAATCAATATCAAGATTAGTATTACAAAATACCTTCTTCGACGACCGGTGGAGTACTTTCTGTCTCTCTGAGCTCATCCGAAGCATCGTCAAAAGTTGCATCCATAGATGGCTCGAAATCGTCAGAATCCTCTCTCAAGTCAGCTAACAAAAAAACAAAAGCTACATGTTAGCAAATGACAACACAAAAAAAAATAAAAAATAAAAAAGAAGCCAAAGCAATCATACCTGGTGAAGGTTCTGGAACCACTCCAGAGTCCATGGGCTCTTCCTCAGATGCCACGACTGGATCCATCATCGCCTCATCGGCCGGAACCTCGGTCATCACCAAATCGTCATCCTCTGCCAAAAGAAAGAAAACAGCGGATCAAAACAAAAATCTCTTATAAGAGAAAAGAAGTGACAAAAGAAAGAAGGAGAATCATACCAGCTGTCTCCTCTTCTCTGCTCCTTTTCTCCGGAGGCTCGTCAGCATCCCCAGACACCTCCTCGGCAATGGTGAGAGGAACTTCCAGATCAGAAGGCCTTTCATGCCGTCTCATATTACGGCGCTGTCCTCTCTTCCTCTTGCTTCTGCTGGTCATCCTGCTTGAAGATCCTGCCTCACTATCAACATTAGGCCTCTCACTAGAGTCCTCACTGGATGGCCTACTTTTCTCAGTAGACTCCATGGAAGCCTTCGTGTGCTCTGCTTGCATCCAAGCATCGATCTCGGCCTCTTCCTCTTCCAGCTGTCTCAAGACCTCACCAGGAATCCCTTGTGTAGCTCCTGATCTGATACGTCCTGCTCATTGAGAAAGCCTATCTTGTGCTTCTCACCAGAAAGGAAAGCCAAAACTTCCTCTCGACGGACACCATCTAATCTACCAAGACTCTTCCCAGAAGATTGCTTGACATCGAGCTCCTTCTTGGAAAGCCCCTGGTACACTGAGAAACTCTCCACTAACCACTTCGTGAAGCCAAAAGTCCGGAAAGTGGGCAACTCAAGAATCAAGATAGGAAATCATGGCGGTAGTGTCCTCTGCACTGTAAAAAGCCCATGTATTCCTCCTATCCTGCAGACCTCCAAAACGCTTCACCATGCTCAAAGGCGCTCCAACAACGCCTTGAGAGAAGCCAAGCTGCAATGCAAAACGCGAAGGGACATACGGTTGGATATCTACAAAAAGATATCTACAGTACACCATGGTGCCAACCCGTATGTTGAAAAGCCATCTCTTCTCCGCGTTTGTCAAAGCATATGTCTTCCCGACCCTGCCCTGGTCGAATCACGGGAGACACCAAAGTCAAAAGCCTTCTTCCGCAAATCTGGAGAAAGCTTCACTGAAGATTGCCTAATCTCGACGTCCCTGAACCGTCGGATCCTCAAACAGGCAGACAAAAGAGATTTGGAAATGGCTGTCCCTCTAGCCAAATGAATCATAAAAGGATCTTCGTCCTGTGCGACTCCCAACCAATGGAAGTTAGGACAGTGGTATACGTACCACGAATAGAAGACGTGGGCTGAAAATACCCTATTCATAGGGAGCCCAAGCCAAACCACGAACGCAGCAGCCTGCAGTTCGGTACAAAGTAGGAGTAAAGAGCAGGTACCAAAGCCAGCCGCTCTCCAAACACCATCGACAAGCCGGAAAAATACGGTGCGGCCTGATGTGCGTTCCATCTCCTCCAGCAAAAACAGCCTCACCCAGCCAATAAGTGAGGTAAATAGCGAGATTTCTCCGCAATGCAATGTCAAGAAGAATTGCATCTGTGCTTGTGAAGAACTTCATCAAATCTTCTCGCATGGCGGAAATCTTCTTCAAACTTGAGGCTTTAGCCCTAGCATCCTGGGCCATGCCATCAGAAGACTCCCCGCCATAAAAAAAGTTGGAGCTGCAACTCTTCCAACTGCTGCACATGACTTTCGAGCCCTCCTTCTCCTTCAAAAAATCATAGAAGGCAACGAGCTGAAAGTATACTTGCCTGAACTCCTCAGACTGCTCCTCAAGGACACTGTCGATAGGCATAAACTCCTCATAGAGTTTGCCGAGGATAGGCAACCCGGTGATGGCACTTAATTCCTTTCAAAGAAAAACCAATCTCACCATTCGTCACAATGAAGGTGTTGGTTTATGGAAGGAATGACTCCAGCATGGCCATGAAAGCATCATCGGAGAAAACAACGGTTTGCCGAAAAGCGCGAACCAC
This sequence comes from Umbellularia californica, assembly GCA_028538565.1. Taxonomy (NCBI): domain Eukaryota; kingdom Viridiplantae; phylum Streptophyta; class Magnoliopsida; order Laurales; family Lauraceae; genus Umbellularia; species Umbellularia californica. The sequence goes on along the minus strand of JAPQWN010000004.1, from coordinate 13,113,752 downwards.
ATCAAAAATCTCGGCCTCCCACAGAATGGCCTCGCCAACCTTCAGGGTGTAATCAGTCCATGATTCTCAGCTCGAGTCCGCACTGAAACGACCACGAAGTCGAAAAGGCTTCACCCAATTGCTGCCGTCACCCCGAAAAATGCCAAGGTCCATCGGTCTCAAATCGACCAATGGATGATCAGAACCTTGTTAGCCACTGGCTGGCATCAACATGTTCATACGGATTGACGACTTCTCTGTAAAACCGGAAGGGCCTCCAACAAAAACCCCAGTCTTGATCACAATGGTCCTCTTCACCCAGCTCGGAGGATCCTCCCTCTTAGGGCACGTGGGAGAAAGGCTCATGATCGAGATGGTCCGATCGAAGGTCGACCGGGTAAAAATAGTTCTCTTCTCACCATCTGCTGTGTAAGAGAACTGAAAACATCTCCTTTGGTATGTCAAGTCGTCGGGGAATGCATCACCGAAGAAGAAGATAGGCTTCGGCATAACGCTCTGATCGTCCATAACCCAAGGACAGCTGCTTACCATGATCTTGTAGAATTCCTCATCTTTGAGAGCGATCAATCGCTGTCTCATCTCATCACGATTGAGGGAATCACACTCTTCCAAGTTCTTCTCAACAAACTGGACATTCTCACAAGCCTACTGAACGGCCGCATTAGAAGATCTGGCAGACTGACGAGGTGCGTCAGTAATAGGACCCTTACCCTTGTTCGTTCTGGAAGAACTACCTGCAAAGAAAGGAAAAATAACGATCAATCATCATCAAAATGACAGAAATTTGCTAAAAATTTCTAGCGAAATTTTGACATGGTTCCGGGACAATTCCGAAGAAAAGGAAAACATCCTGAAAAAGACAGGAAGCCTGAAAAAGAGCTCAACATCACTACGAGCTCATAGTTAGTGAAGGTTTGAACTCAAACATTGCTGCGAAAACGAGCCAATCTCATCAAATCTCCGCAAAATTGGAAAAGAGCTCAACATTACTGCGAGCTCCAAAATCCCAAAATTGCAAAGTTCCTCACAATCCAGCAAGACCAAGAAAGAGCTCAACATCGCTGCGAGCTCCAAATCCCAATACTTGAAAAGATTTTCAAGTATGCATCATCATGCTTGCAAGTCCATTTACCAAAAATCATGCATCAAAGAACTTCATCATGCATTAGATGCTAGGAAAACCTTGACCAAAGTTTGACCAATTCCAACCCAATTTGGTCAAAACCAATCAAACTTTGTCCAAGTCAAAAATCTTGTTGGCTTGACCTAGAGACTCTAGCCTTCTATCTTGATGCATACAAAAAAATGCATGAACATCTTGAAATTACATAAACCTCATTAGCATGATTGAGCACGAAAAAAAAAAAAAAGAAAAGAGAAAAACCTCTTCAAAAAAAAAAAACATTTTTTTCAGGCCCACAGCCCGTGGCCCGCTGCCACATGGCAGTACGGCCAGGTCTGTACAGCCAAAAAAAAAAGAAAAAAAAATGGTGAAATAAAAAGAAAAACAGTGGAAAAAAAAAAGAAAAGAAGAAACACGGTAAAAAAAAAAAACCATGAGAAAAAAAGAGAAAAACGGAAAAAAAAAAGAAAAAAAACCCTTGAAGAAGAAAAAATGAGAAAAAGAAAAAAAACCAGAGAAGCACGAAAAAAAAAATGTTTGGACGGCCCAATCGGATTCAAGCATATGGGAGTTACAAATCCAAGCAATCAAGGCATTAAAACCATGAAACTCCCCTCATCATGGAGATTAAAGGCGATTAAATGCCCATTATCCTCCATCGACCAATCACAAGCCATGAAAAATGAGTTACAAAATTGAAGAATAAAAACTTGTAACTCCTCATCAATTCTCTCATCATGGCCATCAATGCCCATAAACCACCCCATGGCTACCAAGAGCTTATAAAAGGAGGTCCATTTCCAAGAGAGGGATAGAAATCGATACACACATCGACTCTAAATTCTGCACTTGCATTCTCCCAAAGAAATCTCGACGAAGTCCTGCTACTCTACCGCAAGAGACACTACAAAGTGATTAAAGTCCCTTGGGGGGCCACCCCCCCAAGGTCCCCTTCTACAACATGGCCTAAACGCGGCTTTTCAGCCCGTTTACTTAGTTTTTCATTGGATATAGGACCTCCTCTTGGTCCTTATCCTCTAAACAACTGAGGTTGGAGCCAAGCCGAAGAATCAAAGCATCAAGAGTTCTCATTTGAAGGACGATGGCGAAGTCCATACATGACTTGCGACCGTCGATCTGAACGTGTCCCCTCAATCTCCTGAGAAGTTATATCACTTTTCTTTCTTTTCTATTGTAGTATTTTTTAAAGAGACAAACAAAAATCACAATTCTTGTCTTTCATATTTGATGAGATTTGTAAAATCACCTTTCAGGCAAACAAAAAAAAAAGGCCTCCTACGGCATTCTCAAAAACAAACTTGTCTCTTTTCTTAAATATTTATGCAATTTGATAAGTTAGAAAGAATGATTGATTTCCTTTCTACTTGTGAAGGTGAATCTCCGGATCATCACCATTCCAAATTCCAAGTAGAATAGAAAATCTGGCATACCCGTACAAAAAAGTTCATACCCGCATTTCCTCCTCCGCCGAGACCCAGGCAGCCCCTAGGGCGAAAGGAGAGGACGGAAATCGAGGGTCCATCAGTGGGAAATATGGAATAAATACCTAAGACAAAGATGTGGCAGGAGACTTTATTGCTATATATGAAAATAGCCTGAGGTTGACATGCAGAGAATATGGCAAGAGATGGCAGGAGATCACTTGTTATGTGGCAGGAGCTGCACTTGAAGAGCAGGGAAGTAGAAAACCCAAGCCGGAGGTGAAAGCAATGGAACGCCAAGAAATTATGTGGCAGGAGATGGCAGGAGATCATTAGTTATGTGGCAGGAGCTGCACTTGAAGAGCAGGGAAGTAGAAAACCTAAGCCAGAGGTGAAGCAACAGAACACCAAGAAATTATAAACAGAAATGCATTCGTTGACTTTATAACCTATCATTTTTTGCGATATCGCCACATATTGCGTTATCGCAACTAAAAAATTGCTGTATCACAACTACTAAATTGCGGTATTGCAATTAAAAACTTCCGGTATCACAATATTTGGTGATATCACAAAAAAAAAAAACAACTACTGCCTTGCGGTACGGACTGTACGGAGAACGTCTGGGTAAAGTGACAAACTTTGGTAACAAGGGGGAGATATCAAGTACTGTAGATTACCGTACAGAAATTTCCCTTATTGAGATGCATCGATCTCCATCTCCATCACCCAAAAGTTCACAGTGTACACCGGTAAAAATGGTTCTTTCAAACCAATATTGTGCCCATGCTTGTCTATTCAGAGGATGCATTGATCCCCTGTTTTATCATCAAAGAAATCCCCTCCTTTTCTTTTTATCAAAAAATTTAACAGTAAACTTCAATCCAACCCATCAGCAGTAAAGCACTCATACCAACCCAGCTACCTTTTTTTTCCATACTTTCAATCATGGTCATCATCATCAACAAACCAACATTTGTCTGAAATCAGTTGATGGATTCTACTTCTTCACTTATCTTTATTAGGCAAGAATTATTGGTCATGCAAAAAAAAAAAATGTAAATTCTTTTTTTGAACAAAAGATGAGATTTCATTAACAGAAAAAAAAAAAAAATACTCCTACATGAGATAAAAGGCAACAGAACCCACTACCCGTTATGCAAAATCCATCACTCAATCACAGGATCTATTGGATTGCAATGCTGTATACATATAGCATAAAAAATTCTACTCTCCATATTTGTAGGGTACAGAAACAGCTGACTGATTGCTAACCAGTCTACTTCCATGAGATCCAAGTTAAATAACTTGGATGGAAGTCGCATTATGTTAAAGTAGATGTTGAATAACGTTGGATTGGTGTGAACCAAAATACCATCAACCCCGATGATGACGAAAACCCAAATGCCATCAACCGAGAAACAACAGAAAGAGAACGCCAATGTTGATGAAACCCACAATACCATCAACCAAGCGCCAAGCACCAATGACGATGAAAACCATAACAGGGTCAACCAAGAAACCACAGAAAGAGGACATATTCTCACCAACCATATCAAACAACAATACCCCAAATCTGATCCATCATAACATTTGAAACCCTAATCTCAACAACCAAAACAAATCAGCAAACACCACAATCAATCAAATGAAAGAATCCATCCATACCAGTATCAGATTGAAGAGTGTGTCCTGATCAACCTTGACAAAGTCCGCATCATAACATTTGAAAAAAGAGCCGTTGGGCGCTGAGTGACGTTTTTGGATTTGGCCTCTGCTCCTTTTCAAGGGTGTGTTTATATAAAGGGTGCTGGTATACATAGGTTGCTGCATGGAAAGGTTCCCGTCATCCCATTTTCTTTTTTCTTTTTTTCTTTTTTTGTTTTTTGTTTTTTGTTTGGCCTTACTTTGACTGGGGCGACCTAGCATCGCTTCACCTTTGTTACGAGAGGTTTCAGGACCAACTACTGGAAACTTTTTCGTGCAACGTGGGCATACGAGAATTTTCCGATAAAATCCTTTATAAAAAGAGTTAGCTACAAAACTCCCGGTTTTTTTCCCCTCTTTTAAAGGATCAACGTGTGAGACATGTCATCAATGGTCTAATGGTCTAGTTATCCATTCTCTCTCTTATATATTTTTCCAAAACCGTGGATCTTTTATAGATTCTCTTAAATGATTAGCTAATAAATTCTACGGAGAAGTGTGATATGCAATCCGAATGATCAAGGTGGGCCTCACTTTGACTGTTTCTTTGATGGATTGGCCCTCTCAATCCGTAATGATGGTGGCCCATCATTTCAAAACTCTAGAGTACCAGTCTTGATCCATCACTAGGGCCCATATGCACGTCTTTGGCCCCACCTTTATTAAATGATAACAAGTCGTTCAAATAACTGAACTACAACCATGTTTTTAAGGGGCAGAATTTGATCCAAGCAAAATCTTGAATCAATAAGATCATTATAACCTTTTGATCCATGGTCCTAAAACTTATTTGTTTTAGATGAATTATTTTATTATGATTTCAATCTAACGGTGAGAAAAAGTTGGATAACTATTCATTTTTGGGGTGTGGGGTTAGTGTATGTGAAAAAACTGGATTAACTCAACATACTCCCATGACAAAAAAAAAAAAAAAAAGAGAGGGCGGAAATAGTGGCGTTTTTAGAGTAGAGTGTTTTTAGAATTTTCATATCATATCATATCATATATATATATATATATATATATATGTATATATATATATATATAAAGAAAGGTCTTTTGATGATAATGAAGAACTAGATAAGCCTCTCATTATTGACGCGTGACTATGGAATTCAAAGCTTTTGATATCATGTTATAGGGAGATCTTCAAGTGCATCACTAAAAGTACACTTTTATACTTGATTTTTCTCCAAAAAGGGTGTCCCTCACCAAAAATGGTGAGGGATGGATGCATATGAAGATCCCCCCATGTTATAATTTCATTCTTTATGCAGTTTCATTTTGCATAAATACTCTTGTACTTAACTTGAGAGAATCCAAAACCCTCTCATGTTAGACAAGTTATAATAATTGATAGCAGAGCCCATCAATGATTTATTAATTGATAGCAGAGCCCATCAATGATTTGTTCTCCAACATATGGTGTGCTTTTGCTACACTTCATTAAGTGTTGCACGTACACTATTTATTTAAGGCGTTAGAGTAACTAGTACAAAAATGCCCTCTCCTGGAAAGTTGGTATGCCGCAAGATTTTCCTAGCTTGCTTTTGTACCTAGTACCCCAATAATGAGGAACAATCATTTATACCACCAGATTGTTCTTTGTTGTCATTAACCTTAGCCTAATTACATGGAACTGGCTACCCATGATCAACTTATGCCGAGGTAGGAATCAAGACCAAGCGTTCTAGTGTAACCAACAATCTCATTATCTAGTGGGTAGTGGCTAAAATTTGAAATTTTCTCTGGGAGGTCACCGTTCATTATTAGGCTATGGCTGGCAGATTGGAAGATCACTATTAGGCCTTGTTATCATGAATGGTTTTGAGAGATATGTTATTAAGATAAAATCACCATAATTTTTTAGGGAAAAAGAAACTAATTATAGAAAGAAATTATAGAGAAATTTTCAAACTTAAACTAAGGGTGTGTTTGGCATCGTGCCATTCGGATGTTTTCGTGTTCTCACGAGATGGCATTTCAAAAAACATATTTGGTAAGTATAAATCATCGTTCCCAATTGTGTTCTCACGGGAAAAAATATCAAAATCTTAACCCACTGATATAAGAAAGTTGGAACAAAAATACTTTATTTTTAAAGAAATAATTTGCTGGCAGAGTTGATTCATACTTATCTCTTATCACTTGCATTTTAAATAGGTCATTTAGGATTTCGACTTTTATAGCGAGGACATACAATCCTTGGATTTTCAAGATCTAGGGGGCAGGGACCAGAGGGGTGGATGCTGAAATCTAGTCGAGTGATGATTTTGAGAAGCCAAAATTCTTGAGGATATAAATTGCCCAAACGTGGATGTTGCTTGATCCCATGGAAGGCAGAATTCTACACCCCTAACATTTTGTTGCCAAACATGCCCTTAAAGAATGGGATGCCACTAAGTTGCATAGTATTTTCAATCACAAGAGGGACATTGAGGATATCCTTAAAATTTACATCCCGAGAACAAAGGTCGAGGACATGATAATTTGGCCTCACTCCAAAAGTGGAGCCATCTCCACTTAGGGCATGTTTGGATGCACAAGAAAACACAAAATAATAATAATAATAATAATAATAAATAAATTATTTTATAGAATATAGAAGAGAATTTTGTGCGTTTGGTAACCCAAGAAAAACTTGAAGATAATATTCTTTTCTTTCAAAAAGCTCAATATTTTATCCTACAACTCCCCCTTATAGATAACTTTCTACAAGAGAAGAATCTTTCAAAGTGACGATTACAAAGTGGTAAATAAAAGACTTTAGGTAGCGTTTGGTTCCCTGGAATGGTTGTAGGCAGGAATGAAATGGAGACCGAAATGACAATAGAATGGAATAAGGCAGGAATAGTCAATTCCATTCCAGCGTTTGGTATGCTGAGGAATCAACCCAGTAATAGAATTCGGATTCCTATTCCTGCGTTTGGTACGCTGGAATGCTGTCTGGAATGGAATCAAATTTACATAAGATTGACAAAAATACCCTTCTTAGATTCTACTGTCACATTTGCATTGTTTGTGGTGGATGATTTGGGGGTGGGCCCCATAAAGGTGTAGTGAAAAAGTTTGTAATTTCTCATAATAATATATTATTATATTATATTATACTATTTGGGGGTGGGCCCCACAATGTGTAGTGAAAAAGTTTGCATTATAATATTTTGGGGTGGGCCCCACAAAGGTGTAGTGAAAAATTTTACAATTTCTCAAAATAATATATTCTTATATTATATTATAATATTTGGGGGTGGACCCCACAATGGTTGGTTGAAAAAACCATGCAACATAGCCTCTTTTATAATAGTAGATAGATAGATAGATAGATAGATAGATATAATATTTTAGGTGGGCCCCACAATGGTTGGGTGAAAAAGATATTATATTATTATTATAATATAATAATATATTATTATATTTTATTATAATATTTTGGGTGGGCCCCACAATGGTTGGGTGAAAAAGATATTATATCATTATTATTATGATATAATTATATATAATTATATTTTATTATAATATTTTGGGTGGGCCCCACAATGGTTGGGTGAAAAAGATATTATATTATTATTATTATTATTATATAATAATATATTATTATATTTTATTATAATATTTTGGGTAGGCCTCACAATGGTTGGGTGAAAAAGATATTATATTATTATTATTATTATGATATAATAATAATAATATTACAAGCGAGGGTATTTTGGTCTTAACAAAAAGTTAGAAAGGAATGGAATCCTTCCGTTCTTGGATGGAACGGTGATTTCCTCACATAAAGGAATGGGCTTCCGGAGGTAATGGCCATTCCGCCCCTTTTTGGCGAACCAAACGCTGGAATGGTCATTCCGTTGGAATGACCATTCCATTCCGACCTCCATTCACGCGAACCAAACGCTACCTTAGTTCATAAAATCCATCTTAATGTATTTGTTTACATATATGGTAAAGTAAAGTAAAAGTAAATGTCATAGTATGGTAAAGTGGGATAAAATATTTGCTAAAGTGGGAAGGAATGGTAAAGTAGTTTCTTTTTATTTAACTTTACTTTATCACATTTTATTATAGTTTTATATGGTAAGTAAAAGTGACTTGTTTACAGGTGTGGTAAAGTAAAATAAAGATTGATGTCATATCATAATAAATGTGAGGTAAAGTAAGGTGAGATGAATTGTGAGGTAAAACAAAGTGTGGGAGAGAGTTGTAAAGTGGTTGTTTTTTGTATTGACTTTACTTTGCTATACTTTACCATGATTTTATGTGATAAAAGAAAAGTAACTTAAGGTAAAAACATGGCAGTTGGACTGGACTTTACCATACTACTTTTTTATTCAGATGTGGTAAATTACATTTAAATTAAAATATTTAATAAAAAATTATTATAATAATGTAATTTACTTTAATCATAGCACCTCCCAAACAACTCAATTTAAAAACTGTAAGATTCTTCAAAAATCTCCAAACAGCAAAAGTATTGTAATATTACATTATTTTATTCTTGCAATATTTAAATTTATAAATGTTTTATTTTGTAAACATCCAAACGGGCCCTAAATCAGCTTATAACCTTTTGGTTAGGGGGGCTGATGAGTCAAAGCCTACCAACCAACCCATTTGTTCGAGGAGTTATGGGAAATCCCTTTACCTCAATGAATCCTTCTTTTCGGTTGGAATTTCCTCAAGAGAGCAATCCTAGTGAAAACCCTCGTTAAATCTAGAATAGGTAATGTGGATAGCTTATGTCCAGGTTGTGGTAATAAGGAAGAAACCCTGGAGCATGCCGCCTTTTCCAGTGATCTGGTGCCAGGGCAACTTGGTTTTCTTCATAGTTGGGGCTGCGCTCTCATGAAATCCCCACGGGGGACTTTGGATCGGAATTGTGAGCATTTTGAGTCCAACCACCCAAACCATTTGCCTGTTTCCCAAAACTTGAAGATATGGGCCCTAGTTTTATGGTGGAACATTTGGAGAGGGAGGAAAGAATCCATTTCTAGGTGAACCCTCATAAACTCATTTTAGAAGTCCAGTGTTGCTCCTCTAAATTATCCTACTGAATCCTCTTGCTCTTATCCTCAACCTTTGGATATTCCCAATGACGTCATGATTTTCTTGGATGATGCCTTTTCGGCAGATAGTGGTTCTTCAGCCTTCGATTTTATTATGCTTACCAATGGTTCTGTTTTTTGGTTGCAGGGGCTTCAAGATAGGGTTGTAAACTGGTGGGCTCCGGTCCGGGTCCATAGTGGATCCTTGAACCGAAATAGTTAAGTAGAAGGTGGAACCGGATCCGATCCCGGAACCGTTACAGAACCGGTTTCTTGGCTCTGGAATCGGAACCAGAACCATATATGGGGCGGGTCTGGATCTGATCCAGATCTAGGTAGAGAATGATATTAAAAAAACATGATTTTTATGAGAGATTTTGAAAATTAAGGTAATATGTTGGGTTTCGGGTCCACGGGCCCAAACCAATGTGGAACCAGACTCGGACCCATTTACTTATCGGGGCCTAAATAAGGAATTAGACCAAGTTTTTAATGAGTCGGAACCTCCGGATAATCGGAAAATCGGAGACCCATTTACATCCCTACTTCAAGAGGGCCCAAGATGCGCCTGTCCAAAGAGGCTGAAACTAGTGTGATTCTCCTCGCCCTAAGCAAGGCTAAGGATTGGGGCTTGTACATGATCCATCTCTTTTCAGATACACTTGAGGTCTCGAATTATGGATGTTTTGGAGTTAGCTCGTCATTTTGAAAAAATCAAGTTGAACTATATTCCTAGGATTTTGACTGCAGGGCTCACTTTGTAGTAAATTTTGCTAAATCTTATATTAAAGAGGTGGGGTGGCATGATAATTTCCCTGGGTGGCATGTTTTGTTGTGTTTTGTCCTTCGCTTTTTTGAATCAATCACTTTCTTAACAAAAAAAAAAAAAGGAAACAAGAACGATGGACCCCATTGTATGAATATAGTTTTCAGAAAATAGACAAGTGTTGTGGGGTTCAATCACTTTCTTTCCCTATCAAGTATCATCATTCTATTTGTCATGATCCAACTGAGACCTGAAAACATTCGAATAAACACAAGCAGATGCGTGTTTTAAATGATTCAGATGTTTGGAAGGTGGGTCAAAAGTGCACGAGTATGATTTTTTTATAATTTATTTTTAACCCAACGAAGGGGCTGGACCTGAGACACCTCATATGACACAATTCACACATGTGAGGTGATAGGATCTCATACATGAGACGAGAGACATAGATACCACTCACACATGAGATGTGATGAAAACTCACACATGAGATGAGACAAAGACGTGAGGTAACAAAACTCACATCTGCAAAGAGGGAAGAGGCCGGATTCGAACCCAAGACCTCCCAATGAGAATGACTTGAGCTCACATAATCTTACCGGTAAAGTTAACTACATGTCATAGCTCTTCATATCAGATAAAATTGCAAATATTTGCGCCTTAGTGTTTGTCATAGCTCTTCATATCAGATAAAATTGCAAATATTTGCGCCTTAGTGTTTATCCAGGTCGATATCCAGGTTTAGGTCTTTAATTTAAGTTCAGGACTGGATGTGAGTCTTGTTACCTGGACCCAAGTCTAGTCCAGCTCTGCCAAATAACTAGCCAACCAAACTTGACCCATTTTGGAACCCATCTAATGGATCTGGATCCTAAAATTTCAGGTCCAAAATAAAAATGCCAAGAAATTTGTGGATTGGAGTCTCGGACTATGCCCATTTGTGATCTGGACTTGGACCTGTATGATTAGATATATGTGAGTGGAGACTAGCAAAGGGTAGAAACAATGACCATCTTTCCTATTCAATTTGATCACCAATTAACAGATTAAGAGCACAGGGCATGAACTTCTTATCAGCTCGAATGACCACCTAAAACTCTTTTTGGTAACAAACAAAGCGAGATTTAAACATGTTTTAAAGGCTTCCTAGGAAAAGGAGATCACGAGTTACTTTCACCACGTTCCTCACATCTTTAGAGTTTTAAACGTTTGCTGAATTTAAAAAATGAGTTGTGTTTTGTTGAGAGGAGATGAAATTCAAGACTAAAACCCCATTAGATACACTGCCCCCACAAAGGCACAGCTATCTCTACACTTTTTAGGCATTGATTCCTTTCATTTGTTTACTTCTCCTCTAGCCTGCTTATAAAATAACACATGAAACCATGCATGCAAACCAGTGAAATGGATTGATGAGAGACTTGAGAAGCCAAGAATTCATTGGAACTGATAAGAGCATGTATTTTCCATCTTTGCATTGTTTATTGGTTTTCCATTGGATGTATTCTAGTAACAGGCTTTGGTGCTTATTCTTGGTACGTGGTCGATTCACTTCATACCTGCAAATCCCAAGCCCCAAAAAGGAGGTTGCTTCAGGTAAGTTGACAGTGGCCTAACATTTTTGTCACAGCACAAAACATTGTCAATTCAGTTCAGTATGGTGCAATTTCACATGGGTCAAACCACAGCCTGCATCATCTAACCTGATAAAAAAAAAATTGAGCCTGGATTGGAATTGCACATGGAGGTTAGGTTAGAATCATAGGTTGCGTTTCAATTGCTTTGTAAATGCTTCTTATACATTGCATAGCCCACTTCAAAATCATATCTTTGTTATCTATTGTTTGTTTGACTGGCCTCTTGGATGATTGTCACTCAATTTGGTATCATGCCTGACATTATCAGCATGACCTTGTTCAACTCTTTCAAGTTTCCTCTAATATGTCTTCCACTATAGTAACTGTTGTGTGTATAGTATTATACACAGTACACAGCTACGGCATTCTGTGTGTGTAGTATGATACATTGTACTACACTACTACAGTATTCTGTATTCGGAGTATGCAACAAATTACCCAAATGAATTTTGCAAATCGGGTTAGATATACTCGAATTTCATTTGGGCCACAATTCAATTCCATTATATATGTAGAACAGACAAGTTTGTTTAGACTGTCCATAGTACAAACATGAACTGCAAATTTTTTTGCAGTGTATTAACCAATCTCTTGATAGATGGGATGTAGAAGACTTAGACATGCTGCCAAAGATCTAAATACGACGATTGGAAGTCTTCACAGATCTCCCCTGCATCTAGATCCTAGTGCATTATAATATCTAGCGCTCCCATCTTCCTCATACAGACAATTTTGACAAGTCATTCTTCCTAGAGAACGACTAACTCTACTTTTCTAAGAGTTTCCTACGTAGGGACAAGATCTGATCCTCTAATCCTAAACTATTGTGGATCCATATCTCATCTTCATCATAGATAAAGTCTTAATCTAAGTGAGGTAGCACACCCTCAAAGACAGGTGCCTACCCAAGTACCAACTGTGTGGAGATAGGTAAGAAGAGGCACCTCTTGCCACTACTTTACCACTACTGTAAAAGGCCATTCTTACCTTTCTTTTCTCTTCTTCCAAATAGTAGTTTTCAAGAAGTCATTTTACAAGCACAAACACATGCTTATTAAATATTACAATGTCTACAATTAGTCAGAAAAGGTAATGTTATAAAATTTAAAGTGGGGGTTGATACCACAATTTCACCCAAACCAGTTAGACTGCTGATTTGAAAGCTAATAATTCCAGCGAAATTCAACATTGCGGCTAGGCCGCTCATGTCCAGGCCACTTGGTTTACGTCCCGATACATCATCCCAAGCGCTTCAAAGTGAGGCCAAGTCCATCCTATTTGCAAGATAGGAGGAGCTAAGGTGCAGCTCACTGCTCACAGGAACCGAACTTAAGATGAACTCATTTGACACGTGTGGCTGAGAATGAGTTATGAGTCATGCAATCAGGAACGCCTGCACGCCACTTAGTTGAGTCATGTGGCCGTGAAAAATAATGAATCACCCACTCCTGTTTGTTTGTATGGAATTTAAATCCTAGGAATTAGTGGTTAGATGGGCTCCAACTATAAGAAGCATTGCTTAAAAAAAAAAAAAAAAAACCTATAAGAAACGTTAGATAACGGCCACTTAACTCATTGGTAGGTGGCGGCAGTTCTCACCTGGCTGACATCTCTGTGTGTGCGGGTTCTCTCTTGGATCCCAGTCTCCTTGGCTGGGTTACAAAAAAAAAAAAAAAAAAAAAAAAAAACTATAAGAAACATTAAAGAGGTGAGAGGTGAATGACATTATATAAAAGTTTTTACTTATAGCTCATCTCTAGAGATGGTTTTTCCCTTCTTCTTCCCAAGGTCTGAATATTTTCCCACAGCTACAATTACGAAATTTTTGGACTAAAACACGTCCAAAGTGTGGGCTAGCATGAGAAAATTGCATTTTTTGGATGGGTTTAGAATTTTAGCAAACTTATAGTAATCCATTTGTGGGCTGAAAATGCATCAATGTAAATGGACTTAGATGAAAATGTATACCCAACTATTTAGTTGAGGAGTAGTGATCTAACATACATTTTCTTATATTATTTTGGATCTTAAAGCTTGTTTGGATATGTACAGAATAAAATATTTTTAAATTTAAATACTAGCAAAATAAAGTATTAATTACATAATAAAATATTATAATATCACATTATTGCAGTATTGTTGCTGTTTGATAGTTCCCAGAAAATTTAGTAGCTAGATCTTGAAGTGAGTTATTTACCAGTTATCCTATATTATAATATATATTAGATTCAAGATTAACCTCAATTTACAAATCAAAGAAATGGTCAATAACTCTATGATTTTATTTTAATTTCTTTAAATGACAAGACGATGACGACATTTGCTACAAATTCAATTCCATGAAAATAAGAAAATATACAATTGTATTTTCAAGATAACGAATTCAAAGTAAAGTGGGTTTCTTTGATTTTCTAAGAATTATATTCATGCAAACAAACATGTTATAAATTCTCAATATAAGGGGATTCGGTAAAATAAGTTCGTTTGAATTTGTAAGAATTTAATTTCATACAACCAAATATGTCTTATCTTTCATGGCATAAAGAGAGTTAATATTGCGTAAGAATGGACAAACAATCAAAAGGTAACTGTTCTATTCATCACATCAGTCCTTTGCTTTTATATACATGACTCGGTAATTATACTAGAGTGTTTTCCCGATGCATGTGAGGTCTATCTGTTTGCATTATATAAATTTATAATACAGGGCAAACTTATAATGCAGCATTGCTGCATTGAAGTTTGGTGGAGAGAAAGTATTTTTCAACTCAGTAAAATGGACACCATTGATTTGACTAATTTACAGAGAATATAATGAGTGCTAGTGATGATAAATGGTCTGGATTTTCAAAACGTGGGCCATACTCATGTGTTCAACCAATGCATGAATTATACTTCAATTCACTTGAGTGGCAAGAAGTGTCGGTTCTCATTCGGCCTGGGGTTTGAACTCTAGGTATGTCACCTCGTCCCGCTTGTGTGGGCTCTTTTCTAACTTGTGTGGGCTTTCTTCCCCTTGTACGGGCTTCCTTTCCACTTGAATGGGCTGCTTTCCCGTATGTATGCGGGCTCTCTCTTGGGTCCTGGCCCACTTGGCCAGGGTACCAAAAAATAAAAAATAAAAAGAAAAATGCAGATCACTGCATTTTGCAGTGTGCTTGGCCCTATAATACATGGGATTCATAATATAAATGATTATAATTAAAATCAAATGTGAATTTTTAAAAAAAAGTACATAGTAAATAACATTTTCTCTTAGGGAAATAGACACACATCTCCCTTTAATTCTATTTACCTAAAAGGAAATGTTATTTATTTCTCATTTTTTAAAGTCACCTTCATCTTCATTTTTGACCACTAGCATTATGAATGCTACGTAAAGCACACAAACATGCCTACGTTCTATAATGCACGTCCTTCTCACGAAATAACTTCTCCCCTTAAGGGGTCGTTTATTTACTGTGAAAGTGATTCACATGTGTAAAAGACCCATATGTGAGTCATTTGCATATGTAAATGACTCACATGTGGATTAGATTCCACTATTTGTTACTGGCATAATATTTCATATCTGAATTTATGAATAGGTTGTATATTGTTTAATGATATCCCAACATCCAACCAACATCAATGATTGCAAATTGGATATATGGCCGTGTTTGAGCTTCTGAAGAATATGAACAGTCCTGATTTTACAGGTGGGGCCCAAAACATTAAACAAGTCATAAAAGGTAGACTGGGTATGTTAGTTACAATAGATTAATCCAACAGTTGTAATTATATATGTTGATGATATCTCGACCTCCATGCATCATCAACGGTTGAAAATTGGATACAAGGTTGTGTTTGAGCTTCTTAAGAAAATAAATGGTCCGGATGTTACAAGGGGGCCCAAAAAATAAAAAAGTAATAAAAGGCGAACTACTCATAATAGCACGGTAGCACTCCCTGGTAACAGTACCGTGTGAAACTCTTTCACACCTCTTGAGGAGTGAAAATCTTAGGCACAAAAAGGGCCAGCTTTCACACCATTTAGAAATCTATTTTACACATGCAAATAGAAATCACACCAAACAAATATGATTTATGTGTATCCATTACGCATGTGATTTCATTGCATATATATGTAAATGAAAAAACAAAAGACCCCTAAAGTAAATTTCTTTTGACCCGACAGGCCTATTTGACAACTTTGATCTGTTTGATGTAGTAGAGGTAGTTCGGATTTGTTTAAAATAGAGCTGGTATAATTAAACTTTATTTTATAAGGAAACAGCGGCGGCTCGACCATTGGGCAAGAAAAGCCCTTGCTTTAGGCCCACCCAAAAAATAAGGCCCCATAAAAATCATCTTTTCAAATTCTAAAAAATCATTTAAGCAACTGTCATAGTTTTTTTTTTTTTTCTCCCAAGGCCCCATAATAGTAATTAGTATCACATCTCATCAAAGCCATCTTTTCACATTTAAACAAAGCATAAAAGCAAATGTTATCTTTCTTTTTCTCTATAAAGTGTCTTTTTAAATCCCAACAAATCTCAGCCCAACCTCCTTACCACCTTACCAATGAGGTTTTTCAATGAACGTTTCTCCACCAAGCTTTTCCATCTCATGTAGTCTTTACTCTCTCACCCTTTGCTTCTCTCATAAATTGCCTTTCTCTATAATTACTTCCTTTTATTTCTAAAGCAATCTTCTTTAAAGATTTATTGATTTGGTTTTGTTTTCTTTCTAATAATATATATGGATATATTATGATAATATATGTGAGTCTCTTTTATAATAGATGTTAATCATAACCCACTAACTCAAATATGTATAATCCATTTTTTTTTCATAATGAAAAAATGGATCAAATTTGAAATTCATATACATCTACAGTCTATATGGTCAATAATGATAAATCACTAAATCAGGTCCTATTGTTTTATGATTTTAAGATTTTTTTTTAATTTTGTGCTCGTATCGTATGTTTATTATAGTTAATGTTCGTTTATTTATAAATATTATTAGTTATAATTTATAAATGATAAATGTATCTATTAAAAAATACGAATCCAAAGGCTCAAAACTTAAAAAAAAAAAAAAAGAAATAAAAAAGAATAGATAATTTGAGGCCTCATTTAGGATTGTCGCTTTAGGTCTCCAATTGTCTCGAGCCGGCCCTGTAAGGAAAAAAACTTGTCCTACACTAAAAGTAATACACGAGTGCTTATTGTAAGGTTAAAGTAGTACATATATACTTTTCAAATTGAAAAATTCATATACATGGAAAACTCGTCAAAAAAAAAAGAAAAGAAAACGGAATTACATATTATTAATTTACACATTCTTTCTTTTTCTTTTTCTTTTTTCGAAAACGCTTTATTCTGGAGAAAGGCAGAAGATCATACATTCAGAAGAACTTTTCTATACAATTTAAAGTAGTCAAGCACTTGTCTCAATCAATTTTAAATTAAATAGAATAAGAAATAGATATGCCAAACGGAATTTAAATAAGACATTTTCAATGTCTCAAGTTGTAGCTCGGCTCTTTAAGAGCATGGGTCTCTGTTAGAGTGCACAAGTGCGGGTCTCCCTAAAAAGAGAGATTTTATTGATAAATATATTTCTTCAATTAAATGGTTTTCTAGTTAATTACATCTCTAGGTTTTAATTAAGTTCTCTTGGTTTTCTCCTCTAGTAATACTCGTGCACCCATGAGCAGCGCCACATTGATCACAGTGGGGTCAATTGACCCACTGAGATTTGAAAAAATATTTAAAAATAAAAATTTTAATATCATGAATTGAACTTATGGGAAGTTTTTGACCCCATTTAATTTCAAAGTTTCACCACACATTAGCTAACTTTACACATTTTCCTTGTTGTTGTGGTAATGAACGAAAGTCACCATAAAATACCCACCGCCTAAGTTTATGGGCCAACTGTTTACCAAAATAAATAAATAAAACAATGGGCCCACCTTGCTGATATGCACTCTAGCAACATGTTTTTAGAACTTAATGGAATTTGTGATATTGCTAGAAAATTAGTGGAGACAAAGAAGGATATCGTATACCAATTGGTTTATTTGCTTCTAAAATTAGCGTTGATTTTACCATAGCAATACTAGAAAGAGCTTTTTCAGCAATGAAGTATGTAAAAAACAAGTTGTGAAACTGAATGGGAGATTAATGGATGAATGACTGTTTGGTCATATATATTGAAAATATTGTGTTTGCTAGTATTAATAATGAAGCTATTATGCAACGATTTCAACACATGGAAGCCTGTTAAGGGCAGCTATAGGAGTTTATGTATTTGAATTTTCTTTTTGGATTAAGAACTATTAGTAACAATGTATTAAAATTTTTGATTTTTTTCTTTTGAGAATTTAATATTCGGATTATCGTAAATAGATTATTTGATAATTCTATATTATATTTGTTGAATTATCGAAAGTAGATGACAGATGTTGATAAAGGGAAAGTAAATTGACTCGATTCCTGGAAGAAAAGTCTTTTGTTAACCCCACTGACTCGAATTCTTGGAGCTGCCACTGCATGCACCAATACACACATGCTACCTAGGTCCTTAACCCGCAGAGTTACCCAAGGTCGATTCCTATACACTGATAGTGCAATCACTAGTCTTGTGATAAAATTTGTGGTCAGAATACCTTTTCCAGTTTGAGGGTGTACCAATCCTTGAACCTTGCCTTTTGTAGATGCTTCTAAGTTCTAATCATGCAACCATAGATATAGATGAAAGATTGGTTTTAAAATAACAAGAAAAATAGAATAGACATTTAATTGCATTTGTTTTGTAACACATTCTCATC
The DNA here is from genome assembly GCA_028538565.1 of Umbellularia californica. Lineage (NCBI taxonomy): Eukaryota > Viridiplantae > Streptophyta > Magnoliopsida > Laurales > Lauraceae > Umbellularia > Umbellularia californica. Next base: position 13,095,209 of record JAPQWN010000004.1, on the reverse strand, counting down.
TTTCTTCTTTTTAGTTTATTTGTATTGTACAAATTTTGAAAATATATATTTCTCATTTTTATAAATTTCTAACTTTTTTCTTTTGAGCTGCCCGTTTTATATATAATAAATTTCTATGTGATATATATTAATTGGTAATATAACTAAAACCCACAACCTCAAAGTTGTAAGAGTGATTCCATTTGGTCTGTATCCTTTAATTAGAAAAACCAAACTTGTCTTGCTGAAAGGTTAGATGAACAAACTTATTATATAACAAAAAAATAGTGTAGGCAAACTTATCATATATAAAAAATTAATAGGGCAAACATGTAAAAAAGGAAAAAAAAATGCCTAAAATATTTCGGATTGCTTTCCAGTTTTATGCCGATTTGAAAAAGTTACATTTTTGTAATTTCTCTAAATAATGCTAAAGGACGTGAAATTAATTGGATCATCATAAACAACTTCCCCACCTAAACAAACATCCATCTAAATCAGATTTACCTCAAATACATCCAAAATATAGACTTGTAAACTGGTACCTACATTAAATCAGGACTGCCGAAAATCATGGAATTCAAACTATTGGTTCTTAAAACCCTTATCTAAGGTGGGGTCCACCATTTTGGGGACAAAATGGGGGCCTCATGAACCCCACTTCTAGGGCCGGGACAAACGTGCCCTAAGTGCCCTTACCTCATTAAATTGGGACTGCTGAAAATCATGGAATATTAAGAACTATTAATTCTTAAAATCCTCATCTAAGTTGGGCCCCACCATTTTGGGAACAAAGTGGGGGCCAACGCTTCACGTATAATGAGCCTAGAGCTCTTAAAATCCTCATCTAAGTTGGGCCCCACCATTTTGGGGACAAAGTGGGGGCCAACACTTCATGTATAATGAGCCTAGGGCTTTCCTCCTTGATGACTCTTACAATGTGGGCCTTGTGTTCTGACAACACTTTCAAAAGCCCCATTTAAAATACTTTTCCGTGAAATTATAAAAAGGATTTACTTATTTTTGTTTTTCTCTGTAAGGAAAAACAACGGCAACAAATCTAAAAATCTAGGTGTGAAAATGCGGCCAACTTTTCAACTCCTTTTGTACGGATAGGTGGCTACACGAACGTGCCATCAATGTTTTTTTATCTCATTAAATCAGGACGGCTGAAAATCATTGAATAAGAACCATTAGTTCTTAAAATCCTTATCTAAGGTGGGGTCCACCCACATGGTCCCCCACATGTAAAAGGCAGTCCGCCGCGCTTCCACATAACAACGCGTAGCTGCAGGTCTACTTTGAACTATTGGACCCTCCATTTGTACCATCTGTTGTTTTACTTTTCATCTCTCCTGTTCCTGCCCTTTCTCTTTCATCCATCACCTCTTTCACATGCTTTTCATTTTTCTTTTTCTAATTTCATGATTTGGGACTAAAACATCACACTCAGTTGAAATTATGCACCTCCATCTCTCTTTTCTTTGTCTTGTTCTCAAAAGGAGAAATTAATCGTCCACTTGGAAGGCTCTAAGCAACACCTAAATCAAGTTCTGGCCTAATGGGGTCCCTCTTCTCTTTATATTATATGGGGAAGAGATTTTTCAATCATTGAACCCACGGCAGCAATCACTGCATCACAAACAGATCACTGCTCACATTCAATAAGTAGAATGACCTTTTTTTGCATAGAAACACTGGATTATTAATTATTGTAAAAGAAACTATTTTTTGTTGATTTTTTTACTTATATATATTTAAGAGGATTTTACCAAAAAAATAACTTTAAGTAGCCCGTAGAGCACCAAACAAGAAATCTATATAGAAAAAGTAACTTTTTTCACCATTATTTTTGGTGGTCGGATTCGATTTTCATTTTTTTTGTGTTGAGGGTCGACTGTGACCTTCGCTATATAACAAGTGAGGGTCGCATTCGACCCTAAGCAGACATAACATTTTCACCTTCTTCCTTCTTCCTGGAGTATTCGAGTTTTCGATTAAAGGAAGAGATGACTGAAAGATCTACAACTTGAAGTTACTTTTTTGGTAAATTTCAAACCCAAATTTCTAGTTTGCTATAGTTTTGTGCAACATCAAGTGAAACGGATTTTGCTAAAATGAAAGAAATGGAGTGGAGGAGCAATTCAAAAGCTAAGATCCACGCTTATTTGTGCTTTGGGCCAAAATAATCATGCCCATACAAGAAGATACCAATGGCCTAAAATAAAAGGGCACCAGCAGTTCACATGAAGCACAACTAATCGACAACATTTATTAAGGACCGCACCTTTCTTAAATTGACCAACCCACCAACAACATTTTTAGGGCCAATTGAAAATTTACTAGGTTAGATCTTCCAGTTATCTCTTCTTTTAATAGAAAACTCCAACACTTGAGGAAAAAGGAAGAAGATGAAGAGGTTATGCCTGCTCAGGGTCGAATGCAACCCCCACTTGTTATAGCGAGGGTTGCAGTCGACCCTCAACACAAAAAATGAAGGTCGAATGCGACCACAAAAAAAATGGTGAAATAAGTTAATTTTGCTGTACGAATTCCCTGTTTGATGCACTACTGGCTAAAGTTCTATGTTTGGTGCAGTGGCCACTGCACTTAAAAGTTTTTTTTTGGTAAAATCTCCTAAATTTTATATTATTATGATTCCTTTCGATACTTTCAACTTTGCTGATATATAGAAAATACTGTGATATTAATAAGAAAATAAAATTTTAGGTCAATATTGCTATAATATTGAAGCATTTTTCAAAATCTTCAAGATTTGTGACATTGTGATCTTATTAGCGGATACTCTACTGCTTTTGTGGAATAACATACATGTGGATTTTTCAAAAGTGGGACACATGCTATGCCACTTTCTTTAACACACAAGCCCCACTAAAGATACAAGAGGCAGTTTTCTAAATTAGCCAGCCACATAAATCAGGTCCAAGAAGAGGAGGCAAGGGAGAAGAGATTTCCAAGAAGACTAAGGAAGGGGAGGAGAGAAAGCTTTATAAGCTTGTACTTGTAAGTGGGTTTCTAGAGTTTCGCTTGGTAGTTAGCTTATAATATCTATTAGAGGTAAAGAAAAGGCTTTGCAGTGTTAACCTGTGGATGTAGGTCACACATTGCGATCGAATCACGTAAATCTTTCATCTTGTGTATTTCTTATCTTATTTTCATTTCTTTACATGATAGTAGTTTGATGTATATTTACATTAATTGCATTGCCATAGCATTTAGTTGGTGATTGGTGTTAGATAATCGCATTGCATATCAAGTGTTCGTAAAAATTCCCAAATAAAAACACCAACATCTTGAGATTGATTGTAAAAATAGAAACTTTGTCGTTTGTTCATTGACTACCAAGGACAATATTCTCCTACAAGCGGGATGCATATTGCTAATATATGTAGTCCAGCTCATGGGACCCACTTAGAAAAATGCCCATGAGTGGAAGAATGGCAGATGGAAAGGTCTCCCATGAACAAGGGAAACCCAACCCTAGTCCTTGGCTTAATCTCCATAAAGTTTAATGACATCCTAATCGTACTTTTTTATTTTTATTTTAGATTCAATCCAACAGTCAGTGAAGGATTAATAGTGTAAAATCAGTCATGATGCCAAGTCAATGGATGATGAGAAGATCAAAGGGAATGAAATGATCAAAGGTGGGCCAAAGTGGACTCCATATAGTTGGATTGCATTTGCACTCCACTCATAGCAGAACATTCTCTAACCACCAATTACATGGCATCAGATTAGATTGACAACATCCAATGAACCATTTCTTTTCCTGTTTTCCATGTTCGCTAGATTTATTTGGCCTTTGAAGAAATGGGGCTTTCTGGACCATTAGATTTTACCTTACTATCATATATAGATCCAGATTATTCACTAGAAGGGCCACCACATGGATGAACAATTGCCCAATAAAGGGACAAGCCCATTAAACATTAATGACAATCAAATCTACATTGTCCGGCGGTTTTAAGAAGTTAGATATATCTCACGATCGAATCATTTAAAATAACTAACTGCTGCAAGTTTGGATAGTTGGGCCCATAAGTTGTTCTATCAATCAATTGATGTTAATCTAGATCAGCAGATATAATTGTCACTTTTTCATGACTTATATGAATGGTGTCATCTTCCAAATAGAACATGATATCCCCACATCACTAAATCATAAGGTCCTTTCATTGGTTTTACTCTTGAATGGGAACAACAGCAAATGGTCGGAGATGAAGTTAACAAAGATAATGTAATTAATGGTTATTTTGTGGGTCCACTCCTCAGCTGACCCACCTTGAAAAAAAGAGAGCTTTAGGGTACTAAAAAATCAATAAACATCAGAAAAAGAAGCTCAAGTGTTGTGTGTGTCGGTACATGATTAGAAAGTAGCTAGAAGTTAGCACGTGAGGTAAATGAGAACAAAGCAGGTGGAAATGAGAGGAATTGTAGTCAAAAGAAGGGTGTCATGTCTAAGAGATCTTGGGTAAGAATCAAAGTTAGATTTGGCACTCTGCATTTGTCCCTCAGGAGTATCACATTCCTCGCTGTGTGCTTTGCATTCTCAATCCTAAATTTTGACAAATCATAGTTTGTTTAATTGCTTGGAATTAAGATTCTCTAAAGCTTAATGATAAACATGGAAAACAGGCATAAAATATGCCAAAATCAAACATAAAAAGATTTTAAGAAATAACCTTCATACACTTGCTGGCATCTATTTAGGACCTTCGCATTTTTTTTTTTTCTGAATTGGGTGAGCGGTACACAACCACTGAGACAACCTACCTGCTCAAGGATTTTCACAGTTGTGTGAGATGATTCACCCTTACCACTGGAGTGTCTCATGTTTCTCAAAATCTTCTCATTTTTTTTCGTTTTATCTATTTTTTACCACTATGCTCTACATTGTGTGTGTGTGTGTGTTTTTTTTTTTTTTTTTTTCTTTCTTTCTTTTCTATTTTTTTTTTACCAATCAAGGTATTGCATCCTTTAGTGAACCAACTAATGTGGGATTGAATTCCAACACCCACAAAGGAAAAGACTATATTCATGTAAGGGCAAATCGCTGGCATTTGTCGTTGTTTTATCGTGTTCGAGTCCCAAGTTCTAATAAAGGAAAATGGTCAGATTTTTGAAAGGTATTATTCCGTAAAAGATTTCCATATATCATAGATATAAAAGAACTCTTAGGGCCTGTTTCTTTACTGGAATTCCAGGAATTCATGTCTGGGGAATTCCTAAATTCTCAGACATAGTAGAATTCCTGAATTTCCCTTGGGCTTGAGCATCCAGGAATTCCATAAAAATATAAAGGGAGTGGAATTCCTGGATTCCCAAGGGTCAAAAGAAAACTTTCAAATGGCTAGAATTCAGAAATGCTATTGAAGAAATATGGGATTCAGAAATTTCAAGGGACAACATGTCACATCATGTCCAGGAATTCCTGGACATGGTGAATTCTTGGCAGAAATTTTACAAAAGAAACAGGGCCTTAGGGTTGTTTCTTTACTATAATTTCTGACAAGAATTTGCCATGTCAGTGTTTTTTGGAGATAATGTGACATCTTGTCCGTTGGTATTTGCAAATGTCATGTTTCTTTATAAGCATTTCAAGATTTCAGCCACTTAAAATGTCTCAAATGGCCTTTTGGATTCCAGCAACTTCAGCCCGTTTCTTTTAGGAATTTCTGAATGCTCAAGAGCAAGGGAGCATTCAGAAACTCCATGTTTGAGAATTTCAACATTCCACAGACAGGAATTTTATTAGTTCTTGTAAAGAAACATGCCCTTAAAGCAGTTCCCCCATATTGATGTGACAAGGCAATAATACTTGTCACATTCAAATCAAATACATCGAGCTCAATTAGTGTTTTTTCATGATCTAATTGTTGGGGGCATTCTCCGCATGAGCTATTAGCACTAATCTTCTGAAGACTAACACCTTCACCGAAGCCCAAAGGCCAGTTACAAACAATATTCTTGCTTCTATATTCAAGAATAATAATGCAAAAAAAAAAAAAAAAAATTCGTGTACTTAATTTTAAGGCACGTTGAGTAATAGGCGAGAAATCTATAGATCTAAATATTCCTCACTGTAGTAAATTTGAGGATTCCTAACTGGGGATTTATATTGATGAGGATCTCACATCAATTTCAATGTGTATCAGTGCGTATAATCAAGAAAAATTAGTTTCGGTGCGTAATTCACACAACTGAGGATTTTGAAATACTATGGAAGTTGTTGGACCTTAAAATTAATCCTTAGAAATGAGGACTTCCATTGACACAAATCCTCAAAGATTTACAAATTCCAAACTGGAATTAATTCTAATTCCTCAGGGAAAACCAGTGAGTAATTAAGTATGTCGATATCATAAGTATAATTCCGTTTTACCGTCTAGCAATGTAGTAGTTTAATGTTTGTTCTTTGCACTGATTACTGCAACCTTATGCCACCTAAGCTGAAAGTAAGAAAAACATGTTGATGAAAGTGCAAATTAAAACCCTATCCTCCATTATCTTGCATTACATTTTAAATGCTAGCGATAAATCCCACAGAATTCACAAAAGAAACTAAAAGAAGAAATTGTTCAAATGAGATTAATTTGTAAACACACTGCAAAGCACATGTGATTCAATTGAGCAAAATGGTTACTCTTTTGGGCCATCGTTACATGTTAGTGCTTAATGTTGTTGTTGTTGTTGTCCATAACCTGATCCATTAGGGCAATTGGATTTCATGGCATACTTCATGAAAATATATTTTACTTCAGTACCATGCGCCTGTAGTATCTTTGTTAACCTCATTAATCTTTTAATGACCACTTCTCTGCAGCAATTTTCACTAACGGTTAGGAACCTGGAATGTAGGCGTATGCCCTGAAGGTAGCGTGAAAGGTCTATCCTAAGATTTTTTTTTTTTAGAAGTTCAAGTCTCACCAAAGATTTTATCAAGTAGAAAATTTTCTTAGGTTTTTCACTTAATTTTATTTTATCAGTTTTGATCTTCTAAAGACTTCTGGTGTTGCACAGACTAGTAGTGGGGATTTATATTGATTTATTCATTTCTCATACAGTTTCAATTTAGGGAAATTCTATATGCACCCCCTATTTTGCTATGCACACCCACTTTTAAAAAAAAATCACTGTTGAGGAAGGAATGTGGGTGTACTCAGCAAAATAGGCGGGTGCACATAGAATTTCCCTTCAATTAATTAGCTTACTGTTAGCGCTATGTTATAAATATAGCTTCAGAGGAGATGCAAATAATGTTCACTTAGTCCAGCATTTCTTTCCTGTTCAATTTCCTTTTTCAAGAATATTTCAGCTTTCTTGTGAGAGAGATTAGAAGCTATACTGGTTACAACCAGAAAGAAAGAACAATGAAGAAGTTGAAGCATTACATCAGTGGTCCTACTCCCTTGCGCTAGATCAGAAGCCATCGCGTTTACACCCACCAAGAAGGAAGAATGTAGAACTTGAGCCTTTGCTCTAGTGGTCATGGCCTCAATTGTAGAATCCTTGAGGTCAGAAGTTTAGAATTCACACCCACCTAATAAGAAATGAAGAAAGAAGAATGTTGCTATACATGTTCACTAATATGGAAAGGAAGGAAATTCACGGTTCATGTGAAATACATATATTTGACTAAGGTAACTATAAGAGATTTCATCATCTAGCTAGTTCCATGTCCTTCGAGTCCAAGATCAAGATTTTGACAAAGGAATATTTCTTAGTATGTTGTTTGTTTGGTTGTAAGTCATAAATGGTATTCTACAATAGTTCATAAAGGTTCATAAAGGGATCGATGACTATTGCTGTAGGAATAGGACTTCATAAAGGTTCATATAGATGCCTTCATGGACTTTGGTATTTGTTCAAAACGCATCACTGGTATGATTTTTCCTTTTTGAAAGAAAACCTTCTAGTCGACCATTTAATCTCATTTACCTTGGTCATCAATATGAAACGTTATCAGAAAATGTGATCGTACAAGGAGGCCATTGGACTCAATGAAGAGCCCATTTACAGGTTGCTTTCTCTGATAAGCTTTGAATAAGAATTTGTAGTCTTACTGTCCCATTGAGAAAATGGTAAAAGCTAGCTAAAAGTCAAACCAACAGACTCTTGCTACATATCTGAAATGTGCCTTCCAATTGATTTCTTAAGAAACATTTAGATATTTTTTCCTCGCTTAAAAATTGAAATTTTCATAGATATTGATTCCAAGAAGGAAGATACTTCTTTGAAAAAAAATATATAGTATCCAAGATTCAAAAAATACATAAGCTGAGAGTTTGATACAAGAAATTGTCCTGTATCCTCAGTCCTGAGTTTCTATTTTGATCTACAGTTTGCTACATCTAAGGTACAACTAATATGAATTCCCTAGTAGATAAACTTCCCCACCTAAAAAAGAATCCAATGTACAAGGCCAGGAGGTTCATCTATCCTAATCTATGTTTTAATGAATCATGTCCTTAGAGATTGGACCAGGTTTCCCACATTTCTTGCAGCATGTTCCCATGGCCATGTTTCCACCTTCTGCGCGCCCAAGAACTCCCTCGCCATGTGAAGAAGGTCAGCACCACGCCATTGAACTTGCACCATTTTTGGGCATTTCAGCAAGTTAATGTAGGTATCCAAGTCGTGAACACATGAAGGGTTTTGCACTGTAAAAAAATCTAGTGCTACCTCAACCCCCACATGAGCATAACATGAACAACTCCATGGGAGCTCATATCTCCCTCCGAAAACCCTCAAATTCTCATTGAGGAAGACCCCAGGAAGCTTTGTGATGGGGTCATTCACATTCACTATCCTCAGAACCTTCACACCCAATTCCTCACACCTCTCCTTGAAGCTTGAATTGCCGACCCTAGGCCCTCCAAATGAGTAAACTGTTATTGGTATTTCTTGATTCGATTTATTTCTGTTCAAACCAAGTTCTGCTATGTCATATGCAAGAAGCTTAGCTAGAGAACTTCCCATGCTATGTCCTGCAACAGTAATGCTTAGCTCCTCATCCTTGTATTTATTTATAAGCCTTGAGACCTCAGAAAGAAGCTGCTCTCTACAGCTCCCATTGCTGAACTTGCAAGAACTATCATCTGATGTGTAAAGGCTGAGGAAACCAGACTCCACCTTCACCTCAGACCTTGGATTGTGAGGGTCTAGCCTAGCCGGAGTCAAAGAGCTCATGAAGTTAGCAATCCACTCAGTGTTTGTAACGGTCCCCCGAAACGTTATGACGATGTCTCTTCTTCCCAATCTCCTCACCTCTTCTTCAGATGAGACCGCGACGTACCCAATCCACCGGCTGCAGCATGTCCCACTCTGCGTGGGAATGCTAATATCCGGTGTGGCATAGATGTACTTGGTGACTTGGTACCCGCAATCCTTCATCCCAACTTCTCTCATCATGCTCTTCTTCCCATACTTGCAATTCAAGTAGCGCTTCGAGCTGGGGTCGAGGTTGAACGCCTTATAGCAAGCAGTCACAAACTCCCCATACCGAATGATCTCGTCTCGGAGAAGGGGATGCAAGGGCTCAAGAAGGTCTTCCCAATTGTATGACCCTTGAACCTCTCTCCACGATTCAGCCAAATGGGTACTAGTTTCAGCCTTTGGTGCGGCCACTGGTGCCACAACCGAAACCCCCTTAACGGATTGTTTGGTTTGTGGGCTGTTCCTCTGGGGCAATGCTAATTGCCCAATAGGAGTAATTTTATCCTGACTCAAGCGAATTTGACACGAAAACCGAGTTGGGTTTGACATTGAAAGGCTTGCAGCCATAGATTCGCAGAAGAGTGAGAGGACTAGGAGGAGGAGGACGAGGAGGGAGAGTGCAAATTTGGGGAAGGAAGCAAATGGGTGTGTGGTATATATATATGTTTATGGAGTGGAGTATTTTTCAGTATCTCATGCATTAGACACAATACATGAGATGTGGAATGTGATGATAATGTATAAAATGAGGAAGCATGTTTGGCAAGGATTTGACTTGGAATTGTAAGCGTTTTTTGAGTTGTTTTAGTGGTCGGTTCTTCGTGGGGATTTCTCTACTTCTTCTTCTTCTTGTTGTTGTTGCAGTAGAAAATCCAACAAAAAGGGAAAGGCACGACTCGTTTGGCTGAGGTCATAAGAGGGGGAGATTTACGGAGGTAAGAAAATTGGAGAGACAAGATTACTGGGTACTCTCCATCGCTTTCTCTTTCAACTATCAACGCAAATATTCTCATCAGCTCTTTTTCCAATTGTTATTTTACGTTTGTGCCCTGTGACGTAAGTATCCAGATCTTCTACGGCTGCACCAGCTGCAGCACGCTTTTTGTTGCCTTTTCAATTTATAAAACGTGACAAAGTTTGGTGGCAAAGGGCCGAGGAGAAATTTTCTTGAGAGAGAAAATCTCCAGAGAGAGACATTATGTAAAATATTTGAAGGGGCAATTTGTTTGCATTAGATTGAATAGATAGGATTTTATAGTCCAATGAGCTCCATGAAAAGATTATAAATAAAAAAGGGTGAGGAGTGAATGATACGAGGTGAGCTTTGAAGGATATGAGTAAGGATTGCTGGAAAGTCTCACATCCCACGTCGCCTAAGTAATAGGCTTGACGCGTGTCTTAATGAATTTGTATCTGCCACTCTTCATTTTATAACACTCATGCATGAATTCCTATGCATTCATTCTATGCAAACAAACAGTCTTTTGATCTTATTTATTTAGGACCCTTGTTTTTTAGTTCTATCCCATGGGGGCCATGAATGTAAAAGATAAAATAGAGATTAGGGATCTGATCTATCACAAGAAATTGGGTCAAGTAAAGATTGATAATCAGAACATGAAAAGGACTGACAAAATAGAAACTCTTTGGCTTTTCTTAACAAATTGCCTAGTTCTTGGCAAAAAAATTGAAATGGTTATGAACATCAGATCCCTCTCTTTTTCTTCTAAAATAGATGATGTGCTAAGTTCCCTCTCCTCCTCTATCATGCAAGAGAGTGCATCCAGGGGCAGAACTAGAGGGGGCCTGGCCCCAAAAATAAAAAATAAAAAAGCCCCCTATTATATATATTGAAAACTATTTTCAATTTTTATATGTGGCCCTCCAAAAAAATCTTCTCCACACTGTAGCCCCTCCAAGGGAGAATTCCCGGGTCCGCCGTAAGTGCATCCAGCAGCTAAAGCTGTGCAGGGCCTAATCAGAGTGGTACTGTATCATATAATGGCCCTTACGGGGAGTTTATAGCTAGGTTGAACGGGTTACATACCTCAACTTGTCCCTAATAAGAGTGGGTTTAGTAGTAACTTTTTTGAATTAAAAGTATGTGGAAGTTTATTGATTTTGACCTAAGTCTCGCTTGTGATGTGTTTGTATTTTGGCTGCCTTAAGGTGGGGTTTTTTTTTTTTTTTTTTTTTTTTTCTCTCTCTTTTGTTGAGTGCTTGGTTTTTGTCATTTTGTAGTGCTGATTTTTTTTTTCTTTTTTTTGCCCTTTCCATGATGAGTTTAGTACAAGGCTTTTGTATTTTTCCTCTTTCTTTTCCTTTAACATGTAGTGCTCTCTTGTTCCTATAATATTAGTTCCATTACCAACTAATAAAAAAAAGAGAGAGGTCATCATGTCCCACTTACCCCATTTATGAACAATTTCTTAATAAGATCGTTTGTACAGTTATCCTTATGTACTAAGAGAATATGCTTTATAATAAAACATATCACTACACAACAAATTTGAATGCCTTTTTTCCTTTAAAGGAAGCAAATTCTATTTTTATATCCCTTTGTTCTCATCTCGCTTCATTGGAAAATATAGATAGACTAGGCTCTATCTCATTTATATACTTTTTCTAATGACAAAATATACCTTATATTTATTTATATTCTAAAGTACCAACTGAATCACCTTAATGTTATTTATTAATCTTTTATTTGTTGGAGATATATTGTTGATCATTGTCTTAATTATTCATTTAACAATAGCATTAGTCCACATAGATCTTCAGCTTTTCTGTTGGAAGATAAATTTTTAGTGTTGTCCCTCAAGAGATTAAATCAACTCAAATTATAGGATATAGATAAGATCGATGATGACTATAGACTCAACAATAATTTCATGACTTACATCATGTATAATGTGACTCACAAACATTACTTATATCAGATGTGTTCACAACAAAGTTGTGTATTGAGATGATTTAACATCATATGATCTCGCTGCGAATTCTTGTATCTACTAGAGGGGAGAATTTGCCATACAAGTTGAATAGATGCGGACCAAAACTCTCCATTGAGGAGTTTGATCTCAATCCCAACTCCCCAAAAATGATGGATTAAGACTTCAGGCCAAGATTTTTCTTTGGTGTTAACCGATTGCTTGTTCTAATATATGCAGCAGCCAGCAGGCAGACCCCACGATTTCCAACATTTAATGATTAATCCAGAATCTTTACTACCCCTTGGCCTTAATGTGGGAGGGGGTGGTACTGTCCATCTTCTATGGAAGTGGAAGTTTGCTTGTGACTGTGACCGTGACCTGTTAAGGTTCCATTGATGTTTTGTACTTTGTAGACCCAGCAGTCATGAGTGGGAACAGAGAACTCTGGAAAGCATGTGGTCAGGAGATTCCAGTGCATGCTGTCCACAATCCAGTATTACTGACATGATAAGTTCAGTCGATTTGTTTCCGTTTTTGTGGCAAGTTCATGGGTAAGACTAGTCCGGACTATTCCGGAGTCCAGACCCTCTCTGTCCCAGAAATCCTAATTTGGAGTGAAAATAGACAGTGGGGAAAGGCATCAAATTTTATCATATTTAGTCCCATTGCAACAGTGACCGTTTGATAGAAAATGTCATCAACACATTTTTTTTTTTTTTTTGGTTAAGAATCAACACAATCTTATGCATTCATTATTTTGTGTTTATATCAAATGGTTAAGTTCACAGTTCAACCATCTCTATTGGTATAAAATTTGGTAATATCCCTACCACGGGAAGCAGGGGCAGGCCCAAGTGTACGCCATCTGGGGCGGCCCCCCCAAGTCTAATTGAGACCTCTCTTTAAAATCGCAATGGGCCCTGGCCCATGCCCCACATGTACCAAAACTATCGCCCCACCTCTTGCATCTGTTTGAGAAAACCCTTTCACACCCTTTCTTTCGTTCTTCCTCCCTTCAATGGCAAAAAAAAATACCCTCACCAGTCAGCCATTATTCCTCCTAGGGCATGAGGGCGGCTTTAGGTAAATTTCTCCCTCCCTCAATGGCCTCTCTCCCTCAATCTCCCTTTTTGCTCGTCTCTTACTTCTCTAGCGCCTCTTTTTTTTTTTTTTTTTTATAATACTGCTTCTCTCTCCCCCTCTCCCTCCTATCTTCTATGATTTCATTCATTATTTTAGGCTATGCACAAAAGAGATGGGGTTTTGTTTGTGTTGATTTATGTTTGGTGGTTAGGGTTAGAATTGTGTTGCTTTAGGGCTTTTATTTATGGTCCTCTTTGTTACATTACTTGATTTTTTGGTTTATTGTGTTGTTTGATCTGTGAATGGGTGAGATTTTAGGATTTTTCTTTGTTCGTTTGGTAATGGAATATCTTCCTGTAACTTGTAAGCATTGGTAAAATTGCAATTTTGTAACATGGTCATTCTATTTTTATTATTATTTCAATTTGAGAGACTTGAATAATCACGTGAGTCTGAAATATTTATCATTGTTTTGTTCTTTTGGCTTCTATGGTTTTGAAAGGAAGAATTGAATTTGCATTTATGATTGATTGATTGGGGTTTCATGTAGAAGTTAGGTGTGGTTTGGGTATTTCTTTGTCATGTTTTGTGGATGGAACTTCCCTCTGGAAGGCCACTTATGAGTAGTTATGAGAAGAGATACAAGAGCAAAGATTGTAAGGTGGCGTGGTTCTGGGGTTCGATTTCGAACCATGATGACTTCGGGGCTGTAAATTGTAAAAAGGTAATGCCAATGCTTTATGCTTCTAATTGTCTTGATCAATATTTATTTTATTTTTTTAGATTGTTGTGACTTGTGAGCAAATTCAGGTGTTGTTGGTCCACAGACATGATTGCACATGGCCTGAAGAGGAAAACTCCATTTTAATATCAATTAAGAAAATCAATTAATCAATGATATCCTAGTGCTTCACTAGCCTAACCACATGAAAATTGTGTCTTTGTAGATTATTAAAATGTCCTAACTCCTAAGCATATGGAATTCTCACTTGTTTTGTATCTATTATGTGTTAGATCTAGGGTTCCTTGATTTGGTGAGATTAAGTGTGCATTTTGAATGAACTAGAGTTTCCTCCAATTCCATAATCCATGGTTGCGTCACATTATTGTCATTCAAAATCTCTTAAATTCTCTTTTACATAGGAGTTTGCATTTTTTTTTTTTTTTTTCTTACGGAGGAAAGTAGGTAGCAACAAGATTATAGAAATTAAGCTTTAACTACTTATTTCTTTTTCTCCATTTTTCTTTGAGAAACTTTACTCTTGGCCTATAATGCCCTGTTTATGATTATGCTGGCAATCATTTATAAATACAGATGCTCTTATTTAGAGTTGAGATGACTTTTGATGAGAGAAATATATGTTAGTTGATGTAGTTAAATATCTTGTGTCTTTTTTAATGCAATACATTCTCTTTTACTATTGTTAATGTGAAAAAAAAATTAGCAAAAGTTTAGCCCCACCTAAATAAAAATCTTGGGTCTGCCACTGACCGGAAGGGTTGTTATCTTGAGAATTCGATTTTGATTAGGCAGGCTCCCATATAGACTTCTATTCTACTCCTCAATCATGAATTCCCGAGTCAAAGCCTACTCATGAATGCTGCTCCTAACTCATCAATTCTTCTTAGTCAAAGCCTGCTCATGATCATCTCTCTTATCTGTAGCAGTAGAAGCCATGAGTGAAAGGAGCCTCAATGAGTGTCCACCTCATCTACCCCAATCCGTATCCTCTTAACGAGTGACACACTTGAAGAAACAGTTAGCGAAAGGAGTGAAATTTCAGGGGCAAACCCATCTATTGAGAGTCTGAGCCAACCAAAATGAATGCTTTCCCTTTCAAAGTGTTTATTTTCTAAGTTTTTACTTCAATAGGAGCTCATCTTACTTATAAAATAGAGCATATGAAAAATAATTTAATGATATGATTTTATGCATTATTAATCATATGCTCAATCTTGTTGTGCAACAACTTCTATTAGAGTAAAGTTTTGGACATCTCATACCAAATCATTCATTTTGAGTGCTCAAATTTTCAGTAGTTGAGCTCCATTGTAGAGTTCATTATTTCAACTCATGAATTCTGAGTGAGACACTAAAGGCACATTTGGCAAATGTCCACGGCTTGGAAATGCTCCATGTTTTTCCTCATAAGCATGAAAAACCCATGTTTGGGAAAGGGTTCAAACGTTTGTGAGGATTTCTTAAGGTACCCCAAAAGTCTTTAAAAGGAAAGAAACACCTGGTGAGACCTCCCTCGAGCGATTGCTGAAGTCTGCGTTAACACGGGAAGCAGATGAACATTAACCGGGCGGTAATTTGGGGTTACCGAAACGCATGCTTTGAAACCCCATTTTTGGGTCCCACGTCCACAATCTAAACCGTCAATCATGTTAGGAATATCTAAAACAACTATGATATCATATATCAGCCATTGATTCTTCATAGATCTTTAGATATTTACAAAAATGTCCAAACTATTGGATCATGAGAACTGGATTTCTGTTGACAATTTGTGTAAAATTTGAACCGTATGGTCTTTCAAGAAGGCCTCTAATAGATATGAGTTGAAATTTGACATCCTGAATCATCATAGATCATGAGAAAAATGACTAAAATATACGTACTGACCATTGAACGTCCAAGTGATGACTTCCAGATGAACAGCAGCAGCCCTGTGTTTGTGACGGTGACCGAGGTGGTAATATAGTGGCCTCGATTTTGGCTTTGAAGCCCTACCTTATGGGGTCCCAAAGTACAATCCGAACCATCTATCATGTTTAGAAGGTCCAAAATAGCTCAAAGTTAAATTCTCACCCGTTGATTTCTTATATATTTTGAGATATTTGTAAAAGAAAAAAAAAAAAAAAAAAAAGAAGTCCACAACATAAAACAAATATTTTAAATTTTTGTGGGACACACAATAAAAATCCAAACCATCCATCATCTCAAAAAAAGGCAAACTATGGTAGCGGGGTTAAAGTTTTAGGGCTTGATTCCTGGCGCCGGATTGCGAGAAAATTGTAAAAAGCTTGTGACCGTTGAATGTAGTATATGCAAATCCATCTATTGCCTACTGTTTTCCAAACATGGATTGGAGTGGATCTTCTTTATGAAAAATCCTCAAGATAGATATCATCATTTAAAACAAACAAAGCAATCCTCTTGTGTGGGGTATTTTTGTAATACCGAGATTACTTCTGGTTTAGATAAAAGTACAGACTAGGTTTATCTTAATCTCGGTTTTATTCAGCTCGGCAATTGTGCCAGCTGGCACCGAGCTTGAACTAGCCTCGGTAAGAGTACCGACCAGGCTTCTCTGTGCTCGGCCTTGTGCGTTTCGGCAACAGTGCCAGAACTCGCCAATGCTTGACCTCGGTGCCTTCTTCAGTTTGGCCCAGTTAACCGAGCCGAACATCGAATGTCAAATCTCAATTATGTAAAAGTACAGCTACGTTGCAGAACGTACTGTCAGATAGGGTGGCCGCCGGATATAGATAAGGGGTTATCCCTATCCGACGGTTATATCCGCATTTATGTTTGAGATTGTGGAATGATCCGATAGGACAATACTTTCACCAACCTCCATTAAGGATACAAGGTATTGGCTAATGGGACTGTACCTCCACCTACCTCCACTAAAGGAGCTTCTGATGGGACTCCTCCCTATATAAATGTATGGGTAAGACCCATGTACGAGGTACGCTTTTAGCACACATGTACTCATATTTTAAACCCTCTCTTCTTTCTCACTCACTCTCCTTTAGCTCAGTGACTGCACTAACTTAGGCATCAGAGTGTCTTTGGCTAGCTAACTCTAGCCAGGGTCTCTGACCTTTGTTCCTTCCTCCTTTTCAGGTTTAAGGCATTCAATTCCTTCAAAGAAGTTTAGCAACAGTATCACTAGTTTAACACTCGCCTAATCAAGTCTGTAATATTTAGACACTTACACCTCTAAATAAAGAACTAGACTCCGATTCAAGATGACTGTCAGCATGGCACGATGGTGAGATAACACCGAAAAGTTGTTATCCCGATGGACTAACGAATGGGACCCTAGCTAACTAGATGGGATGGATACAGTGTGCCCATGTGGTCCCAATCTGCTACTTGACTGTCGGCATGGCACGATGGTGAGATAACACCGAAAAGTTGTTATCTCGATGGACTAACGAATGGGACCCTAGCTAGATGGGATGGATACAGTGTGCCTATGTGGTCCCAATCTGCTAGTCCATGCTTCGGTGGTCTTATGTTCCTTCTATCCTAATCAGTCTAATGCGCCCCAACCCCCCGCACGAGGAAGATTCTCAGCTGCGTATTGCTTTGTAATAGGAATACGCGGTCCTTCTCCCAAAGTTGTCACTCGTGTAACATGACATTGAAATTAGGGGAAGGTATATATGTGGTATGGGTGGTTGCTCTCGCTCGTGATTTAAAGGAAACTTAGTATGTTAGCAAGCTTGACAACACAAAAACATGACTGACCTGCCAAACGCAAAACCCTCACCTACCACACGTAGTCTTCCTTATTTTATTTTCAATATTGGTTTCAACACTCGTTGAGTCGTTGCCACTAGTTACCATAAAAGAGAAAACACTAGTTGTCACACTTGCATCGTAGAGAAAGGCCTCTGAGTCGCATCTCCTATTTGAAATGCCAGCTTTACCTGCCTTTTCCCTCGCCATTTCTTTTGTCAGGGTGATACTCGTGCAATCTTGGGTGAGACCCACCTTCTCCCAATAGGTCATCATACCGAATCGAGATTTTAGAAATATAATTTTTTTTTTTTTTTTTTTTTTTGCTAAAGTGACTATAAGTTTAAGATGAAATTAATATAAATTCAAGGTGTAAGCTGTCAAAAATTAAAATAAAAGCAGCATTCTTTATATATATGAGGAGATGTTCTCTCCTTCTTATGAGAGATATGGTGGGGGCCCTCTTCTCAATATTGAATGCCAACAACTTAAATGTGAGGGCCCCACCACTATCTCTCATATAAGGTGAGTAATACCTCTCATAGGAGCATCTCCCATATATTTGGGAAATTCTCAAAAACTCTCATATCTCAAAAGGAGAGTTTTTGCCTTTATCTATTAGCCAATGATTTAAGAGAAACTATAAAATATCCACAGTTTTACGAGAATATTTAGGAGAAATAATAGATAAATATACCATTGATGACACGTGTCACGCTTTTTTTGGCTAAAACATGGGCCTTTTTTTTAAAAAACTCTCGAGGAGTTTTGTAGCGTTACTATATATATGTGAGATGCTCCTATGGGAGATATCTCTCACCTTATATGAGAGATAGGGTGGTGACCATCATATTTAAGTTGTTGGCATTCGATATGGATGTGAGGGCCTCCACCTTATCTCTCATAGTAAGGTAAAAACATATCCATATATATATATGATAGATTCAGTGAAAGATGTATGAATTCTTGTTTGGTTGTAAGAATTAAAAACAAGAAACCCTTTCAAATGTCATATTTGGCCATTTGAGTTTTTTAAATTTCAGCATTCTGAATGCTAAGATGCATTAGAGGATTTTGAAAACTTGTTGCAGAACAATATTTTAAGAATCTAAAAGATCTTTCCCATAATAATCCAAACCATTGGTCAACTAGTTAGAGTCATGTCAAGCGTGTGTTTGAAGCAATAAATGAATAGGCCCAACAAAAATATGCAGCGTATATCTACTTTATCTATTTATATGAGCCTTCATTAATAAGTATTCTGTGGCGTGAGAGAGAGAGGGCGGGGAGTACGCGTTGAGGATACAAATATCCTTGTTCCATATGGAACCAATGACTTTTGGTAGGACTCGTGATGTGTTGAGCAATGAGTCAATTTTTAAATCCAAGCAAGGAATTCCAAGGCATTGTGTCGAAAAAACCACTGGCAGTCTAGCATTCTTACATGCACCGACATGGACGAGTGAGAATTTTCTAGTGTGCATGTCAGAACACAGGACGTGTTGTTTTAGCTCCGACCATGAAGTCTATGATTCGTGTCCAAAATGACAATGATTTTACACCCATGGAGCTTAGATCCCCCATAGGGCAAAGCTACCCTACAGCAGTGCTGCATCTTAGTATTATGTGGCGCCTGGCATATGCAAGTTGGTGGGACCCACCCTTATGAAATTCAATCCGTCCATCCGCTTTAATACCTATTGTGAGATATACATATAAAATATTATTCAAATCAACAATGTGCACACCGTAGGATCAACTATATCCTAAACACATTATTCAACTTTATTAACTCCCTCTCTCTTTCTCTATGGAAATAGAAGTTGGGCATATATGTAAAATCAACCCCCCACCTTCCCCCCCAAAAAAAAAAAGAAAAAAAAGAAAACAATGTAAAAAACTATATGATTTTACTTATGTAACTCTTATAGGGCACCATCGTTTCTTCTTAAAAATAGAAACAATAAATCTTTTGAACAACATTAAGGACGGTTAGAGGAAGACTGTCTCGGAACAACCCAACAAAATGAATGGGGACTTCGACTAAGTAAGATCTAATCAAAATCCATTTGAACGCAGCTTTTTAATCCGCCGTTGTTACCAGGGGTCGTTTCATACTTCACCATTGAACTTAAGTGACCTTTGACTGCCCTCTTCATGTATACTAAAATGGTGAATCATGGAGCTCCTCTATTTTTTTTTTGCTTGGTTGATTTCTTTGGATTATGGATCTTGTAGGGTTTAATTGAGTTCTTGTTTGGGCTTAGTTGGATGTGAAAAGTGTGCTTTTGATTCTCTTCTTCTCTTCTAGATGTCTCGTCAATATTACTAGCTAGTCTTGGATTTGGATGTGGAAAAGAAGATAAGAACTGATAGTGTGAAACAGAGGTTGGTAGAAGATGCCTCTTCTACTTTCAAAAGAATACATTTTTTTCAGTCAGAAAGCAAGAAAATGCAGAATCTAGGATGTGCTGATCGAGCTTAGATAGGTGCACCTTGATGCATGCGAGTCACTAGGATAGGAAGGATTAGAAGGTATGACAATGGAAACTTTATTTCATTCTATGCATACATGTAGTTGAAAACTTAAGTTGATAGGTGAATGGCCAAAACTGCTCTGATACCATGTACCAACAACTGGAACTATGTATCAACTTAAAAGCTTATGCTGATACGAGGAAGGCCCAAACAGATATATAAAGCCCCATCCAAACTCATTACTTAGTGATGTGAGATGTGGGACTTTTTCAACATTATTATATTATAATCTTGCATTGGTACATACTCACACACCCAGACACTCACGCTACCGAGTCCCTATTGATTCAAATCCCGCATTATTTATGTAGATAAGAAGAAGATACCTCACCACTTGGGCTACAAGTGGATTGGCAACTTTAAAAGTTTGTGACATGGTTCGTTAAAAAAAAAAAAAAGTTGTGACATGGTACTCATCCTCATAACCAATTATATAAGGAAGTAGAACAGAATGCTGTGTTACTAGAAGCGTTATCCAGTGGGGCCAATTCAGCTTTAGTGAGAGAATGAAACTCTTGAGCAGCCTTGAAGAATAATGGCATACGTAAGTGCTAATGCATATCCATTTCCTGAGTCCTTAACTAAATCTTTGATGTCTATCGATGCAAAAAGGTAGAATGATTGATTTCAGATACCCCTTTTAAGTTTCAGATAAGAATATAGATTGGTGGCATACGTAATTCATGTAATAGTTTATAGCATGCAAGTTGAGTTCCTTGGAAATATACCAATCAGAAGGTGAAATAAAAACCACTATTGTTTAATTTAGTAGCAGACCTGTTGATCTTAATTCATGAAAAGGAATGTAGGATCAGCATAGACAATTTGTTAGGCACAAGGATTGTGATGGGTGTTTTAGGTTTCTACATAGTAATGTAGAATTACATAATATAATCAACAAAGGATTTATGGAGAGAGATTCCCTCTTTTGGGGCCCACTTGATTGCTTGCAAACTGCAAGGTTAGCAAGGAGTGAAAGGAAGAATATTAGTGGTTACTTTTAATCTTCTGTTGTTAATTTATATGAATAAATAAATAATTAATGTACCTCGATTAGATGAAGTTTTACTAGTTCTGTTTTAACCGTGCCCTGTGACAACTGCCAGACACAATAGGTAAAATGTGAAATTGTATCATAATTTAGCAAGCTTCCCAGATATTAATAGATATTTTGACAAACAATTTTGTAATATTTTTGGTGCATTACTTTCCCTCTATGAATCAATTCTTATTATTCTGCCCATAGGTACATGTTTCATTTTTGTAGAACTTGTTGTCCAATTAAATGCGTAAGTCAACTGTTGATGATGGGTGTACCGAAGAAGAACTTCATCGTACATTTCTATCTACAATAATGTCAACATCTAATATTTCCGGCTACCCTGAGCTAAAGCAGTCATGCCAATAGAAGGAGAAAATTTTGTTAAGGTTGGAGGGTACTTGTGTAAACATTTTTTCCAACATTTTTAATGACTAACGCCAAATTTTATGCCAATAGGAGTTTGCTCTACTTTAAGATTGAGCATATGAAATTCTTAATTATATATGCTCAATCTTATGGTGGGAGCAATTTCTATTGGAGTAAAATTTGAAAGATTTTTTTATCAAAGGACATAGAGTTTATTTTGAGTGGTTTATATATATATTCAATAAGTTAGGGTCCTGTGAGACTGTTAAAGGATCTAAACTCTTGACTTTGTATGGTCTCTACCAATTATACCTTTAGGAACTATCTTTTCCTGACTAAATGACGACTTTAAATCTTGCCTACTCGACCATCAGTATATAGTGTGAGCATTGTGGTCCATCGAATGATCACATGTGACCAATCAATGGATTCTGATTAATCAATAGTGGGTGGATTGATTTGCAAGTGATCAATCCAGTATGGGACGTCCTACTTTAATAAGAATGAGATACAAATCTCAATATTAAAATCGAGGGGAAATGGTTATTTTGAAAAGTTTGGATTCATTACAGTCTGTCATTTTTATATTTTAATGGCCTCAAATGGTTGTCAAAATTTTGTCTTGGAAAATACTGAGGCATTTTGATAGTTAGGATTTTTCATCGGATGTTATTAATATAAAAAATACTTAAATGATTTGTAAAAAAATATATATTATCGGTCAAGTATTACTAATTGCCTCCTCTAGAAGAAACTTCGGGCTACATCACTGTTGTAGATTATGTAAAAAGTAGCAGAAATTTTAAAACTAGCCATTTTGGATGTTAGTTTAATATTAAAGTTATCTAACCAACCAAAGAGTTTTATTTCCACATTCTTTTTCTTTAAAGTTGAATGTTGGTTAATGCAAAAAAAAAAAAAAAAAAAACCCTTAATTTTGGACTTAGGAGAAGCCACATCAGCTTCTTGGGGCCCATCTGTGGATTTGTCCTTTAAAGAACACACAATATATGCCTTTTCAATAAAACGTGTCTCTTTGGCTTCATATGTGCCTTTTAAATAAAATGTCTCTTGGGCCCATTTGTTTGGATGTAACCCAATTCAAAGGTGCCTTCCAACTCTATAAATTAATGTAATTTTTAAAGTTTTTATATAGTATTCAAAATGAGCAGAAATGCATACGATTCTTTTTTTCTCAGATGAAATGTATATGCTGACGTGGATTAAAGGAAGAAAGCTTTGGTTTTCATAATTTCTTTGTTGATTTGAGTTTTTTAATTATTTTATTTTAAATAGATTAATATGAAAGGAATATTAGTTTTAATTTATTATTCAGGTTGCACCAGACTTAACCTCTGCAATGCACATGGGCTTCATCCTAGTCTAGTTTTCAGTTCAACTATGCATCCGGCAAGAATGGTATGAAACCAACCTCACTAGCCAATGGGCCTTTCGTGCCTTACGATATGAAAAAGCTAATGGGTGTCTTATGTTATTTGATCATTATAACTTACAAGTGTAGTTACACTAAATAAACGACTTAATGTTTTGTACAGCATATGTATGTTGTATCTTGTACTGTTTTCTTTTATGCTTAGTTAATTGGCCTCGTGGTAAAGGGATCACTACCTCAACCTAGTCCTAGGGATCAAATCTTTGGTGGTATCGTGAAAGCAAGAGTCCTATCTATAGAGATGTCCCAATTATATTCTCATCTATTATTTTTCATCAGTTGGTCTATATAGCATATTTTATTTTATTATTGTTATTATCATTATTTTTTTGGGCTTGGCTTAATGGCGTAGGGGAACTATTTAAACCGATCCACTAAAGGATCGATCGACCCCTTGGTGGTATGGCGAGAGGTATGATGAGAGCAAGAGTCTAATCTAAAAAGAAATCCCTAGATTCTCTCTCTATATAGCACATGTATAATAACATGTAATTTTATAGAAATACCACTTGTAGATTGTATCTTGCAAAAGATATTGCATTATATGCAGATTTTTGAAACATGTCATATTAAATTTTACAAAACCAATTAAAATAGAAAAAAAACTGCAGAAAAGAAATATAATTTCACATTAAAATGAAAAATTATATTCAATCTAATCTCACCATGTGGGTACGTGGAAAAAACTATATAAACATCTATTTACACAACCATTTTTTTTATTGGTTCCCAAGATTTTTTTTTTTACGTATTCTCTCTCCCACGTCAAATTTTGTAATCCATTTAACATTTGGTCTTACTTCACATCAAATGAATGGACCATTTAAACAAATCATAAGGGCATACCTCTAAATTAACCATTTGGGGAATATGTATTTGGGCCTAATAAATGAGTTTGTTTAGACTATATTTTCTATATTAGTGTAATAAATATAGTTTTTTTATTTTTTTATATATTTCAGTGAATAAAAATTAAGAAGATTCCCAAGGTTAAATACTGATTTGTAAAAGTCAACAAAAGATATTATTGGAAAATGCATATTATATTCAACATATTTGATCTTGAACAACCGAAAGAAAATTGTATAATACCTTATATGTTTGTTTATAATTGGTAAAATACACGAGTGGTGAGAATCACAGCGATTCCTAGTAGGGCGGGTTGCAGTCTCCTCTCTTAGCCACTGGGCCAACTCAGTAAAAGTTATAAAAAAAAATAGATTGTTAAAGAACTCCAACTGCCAGCAATGGTACCTTCACCATATTTGGTGATTGTGGGAATGTAAAGCTCCTTCTGCCACCAGCCACTTCTCCTGATGTCTCCCTATGCCAAAATATTTTTCTTCAGAAAAGTGAGGTAATATCTAGTACAGTAAAGTTCAAATAGAAAAGTATAAAGAAGTGTTTACTTTTTTTTACTCTCTCTTATATTCCTATTGACTTTGTAAAAACAAACACGCACAAACCATACTTTACCACAAACTTTACATCACGTTTACCATTTGACGTGACATTGACTTTACCTACTATTAACTACAATCAACTTATCCAGGGCAATGCTCATTGAGAGATAGTTTGATGGATCCAACCTTGGCCTCCACTGATCATAATGTCATGGGAATGGAAAAAACCATTTTGGATGAGCTCACATATCAATTCTGGGGTCGATAGCATGCCTCTAACCCTATTATCTATAGCCCACAAGTTTAACAACTATTACTAAAGAAAAGAATCTGACATTCGATCTAACAGTCCGATCTATTTCGATAAGTAAAAATTCAATGGATCATATGTAATTCAAAGACTCCCGTGTGTATATAGTTTGGATGGATCATAAGATATGGGGCCTACTATTTTTATCTCACCATAATTTAGTGGGAGGCATATGCATAGTAAAATCTCTCAATATGTATACTCGCTTTACCACCACTTGGTCTTTTCGCCACGCAAATGTGAGATGACTAAGCATGGGAAAGAATATGGCCCACGCGGCCTGATCCAAAAATCGGCACACGTGCAGCAGTCTTTGTAGAGTTCCCTGCGGGGTTGTATTTGTAATTCTCATGAACTCAATGGACAGAGATTCCTTATATTTAATAATGGAAGAATCATGTCCTCTTTTTCAAAAAAAACTATACAAGCCGTAGAATTCTCTTGTATTACGCTATGTGCGCAGTACGCATGCACACACACGGCAATAAGATTACGTCACTAGTGAGCACAATATAAATATGTTGGGACCCACTGCCAGACAGTTTAGTTTGATCGCCTAGCGATTGCATGTGCGGTCCTAGGGACAGTCATAAGAGGGTCGGTTATTGTGTGGCCCACCATATAAGTCATCTTGACTGTTGAATCTTATATTTGTCAGAGGCTTCTAAATTCTAACTGGTGTGGCCCACCACATAAGCCATCTTGACCGTTGAATCTTATATTTGTCCGAGGTTTCTAAATTCTAACTGCCACTTTGAGCCCTCCTCGACTTCCTCGTGGGACGGTTAGGAAACAGCAGAGAACTTCACTTCTTAGATTCTATGTCAATAGTCATTCGTCAATACCTCCTAAATATAAAAGTCCATGCATCAAACATTCTCCGGGCAAAGGTCAAATGGCTACCCAAATTAAGATTAAGTAGAACTGAGATCGAATTTAAAATAGAACTATCTTTATCAAATTCTTTCAAGTAGGTCGTCTTCTTTTTTCTGTTCTTATTTTTTTTTTTTTTTGGGATTTGTCTCATTTGATTATTAGATTTTCTCGTATGTTAGTAATAGTTATATGAGGGCTAATATTCATGTGTATCCTTCCCTCATCATATAGTGAGGGACAAACTCAATGGGGCCCACCTAGGGCCCCTTTGATCATGGGACTTGGGGGGATAGAAATAGTCATATGAGATGAGATCATATATCAAGTTTGAGGTCAATTCCAAGTCTCTAACCCTTTCATCTGTGGCCTACAAATTTAACGACTTTGTATTAAAGGAAAATTTTGACCATCAATCCAACGGTCCAATCCATTCGGATTAATGAAAACTCAATTGATATATTGTAATTTAGGGGGTTCCATGTGTGTGGATGATTTGGATTAATCATAAAGTGGCCCCACTATGTTGTCCCCCACCATAATGTGGTGAGTGATAGATGTACATGAATATTTTCCGTTATATGGGTATTGGTTCATTGGTATTATAAGTTGTCGGTTTGCTCCCACACCATACGTTCCCCACATTAACTTGGTGTATGTGTGTTGTTGGGTCATGCATTTGCTTGGAAAAATGGTCCTATCAAGTCAAATAGCATAGGGAGAACCCTGGCAACAATATATATGGCAAAACCTTTGTTGAGTACCCGTGCTTACGAAAAGGTGAGCATTGTTGGGGCCTATCTTATAATCTATTTGAGTGGACCATAAAACAAAGGCTCTCTCTGATAGTCACTAATCCCAGATTTGGCACTTGTCCGAATGAACTAGACAGTTGGATCACTTGTGTGCTGTTTTGGACAGTGAAAAATTATTAAGCATTGATCAAGTGATTATGATGATGATTTGACCCTCTATCACCGTATGCAGGTGAATTGGGAGAGAGGGTGGGGAATGAAATCGAGCACCGGTGCTCAGTTGAGGCGGGCCCAATATTTAGATGATATTGTAGAAGTGATATTGGTAAATTTTTAATAAAATAAAAGGTGAAAATCATACATTTATATAAACTTTGCTGAATATGCTAGAACTCTTTGATATTTGTTTGAATCGGTTTTAAGTCAAATAACAATAAAGGATAGACTTATCAAATGACACCTGTGACACAAGTTTAAATAAGAAAGATCTCATTGAGACTTGGATGGAAAAAAAATGGACCACATTAGATAGTAGGTCACTGAACATCTTTTATATACGACACAAGTCTAATGGTTTTGTTAGTAATAAAAAAAAAAATTCTTCTTAATAATTCTAATTGAACTATGAGTAGTGATTGAATAAATGTTGAATTTGAGCTCGTGTCAATTCATAGTAGTGGAGGGAGGGAGGGTAACTTGATCATAGGTGAGTCAGGTGATGCAGAGCTATCACCGAAGCAAAGTTTCTCTTATACTCGTATACACTTAGTTGTCTATTTTAACCAAAATAAAATGTGATTGGTTGGAAAAATATTTAGTGTTAAATCAAATGATCATGTAAAAGGATTTACATCATTGAATCTTTAGATGTATTAAATGATCATTGCCACATTAGTGATAGTCTAAAGTGAGCCACGTACACAGAGGAATGAATACACTTCAATTAACAATAATGATAATGATGGTGTAATGGTTGTCATTGTTGTTGTTTCTGTTATATTTGGATCTTAGTTGGGCCGCGAATAGAGTTTTTGGGTCGGGACGAGTCCGTTTTGAGGCCCGAGAAGGCCCATTAAAATGATAATACTTTGCCTACTACTTCTAAAAGGCCCCATTTTACCATGGTAAATTGTCCACAAACATCAGTACCTGAAATTGCTCTTTTTTTTTATGCCCCTCTTTTTTACTTCCACCCCAAATTGGTCATGCTTGCTTTCTTCCCCATGTAATTTGACCACAGCCATTTTGCTCTTTGATCTTTCAAACCGCTCACAGTATGGGACCCACCTTTGATTTTTCATCTCCCAAAATCCACTCTGGTCTAAAATCCCAATTGAAGCAGGGGTAATGGTTAAGGAGAAGCTTGTAACGGCCCACTTGGTTACATTATTGGTCACAATATTAAGACTGGATCCATCCCATAAGAGAAAAGATGTCCGGTTCAGATCCAACACATTTGCATAATATATTCTACTTTAGTGATAAATGTTTTAGGCTAAGCCGGCCTTTAATATAATACGCAAGGCCTGGCCCATTTACCCATTGGGCCAAAAAATTGTAAAACATTTAACCACTGGACATAAAATGGGCTTGTGTTCAACCGAACCGACAACCTAAAAGGCTAAAATCACGGCCCAATGTGGGTGGGGAATGGATCAGCCCACGACCACCCCTACTTGATTTTCTACACTAGTCAGGAGAATCACTCATTGAAAATTAGCCATCAATACCTTGTATATGGGTGAAGCCATTGGGTCCAGTCCAGCCATACATGTACCTTTCTATCCCCTCATCTTGTCAAATAGCATCCTGACCTACTTTGGAACAGAACTCTAGTCCAGTGACACGGAGCAAGGATTTTTTTTTTTAGAGGGGCAGCTGTTCTCTTTCAGAGAAAATCGATAATATTTTCATACTTATTGATTTTTTTACTTATCATTTAAAAGTATATTTATTTATTTATTTTAGAGGTTTTTTTTTTAATAATGTCCAAAGAAAAGATCCTCAATTTGAAAATACCAATTAAATTTAGATAATTTATAAAAACCTTGATAATAATTAAAATATAAAAATAATAAAGTTCACCATAATGAATCTAAGCTGCTCAAAATAATCATTTACTCATTATTTTAGGATAAAGAGTCGTATCTCACTCTAACCAAAAAAGGGCCAATGCCGGATTCATCACTTGTGATTGTTTAATGGGCCACAAGCCCATGATAAACATAGATGGTTGAAAATCTATAGATTAATGACTTGTAATCTTTTGATGGACCACAATGCCTGCGGTAGAATAGATGATTGGGAGAACATTATTGATAGTTATTCACTAATATTATAAAATAGTGAACAACCTAGGAAGATCCATGCTACTCAAATTAAAAGCTCTTCTCTTAAGCTATTTCCTCAAATTTTACTCTAATATGATTTAGTCTCACCATAAAGTTGAGCACATGATATTTTTAAGGCTGCGCTCAATTTGGAGGGACCAACTCCTATTGAGTAAAAATTGTAGGCAACCCAACTAAGGAGAAGGGCTTCATTTTTAATGACCCTTTTTTTTAGATCATCCTAACTCTTGATTTAATCGTTTATAATGTTTAGTAGTCTTTTAGTCGTAAATTTTTTTGAGATTCAATCCAAGGGTGGATACTTTTTGCCTGCCTCTAATTCCCCAAATCTCTAAAGCGGGTAGAGATTTTGATAATAAAGGCGTTTGACAGTGTGTTTTCGCCGCTGCATGGTGTAGAGAAGTGGGGGCAATGCCCTTTTTTTTTCCACAACCCATCATTGAATACATTTGTAAAGTAGAGCTAAAAAAATAGATATGAATGAACAATGTTCCTGGATCCACAATGCCCCAGTTCGATTTTTTAATTTTTCTTTTAAATCTAAGAGAATCATGATCCAAACTATTGAAAATGTTCAAAAGATCAAACACGGCTATGAGACCAAATTGCAGCTGTTGGATCATCACCAATCTCGAGACATGTGAAAAAATTGAATCATTGGATGATATTTTTTGGATTCTGTGGGCTACAAACACAAGATCCATACCATTAGATCTCTTGGAATGCTGAACACAGCTTTGGAATCAATTTCCAGGGGTTGACACCTTGTGAATCTCGAGTTGTTTGCAAAACAATATCAGCCATGAATGAAACATGCTCAATTTTGGATAGTCCACGTGTAGTGTCATTATTCTATTTTTTTAAAATTATTTTTGGGATAGTAAATCACGATCCAAACTACTGAAATTGCTCTTAAGACCAAGCATGACTATGGAAAAAATTTTCAGCAATTGGATCATCACCAGTCTCAAGATATTTACAAAAATAAGTGAGTAATGATATTTTCTAGATTTTGTGGGCCTCATACATGAGATCCAAACAGTTAAATCTCTTTGGAAGGTTAAATATGGCTATGGAGTTAGTTTTAAGGCCTGATACCTTCTGGATCTTAATAAATTTGTGAAAAACTTTCAATTGTTGATTTAAAAAATTCTATTTAAGTAGATCATTTCATTACCAAACACTCCTTTTGATTTTAGTCTCTTTTTTTTTTTTATGATTCTTTTTTCAATGGTTCTATTTTGATAAATCTATAGAAAAAAAAAGTTAAGATACCAAGCAAGCCCTTAATCCAAACTCATTTCATCTACTAAATTCATGCTTGGATCAGCTGGTGGACCTGTAAGACAAGGCCGGACTCGGTCCCATTAACAACATATTATGCTCATTTTGTATTAATATTTTGGGTCGAGACAACACTACTAATAGAGTATGAACTGTGACACTTGCCATCAATCATTACAATTTTCATCATCTCTAAAATAAAGACATGATTAATACAACAAAGGTTGCAAATAGATCAGGTTTGGGATCCATATCTGCCATGGAACCTGTCACTGTTGATCCATGTTAAGAATTGTATCCAGTTCCAACTTCATCTCCATTAGATAGATTATGTCTTCAATATATTATATGGTCATTCGAACATGGTCAAAAACCTATTCGATTTTCTGGTTTCGGGTCCTCACATTGGAAAATGTATAGACCAAAAATAGACCAGATTTCTTACCAAATCCTATAAAATGCTTTGAATTTGGATTTTTCTTTCTTTCTTTTTTTTTTTTTTTTTTTGAAATCAAATTTAAATTTTAGAAACTTTTTTCTCCAAAAACTCTGGATAAACGAATGTTGATTTTTAACCCTAATTGTAAATAAAGTATGTGTGTAATGGTTACATGCAAATGTGTATATTTAGGGGTTGTTTGTTTCCATTCATTTACGTAAGTAAATAATGTATGTGCTTAATGGTTATGCGCGGTCAGGTTTGTTTATACCCATTTAGCATAGCAAGTATAATGAGGCATGAAAATGTGAGTAAATGAGGGCATGCTCAGCTTCTTATTTACATATCTAAGGCAATGTAAATGGTTATATATGTAAAAAAAAAAAAAAAAAAAAGGAGAATTGTGGTACAAGGTTTTTTTTTTTTTTTTTTAAAGAAAATTGTTGTACAAGTTGTGATAGATCACAGAATTTGTCTTCTCGGTGAGGTTGTTGGTTTCAAACTCCTTAAACTACATTTTTCATTTTTTGCACTTTCGGAGAATCCGACTCATTCATCATCTTTATTGGTCTAGTAGTTTAATTTCATATCTTAAGTTTTTATAGATTTTGAGGAATTTGTAAAAAAGCCTATAATATTTCAACCTATATATTTTAATTCTTATGCACTTTTGTGACCTCTCAATTTATGATCTGAATTGTTCAATGCTCTCATATTAGTAATGAGCATAAAGACATCCATGTTATATTTGACAACTAAATCTTGAAATCTTTTTTAGCTTTTCACAAAGTCAAGTGAGTCTCATGTTTGGTAATGGAATCCTCATTTATGAGAAATTGAAAGTTTGACCTCGTCCCATAGAATTTTGAAATCTCCACTTTTGTGGATTTGCACATCAAAATCAATATTTATTTTCTCAACTATTTCCATCGATGCACCCATATCAATCCAAAATCCTCAGCGATACAAATATCCTCATTTAAAAAATACCTTTTTCAAGGGTGGTGGATAATAATCAGATGCACAGATCCCTCATGGATTTCTTCTTTTTACCAAATGTGCTCTTAGATTTTGAAAAGTTTGTGAATGTACTCATTTACATTAGTGCAAATGGTGATTTTGACAAATATGATAATTTATGTCCAATGATCCTTAAAAGGTCTCTAACTGTAGCTTAATTGATTAGGAGGATCCCCAATAGAATGATTTACAATTAGAGTAAATTAGCAAAAGGCCCCTCATAGAGGTCTTGTAAGGCCTCCAGTCCATCAACTTTTCTTCTAAGGCATGTAGTCCATGTAGCTGGACATATTTTGGTGAGAGGTCCCTAGATACAATTTTCATGACTGATTTACCATTAAAACCATTTTAGACATAAAATTTTGAAATTTCAAATTTCAAATCTTGTATTATCCCTCTTTTACTTTAACCCGGAGTAGATCTAAAGTTTTTTGTCGAGCCAGACCTCTTCGTTTATCCTCTGTAAACGCAAGTTGAGGAAGAAGATAGACGCATTGGTCTTGCATGCATTGCCAGCAAACTCTCAGAGAAAAAAAGGAGTCAAATTTTTTTTATATCTCCTTGGGCTACGTGCTTCATTGGAGGGATGAACTGAGCACTGTCCAGCGTCATTGGAGAGGACTCGTACGAAAAGACCAGAGAATAGGTCTCATTTTTTGTTTTTCTCATTACTCATCAGGTTGCGTGCGTCATTGGAATCTTTTAGTGGAAACCAGGACCACCAAAACCTTTGGGTTCCGTGCATGGAAAAGGCAAGGGACCTTTTCTCTCCTCGGGACGCGTGGTAGAAAATCTGCTTTTGAAAATCCATGTGGTCACACATTCCTGTATTATCTCGAGTGCCTCTTACCATATCAAATCAATATAAGAGAGAGGATGCAATTTGTTGGCCAATGTGCACTGGTGAATGGGTAGGGTGCAAGAGCAGTGCAGGTTGCAAGTTGGTGGGTTGCTGCAAATAACCATGGGGTTGGCCCTTCTACAAAGTAAAGTTCTTACCTTGCTTTTGGTTACAGAAACCAGAAAGAAGAAGAAGGGGATCTCGGCCAGGTTCAGGTTCTGTCCAGGTTTTGCAAAACATGGAACCATCGCAAGACAGATGATTTCGAGATTTCCTTGCACTTGCCAAGGAAGATCCTCAGTTGTATAGATTGACTGCCATCATTGGAGAAGGAGCTTCTCGCTGTCCTGCATAAAAGTTGCCGTTCCATCGCCAAAGAAGGAAGGCAGGCAGGCTGTTCTATCGTTTTTGGCAAATCTATCTTAGTTTTTATAAAATTTATTTGAGTTTTTGTGAAATTTATTTAAGTTTTTGTCAAATTTATCTGAGTTGTTGACAAATTTATATGAGTTTCTTTTGAATTTATCTAAGTTTTTGATTTTTTGTCAAATCTATTTGAGTTTTGCGCAAATTTATCTGAGTTTTAAACAAATTTATCTGTGTTCTGGATAAATCTATCTGAGTTTTTGGATATTTATCTGAGTTTTGGAATAAATTTATCTTAGTTCTGAATAAATCTATCTGAGTTTTTGGCAAATTTATTTGAATTTTTGAAAAATATAGCTTAGTTTCTGACAAATTTATCTCCATTTTGAAAATTTTAATTGAGTTTGTGAACGAATCTTTCTACGTTTTTGGCAAATTTATTTGTATTTTTTAGATATATTTTATTTGAATTTTATTTGTGTCTTTCGAAATTTATTTTATATTTTTTAGAAATAAATTTAATAGAGTTTTGACAAAAATACTCGAGTTTTTGAAAATTTTTTCTGAAATTTGGAAAATTGGTTTATCTTAGTTTTGGCAAATATATTTGCGATTTATCAAATTTATTTTTATTTTTTAATTTTATTTACATCTTTTGAAATTTATTTGCTTCTTTTGAAATTTATTTACATTTTTTGAAATTTATTTTGATCTTTTGAAATTTATTTGGATCTTCTGAAATTGATTTTCATCTTTTGAAATTATTTATTATTTTTGAAATTTATTTGGACCTTTTGAAATTTATTTGCTTCTTTATAAATTTCTCTGTGTTCTTTTTAAATTTATTGTGTTTTTTGAAATTATTGAATTTTTTGAAATTTTTTTTACATTTTTTCAAATTTAGTTATATTTTTTAAAATTTATTTGTATCTTTTAAAATTTATTTGGATAATTTGAAATTTATTTGTGTCAATTTCTCTATGTTCTTTGAAATTTATTGCGTTTTTCAAAATTATTGCGCTTTTAAAATTTATTTGTATTTTTCTGAATTTATTTGTATTTTTTGAAATTTGTTTGTGTTTTTTAAAATTTATTTGAAAATCTAATTAATGGGATTTTATTAATCATAGTCAATTAAATGGTAAGTGCGTCCCGACAATGTTCGCTCCAGTTCATCAGCGTGCTGCATTGCGTTGCTGCACCGAAGTTCTTCAGCCCTCGATCAATCATCATCACCACCATTCGATCTGTCGTGCGTGCATATTCAATCTTGAGCTGTGAGTCGCGAAGGAATCTATGATCCGTCCGTTTGCACGCCACCATCTTCTCCTCAGAAAGTCGACTTCTTTGTCATCTGCGTCTCAACAGAACCGGAAATTCCAGACTTTGAAATTCCTCTATCGTTGCGTTGCCCATATTCATCCCCCCTCAAATCTTTTCCAATTCATCTGGGTTCCTTTCAAAAATCTCTGAAAACCCACCAAATCATGGCCAAATCCAATCAAAATGCCAGAAAGTTATGTATTTGAAGCTCCATTTCCATACAAAGCCTGAACAAGATCGAGAATTTCCATCCATGGAAGCCAAATTCTCTACCTATTCGTCATTTCCAACCAAATGCCATCTGGGTTCCTTTCAAAATCTCTAAAAACACCGCAGCCATGGCGAAATGTCATCAAAATGAATGAAAAACATGCATTTGAAGCTCCGTTTCCCTTCTCCAGCACTTCTTTTCCCTATCAAGCCTGCCCGAGTCCTTCCCCTCAGAAAAAACCCCTTGAGTCTTAATAGAAGGAGGGGCGACATGGGGAATTTCGTTTCGGATAAGCTGATTATGCTCTCGAAGCTGAAAACCGTGAGATGGGTCACCCTCTTTTTGGGGTTTTCTAACTTGGTTTTGATTTCCCTTGGTGGCTTGTTGGTTCTTTTGGTCTTTCTCAGCTGCCCTGAGGGAGAGAGTTTGCCCTTTGCAGTGGTCTCAATTTTGGCAGGCATCAAGATCATTTCCATGATTGGGGCTGGGATCGCGCAGGAGGCGGCCGCGTCGATGATTCTCAGCGAGCAGCAGGCGGAGAGCGCTGTGGCCGATGCTGTTATCCGCCATGAGAGACGGGTAATTTGGAATTTCTCACCTTTGTTTTGCCCCTGTTTGTTTTTCAAGCTTTCCATGTAATGTCTATCTTTAAGTTTTGGATGATGCTTGGACAAATGTTGCTCAGTTGGTGTAGAAATTATGGAAAATACATGATTTCTCTTGTGAAGTGTGTTGGTTTGGACATTGATTGGAGAATTATTGCCAATGCAGAATTCATGCATATTGGCATATGGAAATTTATTTTTAGGATGATGAATTGCCTGTTCTGCTCATTCCACCAATGAGACTTTTGGTATTTTCATAATAATCTTTATTGAAAGGGAAAAGGAAGTCTTGTTTAACATCTTAACATTATTGCTGAACTCTGATAGCTTTCTGAATCATGTATGGATGTTTCCTGAAATTCTCGCGGAAAGCAGGAAATGTTTATCCTTCTGAATAGGACGAACTCATTTACAATGAAACAGTATATTGTAGAGGAACACTTAAGATTGATTCCATGAAGAACTTTGCGGTGATGCTGCCGAAACTGCAACTGCATGTTGCAAGGTACAATGCTGGATGTCCAATGGGTTTCTGACCAATAAGGAGAGCACACTGGATCGTCTTTTAAATTC
The DNA here is from genome assembly GCA_028538565.1 of Umbellularia californica. Taxonomy (NCBI): domain Eukaryota; kingdom Viridiplantae; phylum Streptophyta; class Magnoliopsida; order Laurales; family Lauraceae; genus Umbellularia; species Umbellularia californica. The sequence continues at coordinate 13,059,744 of JAPQWN010000004.1, read as the reverse complement.
AAAAAGTAATCTCACCCTTGTTTTTTCTCTAAGGAATTCCGATAATTTTTAAGCAGTCGGATTTTACTTGCAAAATGAGAAAAATGAGTACGGCATCTATCAGACATAAAACAAAAAATCAAATGAGGATCTATACTTCATTCATTGTTGTTTCTATAGGGTCGTGTTTAAGAATCTGGCCATGGAACTCCCATTTTCTGAAAATAAAATAAAATAGTCTACTGAAGTATATTTAATGCTAATTCTTGCTTTAAATGTGTCTAGGATGGCGTTTGTTATTGCAATGGGCAGCCTTTTATTTTCTTAACATAATGAATGAAATTGTTTCTGTGTTTATTATTAGTTGAAACATTTTTAAGTCATTCATTTACGTTTCTTATTTTTTATATGATACTTGTAATGTATCATAAAATTTATTCTTTGTTTGACCTTTCGTGATGAACAGGTGAGGTATAAACGATGGATATGGTGGACCCGGTTCGGAATGGCTGTAACCATGTTGCAGTTTGTTGGAGCTACCTACTTAATGTTTGTTATAGTAAAACATGTTTCTTATGATACAAACTCAAGTGGCTGCTTTTTAGGTAAACATAATTCGTTCCTTAATGATATATATCCATTCACAAGAATATACATATAAATCTGATATTTATATCTATGTATGCACGTGGATATTAATACATTAAATGTTTGTGATATTACATATCTTTTGAATATGTGCAGCTACAACTCTCCACTCTCTCTTGATTAGATTTTCATCTAGATATGGCAATTTAAATCAAATACTACCAGTACTATTTGAACCTTCAACATTATCTAATACTTACCAATACAAACTAAAGTAAAAAGAAATTCTAATACTTAGCATGCAGTTACATTCAAAAAGGAAAAATCAAGCCAATATTTACTTATTTACTTGGTATGAGTAAAGTCTCTCTCGGTTGGGGAAGTATCATGGGGGATCAATGTGGGGATGCTGTAAGAAATCCTATGAATTTGTTTCAAGGGGCATGGTAATTATCAATCATAAGACGCTTGATTGATGTCTTCTTCCTAAAATTCTGAAACTGATCTCTTGACTTAATGAGTGCTTGATTTTCCATCATTTCAATATTGAATTAGCCTTTTCAGTCAGTTGAGTTTCTCGAGTTTTCAATCCACAAACTCTTGTTAGCCATACCGGTCTTTGCTAAAAGATTGCCTCTTCATTTTAACTACCCTGGAACTTGCATCAGTTGGCTTTCTGAATAAACTAGCTCAGGCCTGAACCCAGTTTGTGCACATATAGATTGTAGACAAAGCTCTATTATCAAATTTAAAACAAGGGAGGCCTTTGCATCCGGAGGTTGTGGGTTCGAAACTACACTACCACTCTGGGGCCATAGGGGAATTTTACCCGGCTTTCTCTCTTGGGCCCATAGGGATTATTCTGGCCCAAAGGACTGGGAACTCTGTGTTAAAAAAAAAAAAAAAAAAAAAAAAAAAAACCCAAGGGAGGCCTTTACTCCTTTGTTATGCGTACATACCATATATATTTATTTTTTATTTATCTATCTCTATCTCATAAACACATTTTGGTAGTGTTACAAATGGCTGATGTATTTTTTGTATTGTAAAATTTTGAAACTGGGGTTAATAGGTGTCGATATGTTTGGTATTTCAGGAAAGGGTACAAACACCAAAGGATGGGAGAGAATTACAGTTGTCTTTTTCCTAGTCCTGGTGTGGTTTCTGGTTATGATACAATGCTTTACAGGGTCAGATGTGTTAAGATGGAGGTCTTTCTACGAAACTCATGACAATGTATGGAAAGCTCATTACAGGGAGGTGTTTGATTATGGAATTCGAGAGGCCCTGTGCTGTATGGGACGAGTACAATACTTGTAGGCTTCTATGTAAATTTTATTGTATCATTAGTTTCTTTTATGGGAAAATGCCTGATATATATATATTTATAACACTGCCTGATATATTTAATATAATTAATATTGTTATTATCTGTTCCAGGAGTGTCTTAGAGGAAGATGAGGTTTATTCTGTGGCAAGACTACTGGGTGATCTCGTTGCATATCGTGCCTCAGGCACTGGACATTTAGAGCTATTGGCAGGTCCAGTCTCTTTTGTGCAACAGAAGTTTCATGATATTACCTAGTGGTATTATATGATTCTCAATCAAGAGAACATTTTTTCTTTGTTCAACAATTGTACAAATAGGTCTTCTAATCTAAGTATAACTGTCTAGTGTGCCCTTGTGTCTCCCACATGTAAGGCTTATAGGGCCAACCAAACAACTGCTATGACTGGGTCTCTTATATTTGCACTATTAAATAGCATCATGATTGAAACTTTTTAACAGGAAAAGAAAAATATCAGCATGAACTAAATTGTTTTAGCTGCAAATGATGTATTTTACATGCAATTTTTTTCCATTGCTATTGGACGTGTCATTGATATTGGTACTTTCTGTGCCTAATCTTGGTTAGTGGTCAAGAATAGCATCTTATACGAAACTTAATAATGCTACAACGGAGAGCTGTATCTCAATGGAGTTATGCAGAACTTGGATGGGACTAGCCTCCCATGAAATAATCTAAGGGTCTGAGATTGATCCCATAACTATTACATTAGCCCCATGTATATATATATATATATATATATATATATAGGGGGATATTCAAGTGCATCCATCCCTCACCATTTGTGGTGAGGGACATCCTTTTTGGGGAAGTTCCAAGTACAAAAGAGATGTATAAAAGAGAAGTACACTTCTCTTTTGTACTTGAAACTTCCCCAAAAGGGGTGTCCCTCACCACAAATGGTGAGGGATGGATGCACTTGAATATCCCCCTATATATATATTTGTCTTGTTGATGTGCATATACATGTATCAAATGATGTCTAAATGACATGAAACTTAGATGCCTTTGTTTGGGTTACATTTGGGTAAAGCCACGGAAGCAGAAAGACATGTTCGTCTTCCGTGGAAATCTGTTTCTCTGGTGGGGGCAGGTCGGAAATCAAAATCATCTTCATCAAAGGAAAAACAGTGGTTTTTATGTGTTTTCTGCAGAAAATCATCTACACCGAATGTTGTAAATTGTACAAGCTGCAGAAATGTGTGCACAAATGTGCCCTTGAGGCTACTCAATTATTTATTCAAGGAGCCCAAGTTTGTGGAATTTTGAGGAGTATTGAAGAAGTTATGGCCCATTTTTCTGACGGGGTATAGTTTTTCTAGTTTTATGCGTCCCAGTTTATCCATGAGTCCTGTTTAGAAGTTTTTGGTGTTAAGTCACATTACAGAAGTTGTTATGAAAGAGTTAGTTTTTTCTTCTAAGAAATTCCAAAAGTGGTTGAATATGACTGTAAACTTGTTTTTCTAGCTTGCGAAAGAAACATTCATAATATAAAGCACTTCCAGATTAACTAAATATTGATTATTTAGTGATTACTCCATGCAAACACTCTTGGCGATGACTATCAGAGTTCTTGGACCCTTAAGTGATGAGTCCTAAGTTCTATCTCGCAGAAGAATCCCGAAGTGCTGATTTTTAAGGCATGATTGTGCATCAATTTGGTAGGCTAGCAACTTTGGTTGCTTCAAATCTGTTATGTACCGTGTCTTCTCCCTTCTCATTTTACTTTTTTCTTTTTCCGTTTTATCCAAAATCCTGCATAGAAGATCTGCCCTGAATACTAACTGCGCCAGAAATTCTAGCCAGAACTTATCTCAAAAATTCTGGCCAAAATCTGAACCCTTTTCTGTTGGACCTGTCCAAATTCCATGCTGAAACTCAACCTGTTCTGCCCCTGCTTAATCCTGTCGCAGTTCTTGCCCATTCCAATCTATTGGACCTTAGCCTTCACTGCAGCTGATTGTCACCTAATTCTACAAACCATCCGCTTTTTTTAACCTGCTCATTAAGTTGATCCGTCTAGTGTTATAAATTCATGTGTTCATTTGTGTCATAATGAGCTAAAACTGGATCTGTTGCATAGCCCATTCAATTAGCTTTCCATTAAGCCAATGTTTGTATGATTGACTCAGTGAGAAATTTATGTCCTCTACTGGGGTGTTGGAAAGTTATGAATTTCACGGTATTTTTCTCCTTTTTTTTTCTTTTTATGTTTAGATGGTTAGGATTAAGCTTTCTTCTTTTAATGGTTTAGGCTGATCAGTGTTTCTTCTTTTACTAATGAACATAGATGTAAAGACTATTATAAAAAGGAGACTCAAAATAAGATTTTTCTGATTACTCACTTTGAACATCGGCCCTTTGGCTATTTCATGTGTGAAACTTGAAAATATGATTAGCTCTATTACTTCAATTCCGTACAGTAGTGAGGTACTCATATTGCTTGTTTCTCTTCCATTCTTCTTTCTTTTGGCACGATGTTGTTGAGGAAGAGGCCTTGATCGGCTACCCGGCCTTCAACCATGTTAGTTCCCTTTCTTTAGAGTTGCAACCCTTTCACTTTATAGGGGAGCACTTCCTATGTCACAAGATGATGAGAAATTCTCATCAGTCCATTTTTCATAGTTAACATTGATACTTTTTTTTTTCCTGATCATCAATTTCATAGGCAGTGATTAGATAGCTAGGATAAAGAAGTAATATTCTGGACTGTCTTATCCACAAACCTCAATGGAACTTTTATATGGATGACCCAAATTGATATGCATGAAGGCATTATCATGGTAAGCATGTGCATGAACATGATCTACCATACATAAGGATGTCTGCAAAATAGCTGTGTTTGGTAGTAGCTCCTTATTCATGGAGTGTGGACGGTGATTGCATTTTGTTTGTGATGCTTTTAGCACAAAGGAAGGGGGAAAAAAAAATCCAATCGCCACCTTGCTGATGGATCAGCGGCAAGCATATTGGTTTCATGGGACAAGCAGGGATCTATCCCTGGTATTTAGGTTGTATCATTCCCTTTCCAGTGGAAAAAAAAAAAAGCCGATGCCTACATGGACTAAAGCCCTCATTGGTTATTCAAACCCAGGGGCCGCAACGACACTAGGCTCCATCTCCTTATATTCAGGACCTTTGTTTTCTATTATTGGCTTCATTACTAGGCTATTTATTTCAACTCAAATGCTCTACTGTCCTTTTTGACTGGAAAAGCATTTTTTCGATCAGGACTTGCACTATTGCAGAGGCATGGACAAACCACAGATTTGTGTGAAGAAGTTATGGAGGCACCTGAGTCCCGCATTCGAGAGGCTGTCACTTATCATCCATTTGCCGAAGCTGCCTACACGGTTCTGAAATGTCTCTATCTTTTTGTTTGCTTCATGTTCTTATAATACCATCTTACCTGTGCAGGCTCTTGGTGCAGGGACCACTGCTTGATTTTGGAAGAAATCCTGTACTTTTTCCTTGTGTATGGCTTTACAGACAAGGGGTTTTGACCCCCTGGAGTCGTAACAGGTTGTTAGTTGACCTTTCCTTGTGCTTATTAGTTACTACTATCAGTCATATCACATATGCATAACAAAGAACGAATATGCACATGGAAGATTCTATAATGTTTTTAGTCATCAAGAAAAGTGATGTTTGTCATTCAACTTGAAGCATACAGTTTATTTAGTCATTTAACTTTTTTTTTATAACAATAAAATCTTATTTCACCAAACCCAAAAATGGACAAAACACAACGAATGAAAAACTAACAAAAAGAAAAAAAAATATAACTAAACATCCAAAGAAATGGAAGAGGGAGAAACTCCTGCCTGTGCAAGACTATCTGCCACAGCATTTGCTTCTCTATGAATATGATGGAAGTTGGCTCCCAACTTCCTGAAATATCCTACACCTCCTCCACCCAATCCGTCAATCTCCAAGGATGAGAAGAACTTCCTGAACACCGCTGAATTACTGACAAAAGAATCTCCCTCAAGAGTAGCACTATAATCACCCATCCGAAGCAACTCTTGGCAACCAATAAAAATAGCAATAAACTCAGTTTCATTAGCATCCAAAGAGTCAATTGGCCCCAAAAAGCTCCTTACAATATTACCATTCCAATCCCTTATAACTCCTCCATATTCCTCCCTTTCGCAAAGAACAAACAAAGGTACCATCAAAATCCGACTTTGGAACATCTGTAGGGGGGATTCATCCATACAACTCAAACTCTGGATTTAACTCTTCAACCACCCTTAAAAAAAGAAGACCAAGATCTATTAAGATCTTCCTCAAACTCCTTACGTCGCCAACGCCATTGAAGAAACAGATCTACAACTGTCCTAGGCATAGCCCACTCCATACCAAACATTTCCAACAAAGCAGACCTCACTCCATGAGCAAAATGACAATGTGTCATTGCATTTTAATTCGTTCATAAGCTTCGTACTAAATTATTTTTCCATAGGATTTTAAAAAATTCACATCACTGTCCTCCTTAGGGAAAATAGCTTCCTTCCATTTGCCTCACTTGATATGATGGATGTCTTTTATTTCTTATTCCATTATTTTTTTTAACAGGAGGCCTGTACTTGAAGGTGACAATTGGTGGCGAGGCCATGCAGCAGCCTTTCTGAAATATGTCAAGCTGTCCCCCGAAGCACTTAGGAAAGGTCGTGTTAGTCAGGCAAGATTACATATCAAGCCTTTATCTTTTTATCTACAGTATCACCAAGATTTAGGTATTGGATTTGGATGTACTCAATTTCTTTGTGCGTAGAAAAAAGGCTGTAAATATGTCTGTTCAATTTGGTGCTACATGATCGTAGCACAAAGTGCATGGCCGCAATTGTAGTAATAACCGGTGAAATCGGGTCGATCCACGGAGAGTAATCTATCACACTAAACCTGTCCTATTGAAAAACTAGTTCTAGCCTAAAAAAAAAAAAAAACTATACAAAGCAGGTGTCTTACTTTAATTAAAAATTAATTACAACTCTGAAAAATTAATTATAACCAAAGAAAAAGAAAAATCCTAATTGAGAAACCTAATCTAACTATTGCATCCACCATAAGATTTGTCAGTAAACCCAATTGCAATAATTGTTAAGATGCATAAAAATGAAAATAAAATAGAATAAAAAAATGGTTTTAATTCTAAAATATTGCAACGGTTACTTTGCTAAATGCCATCAAGAAAAATCAAGACCACCGCATCAAGTGCGCACTGTCACTATGGACCAAAATTTGATGTTGACCCATTGGTGAAGACCAAGACCCCATAAACTTGATTTATTAATGAAAGAACCATTATAAGAAGATAACCATTACAAAATTATTTGAATCAAAATAAAGTGCATCCAACCTTACCCTAGACATGAAAACTAAACGGAGGAGAGGGACTCGCGGTTTCGAACGGCGATCCAACCGGCTTTTATTTCGTGATCTGAATCCAAGCAAGGGGAGATGATGAAAGACTGGTAAAGTGACGATAGCAAACGGTGGCGGTGCGACGGTGGCGTAGAAATCCAAGTGGTGGTGTGCCATAGGGAAGGCCTTGGATGAAGTAGTGATGGGAGGAGAGATGGAGAAAAATTAATGGAAAAGGGGGAGATTTTGTTGCTGGTCGTCCAAGGGAGAATGGGGGGAGATGGTATGGACATTCAGCCCCTTTGTGGGTCTTTTTATATTGCTTTGATGACTTGGCTTGCAAGGTTTTGGTTGGATAAGGATTAGTAGCGTGGGGTCCAAGTTGGATTAGGATAAGGAGAGTCTTGAGAGAGAGTCTCTAGGGATTGGCCCATAATCTAGTAAAATAAGAATTCTTCATATCTCATGGAACTTCTTCTCTTGGGCCCACTTTGAAGAAAAACTTTCAAATCTGAATTTTTTTGTCAGATTTATTTCAAACTTTGAAACCATGCGGCCAGCCCCTTTTTGGACGTGTAGCAATATGGGATGGGGATGCTTGGACGTGTAAGTGCTTCTTTGGATAGTGCTTGCAAAGATTCAAATCTTGAAGCCTATCTTTTTGGGGTTAGATTCTCTCATGAAATCTCTTTGTGCACCCTTCCTTAAAAAACTAGAACTCGTTAGTAGCTTCCAATTCCTCCACTTCTCTTCCAAGGAAATTTCAAATCTGAAAATCAAATCAGATTTGATGTGCAAATTTTTTGAATGTATGTGGACCCATCCATCCTTGGGCGTGTGATGCTTGAATGGAAGAGTGTTGACGTGCAACACTTTCTTGCTTTGAAATTCAGATTTGAGAAAATCTTGGGATGCTTTGATGCTTGAATCTTGGAGATTTCCTTCTAGATTTGTTTGGTAGCAATTGTCTTCTTAATTTTATAATTCTTCATGACTTGGAGATCAACTTGCATGGGCCCACTTTCTCCTTAAAAAGCATCTCAAATCTAAAATTAATTTCATTGCACACATGACATAAGAGTGGGCCCCACTTTGGAAATGTGCAATGCTTTTCCCATACCGTGGACGTCCATGCCTACTTGCCTTCAAATTCAAACTTTTGAATTTTCAAAAAGATCTTTACCCAAATCTGAAATTCAGATTTTTTTTTGCAACTTGTAAGAGATGATTGGCCCCACTTGGATGTGTGATTCTTGAATGGAAGATGCTGGAAGTGCATCCCTCCCTTGGCATTTTTTTTCTTTTTTGTTTGGCGTGATTTGAATCTTCAAACAAGGGTGGTGTGGACCCCATGTGGAGCTTTAATACCTTGGTTTCCCCTCTTTAATTCTTTAATTGATTTATTTCTCTTGCGGGCCAAGAAATTAGACTTCCAACAAAAACACATATAATATAATCAATGATCAAAGAACGATCTATTTATGTTGGAAAAGAATAATGCAAGATGCGGGCCCCAATTCACACTAAATAGATGCATAAAATGTCACCATTTCATCAGATTTTCTTTAATTAAATCAATGGTGTAGAGAAAGTTCATCATTTTATGTGTGAATAAAAACTCATGAGAAATTTGTGACTTTTAAAGCCAAGAAATAGAGAAATTCATGATTTTATGTAAAATGTGATTTTCCAATGATTTTTTACTTGAATTCAAACTTTGATGCCAATAAAAATAAAATCATGATTTCTTATTAACATGGTGCATGATTTGATGATTAAGTCCTTAATTACTCTAAAATGATGATGAAATTGTGCATTTTTAAGGACTTATCACTGCACATGTGGGAACATGGAAAGTAGAATCCAAATACCTTGCCTCTAAAAAATAAATGTTGAGTTCATTTCAAGTCTTCATATGAACGTACAATTACTCATTGGGACAGCAAAACATGCTCGAGTGCACATACCTGGATTTTAATTACAAAAACACCAAGCTTTATGTTTTACATTGTAAGATTTGTTGAGATCAATTTCAAGGGTGTTTCTATGATTTCATTTTATGCCAGGAACTTTCTGTAATTTCCATAATTTTTTTTTTGTAATTTCAGAAACCTTACCATAATTTAATGATATAGTAGGATACATTGCACGGCTTTCTAGTAGTTGCAACCAATCCTCCATCCTCTTCTGTGCGAACCTCTTCTTTTGATCGGAAATGAGGAAATTTTATTGAAGATAGGTGATCAAGGAGAACGGTCATACACAGATACATTGGTATAAGAGTGCTATTCTGGTGAGGAAAAAGAAGAAAAACACACAACCCAAGCACTACAATAATGGTCCATAATATAGATCAGTCCTCTTAACTCATTGGTTAGCAAACTTATCTGCATCCCTATTATCTTTTGTCCCCACATGGTGAAAAATCAGCTGAATAGAGGAAGATAAGGCTTTAATCTAATTCATACATGAAGTGATATTTCTGGAGTGTGGGCCCCTAACTAATGAAACACAATTTATCAAAACAAGTTTTTAGAGATTCTTTTATTACTCATTTGTATGTCTGTCTAATGGATGATGATATTAGGGCTTGAAGAATGAAGTTTGAGATTATATTATGTACTTGACTTTCTTGTGAGTGAAGATCTGCCACCTTCTAGTGGCAGTATTGAGTTGCTGTTTTAAATCCAGTTCATTCGATAAAGTTCTGTTAAGAGACAGAGTTCAAATCTTCTTAGCCCAATTCTGTCAATTTGGACATTTTTTTTCACACAAGTTTGATGAACTTGTGAGAATTTAATGGCCGGATCTTTCTGTAGTGCTGGATCTTGTGACTGACTTGCTGAATTCCTGCATTAACTGTATTGGGAACTATGTAATTCTAGACTTTTATCAACTTGGCAGCCACTCACTGTGGAGTTGTTGGGAGATTTTTGGGCTGGCTCGTACTGGTCTCGGTTGATCAGGGCTTGGTCAGGATGATACATGGTTGTCATTGTAAAATGGTTTATTGTACTTCAAAGATAATGTTATAGTCCACTTACCTTCAATTGCTAGTGAATGCAAACTGTTAGCAATGTGGGTTCCATTATTCTGAGTTGATACAGTTAGTATGGTGTCAAGTACCTGATCCATGCTTCAAAGAATTCTTTGATTCAATCCATTCCTTGCCTCTCTCTCTCTTTTTTTTTTTTTTTTTTGAATATTTGTGTAATAAACTGTAAACAGGAAAATTTTGAATGCTAATACCTCTCTAGTTTTTCTCTTTTTACAGATAAAACGTGAAGCTGCATACTTCATTGTGGTTGTACATCATCTCAGATCTGTAGTTATTGCTGTACGTGGAACTGAGACCCCTGAAGACCTTATAACAGATGGTTTATGCAGGGAATGCTCCCTTACAATGGAAGATTTGGATGGGCTTTTAAAGAAAGTCTCTCTCTCTCTCTCTCTATATATATATATATATATCCCCTGGCTGCTTATGATTGTTTTTCACAACTCCTTTTTGTGGTTAATAAATATTTCATTCTACATTCCATTTAAGAAGAAAAAGAAATTTACTGTTAAATAAAGGCCCATTTTTGCAGTACTTATTCTGGTAATATTGCTGTTCTTTCGTAATTTGTTTTTTTTTTTTTTTTTCCCTTATTATGATGTGTTTTGCCGTTTCCAAATGGTGAAATCTACAATTTTGTTTATACTGGTGAAATCTATAATTTTGTTTATACTGTTGAGACTAACGATAAGAAACTCATCTTCGATTCTTTTGGCTGTAGTGATGCTATTTAGTATTTTTTATTCAGTGAACTTCTTCAATAGATAATTGCATAGGTAATGGCGCAGCCCCGGATCCGCGATCGATGAATAGATCAATCGCCTGATGTATTGATCGAATCCAAAGATGGATTCCATCCCCAAGGCACACTCACAACCATAAAATACACCATAATTGAAGAGAGCTGAGGAAGTCTTTTATTAATTGGAATAAGCATGAGCAACTCCAATGAAGGACTCAACTATTTATAGAGTATTAGAATTGTTTCTTAGCAACTCAGACTTCTAAATAACTTAGGAAACTTCCCAAATCCTAATCAAACAATGAATAAAAATTGGAAATGGTCTCTAAATAGAAATAGGGATAAATTTAGTTTCCCATGGTAGTTTTCAGTCACAATTGGGCCTATGGGCTGAACCAATTGGACCGGGTTGACGCCTGGGTCAATGTCTAGGCCCAGTTACTTTCTTGGGCCTGGTTCGTACTGCATCAACTCTCCCCACCTTGGAAGAACTCGACTCCAGCGAGTTAATAGGTTGATAATCCATGTAGCATCGGAGATCGGGTGGTTCTACCAATGGACAAGGAACTTTTGGAATCCTCATTGACGAGTAGAAATGACGTTTCCATTTTGATATTATGCTGAGCCAAAGTATAGTTGTCAGTTTCATTTTGATGACGATGACGATGATGATGATGGGCGACGAGGATGATAGTCATGATGAAGACAATTTTTTACCATTTTCCAGAGTCTACTCTTTTGTCTGACATAGTGTTTGGCCTTCAAGGCCTATGATGAGCTTAGATGAGAATGAGATGGTCAAAACACTACTATTGTAGTTGGATGCTTTAACGCACTTTTATTGGCTGTAGTGACTCCTCAAATATTGGTATTCTCTGTCAGATGTGCAAATAAGTTTATGGAGTATGCTCTCTATCTTGCCTTAGATGTTCATCTATGTAATGGTTGTCTACTGAGATGGCTTGAGCCTGCTTTTCTGATAACATTTGATTTATTACAGCCTTGCACTTTGTCAAGACCTGGAACCTGGGGCCCTTCGAATCCCCGTGTTGCGACGTATTTGTATAACAATCACCATCATCATGAATCAAATTAAATGAGCAACAATAATATTTTAGGGCAACACTAAATAAATCTTTGAATAATAGTTTAAAATTTGAATCAATTTGAAACAACTAAATAAGTCCACTAGAAAATTAAAAAAAACTACAATCTCCAATGTCCAAATGAAATAACTTAATAGAAAGAACTAATCCTCATCAAGCTTCTAAGCTATGATGCACGGATACCTCAAAATGGGCAACATATCGTGTCGTATCGTATCCGATACTTCACTTTTTATGTGTAAAATCTGTGTCCCTACCGTGTCTACGACGTGTCATTGCCGTATCCATGCCGTATCTGTGCATCAGAGCTTCTAAGTGTATCACTATCTGTCGCTCAAGAACACATGCCAAGTCCTATCTCGTGTTTATTATAATCTTCTTATAAGTCAACATTCTGATTACCTGGATTGGGGCGAATTCATAAATTAGTACAAACTGAGTGAATGGATTTCCAAATCTATTTAAGCACATGTATAGTATTTCACTATAAATAAACAAAAGAAATAGGTGACATATGAGTTTCACATAATTACATTGAATCTGAAGTTTCGTTTAGGTAAGGTCAAATCGGTCTTCTCCCATGGACACAACCTAACCGCTTAGTAGTGATGGCAGAAAATTGTGAAAACAATTTTTGGGAGTGATCACAAAATTCTAACATAGAAAATAGAGGAAATTTTTTTTTCATTCCTTCAATTTATATTACATGGGTTCGCATTTCAAGCCTTGTGGATGCAAGTTGTTTACAAATTCATTTTTTACGACCCCTCCATCCGGCCTCAGATGGCTTAAAACTGCACAAGAACAAAAATACAAAAATTACATATGATAAATGGAAAAAAAGACGACAAAATAGATTCTGGGAGTCCATTTCCGAAAGCACTCTGTTTGCTTGAACATGGCTCTCTGTCTGTGTATCTCCTCCATCTCCTCTTTTGTTTTCTTCCCCATGCCTCTATGGTGCCTCTATCATGGGTTGGGAATGACCTTACAGTATGTGGATGGGTAAAAATTGGCTTTGACCGAGTAATCTTTGGCAATCATCAGTTGTTTATCAAGGACTGTGTGTGTGCAGTCCAAGGGAGTTATTGGTTTATGTGCTAGTGGGTGTTCAAGGTTGTGTCATTCTGGGCCATACTAGTACAGAGAACCAGAATGAAGCCAAGAAGAGGGCTTGCACAACCAAGTCTCAAGCAAAGACACCCTTGCTCCTTTGAGTGAGAAAGACAAAGAAGAATGACCGAGCACTCATAAAAAGGTTAGTAAGGCCATGGGTAGTCAGTCTCTCCTCTTAGAAGGGTATTTTCAGAAGTTAGGGAGAGATGTTGCAGAACTTAGAGGCCGAATCTCACCTTCTTGAAGAGATATTTGAGGAAGGGAGGAATTCTCCTTGAAATTCTAAGTCCGGGGAGGCTTTAATGTGTTGGAATGGAAGTTAGGAGACTTTGGAAGAGTGTGGGGAGTGTTGGAGAGGCCGAGAGTGTTTAGGAATGGGTAGGAATGCTTGAATGATCGTCCTGAGGCTCTATTTATACAGTGGGAGGGCGGTTGTAGCGGTTCCATGAAGTTACAATTCGAAAATGGGTGCCAAACACTTACTGCAACTTCATGTTCGAGCAGACAATACTTTTCTCGGACATGAAGTTCATGTCCAAGGCAGAAATGAAGTTTATGTTTGAGAGACAGACATGACGTCTTATGAGACGAGGGTCCAAATGATGTCCAACTCCTCTGAAATTCGAGGAAATCCATTTTGGGATGATGTTCAGACTTCGAGGGGCATTTCATCATTGTTTGAGCTTTGAAAATGGTCTTTGGACTTCCTGTCTGCACACCCCTTTTACCTTGCACTTTGATATCAAATGATCTCCGATGAACTTGAAATTGTGGAAAACCTTCTTGAGACTTGTGATAGATCATCAGGAAAGATTTCATCTTGGTTTGACCTTTAGAAATGGGTCAAAGTGGGTACCAGTGGTTCATGTCTGAAAGCTTTTTAGACATGGAGGGTCAATATGTGGGAAATGGGTCCAAATGACCCCAATTGTCCTCCAATCTTAGGAAGACTCCCTTAAACTTCATCCTTAGTCTTTGGAATAGGTTTTGTCTTGATGGAGTCTCTGAAAGTTGGTGAGAGTGAACTCCAACCTTCCATGTCTGCACAGATTTGACTTAGATTGACTTTAGTTGTTCTTTGCTTAGATTTGAACCCAAATGGTCATGATTTGTTTTTGAACTTGCATTTGACTTTTTGAATCAACTTTTGACCTCTGGAGGTTGATGTGATGTGAAATTCCAGTCAGAACAGTTCATTTGATTTGTTCATAGGCCATGTTGGTGGACGTCATCACCATACCGTGCTGAACAGTCTAGGGGTCCAAAATACAAATACATCATCAAGTTCATTTCCAATTCCTCATATTTAGCAAGGTTTAACATTCTCCATTATTTATCCACGCATTCATATTTTATATTCAAAACAAGTCTTACTAACGTTCACAATTTTCGTAGTGGGTTGGTTTTTGTAACTGCTCCCTACACACTCAGTGGATTTTAATTGCCCCAAACCGCGTCATTACAGGACCCAATTTATGTGTAAAGTTGGTCACACAACCATCCACTTGCATATTTAACATAATATCGTAGCTGACAAAATAACCAAAAACAGATTCATGCATTCCAATCCCATAGGTTATCACATTGTATCACAAAAGTAACAGGCTTGGATTTAAATCCTATGGAAACTCTCAAAACATTATACAAATAATTCTCATAAAAAAACATATTTCATTCGCAATTTCTCAAGGGATAGGCTATCCACATCTAAATAAGCATGTGTGGATCATCAAAATTCATGAAGCCATTAATATTAACCAATTTAGCTGCATAATTACAGATTATCAAGCCTTTAAGTGTGATTTTAGGAAACTTAGGGCACAAGGAATTTAATAAAACAGGTTCAGGCGTGACAACAATGAGTATCAGGCCTTATTTGTAATTAACAGAGTCCTGGAATTCAACTAAACAGTCCATAAAGGGAGCTGCTATTTGCACAGCCCTTATTGCTCCTTGCACATCCATTAATGGGACCCCTCATGGGCCCTCTAGGACATTCCCAAAATACCCCTGTCCCCTCTCCTTCCCTCTCTCTTCCTCTCCCTGCTCGGTGCCCAACTCACCTGGCTCCCACCTCCACCCGCCGTCTCTCCCCCTCCTTCTCCATGTCTCTCTCCCTCTCCTTGCTTGCCGCCCAACTCCGCCCGGCGCCCACCGCCACCCGTGCCATCTCCCCTGCATTGTGCGCCGAGCAGGGAGGGAGAGGGAGGGGACATGGGTATTTTGGGAATGTCCTAGAGGGGTCCATGAGGGCTCCCATGGTCGGCTGTGCAAGGAGTGAGGAGGGCTGTGCAAATAGCAGCTCCCGTCCATAAAAACCTAGCTGAAATTGCTAGAAATATCAGGGGTTCAATTGAAATTATTAGAACTCTTATATAACTAAAGGAGGTAAAAGATGAGGGCCGATGTGAGATTTTCTGATTTCCTATAGTAATTAGCTGCAAATTAGTATGCTTCAGCCTCAAAATACCCAATTTCAGAAGTCATCACTCACAGAAAGTGTCTCACGTGCTGTATTTTGGGTCAGTTGGATGGTGGGCTAGGTGGGGTCCAATCTATATGGGCCCTAGATGATCGGTTCAGATCATTGATCAAGTGGGCCATGTGGGCTGCACGATCAATCTCGTAAAAAAGGGCCTTGGGTCAGAAATTTCTGGTTTCAGGTTGGATTTCACAAAATATTCTGGTAGAAGGTTGCCTAACAATTTTATAAACATCACTACATAAGATTGCAAGACTCCCAAGCATTAAAAAGAGGATGTCCAACTCAATTAGAGGGTTCTTATGATTGACAGTACTGTAGCATAACTATAGAACAGGAAAAATCAATCGAATCAATCACACACATCATGATCATGTCATAAAACCGTGTAGCAGGGGATCCTTCAAGCTAAAATTAGGTATTTTGAGAAAACACACAAGGATATTAGAATTTCTACGGACAGATTTAGGAAAAAACAAAAACTAGAATGATGCACTCAAATAGATTTCGAAAATCTACTCACCTGGTGGCCTGAATCCACTCGTCTTCCTTCCTTCATCTCAATAACTCTTAACTCTTTCTTGTCATAGCCTACGGTTTGGGTTTGGAAAGTCTGATTGTTGTTATAAAAGTGAGAAGAATGGGAGGAAGAAGTATTATTAATAGTTGAGGAGCTAAGTTTCCTAGATTACTGCCGTGCAAGGTTTCCTATCCAAACTTGGAGTTCCATTCCTAGCAAACTTCTCCTAAGGTAGATGTCGACCACTATTAGAAAAGGAATTAAGGTGTTGGGTCCCATAGTATATTTATAGAAATAAAAGAACTTAAAATATGGGGCCTACTCTAATGTAATTATAAATAACTAATACAATAAATATGCATTATTGTTCTAGCCCTTACATCAGGGTCTGGGATATTTCACACTTGCTTGTGAGGTTCAAATATGCTGTCTGGCTATCCTTGGTGGTGTTATGTGCAAAAGCTGCTGCTACCTATCCTTGATACCTCCAGTAACTGGGAAGGAGAAAATACTTTACTGGTTGTTTGGCACTGTGGCAATAGTAGGAAGCTATAGGGTGCCGGACCTGGGAGGTGCAATTAATGTTGTATAGACCTTTCTAGGCCTGGATATGGCTGTAGATAGTTGTGTGTATTATGCCCGAATTCTCGTCTGTTAGGATTCTTGATAGCTGACAAACTACCACAGTACCACTAAATGCATGGGTTCCGAACTCCTAGAGTTAATCTGAAATTCATTGGTTTATTAAGATGAAGTATAAGTGTAGACATGGGAATTCGATATACCTTTTGTTGAAATTCAGTTTTACCCCAAGCGTAGACTGTTAAGGTGCTAGAATATTATGTAATTTATTTAGTTTTTACTTAATCAGGGACTGATTTGTAAATATATAATAGCTGGACCTTTGCTGCAATTTCATAAAATAGCGGATTTATTTGTGGTAATTTTTCAGAAATATTATAAAACATAAATAGGTGTGCATGCCCAGTTAGTGCTTGCACGAATTTTTTTCTTTCTCCATTAATCCTTTCATGGTTTAGGAGCAAGTTTTAGTAAAGACATGAAACCCTAAGAAAAATCGTGACCTCTTATCTTCAACTTATCCTTCTCCTACTTTGTTTTCTTCCCTTTCCTCCTTCCTCCCTTCTTTCAACTCTTTCTTTTTCTTGATTTCTTCTATCTCAAAAGAGGAGGGTGGGTGCGTGCGTGCGCTGCTTGTTAGGTTGACAATAGCATCCTCCACGAAGTGTGTGCGAAGGATTGAGGATAAGTTCTGTTTGAGTGCAGATTTCAGTTAATGTTAGCGGTTTTAAGGAATTTCCCCATGTTGCTATATTTCGACTGTTGAGGGCCATATTTGGCTTCTTGTTGTCATATCTGTAGAGTTTCAGAAATCTGACATTTAGCATGTGGCTGCTTATGGTTATCAGTGTAGTTGTTTGAAAGGTACCTTTCATGTGATTTGAAAGGCATGTGCTTTTATTGGATCAAGTTTGAATTGTTACAAAACATATAATGGTGGAATTGTCATCAACTAGTCCCATGAGCACCTCTAACGGTGAAAGTCCCAACTTCCAGTTTTCTGATTACCTCCATCAAGCTCAAGGACACAAATTTCTATCAACTGTCAAGGGCTGTTAGAATGTTTCTAGGAGGATGGTGCAATTTAAGTAAATCAATGGTAAAATGAAGAGCCACCAACTGACGAGCCTAAATATTCAAATTCGGAGGTCAATGATATGTTGTGATGTCATGGCTCCTAAATTTTATAGAGCCAGAAATTAGTGAAGGGTTATATAGCTTGAAAAAAGCCAAGGTATGGGATACTCTCCATGAACTTGTCACTGACCAAGATAATGTTGCTTAAATTTATGGGTTAAAGCAGATGATTGCGGTTCAATGACAAGATGAAAAAAAAATAAAACTATAGAAAATTATTATACAAACTTAGGAGTTACTGACAAGAATTGGCACCTCTAGATGGGTGAGACTTCTCATCTGTGATGCACGGATACTTCAAAATGGCAACGTATCGTATCATATTGTATCTGATACTTAACGTTTTATGTATAAAATCCGTGTCCCTGCTATGCCCACAGCGTGTCCCTGCCGTATCTGGCCATCATAGCTTTTCATTGGTAGAAAGACATAGACCCTCATCAAAAAATATTGAAAATAATCAATTATCTGAGTTTTTAGCTACCCTCAATTAAGAGTTTTACTTTTAGGGAACGAGTTTTGGAAATACAATTCTGCTATCTTTATATGTGTATATTCTCTCTTGTTTTGTGATAGATGAAAGACATAGCTGTGATGCCAGGGTTGGCTCCAGAAAATTCTTCGCTTTTTGTCAAACCAAAGGAAAATTATTTGACAGGCAGTAGAGGTCAGGGAACAGGTAATGAGGTGGAGGATGTGCCAATGGTGGCGGCCGTGGAGGGAGTATTTCTGTATACATTTTTGGATGTAAGAATCACACATTTGATACATGTTGGAACCTTTATGAACATCCTCCAGTTCACAATGTGAACTTTGCTGCTACAGGTCCTGGTACTGTGCAACTAGAAGTCAATTGTAACAGCCAACAGTGCCTATGAAAGATAAGAGTGAAACTCCCTAAAGAGTGACCTAACAATGAGTATGCTTCCATGGTATGGGAGATGACTCAAGGGAACATCTTCATCTATCTTTACTACCTTTGTTGATTCAGATGTATCAAATTTTCTTCAAGTCTGTTCTCATTCAGGCTTTTGAATTATTGACTCAGGGATCACTAATCAGATGATACGTCTCTCTCTCTCTCTCTCTCTCTCTCTCTCTCTCTCCATTTCACCTTCTCTATCCCTGTCCTTTGCTTTACATTTACCTAATTTGTCCACAACTCTTTCATCAGTTAGAAGCCTTACTAAACAGCTTCAGTGTAGTATACTAGTATGACACTTTTTCCTCTCTACATAGTGTTCTCCATGATCTGAGGATGAGGAAGGTTATTGATGCGGGCAGAGAAGAGAATGGATTATATATCTTCAGTCCTTACCTGAAGAGGTGTAATTACAAACAATTGCTATCCAGATATACAAATGACACTGTAGTCTAGGCCATCCTTTTACTGCTGTTTCGGAAACCTTATTTGCATCTTTGGATAATTCACATGTTAATTTCCATTGTGAAACTTGTATTTTGTTTAAACACAAGAGGTGTGCTTTTCCTGTTAGTTTGAACAAAAGATCAGGTGTGTTTTTCAGTTTAGTACATTCTGATGTTTGCACTGCATCTATTATTTCTAATGGATTCTTTTAGTTATTTTTTTTCTTTTATTGGTGATGCTTTGTGAAATTTAAAAAAATAAAGTATTCACTGCATTTAAGTTGTTTCATTGGGTTAAAAATACCTTCAGTACCAGTATTTACATTGTTCGTAGTGATAACGGCGGGAAATATTTTCGCATTCATTCCTATCTTATCCGAGAGTGAGGGAATTTCATATTAGACACCATGCCCCTATACTCCATGGCGTAATGGAGAAGCGGAGTGCAAGAATCATAATCTCTTGAAGTTGCAAAGTGCTTATTAAGTGGTTTGTCAGTTCCTGAAAGTTCTTGGCCTGATGCTGTTTTGGATGCATTTTATCTTACTAATAGGTTGCCTTATAAAGTTTTAAATGCTAGATCAGCAGTTCAGTATTTCTCTGCTTACTATAGTATTCTTGCAGTTTAGATTGTTTGTCCGTGTTTGCTATGTTTGTAATTTAGGTACTCATTACAGAAAGCTCTCAAATAGGGTCATCAAGTGTGTATTTGTGGGATATTCCCCAAAATGTGTTATAAAAAAAAAATATTTCCCAAAATGTTATGATCCTATTATGGTAGGAAATGTCAATGAATGTTGGACTCTTTGAAGATATTCCATACTATTCCATTGAAGGGAAAAATCATGAATGCCTTCAAAGGAAGTATCTGAGGTTGTTCTTTCAACTTCTTAATTAGACGAAACTATCTGATTTGATCCTATTATTCTTGGGATTGATAGTGACATGGATAAAGAGCCTTTAGTGTGTAAAGAACCAATTAAAAGCCTGCAGGTCTACACTAGGACACCAAGACGAACTCCTTTCTTCTCAAACCCCACTGATCGTGTGGGCTATGAATCAAGTAATTTCTTACCATCACCCAGTTCAAATTCTAGTTTGAGTTATTTCGGAGATCTTCTTATTGCATTTTACAAAGGAAAAATGAGCAAGTATTGACCATCCTATCAATCCTTATGAAGAGTGCCTTAGAGAATAATGACACTTGGGAGTTGAAAAAGTTTCTTGCAGGAAAATGTTGCATTGGCTGCAAATAGGTCTTCACCCTGAAATAAAAACCTGATGGAAGTATTGCAAGCTACAAGACTTGACTGGTTGCTAAAGAGTTTGGCCAAGTGTATGGTGAGATTACTCGAAAACATTTGCTCCAAGAGCGAAGCTTAACTCAATACGTGTGATAATCTCGCGTGGCCATGGATGAAAATATCTACGTAGCGGCCGATATATCGGTAATAGCGGTGGCCACCGCCACGCGACGGCTGATTTAGCGGCCGTCACACCCATAGCGGCCACTATGTCCGTTACGGGGCCGCTACAGGCAGTTACAGGCCGCTACGACCGCTACAGGGTAAGAAAAATTCCTTGTTTTCATATTTTTTTAAAATGCATAATAAGACTTATTTCTTTTATTCTTCTCTCCATATAACATTTCTACACAACTTTTCTATCCTTTTACGTTTAAAGGAACACCAAAAAACACATGATCTTGCCGTCGATACAGAGAGTTCTTCTCCTTCTTCTTTGGTAGATGCATTTTTTTTCTCTAAGTACTCTCTAAGTCTTGACTTCATGATATAGTTTTTTCTTTTATGAGCCTGTCATTAGTTTCTAAGTTAGCATAACTAAGCGACATGAACACATGTGAAAATAAATGATCATTACTATTATTTTTTATTTATATTATGCAGCGATACAGGACCTCATACAATGAGGGGACCGCTACGCCCCCTTATCTTAGTTACTTTTACAAAAAAAAAAAAAAAAAAAAAAAAACATTTTCTCTCATTTTCCAATATTCTAGATTTTCTACAATTTTTTCATATTTTTTTGACGATTTTTCCAAATTGCACCGCTACGCCGCTATGTAGCGTCTGCTATGTAGCGTTTTGGTGGCATGCCGTTATGCCCGCCGCTACCGCTATTTTCATTCTTGCTCGTGGCAAATCTAGGTTGAACCTACATGAAGATGTTTACATATACTCCAAAATTATATGTCAAGGGAGGGATGCAATGAAAGTTTTGTCATGTGAGGAATGCTTTGTATGGCCTTAAGCAGCCACATCATGTGCATGGTTTGGAAAATTTAGTGGTGCCCCTCCTATAAGAAGATTTCAAGCAAAGTAATTCAAATCATATAATGTTTGTGAAGTGAAGAGAATAGTGTTTAATCATTCTCCGTGTTTATGTGGATGATATTACAGCCACTGGGGATGACAAAAATGCTATCAAGGAACTCGAGCAGTATTTTGGAAGGTGTTTGAAATTCAGGCGTTAGGAGACTTGAAATATTTTTGGGAATTGAAGTTTATGATCCAGTAAAGGCGTATTGCTATCCCAGGAGAAATATGTAGAAGATAGTGTGGCTTTGGCCCACTTAGGCCCAGCCCACTGTATATAAAATCCCACGCGTGGGATCATTGATTAGTAGATTTTGTTGCTGATTTCTTGTTGCTAATTTCCCTGTATTACTTCCTTACATAGATTAGGAGATTCTTTCATTCATTGATTTATTCTAAGATTGTAATCTTAACATACTTAGTGCCTTGATTAAGGTAACTATTGATTATAAAATAGAACAGCCGATGATCAATTGATCATTGAGTTTTCTCCCTATACTGTGGTCTTCTTCCTCCTCTCATCTCATCACAGACTCTCACAGAATCTTACATGGTATTAGAGCCTTGTGGGATATCTCCATCTCTCAGTTGCAATCCTTTCTCACGGATCTAGAAATAGCAACTCTCTCTTTGTCGTCATTCTTCACTGTGTCGACATTCTGCAGCGTGGAGATCAAGGTGGGCCACCATCAGCTCATCAAGAGAGCACCTACCACCACTACCACAGTGGTCGCCCCTCTTCTCTAAGTTTTATGGGCATTTTTTCCGGATTTATAGCACATCAGAGGTAGGCCATCTACTGCCACTTGTGTTTTCACAGTTTTACAGGATAGTTTTCATCTGATCCGTTCAATTTTGCGGATTTTCATCAGTTTGCCTTGCAACCTGATGTGGAAGTTAGTAAAAAGTCTCCTACAGAAGACTATATTCTCTGATCAGAGGTCCGATCCCTTTGTGGGCCCCACGTGACCACTCCAGGACCAAAACAGTGGTCGTCTGGCACTATTTTTCTGCACTATTGGGGTATTTTTTGCACTGTTGGGTTCGTTTCTTGTTTGGAGTTCATCCTTTTACTCCAATTAGCCATCTGCACCAGCCATTCAGCCTTTCTTGCTGATTATTGCTGTTTAGTCCTCTTCATCCATCTCTGTCAAAAGGGTTTTGGTTGGACATCTTCTCTGTGATACATTCTACTGCCTTTTGAGATCATGGAAAAGTATGATGTTATTCCCGTTAAGTTTAATGGGCAAAATTATATGTCTTGGTCCTTCCACTTACGGAACTTTGTTGAAGGACAGGGCCTTTTTGGTTATCTTGATGGATCGATAACCAAGCCTCAGATTACAAGTATTGCCGACTCAAAAGGCCTAGCCACTTGGTCCAAAGAGAATGCGAAAGTCGTCACTTGGATCCTTAACTCTATTGATCCTTCTCTGGCTGTGGCTCTTCAAGCCTACACCACAGCAGTTGATGTGTGGGTTCATCTGAAGAAAGTCTACCATCAAACCAATAAAGCCCAAAAATTTCATCTAGATAGTGAAATTGCCAAATACAGTCAAGGGGATAAAACTGTGCAGGAATACTTTAATGGTTTCCTCACCTTATGAACTGAATGAGATTCTATGCTGATCCAAGCTGTCTCTTCTGGATTTCTGTCTGAGGCTCTCCAGTTACAAGAAAAAACTCATATTAGCCAGTTTCTTATGAATCTACGACCGGAATTTGAATCTGTTTGGTCTGCGCTAATGAATAGGGAGAATACTGCTAATCTTGATACTTGCTTCCAAGAAGTCCTTCACGAAGAACTTCGTCTCACTTCACAGCGCACGATTCTGGAAGTACCCAAAGCACCCAAAAGCCTTCCTTGCGCCTCTTCCTGATTCCTCGGCTCTTCTGGCAACTCCAAAGTAACCTCAATGTTATGAATGCAAAGGCTTCGGACATATTGCCAAAAATTGTCGCAAGAAATTGGTTTGCAGATATTGCAAACGGACCGGTCATGTGATTGATGATTGTCGAAGCCTGCAGCGACGGAATGAAACACAGCCTAAGAAGCCTCCCTCCAATATGCCAAAACAGAATGTTCCATCCGCATTTCAGGCTCAAGCCCCAGCATCAGATACAGGAAGCACTTCCTTCAGGGCTTTCTCCATGACTCCTGCTCAAATTCAAGAACTGATCCAGAGCATAGTCACCTCTGCATATGTGTCTATGGGATTCTCTGGTGGTCGGTATCAACCTCATTCTCATATAGCATCTCCTGCCTTTCATTCTTCTGCATCTCTTTCTTCTTCTATCACATCTTTCACATGGTTTTTAGATTCAGGAGCCTCTAATCATATGACATCTGTAGAACAAAGCTTTACAGATTCCCACCCTTACCTTGGAAAAGAAAAAATTACCATTGCCAATGGTGATCAACTACCCATTTCTGGAGTTTGTACCTTTACTTTATCTAGTGTCATTGGCTAGTCCATCACCCTTTCTAATGTCTATTTTGTTCCAAAATTATCAGCCAATTTACTTTCTGTAGGACAACTTATTAATGATGGCTATCTAGTTCACTTTTCTTCCTCTGGTTGTGTCATACAGGGGCGACAAACTGGGAAGGTGATCACGACAGGGAGTAAACATGGGCGCCTATTTTTACTGGACATTGGACATCATTCCTTCTTTCCTTCTTCTAATAATTTCAAAAACTTGTGGACGGTTTGGTAAACGTCTTGGTCATGTGAACAATGCCTATTTAATTTCTTTATTTAAACTTGGTTGTTTGGACTCTACAATTGATAATAAAATGATGTCTTCTTTATCTCAATCAAAATGTGAAGCTTGTTGTTTAAGAGTCATATTTTGCCATTTTCTGTTCATAATTCTCGTGCATTAGAATCATTTGACATCATTCACACTGATGTTTGGGGCATTGCTCCTACCTTGAGTAGGGCAGGATTCAAGTACTATGTGACATTCATTGATGATCATTCCCGATATACTTGGATTTATTTCATGCGTTTAAAATCTGAAGTATTTTCTGTTTTTAAAAGATTCTATAACATGGTCCACACCCAATTTAAGAAAGATATCAAGATCCTTAGATCCGATTCTGGCGGAGAATACATGTCTCATGAATTTTCTGCTTTCCTCTCTGATAAAGGAATTCTTCATCAAAAATCTTGTCCGCACACTCCGCAGCAGAATGGAGTTGCGGAAAGAAAGAACAAACATATTCTTGAAACTGTTTGCACCCTTTTATTGGCATCCTTAGTTCCTCCTGAATTTTGGTATGATGCTGCCCAGACTGCGGATATCTGCTCAATTGTCTTCCTAGTACTGTTCTAGGCAAGACTACTCCTTACGGAGTTCTCTTTGAACATCCTCCTTCATACTCTCACTTACGTGTGTTTGGTTGTCTGTGTTTTGTTCATCTTCCACCGACTGAACGCACTAAGCTATCTCCTCAGGCTGCCAAATGTATCTTTCTTGGCTACAGTTCTAAACACAAAGGGTTCTTGTGTTATGACCGATTTGAAAAACGCATGCGAATCTCTCGAAACGTGATCTTCCTGGAACAAATTCCTTTCTTTTCCTTGTGTTTAGATCATCATCCTATTGCTGTGTCCTATTTGCCACAATTCCAGGAATCTGCTCCTGCCTCACTTGTTGTCCAGGTCTATGTCCGGCGTAACAAGGTTCCTCCTATGGTGCCTCCCTTTCCTGATCATCTCTCAGTACAGCCTACTGCTCCTACAGGTAATCATGCTTCTTCTGATAATATCCTCTCTCTGCGACGATCTAATCGTCTTTCCATTGCCCCTAACCGCTATGGCTTTCCTGCTCTCTTTTCATCCTTAGATAGTGCTCCTATACCCACTTCATATTCACAGGCCTCGAAGATTGCTTACTGGCAGGATGCTATGAATAAGGAATTACTCGCTCTCGAAGCAAATTAGACATGGGACTTGGTACCAGCTCTTAAAGGAGCCTCTATGATTGGCAGTAAATGGATCTACTCTATCAAAGTTCACTCCGATGGGAGTCTTGATCGCTACAAAGCCCGATTGGTTGTGCAGGGATATAAATAGGAGTATGGAATTGACTATGAGAAGACATTTGCACTAGTAGCTAAAATGACCACAGTCCGTACTCTCCTCTATGTCGTTGCAGCCCGCAACTGGCCTCTGTGGCAAATGGATGTAAAAAATGCCTTTCTCCATGGGGATTTGCGAGAAACTTTTACTTAAAGCCTCCTCCAGTATATGCCTGTCCTCATAAGCATGTTTGTAAGTTGCGGAAATCTTTGTATGGACTTAAGCAAGCTCCCAGGGCTTGGTTCGATAAGTTTCGGGCTGCAATTCTTCAAGCAGGATTTCGTCAGACTGTCAGAGTCATTCGGATAGCTCACTCTTTCTTAGATGGACATCGAAGGGCTACACGTTCCTGTTAGTATATGTTGATGATATGATTATCAGTGGTAATGATAGTGCTAGCATTACGGAACTCAAACATCATCTCACTCGTCACTTCAGAATGAAGGATCTTGGTCCTCTCACCTACTTTCTGGGGCTGGAGTTCTTGCATAACAAATCTGGCATTCGGGTTCATCAGCGGAAATATGCTATAGATTTAATCACTTCGGCAAGACTCGATGATGCTCACACTTTTGGTACACGTATGGAGTTGAACAACAAGATCAGTGCGGATGATGGCCCTCCACTGGATGATCCCTCTGTTTTCCGGAGGATAGTTGGTAGTTTGCTCTACTTAACTATGACTAGGCCGGATATTTCTCATGCCGTTCATACGGTTAGACAGTTTGTGAGCAATCTTCACAAACCTCACCTTGTTGCTACCTTGTGCATACTCCGCTATGTCAAAGGCACCCTTAATCATGGTCTCTTTTACTCTTCGGTCGCTTGTCTGCACTTATTTGCTTATGCAGATGCTGACTAGGCTAGTTGCCCCGATTCTCGGCGCTCTACCACTGGTTGGTGTATGCTTCTTTGGGAATCTTTGATTTCATGGAAGTGCAAGAAAACCACAGTTTCAAAATCGTCTGCTGAGGCAGAATATCGGGCCATGTCATCTGCGAGTGCTGAAATCATATGGCTACGTCTTCTCTGTGAGTTCGGTGTCACTGTTGGTAGCTCTACACCTCTTCATGGGGACAACACCAGTGCTATCCGAATTGCAAACAATCCGATCTTTCATGAAAGAACAAAGCATATTGAGATTGATTGCCACTTCATCCGTCGGCATGTTGTTACTGAGAAGATAACTCTGCCACATGTCTTTACTCATGACCAGTTGGCAGATATCTTCACAAAAGCACTTCCCAAACCGCGCCATCATAATCTCACTAACAAATTGATGTTTTCTGCATTACCACATCAATTTGAGGGGGAGTGTAGAAGATAGTGTGGCTTTGGCCCACTTAGGCCCAGCCCACTGTATATAAAATCCCATGTGTGGGATCATTGATTAGTAGATTTTGTTGCTGATGTCTTGTTGCTAATTTCCCTGTATTACTTCCTTACATAGATTAGGAGATTCTTTCATTCCTTGATTTATTCTAAGATTGTAATCTTAACATACTTAGTGCCTTGATTAAGGTAACTATTGATTATTAAATAGAACAGTCGATGATCAATTGATCATTGAGTTTTCTCCCCATACTGTTGTCTTCTTGCTCCTCTCATCTCATCACAGATGCTCACAGAATCTTACAAAATATGCCCTGGATCTATGCTATCAGGTGCTCAACCGCTTGATCTTCTTTGACATGAAAACAAGAAGACATCTGTTGGTGAGGATCAGCCTTAAAAGATCCAAAGTTGCTTAAAAGATCAGTGGGTAAAGCCATTTATTTGACCATCACATTGCCAAACTCAAAATGTAGTGCCTTTAATTAATGCACTTGCCTAAAAGCATTGTCATCATTATCAAAACCTTCAGCTATATAAATCTTGTTTTGCCATTCTAGTCTATCCTGGGCCAACTCCTTGGATAGGTTGCACTTCTTCAAACCCATCCTTGCTATTTTCATCCATGTCCTCTTCGGCCTACCATTTTTCCTTAAGGGTCCATCAACATGCATAGTATAACTTTTTTCACATGCGCTGTTGT
The DNA here is from genome assembly GCA_028538565.1 of Umbellularia californica. Lineage (NCBI taxonomy): Eukaryota > Viridiplantae > Streptophyta > Magnoliopsida > Laurales > Lauraceae > Umbellularia > Umbellularia californica. The sequence continues at coordinate 13,031,891 of JAPQWN010000004.1, read as the reverse complement.
TGGCCTATGTTGAAAATGCCCAAATCATCATAGACTAGTTACTCTTAATTCATCACCTATTGATGCTACCTGTCACGTCCCCCGAACCCAATTAGAGAATAAACCGGATCCGGAGAGTGAATTTTAGGGCTAATTAAAAATTTTCGCCCCTTCTAACCGAAGGATTGTAAGTCCGCTGAGGATGATATATTTGAAACCTCAATTTTTAATACAACATGCAGAACTTGGTATAATATAAAACATTTCCAGATAATTATGAATCAAAGCAATAGAAGTATTTATTCTCATTGATGTTAAAGTTAAATCAATGAATAATAAATCCAACAAAGATAATTAAGTCTTAAACAATGGCCATTCCTAAACCTAGACCATTTTAAAACATTTGAATCAGTAAATAGAAAGGTCCAAACCATGAATAATAAATGAATATAAACAAGTCTAATAAGTGTCCCATGTTTGTCTCTCCCGTGCCAGGTAGGATGACGCTACTCTACGTCATCGGCACACCAGTCTCGCTCTTCCTCTACCGGTTGAGGATCTCCTCACCTGCTTGCTCCTTGTAGTACTCGGCTGTGGTGTCCGCACACCAAGTAACAAGAGTAAACGACATGTTGAGCAAGAAATAAATAATATAAAATAGCATTGTATATCATGTATCAAATAGAGTAAGGACAAGTATAGATCATATGAACACAAGGTAAAGGAACTAAGCATATAGCATGAATAAATATGACTGGAATCAACAAGAAGATATCCTAGCATCACTAGCAATGTGCACCATCCACACGTGTAAGAATGCAAGAATCAAGAGGAAGACACCTCGGGGGGTACTAGTGGCAGTCCTATCTGGATCACTGATACCAGGGGGATCCAAGCTCCCAGTTCTAGGAATAGTAGCACGGTCCAAGCCTGCTCCCAGCTATTCAACACCATGGTCGCCGTCCAAGCCAACTGCCCATCCTAATTTTCGAGTAACTGGCCCATTTATAAAACCCCCAAACTGTAGCTGGTCATGACATGCAAATCCTCCCCACAATGGATCCTACCGTGGTCGGATAATAATAATGGTGTGGTGTTGACATGGGACAATCAAGACAGGTCTGGCTAGTCAAGATACACGGCACGAGCGTAGGGACTATTCCATTCGAGCCAAGATGCAAGACAAGTCCAAATCACCAAATAACCCCCGTGTCCTAGCCACACGTGTTTATCAAGTACAAGATACAGGGTCCTAAAGTACACTTTAAGTCAGGTTCAAATCCTAGTTCTACAAGGATTTATGTTTCATAATTAATTAGGTATTTTATGCCAAGTGAGTGTACAATAAGACGAGATCAACGTACATGATTACAAATCAAGGAAGAAGTTACAATCCAATCCTACGCAAAGGTTGCCATCCATGTTCCGTGCATGACTTAACGGAGTAGGTGTGGAAATTGAGCCAACGATGCTTCTAGGAATGAATCCTTGGTGTACAATCATGTTTGACATCAATTGAATCGATTCCATATGCATTCGGTTAAATCATTCGTAATTCACGAACACCTAGACAACCACCGAAGCACACCAAGCCACGTGCTTCGATATCATTCCCATTACTCATCATGTGAGAGAAAGTTCAAGGGATCCAACACCTAAGGCACAAACCTAAGTTCACAGTCCCTTTTCCGAAAGGACAGGGTTTGAATCATTAATCCACATATCTTCCTTATTACCCCATCACTAATCAATATGACAACTGAACCATCAGATTTTACGTCTCGAGGGCTTTCCAATGATATTTAGAACATAGAAATCCAACGGTCGGATTAAAAGTTACGAATATTCGAAGTTGTCAAATTCTGACACATTACACCGTCCGATCGATTGGACAGGAAGTTCGATCGATCCGACAAGGTCATTCGATCTATCGGATCTTGGACACCTCCCAATTAGCTGCAGTTGTCCTCTGTCCGATCAATCAGACAGTGTCTGATCAATCGGGCAGCGGACGACTCCCAGTTACCTGCAGTTGTCCTCAGTCCGATCAATCAAATAGGATGTCCGATTGATCGGGCAGCGGACTGTTGGGAAGTCCCACATCCCACATCGCCTAAGTAATAGGCTTGTCATGTCTTAATATACCCGTTTGGGCCTTCCACCTATTAGCTTAAGCTTTTGGGTTGGTATATGGTTTTTTACATGTTATCAGAGAGGATTCCGATCCCGTTGTTCTTGTGTAGTCCACGTTGACGTCATTCTTGTGTAGCCCACATGACAGACCCGTCCATGAAATCTGTTGGGCCTTCACATGAGGGGGAGTGTTGGGAAGTCCCACATCCCACATCACCTACGTAATAGGCTTGTCATATCTTAATATACCTGTATGGGCCTTCCACCTATTAGCTTAAGCTTTTGGGTTGGTATATGGTTTTTTACACAGATGACTCCCAGTTAAGGGATACTGTTCCTTGTCCGGTCGATTGGACAGACTATCCGATCGGTCGGGCTGCTAACAGTAAACCCCGATTTGGGTTTTTACCCCCGTCTTCCTCTGGCCATTCCAAGGCTAAACCTAAATAAACCGAGCCTCCATGCTCTCCCTTCAATTACATTCATCATCTAACAATCCATTAAATCCAGTTCTGCCACAAATTAGATCCAATTACAATTAATCTAACCTAACATGAAATCCAAAATCCATATCCTTAACAAACTTGGATTTATGGTAGACTAACAATAACATCATGAAATCAATGAGCAAACATATATACACAAATTAACATTGTTTGAATTCTTGCCTTTGTGCAAGAAGAAGGAAGAAAATTGGGGAAACTTGAGGAGGAGAAGTCTTCTACGCAAAACCCCAAATCTACCCGCTCAAACGCAACCTAGAACGCGGAAGAGAAGAAAAGGAAGAAGATCATGAATAAACCTAAATCTAAACAGAAAGTAAGTGGTTAGGGAAGATGAGAGTGGGGAAAACTTACCAAGTTGAATCAATGGAGTGAGGAGATCGAGAGAAAGGAGATAAGCGGGTCAGATTGTCGAAGAGGACCTCTTTTGGCTGAGTTCTGAAGCTTGAGAAGATGAGAGGGAGATGAGACTGCTGGTTCTCTTTTGTTGCAGAGATTGAAAGAGGTTTAGGGCTAATCTCTGATTAAAGAGGATGGGGAGAGGAAAAGACTAATTCACCCCCTTTAAGTGGTTTCGGTGAAAGAATGGACTACTTTAAGGGTTTCTGGTTGGCAGATCGCGACGAGCCGAGAGACAAGATCGATTAGCGCAACAAAACCTTTCCAACGAACCCAAAATCATGGAGATTGAAATTTTTTCGGAACAACACTCAATTTTACCTAAATTGCAAACTACCACCGCTAGGGTCAAACGCGCTCGGAATCACATGAAGGTTTGCAAACACTATTTTAACAATAAAAGAAACTCTCTGATGGTCTAAACCCACCTAACATCTAACAATGCAATTAATTATAATAATACAAAATAAATGGGTCAACAGGCCCGCTAATGGGTCAAACTAAAGCAGTAAGGTTGGGGACCTTACACTATCCTTAAATGCTCCTGAATGCACTCATTTCTGATTCAATATATTTTCAAATTTTACCATACATCCATCCCAGCATTCTCATCTTTGCTAACTCATTCTTTGCATGTGTTGTTTTCTAATGGGACAACATTATTCTCCATTGATCATAGCTGGTCTAATCGATGTTTTGTTTTAGTTTTTCCCTTACATTCTTGTTGGTATGCGCCGATCACAAAGCACTCTAGAAGCAAATCTCCACTTTAACCATTCAACACTTATCCCATATTCAACATCATCCTCAATCTCTCCATCTTAATTATATAGAGCTAAGGTATCGGAAGGGATAACTTTGTGGCATCTCCTAAATTCGTATGGGAGTTGCATCTTTTTGCACATTCCCACTGAAGTTGCACATTGTATGGAAATAGTGGATCAAATTGTGACAGACATAAAAAACTCGTAGGAAAGTTAAAGTGATCGTGGGAATCCAATTGTGGTCGGCTACCCAGATGGTGATTGGCCTGGTTCTATAGATGATAGGTGCTCCGTTTTTGAATAATGCACAGTTGTTGGAGGTAATCTGGTTACATGGAAGACAATGTAGTAAGCTAGCACAATCTGTAGAGATACAAAAGGCCTACAAGGCTTCCAAGCGCAAGATCAAGGTATTCAGGCTTGACTCACAAGCTCATATAGCAATGCAAGCCAGATCCATGATCAGCCGACCTATTGGCTAAGAAGTTTCAGCGAAGGCCACTGAAGCCCATTAAAAAGGGGATTTCCAGAATGTACCTGATTTCTAAATCAAGCCTCCGATCATTAGTAATAGCTAAAAGCTAGGGATAATATGAGAGTAATTACAAAGTTTTATTTTATTTGATTTAAAGTTTATTTTAATTAGAATTGTTTCCAAGAATAGAATTAGGAAAGCAATAGACTAAAGGATTGTAATCCCTTACATTCAAGAAGTTGATTGATTAATAAAATTTCTCCAGATTTTCTTGTCATGGTTTGTCTTTGGTGTGAGGCCAAGATGTTTTAAATCCTATCGATCCCTGTCCTTAAGCCTTTGGCCTGGAGAACAGTCCTTTGGCTATTCTTCCCTACACGCGCTGCGTCAATTGGTATCAGAGTCGAAGATCCGTCGCTAGGATTGCCGTTCATATCACTGATCTGAGGTAACTTGGTATCCTATCTCTCTATTTCATTATTTTATCATCATTCATCATCACCCATCATTATCATCACCATCAGGCCATCCATCCACTATCATGCCCCATCATCATTCATCCACCCACTATCCAGCCACATCCGTACTCCTAACTCACTTTATTGTGCCAGGGGTTATTGACAGGATGCATTGGCCAATTGAGAAGCTGCCTAAACCATATAAAGTCACATGGTCTAATGGTTCTATCATTCTTATGACTCAACATATGGCTGCTTTTTCTTTTTCTTTTTTTTTCAAGATTGGTGGTTGTGAAGACAATATTTGGTGTGATGTAATCCATATGAATATTGCTCATATTCTTCTTGGACGACCATGACTTTTGTATCATGAAGTGCAACATGACATAGAAGAATATATATTCTTTCTCGTGTAAGCAATGATGGGTTTCCCTCGTTCCATTGTAACCGACAACATCCTCGTCTACATTATCACCTTCAATTGAAAAGCAAAGGAAGAGCAAAACGAAGAAACATATATCAAGGCTGACATTGAGAAGCAAGATCAAAGAATAGAAGACGTCATGGCAAAGTCATATGAGTCATCATGTAGCTCTCCCAAAATGAATGATACTTTTGAAGAATTAGAAGACTAGGGGCCCGAATTTCTTTCCGTGGACAGTGGTTCAAAAGATGCAATCAGCAAAGGAATTAGAGGCAAACATTGAAAATTTAGCTATGGTTACAAAGGAGACTGACTAACCGATGGATCTAATAATAAGCTCACTTCCAAAAAAGCCAGTTAAATCTTTGGAAGAAAAATATACATTATTCAAGAGGTTGCGAAGGAAGATTAAATCATTGAGATTCCTCATATTGATTTCATCTTCGGGGATCAACCAATGATATTCAACAGTATGATCTACAAGTACAAATTCATGAATTGAAGCATCTAATGTTCATATCACACATCTGAGCTAAATGCAAACATTAGAGGAAGAAACACCGCCAATCTACTTCTAAGTGGAGGAAAAGATTGAATCAAGCTTCCAAAGCTATATAAAGAGTATGAAGACCAACAAGAGAATTATAATTTTTTGTGATTAATCTTCGATCCAGGAGGACATTTACCGAACTCGAGGACTGATGTAGGCCAGATCCATAGTCGGCCAATCCATTGGGCCCTGCCCAAAAGTTTCAATAGAAGGCCTAAAAGCCCACTGAAGCCCACTAAAATGAGGATTTCTAGAACGTGCCTTATTTTTAAATCAAGCCTCCGAATATTTGTAAGAGCTAAAATCTAGGGATAATTTTGGGAGTAATTAGAAAGTTTTATTTGATTTGATTTTGAGTTTATTTTAATTAGAGTTGTTTCCAAGAATATAATTAGGAAAGCAATAGACTAAAGGATTGTAATCTTCATTTGAGAAGTTGACTGATTAATAAAGTTTCTCTAGATTTTCTCTTGGTGGTTTGTCTTTCGTATTCGACGGGACCAAGGCATTTTGGATCCTATGGATCCCTATCCCTAAAGCCTTTGGCTTGAAGAATAGTTGACGCTTGGGAGTATTTGGAACTAATGTCATCATAGAGGCTGGAATTATCTACACAACAATTGTGAGATCTAAGAACTAGGTGGTGAGTGGACATTTACACAAAAGGACCTTTTTTGATGTATAGTTTGTTTTAGTTGCTTTTTTCTTTGCTGTTCGATAGTGGGTTTTTTTTTTTTTGGTGGAATAAACTTTACATGTTATAAGAAAAAAAAAAGAAAAGAAAAGAAATCAAGTTCAAAGTATTTTAAGCAAGTTGGGAATGATTGATATCTACACACCAACTTGAGGGGCAGTGTTAAAGTGCTTGAATATTATTTAATTTTTATGTAATCACGGTCATGTAAACTGAAGCAGGGCTGTGATGGTAGTAGCTATAGAAATCTGTATGAAATCTCTGAACTGCAGCTACCTGCAAGAACTAAGAGTTGCAGATGGTACTTGGTTTCTTCACAAAAGCATGTGGCCCACCTTGATAGAGGATTTCATGAACCTGACTCCTGAGTGTGCAATAGCTAAGGCCCTATGATAAGGCTTCACTGCATAAACCCTATGATGAAATTTTATTCTTCAAATCACGGAACTGTGTCATGCCCCGGAGTCCCACATCGACTATAGAGAGGAAAGTGAATGGGGTTATATGTAGAGCTTACACCCTTACCTTGCATGAGGCCTTTTGATGGGTTGAGGCCCATCAGAAGCAAAACCGTGAGGCAAGATTGGATGCGCTTGGGCCAGGTCCTCTGGTCAAGTAGCCCATGAGCTAAAGCGGACAATATCATGCATGTGTGAAGGGTGGGGCGTTACAACTGGGTTCATTCTCTCTTTACAAGGAAAAGAACAGAAAAAGAAAAGCCTAATAAATCTGAACCATTGGATAATGCCAAGGGACAAAATGCTATTCTAAATAATTTTCTAATGAAGAGTCCCTATCACAATTAATTACTGATCAATTAAATATGTAAATAAATAAAGGTGTTTATAGGTAAGTAGGCTTTGTCGTTAGCCTTGGATATCTGATGCCAACTGTGAAATTTCAAGATCTGGCTCTAAATTTGGGCCATGGACCTAGCTGGCTAAGCCCTAATAGTCTGCATCAGTAAATATGTAAAGACAGGCCCTTTGCCACGATTTTGTAAGACAGGATGGTTTTTTTTTCTTTTTAGGTGCACAGCCCCAGTTTGGGCTTTGTTCAGATTGTTTTCTTCCTCCAATATCTCCAGAATAGGCGAGGCTGGGGAACACCTGTTCTTAATTTAGTTCTTCTGCAGGAAGGACTAGAAAATGTACTTCATTTTGGGATGGTTACTGCAAATGTAGATTGATCCTAGAAGTAGGGCATTTCAAAGGCATATTTCTGTTGACAAGAATCATTTAGTTCCTGCAATTAGGACGCAACCCTAAAAGCTAGGTAAGAGATTTTCCCCCCTACTAGTTGAAACCAGCTCCTCTCTCATTGTCGAAAAGATTAGGAACCACTGGATTCTTCTTTGCAAAAACTATCCTCAAGAGGCCCTTAGTCTGGAACCGTTATGTTCCATATCGCGCAGGTCATTTACTTTCCAATGGTCCCTAAATGGCATGGTGATCTTTTTTTCTTTGTTATGGTCAAGGGATTGAGTCTTAGCTGATTTGATTCAGATCTTCTTGAGAACCATGCACATGCCAGGTTTTCAAATTGATAGAAGTCATCTCTTTTTTTGCTTTAATGTGAACTTCAGAAACCTTTGAACAATCTAGCATAACATTCTACAGTTGTGTTAAGAGTACGATAAACCACGAATATATAATCCTTTCCACTGACTCCTAAGTCACCAGTGATTATCTAGTTTTCATGATTTTACTTAATTGCATTTACTTTTTCTTAATGGCATGCATACACAACTAATTTCTTTACTGAAACTTTGAACAATAGGGGCTTGTTTTACTAATCAAAAAAGAAAAAAAGAAAAACAGGAAAGTGCTTATTTTAGTTTTGTCAAGAAGTGGCTGATTTTCGGTTTCTTTTTCTCTCTCATTTTTCTTTTGGAAATCTACAATGGACTGAAAATTTTGTTCTTGTCTACTCAGTAGTGAGCAAATAGCCCCTGAGGTGAAGCAAGGTGTTCTCTCATCGTTTCCACATTATGGGCATTCAGGAATAGTTGAATCTGCACGAGAGCTATTTATGCAGGTTGATGGGCTACCAGCATGTAAAGGTTAGATTTTAAACACTAGTGTCTTGTTGTTGAACCTTTATGTATCATATTTCCATTTAAACCCACATGATTTTGCTAACCTTTTTTAATTGGTAATGAACTGAACCCCTGCAACCTTTTGACAGTGAGCACCTTTCAATTGTGCTGTTCTCATGTTGTTGCTTTCAATTTTTGTAGGGAATGAAGTGATTTCCAGTTTGATTTTATATGTAGTTTTTCTATTATTAACCAAACCAAACCAAACCAAGCCTTTTCCCACTAGGTGGGGTCGGCTATATGGATTTGACGACGCCAATCAAATCTGTTTAGGGCCATGTCCTCCGTTAGATCCATATAGGCAAGGTCATGTTTAATAGTTTCTTTCCAACTTCTCTTGGGTCTCCCTCTCCCTCTCCTACTCCTGGCAATCTCTATGCCTTCACACCTTTTAACAGGTGCTTCCATTGGACGTCTTCTAACATGGCCAAACCATCTTAGTCGATTTTCTCTCATTTTATCTCCAATCGGTGCTATTCCTACTTTGCCCCTAATCTCCTCATTCCTAATCCTATCTCTCCTTGTGATCCCGCACATCCATCTTAGCATTCTCATCTCCGCAACTTCCATCTTCTTAACATGATTATGCTTTACTGCCCAACACTCTGATCCATATAACAATGCTGGTCTTACCGCCACCTTATAATACTTTCCTTTAACCCTGAGGGGGACTTTCCGATCACACAAGACCCCCGAAGCACTCCTCCATTTGGTCCACCCGGCCTGAATCCTGTGACTTACATCAGTATCAATCCCTCCATCCTGTTGCACCATCGATCCAAGGTACCTAAAGTTTTCTTTCTCTACAATCTTTTGTGTGCCTAAACTTACTTCTATGTTACCAAGTGTCCTACTTTGGCTAAACTTGCACTCCATATATTCCGTCTTGCATCGACTTAGCCTAAACCCTTTTGTCTCTAACGTTTTCCGCCATACTTCTAGCTTAGCATTCACTCCTTCTCTCGTCTCATCTACTAAAACAATGTCATCTGCAAATAGCATACACCACGGCACCTCATCCTGAATATGTCTTGTAATCTCATCGATAACTAGGGCAAACAAGTACGGGTTGCACCTCATTCTGTCTTGTAGTTTTTCTATTATTACACGAGCAAAATATATATATATATATATATAGGGAGATGCTCCTATGAGAGATATCTCTCACCTTATATGAGAGATAGTAAATAGATGACTGCTTCAATGGACAGCACCTTGCTGAACATTTCCTTTATTCATTACTTTCTCTCCTGCTGCTGCATGGGATCTGGCGCACTAGGCTTGATTCCTTAGTTTCCTTCTTCCTCTAATACTCCCTCTTCTCCTGTATTCATCTGCCTTTTTTTTTTCCATATGGGGTCATTTGCCATTTACACATGGGATATGAAAGTATTTTTTACATATGCAAATGTTACATATGTGAAACACATGACCATATTTGTCAACATCATTTTCAGATCAATAAATAAGTACATCCAATGGTTTTGGATACATTTTCCACAAATTTCTCTAAATCCATGAACATTTAAGATTAAAAAAAAAAAAGAAATTTCTTGATGCCTATCAATAATAAGAGAATATTGAATGGCTAGGACTCGGATCGTGAATCCAGGCCCACAAAAGTCCAGAAATTAGGTCTATAGGTTGGGAATTTTTGGACTTTTTTTCACAGTATCTCACAACCTATGAACATTTAAGATATGAAATTCAACATTGTAGGATTTATTAGATCAATAAAGATGAACGGCTTGGACCATGAATTTGGGCACACAGAAGTGCCAAAAAAAAAAGTGATCCCAACCTGCAACTTGTTTGGGTGTTACAATCTGGACCACCACTTGGCTACAGTTACATATATAACTGTTTACCACCACCTCAACTCTGTAAATGGGAGGCTGAAAATGGCCTCACTTGCACCATTTACACACCTTATTTAAGCATCATATTCGAAAATGAGCGCAAACAAATTTGATGGTGCATAACCATTATGTAAATGAGTGCAAACCAATGACCCCTTAGTGACATTTTGAAACTATTTCTTATCATACTACTGACTTTGACAACTTTATGGTCAAGGTGGAGATCCTCATAGAAAAAGGATGCCACTTGGCATGGAGTGATTTAATAAGGGCTTGTGGCATATTTTGTTTGATTATCTGGAGAGATCTTGAAGGTGTTTTTGCTCTCCTCTCAACTAAAATTTTAAAACAATTAAACATCAGAAAGGAGTATTCTATATCTCTGTATTTAACGGATATGTTCGCATGATTTCTTTGGTTGTTCTGGTTGTATACAATGAGACCAGCACCATCATGAATTTATGATATCGGTTATCGGATGGAAGATGAAGAGGTGAAGAAGCTGCATGCATTCTTCCTCTGGGGTTGCTGCCCCAAACATATTTTTCATATAGACAGGTCCAAATTTCATTTTAAACAAATCTGTCAATATTGTTATTTTTGTAGAAAGATGCTAGAGATCAGGTGGGGGAATATTTTTCTATGATTTGGACAAAATTGGGATGTTTTTTCATATTTGAACATGTTTTTAAAATAAAGGCTGTCACATACATTTGTGGCAGTCACCTTTACCATATGTGTTTATAAAGGTCCAAAGCATAATACATAGACACATAATAGAATGGAAGTATGTTATATATCACAATATATTATATTAAAAATTTTATTTACATTCTCAAAAAACTGTTTAAATTGGTGATTTTCAGAACTTTCATTTTCTAGATTTTCTTTTTACAAAATAGCTTTCAAAATAAAAGGGTGAACAAAACAAAACTTTAAAATGGTTCAGTTCTTCCTCAGAGCTTCCGTTTTGCAACGCAAAAACAAATTATCAAGGGGTTAGATCTCCATCCTCCTCTATATTCATCTTGGTTGCCAAGTTCCATTTTGAAATCCCATTTATTCATCTTACATAAAAATAAACAAGATAAATTAATCCCAACCATTGCAATACTCCTAAATAAGTAACGGAAGGAAGGAGAGACTTGTGCAAAGCATGCGCATGTGCAATATTGACACTACTGTGTGCTGGTCGCCTGGTTCAAATGGGCTAGAAGACCAGGCCTTGGACCTATTCTGGGTGACTACAAGGCTCAGGAGGATGTCAAGAGGCCAAAGGCTCAGTTAGTTCTCTCTTTTGATGAGGTTCAGGTCCAAAATGACAATTTCAAGAACATGAGAATGACGAGGAGTTTCAGAATTGTATTCTATTATTGTATGTCTTTATTGGAGAGAAGTGATCACTATATATAGGTATTACAACAATATCTATTCTAGTTCTAGGAAAACCACAATCCATCTAGAGATAGGAAAGCTATTAATAAACTATCTAAGATAGGAAAGCTACTAATAAAATTAACATGTAAATGTGTCAACAATCACTCTACGTGAGATATAACTAAATCTTCCATGGGCCTTGGGCCTGTTTAACACCCCCCTTCAAATTGATGCGGGAGAATCAACAAGCATCAATTTGCTAATCAAGAACTGATGACGTGGTCGTGGAAGGCCTTTAGTAAGAATATCAGCAAGTTGAAGCTCAGTGGAAACATATGGAAGACTAATGACACCGCACTTAAGTTCATCACGGATGAAGTGACAATCAACCTCGATGTGCTTAGTGCATTCATGAAAAATCGGATTTTCAGTAATCCGAATAGCACTTGTATTATATGTATAGAGTGGGGTAGCACCTTCTGCTGGAAACCCAATGTCGGAAAGGAGTCCGTGTAGCCAAAGAATTTCGGAACACGCAGCAGACATGGCTCGTTACTCAGTCTCGGTAGAAGATTTGGAAACTTTTTCATGTTTCTTGCATTTCCAAGAAATCAGACTTTCACCCAAAAACATGCACCATCCTGTTGTCGATCTTGACAAACTCACGATGGAAAAGAGTTTTGGAATACTCTTGAGAATTTATTATTTTTGTGTGTCTTTCTATGGAGATTATACATCAATATATAGGTATTTACATGCCTTTAATCCAGGCTCTAAGAAAGGAAACCTCTCTAATTACATCAATCAGTAATCTAAGTTAAGAAGGAAACTAATTACAGCAATTGTTATTCTAAGTAAAGAAGGCTCCTGCTGTCTCCAGATTTGACCCAATTCAATTCCACGTGAGATATAACAATGGGCTGATTACTGATGGACTTTGGGCCTCTAATTACTAATGGGCTTTGGGTCTATTTAACACCCCCCCTCAAATTGATGCGGGAGAATCAACAAGCATCAATTTGTCAACCAAGAACTGATGGCGTGGTCGAGGAAGCCCTTTGGTGAGAATATCAGCAATTTGAAGTTCAGTGGAGACATGTGGGAGACTGATGACATTGTTAACTACAAGATGGCTCAGGCCCAGGCCCAATATGGTGGTGTGTCAATCTCGTTGGATGTGGCCAATCCTTGTACAGCTTTCTTTCCTTCTTAAATAGATTGTAATTAGATTTGGTTAAATATTCTTTCCTTAATTAGATTGTAATTAGAAATGCTAATTGGTAGAGCTGATTTGTAGCCTTTAAATAAGGCAACTGTACTCTATATAATGGGAGAGAATCTCCAATGAAAAGGGACGATTTTACATCACAAAGTTGATTGACTTCATGCTACGTTTGTCATGGTATCAGAGCTCTGATAATTCTCTTCTCTTCTAGTCTTCTTCTTCGACTTGTTTGTCGAATCTTGGTGATAACAGTCATTGACATTCTGTCCTTGACTGTTCGTGCAAGTTAACATAGTTTTCATCAACATCTTGAAGTCTGATCACTGTGGCCCACCACAGATCAGCCCAAGTTCATCACAGACATCCCTCTATCTTGATCGACTGTTGATTTAGAGCCTTGAGGACTTGCGTTTGACTCAGCAGAGAAATCAGAGATCAGATTTAGGTTCTAAGAACCATTCTCGTCAGGAACTTGGAGTATCTCTTCAGGGGCCGACCTCTGATCAGCACGACAACATCAGTGGAGCCTCCCATCTTGGTCGACCACTCATCCTGAAATTTTTGAACATTTTTTCAGCATTTTTCGATCATCAGAGGTAGGCCATCTACCATCTCTTTTAGTTTTCCAGTTTTGTCAGATAATTTTGATCACAGCCGTACAAAATCTTGGATTGTGGATGGATTTCCATAAAACTGGTATTGCTGGAAAGAGATTTTGATACTCTCTGAAAATAGTTGATCTGATTCTACACTTGATCAACCAGTGGGGCCCACGCAGAGATTCTCCACTGTTTTTTCTGGTTGCCTAGACCATTTTTGGCTCTCTGTGTTCCCAAATTGCAGATTTTCATTACTGGTCTGTTACATATAATCTCTGATACTACCTCTCTTTGTTTTGATTCTAAATGGAGAAGTCTGAAGTTCAATTGATTCGATTTAATGGTAAAAACTATCCAGCCTGGGCCTTTCAATTTCAATTATATCTTGAGGCCAAGGAATTATGGGGATTTGTCTCTGGTTCAGACCCAAAGCCTACAGAGGATGATAAAAAGATTGCTACTTGGAATACAAAAGATGCAAAAATTAAAACATGGATTCTTGGGGCTGTGGAACCTCATCTGATTCTGAACCTCAAACCCTATACAACCGCCAAGGAGATGTGGGGTTACTTGCAGACAGTTTATTACCAAGATAATTTTGCACGACAATTTCAACTTGAGTGTGAAATTGCAGAATACAGTCAAGGCACCTCGTCCATTCAGGACTACTATTCTGGTTTTCGCAATTTGTGGAGTGAATACGATGGGATTAAATATGCGTCTGTTCCACACAATGTTCTTAAAACTATACAAGACCTTCAAGCCTCAAGTCACAGGGACCAGTTTTTGATGAAATTACGTCCTGAATATGAGACTGTTACATCGTCTCTGCTGAGCCGGAGCCCATTACCGTCTTTGGATGTTTGTTTGAATGAGCTTCTGCGAGAAGAACAACGTATTCACACAAAAGCCCATCTGGAACAACAGCACACTGCAACTTATCCTGTTGCATACTCTGCTAAAGGGAACACTCAGTCTCTTCAGACCTCTCAGTCTTCTCCGACTCCTCAGACTCGGGATATGAGCAACGTCCAATGCTACTCTTGCAAAAAGTATGGACATTGCAACACAATGCAACCAGAAATTTTGTAATTACTGCAAAAAGAAGGGACACATCATTACTGAATGTCGCCGCCGTCCACAAACTCGGACTCCCAATGCCTATGCTGCCAAGATAGACTATTCTACTGCTGATGCTGCGTCCACCTCTGTGCCTTCACAGCCTGGTTCTTCTTCCTTTGCTCTCACTCCTGAATTAGTTCAACAAATGATCGTCAATGCTTTTTCTGCACTTGGCATCACAGGTAAATCTAAATCCTCTTCTTCCATTTGGTATCTTGATTCCGGAGCATCAAATCACCTGACTCATTCCAGTGCACAACTCTCTAGCTTGACAAAATATACTGGCAATATTCATGTTCAAACCGCCGATGGCGGCCATCTTCCTATCACTGCTTTTGGAGATATTTCCAGTATCCTGCCCTTAAAGAATGTTTATCACTGTCCCCATTTAATTTCAAACCTTCTTTCAGTTGGACAACTCGTTGAAAACAATTGTAATGTTTCTTTCTCTTCCTCTGGTTGTGTTGTGCAGGACCAGATGTCAGGGAGGGAGATCGCGAGGGGGCCTAAAATTGGACGCTTATTTTCTCTTGATCTATCTAATCCAATTAGGAATAATTCAGCAAATGATTTTTGTTTTTCTGCTCAAAATAATTGCCAATTGTGGCATAGTAGGCTTGGACATCCTAATTTTAAAACCATGTCTCACATGGTTAATTCTGGATTGTTAAACTCAATAGGTTTTTCTAAGTTTGTTTCTTTTGATTGTGCTACATGTAAGTTGGGCAAAAGCAAGACTCTTCCTTTTTCTGTCTCTACTTCTAATAGCATTCAGTGTTTTGATTTAGTTCATAGCAATGTTTGGGGTATTGCCCCTCATTTGTCTCATGCTAATTATAAATATTTTGTGACATTTATTGATGATTATAGTAGATTTACATGGGTCTATTTTCTGCATTCTAAAGCTGATGTTTTTAATGTTTTCAAGATGTTTTTAGCATATGTTGAGAATCAATTTTCCACGTGCATTAAAATTTTACGCTCTGATTCGGGAGGTGAATATGTGTCTACAGAGTTTCAAACTTTTTTACAACAAAAAGGAATCATTTCTCAAAAATCTTGTCCTTATACCCCTCAGCAAAATGGGGTCGCTAAAAGGAAAAATCGGCATCTCCTTGATATTACCCGATCTCTTCTTATTGAATCCTCTGTTCCTACCCGTTTTTGGACAGAAGCTCTTAGCACTGCTGTCCACCTTATAAATCGTTTACCCTCATTTTCTTTAGAAAATGAGTCCTTTTTATCGGTTATACAAAACTACACCGTCTTATGATGATCTTAATGTTTTTGGATCGGTGTGTTTTGTACATTTACCTCCTACTGAGCGTAACAAATTTACTGCCCAATCCACCAAATGCGCATTTCTAGGATATGCTAGCAACCAAAAGGGGTTTCTTTGTTATGATCCTCACCTATGGCGCATTCGTACCTCCCGTAATGTTGTCTTTTTCGAAACTCAATATTTTTCCAAAAACATCTTGATTCTGTAGCATCCTCATCTGTGGTTTCCTTCCCTGGTTTTTCGGACAAAACTCCATTTGTTAAATTTAATCCTAATTTCTTTTATCAAAGACGAAATAAAGCTGTGACCACACATGGTCCCCCTACCGATCCCCCAACTGCATCTGGTCCCCCTGAAGACCCTCCATTACATCGTTCATCTCGGATTTCAGTACCTCCAACGCATTATGGATTTACCCACACTTCCTTGATGGCCATCATGTCGTCTACTTCTATTCCGAACTCATATTCTCAGGCTGTGCAGCATGAGTGTTGGAATCACGCTATGCAGGATGAATTGGATGCTCTTGCACAAAATCATACATGGGATGTGGTTCCGTGTCCTCCTTCTGTTAAGCCAATCGGTTGCAAGTGGATCTACTCTATCAAGCTCAATCTTGATGGGACTCTGGCTAGATACAAGGCGCGTCTTGTCGCCCTGGTAATCGGCAGGAATATGGTATTGATTATGACGAGACTTTTGCTCCTGTAGCAAAAATGACAACTGTTAGGACTATTCTTGCCATTGCAGCATCAAAATCCTGGCCTCTCTACCAGATGGATGTTAAGAATGCATTTCTTCATGGTGATTTCAAAGAAGATGTTTATATGCGCCTTCCTCAGGGGGTTTCATCGATCATCCCGGGTGCTGTTGCCAAACTAAGGCGTTCTCTTTATGGTCTCAAACAAGCCCCCCGGGCATGGTTTGAAAAGTTCCAACATGCTCTTAGCCACTTGGGTTTTCATCCTAGTCCATATGATCCATCCATGTTCCTTCATCGTGCTTCTACAGGGATCACTATTCTTCTGGTTTATGTGGATGACATCATCATTACAGGTACCGATGCAGATATGATTCAACAACTTCAGGCCTCTCTTCATCAATCTTTCCACATGAAAGATCTCGGCCCTCTACACTATTTTTTAGGACTTGAAGTTCATCAATCTGAAAAAGGCATCGTACTCCATCAACATAAATATGTTCTTGAATTAATTGAAATGGCTGGTCTTCAAGGCTCTGCTCCCGTCGATACTCCTGTAGAAGTCAATGTTAAACTTTAGCAAGACAGTGGGGATCCTCTCTCTGATCCTACCCTCTATCGTCGCCTCGTTGGTACCTTGATCTACTTGACGATAACTCGTCCTGATATTTCTTATGCAGTCAATTTAGTCAGCCAATTCATGACTGATCCTAGACATCTTCATTTGGCCGCAGTCCGACGTATTATTAAATACCTCATTCGGACACCAACCCGTGGATTATTTTATCCGACCCACCAATATGGTGGTGTGTCAATCTCGTTGGATGTGGCCAATCCTTGTACAGCTTTCTTTCCTTCTTAAATAGATTGTAATTAGATTTGGTTAAATATTCTTTCCTTAATTAGATTGTAATTAGAATAGCTAATTGGTAGAGCTGATTTGTAGCCTTTAAATAAGGCAACTGTACTCTATATAATGGGAGAGAATCTCCAATGAAAAGGGACGATTTTACATCACAAAGTTGATTGACTTCATGCTACGTTTGTCAGACATCACGTTTAAGCTCATCACGTATGAAGTGACAATCAACCTCGATATGTTTAGTGTGTTCATGAAAAATCGGATTTTCAGTAATCCGAATTGCACTTGTATTATACGCATAGAGTGGGGTAACTCCTTTTGCTGGAAAACCAATGTCAGAAAGCAAACCACAGAGCCGAAGAATTTCAGAGCAGGCAGCAGACATGGCGCGGTACTCGGCCTCGGTATAGGATTTTGAAACTTTGTCATGTTTCTTGCATTTCTAAGAAATGAGACTATTACCTAAAAACATGTACCAGCCGGTCATCGATTTGCGAGTATCCGGACAACCAGCCCAATCAGCATTGGAATAAGCTTTGAGAGATAGAGGATTGTTGGATGGAAAAAACAACCCACGAGTCGGTGTACGAATAAGGTACCGAATGATGTGGCGAACAGCAGCTAGATGAAGGTGACGAGGAGCAGTCATGAACTGACTCATCAGGTTTATCGCATAAGAGATATCAGGACGAGTGATCGTGAGGTAGATCAAGCTGCCAACTAACTGGCGATAAGTAGTAGGATCGGAGAGAAGATCACCTTCCTTGCGACTAAGTTTGACATTCAGTTCAACCGGCGTATCAACAGGAGCTGAAGCCTAGGAAGCACGGATACATAAAATAGGGTCCCGTATCCGTATCCCGGACGTATCGGACACGGATACGCCCGGATACGCCCTGGATACGTATCGGATACGCCCAATACGTATCCAGAATTTTTTTTTATTTAAATGGTTGGATACGTGGGGGACACGTGCGGGACACGTGCGGGACACGCACGGGACACGCACGTGTCCCCCACGTATCCCGTTTTAAGTACCCTTTTAAAAGGGATGGGGTCGATGGAGTCATTTTCGAAAGACCTAAGCTCTGGGAGACTGAGAAAGAAAAAAAAAAGAAGAAGAAGAGGGGAAGGAAAATCCTCGTCGTCGCCTCGTCGTCACCGTCGCCTCGTCGTCGCCGTCCCTTTCTCCTTTCTGCTGTCGCCTTGCTGAAACTTTTGGTGCTGCTGTCGTCGTGCTGAAGCTGCCGGAAGTCAAACCCTGCTGCCGTCGCCGTGCTCCTGTCTCCGTGCTGCCGTCGCCGTGCTGCTGTCGCCGTGCTGCCGTCGCCGTGCTGCTGTCGCCGTGCTCCTGCTGTCGCCGTGCTCCTGCTGTCGCTGTGCTGCAACTGTGCTGTGTCGTTTCATCTCCACCTTCAGGTTCTTTTCTCTTCTTTCTTTCCTTTTGTTTCTTTCTTTCTCTTCATCTGTATTGTTGATTTTTGTTGGGGTTGATGTTGGTTATTCTAATCTAGGGTTTTTTTTTTTTCCTTCCCCCTTCAATCATTTGGATTTTAGGGTTTTTTTTTTTTTTTTTTACTGATTTCTGTCTTTGCTTTCGATTGGATGTGGCTGCTGCAATTTTCTTTTTTTTTTGTTTGCTGCTTCTGCTATGCATGTGGCTGTGTATTTGCTCTTTTTTTCTTTGGCTGTGGCTCTGGCTGTGTATTGTAGGCTAGCTCCTGTTGTTGCTGAATGGGATATATGCTTCTTTTGTTGCTGTTGACTAATATATGCTGTTATTGAGGAGAGGAAAACAATTGACTAATATATGCTGCTGTTGTGGCTTCTTTTTTGGATATATGCTGCTGCTACTTCTGTTGCTCTTTTTTTTTTTTTTTTTTGCTGTTTACTGCTTCTGCCACTTCTGTTGCTCTTTTTTTTTTTTTTTTTTGTTTACTGCTCTTCTTTTTTTCTTAATGCTATGCAGCTGCTGCTGTTTCTTTTTTTTTTTTTTTTTTCTTGATGCTATGCTGCTGCTGCTGTTGCTGTTTCTTTTCTTTCTTTTTTTTCTTTTTTTTTTTCTTGATGCTATATATTGCTGCTGCTGGTTTTTTTCTTTTTTTCTTAATGCCATGATTTTAGGTGGCCTAATGGGGCCAATTTTTTGGTGTTTCCAGAAGTTTACTGTAATGGCTTCTAGTACCGGTGGTAGTGCTAGTGCGTCTTCTCCAGCTATTGAATTAGAAGACGCTCACAACCCTCTTTGGAGGTATGTGACAAAACAACAAAAACTTGGTGAAGGAGGGGGAAATGTGTCATGGCAATGCAATTTTTGCCATCAAACCAAGAAAAGCTCATACACAAGGGTGAGGGCTCATTTGATACATGAGCCCGGTCATGCTGTTGCATTCTGTCCAAAAGTTAAGAGCAGTGATATTGCGGAGATGAAAAAGTTAGAGGACGAATGCAATGAGAGATTGAGGAAAAATGCACCCAAGAAAGTACCATTGCCAACTTCTAGTGTGGATTATGAATCCAAAAAAAGGAAGTTGAGTGGAAGTGGAAGTTGGAGTACAAGTGACACTAATACGGCTATTGGGAAGTCATTTAACTTGAAGTTGCGTGACCAAATGGATGCGGAGATTGCTAGGATGTTTTATGCATCGGGCTTACCATTTCATCTAGCAAGGAGCCCTTATTATGTGAGTTGTATCCAATTTGCCGCAAACAATGCTCTTGCGGGCTATGTGCCACCGGGGTATAATAAGCTAAGGACAAGTCTACTCCAACAAGAAAGGGCTCATGTTGATAGATTGCTACAACCAATTAAAGGCACATGGAAAGAAAAGGGTGTAAGCATTGTGAGTGATGGATGGAGTGACTCACAAAGGAGGCCCTTGATTAATTTTATGGCGGTGACGGAAAGTGGGCCTATGTTCCTTAAAGCAGTGGATTGTACCGGTGAAATTAAAGATAAATACTTCATTTATGGGCTGTTGAAAGAAGTGATAGAAGAGGTCGGTCCCCAAAATGTGATTCAAGTGATAACTGATAATGCTAAGAATTGTGCGGGTGCAGGGCATCTCATTGAAGCACAATTTGAAAATATTGTTTGGACACCATGTGTGGTTCATACACTCAACCTTGCCTTGCAAAACATTTGTATGGCAAAGAATATTGAAAACAATGTACTAACATATGAAGAGTGTCGTTGGATCACGGACTTGGCCGAGGATGTTGTTTTTGTTAAGAACTTTATCATGAATCACTCCATGAGATTGGCTATTTTTAATGAATTTGTCCCTTTGAAGTTGCTTTCGGTTGCAATTACACGTTTTGCTTCGGTCCTTGTTATGCTTAAGAGATTCAAGCTCATAAAAGGTAGTCTTCAAGCTATGGTTATTAGTGAAAGGTGGAATTCCTACAGAGAGGATGATAAGGAGAGAGCCAAGGCTGTGAAAGATTTTGTGTTAGATGACCTTTGGTGGGACAAAATGACTTACATACTTTCTTTTACGGCTCCTATATATGATATGCTAAGGGTTTGTGACACGGATAGGCCTTGTCTTCACTTGGTGTATGACATGTGGGATACCATGATAGAAAAAGTGAAGGGTGCAATATATAGGCATGAAGGAAAGAGACTTGATGAGGCATCTACCTTTTATGAAGTGGTGCATAAAATTCTTGTGGATCGTTGGAACAAGAACAACACTCCTCTCCATTGCTTAGCTCATTCACTAAATCCAAGGTGACTTCTAGTCTTGAACTTTTTTTTCTCACTCTTAGTCTTAAACTCTTTTTTTTCTCCCTCTTAGTCTTGACTTCTAGTCTTGAACTTATCCTTAATTCTTTTTTTTTCCTATTCAAGGTACTATAGCGAGCATTGGCTTCATGAGGATCCTAGTCGAGTTGCTCCACATAGAGATATGGAGGTTGCTAGAGAAAGAATGAAAATCCTTAAAAAATATTTTCCTAATTTGGAGGAGCGCAAAATAGTAATCACACAATTTGCTGATTTCTCTAGCAAGTCAGGAGAGTTTGCGGATATTGATTCCATTCGTGATCGCTATGACATGGATCCTAAAAGGTGGTGGGTCACCTATGGTGCATGTGCACCTTTGCTTCAAACTCTAGCTTTCAAGCTACTTGTGCAACCTTCCTCGTCGTCATGTGCGGAGAGGAATTGGAGTACTTATTCCTTTGTGCACTCGGTGAGAAGGAATAAGATGACACCAAAACGTGCTGAAGACTTGGTTTTCATTCATAGCAATCTTCGCCTTCTTTCAAGAAGAACTCCACAATATATGAAAGGAGAAACAAAGATGTGGGATATTGCTGGAGATGCCTTTGATTCATTTGAGGATGCCGGAGAGCTTGAGATTGCACAACTCTCCCTTGATGAACCAGAATTGGAGGCCGTGTTCTTTCGTGAAGATGGTGATGGTGGTGGATCTGGTGGTCAAGCAATTGAAGTTTAAGTAGATTTACTGTCTGTTTGTTTGGGTTGTATGTTTATGTTTTTGTAGTAATTGGTGAAACTTGGATTTTGAACTTGGAAGTATTGAATGTAATGTTTGATGATGATTGATGATGATTAAATCAATGAAAGTGCATATTTTATGGCTATTTTGATTGAAATAATGTTAGTTTTTTTTTTATTACAAAGTCATATAAAAAATATTTAAAAAAAATAAAAATTCAACGTATCCCCGGCGTATCGTATCCTACTTTTTTGAGAAATGACGTATCGGCGTATCCGACACGTATCGTATCCGTGTCCCGTATCCGTGTCCGTGCTTCATAGGCTGAAGCAGTAAGACCAGCCAAGGCAATGAGATCAATAGTGTATTTGTGCTGATTGAGAACTATGCCTTAAGGCGATTGATGAACTTCCAGACCGAGGAAATAATGTAGGGGGCCAAGATCCTTCATGTGAAATGTTTCACGAAGAGACGCTTGGTGCTTCTGAATCATGGTGGCATTAGGACAAGTAATGACTATTTCATCAACATAGATAAGGAGTACAGTGATCCCGGATGGAGCACGATGTAAAAACATAGAAGGATCATACGGGCTTGGATGAAAATCCAAGCGGAGAAGAGCAGCCTGAAATTTCTCAAACCATGCGCGAGGAGCTTGTTTCAGACCATAGAGGGAGCGACGAAGTTTGGCAACCATACTGGTCCCGGATGGGCAGCCCTGAGGTAGGCGCATATAAACAGCTTCTTTGAGATCACCATGGAGAAACGCATTTTTGACATCCATTTGATAGAGAAGACTGAGATGCAGCAACAGCAAGAATAGTGCGGACGGTGGTCATCTTGGCAACCGGAGCAAAAGTCTCATCATAATCAATGCCATATTCCTGCCGATTTCCAAGAGCGACAAGACGCGCCTTATATCGATCTAAAGAGCCATCAGATTTTAACTTGAGAGAAAATACCCACTTACAGCCAATAGGTTTGACACCCACAGGAGATGGTACAATATCCCACGTATGATTTTGCGCTAACGCATCTAATTCATCTTGCATAGCCTTGTTCCAACATGGGTCCTACACAGCCTGAGAATAGGATTGGAGAATGGAAGAGGAAGATAAAGTGGCCATTAAGGAAATATGGGAGAACCCATAACGGGCTGGTGGTACCGAAATCTGAGTGGAGCGACGCAGTGAAGAATGTCCGGATGGATCAACTGCCGGTGTTGGACCGGATGCCGGAGGAAGATCAGGAGGGGGATCCCTGGTAGGCGCTGTGTTGTTCCGTCTATGATACACAAAGCTAGGATTAAAACGAACAACTGACGGGTCGTCAGAAAAACCAGGTAATGACACAAAATAGGAGTCAGGAGGATCAATGTGCTTTTGAAAAAAATACTGATGTTCAAAGAAAATGACATTCCTAGAGGTACGGAAACGACGAATGTGAGGATCATAACAAAGGAACCCTTTCTGGAATGGTGCATAACCTAAAAAAACACACTGAGCTGATTGTGCCGTGAGTTTTGTCCTCTCAGAAGGAGGCAAGTGCACAAAACATGTGGAGCCAAAAACATGAAGATCCTCATAGGATGGAGCGGTCTTGTACAAACGGTAATATGGGCTTTGATTCTCAATAGAGGTTGATGGCATACGATTGATAAGATGATCTACTGTAGCCAGTGCCTCAACCCAAAAAACGAGTAAGAACCGATGATTCCAGAAGAAGGGAACGAGTGACATCAAGGAGATGTCGATTTTTCCTTTCAGCGATTCCATTCTGCTGGGGAGTATAAGGACAAGATCTTTGAGAAATAATGCCTTTATTTTGTAAAAACCGTTGAAAATCAGAGGACATATATTCCCCGCCTGAATCAGATCGCAAGATTTTAATGCAGGTGGAAAATTGATTTTCAACATAAGCCAAAAAGATTTTAAAAACATTAAAAACATCAGATTTTGAATGCAGAAAGTAGACCCATGTGAACCGACTTAAATCATCAATATAGGTCACAAAATATTTATAGTGAGCGTGGGAAAGAGCGAGAGCAATTCCCCATACATCACTATGAACTAAATCAAAACACTTAGAGGTGTGTGAAGTGGAATGAGAAAACGGAAGAGTTTTGCTCTTCCCCATTTTACAAGTAGCACAATCAAAAAGCACAAGAAGATAAACCAAGAGATTTATTTAATAAACCAAAATTTAACATAAGGGACAAAGCCTTGGAATTAGGATGTCTGAGTCTATTATGCCACAACCGACAATTATCTCTAAGAGAAAAACAAAACACATTATTGTCAAATTGATTCCTAGAAATTTTAGAAAAATCCAGCGGAAACAAGCGTCCACACTTAGGCCCCCTCGCGATCTCCTTCCCGGACATCTGGTCCTGCACAACACAACCAGAAGAAGAGAAATAGATGTTACAATTATTTTCAACAAGTTGTCCTACTGACAATAGGTTGGAAGTTAAATTAGGACAAAGGTAAACATTTCTCAATGTGATGTGACCAGGGATATCGCCGACAGCAGTAATGGGAACATGTCCACCATCAGCAGTTTGTATTTGAAGATGGCCATTGTAACTTGTCATATTGGAGAAAGGGGTGTGGGAATTCGTCGTATGATTAGATGCCCCAGAATCAATGAACCAAGTAGAAGATGAAGGTGACTTACCTGAGAGACCAAACGCAGAGAGGGCATTGATAATCATTTGTTGAACCAATTCAGGAGTGAGAGATGATGAGGGCCCACGCTGTGAGGCAGATGGAGGAGCAGGCATAACCGAGGAAGCCACATATGCGTGTGGAGTCTGAGACTGTGAATTCTGATACTGCTGAGCCGGATATTGTGGAGTCTGATACTGTGTTAACGGACGTGGTGGACGGCGGCGACATTCAGAGATGATATGTCCCGACTTTTTACAGTAACTGCAAACTTTCTGCTTGCACTGAGATGCAAGGTGCCCAAATTTCTGCCAACTGTAGCATTGGGTTTTGCTAAAGTCTCGAGGCAGAGGCTGGGAAGTTTTATTGGCCGAGAACGCGACTGAATAGGTTTCAGTCTTCTGTTGAGCAATATGAGCCGAGGTCGTAAGGCGTTGTTCTTCGCATAAGAGCTCATTCAAGCAGACATCTAATGAAGGTAGGGGCGTTCGATTCATCAGAGTAGATCGGATACTTTCATATTCATTCCGCAGTTTCATCAAAAACTGATCTCGCTGACTAGAGGTCTGAAGGTCTTGAATTACTGCCAACACATTGTCAGCCACATCCGCATACTTAATACTATCGTATTCCGACCATAGTGTACGGAAACCTGAATAATAGTCTTGTATGGACAAAGTCCCTTGTGTATATTCAGCAATTGCACATTTAAGATGGAATTGTCGGGCAGAATTATGTTGATGGTATACTTTCTTCAAATACCCCCACATGGCTTTCGAAGTGGGGTAAGGCTTGAGATTCATTATCAGATGAGGCTCAACAGATCCCAGAATCCAAGATTTGATTTTTGCATCTTTAGTATGCCAAGAGGAGATCTTTTTCTCATCCTCAGTGGATTTAGGGTCCGTGCCAGAAACAAATCCTCATAATTCCTTTGCTTCTAGATATATTTGAAATTGGAAAGACCAGGCAGGGTAATTCTTTCCCGTAAATTTAATCAACGTGACCTCAGATTTTTCCATTGCAACCAAATTGGAAACAAATCGATTTGTATGGAAAAAGAACTAGCCACAGACAAGAGAAAATATGTAGGATGTCTTCCCTGTGAGTAGGAACTACAATCCAACCAAGCAGAGAGAGAAAACACCAGCAGCAATAAGTTGGTGAAAAAAACAGCCCAGACGAACTGGACAGGGCCTGTTTTTTCACTACGTGGGTCCCACTTAAGGATCCAGTGTAGAAGATAGCAGGCCCAGCAGGCCCGCAGGCCCATACGTGGGATATACAGATAGGATAGGATTTAGTTCCTAACTTTTCTCTCCTTCTATGTATAGGATATAATTGATTCTTTCCTTTCTTTGTGATTCTAATTTGTAACTGATTTGTAATCCTTACTAAATTAGAGCCTTGATTAAGGCATTACATCAATATAAATATGATAGTCGATGCTCTGTAATAGCACGACCTTCTCTCCAACTCTCTTCTTCTTCTTCTTTCTCTTCTTCCATATATTATAACATGGTATCAGAGCCACGGAGAATCTTCTCTCATTGATCCAATCATTAATCCTGGCTTGGATCTTCTTCCCGGAGTGAAACTTTTCTCTCTAATAGAGCCTGATCATCTCAGAACAAAAGTGGCCCGCCAGCGATCATCATCATCATATCAGGGGAAGCAGCCCATGTTGATCGACTGGTTCTCCTCTTATTTATGAATATTTTTTCAAGATTTTTGGATCATCAGAGGTAGGATATCCACCTGATTTTGTGTTTTTTCAGTTTTGTGCAACAATTTTCATCACAGCCGTTCAAATTTGTGGATTTTGATCCGTTTTGAGTAAGACTTTGGCCTGGAGTTGCGAAAATACTTTGTCCTTTCATCCCCAACCTCAGATCTGGTCACTGATCCTCTAAAGGACCCCACGTGGAATTCGATCCACTGACGACAGGGTCGTCGGACGTCGTCTGGGTCATGCTGTGCAACTGTGGACTACTGACGACCATCAAGAAGCCTCCATCCCTCCATACAGGAATGGTCGACTGGATTTTCTGGGAATTATGGTGATTTTTCTGGATTTTTTCCATCACCTTTGAGGTAGTTTCCAACCTCTTCATCATCTGACGGTTTTCTCCGAAGGTTTTCATCACCACCGTCCAGATTTGTGGATCTTTCTCCAAATCTCATCAGATTTGGACTGCAGGAAGTGAATTTGATCCACTTTACAGAGATCAAACTTGATCTGTGATTAGACAACACCGTGGGGCCCACGCACAAATCCAGGTCCACTTTTCAGTTCGTCTGGCTCTGTTTTACACAAAAATTACACTGTTCTGCTGTTTTCTTCTCTCTTCTTCTTCTATTGATCATTCTGATTGCTGGATATGCTGTGGAAGCTACTTGTTACGGATTAATTACTGATTAGCTCCGGTTGCTATTATGGACAAATATGATGTTATTCCTGTTAAATTTAATGGAAATAATTATATGGCTTGGTCTTTTCATCTGAGGAATTTTGTCGAAGGCCAAGGACTGTTTGGTTATCTTGATGGTTCGATAGCTAAACCTACTGCAACTACTGACACAAAAGCATTAGCCAACTGGTCTAAAGAAAATGCTAAGGTCATCACTTGGATTCTCAACTCCATCGACCCTTCTCTTGCCATTGCTCTTCAAGCATATACTACTGCATCTGATATGTGGGGTCATCTCAAAAATGTTTATCATCAAACAAATAAAGCCCGCAAATTCCAACTCGATAGTGAGATTGCAAAATTCAGTCAAGGTGATAAATCTGTACAGGCGTACTTCAATGGATTTCTCACCTTATGGACTGAGAGGGATGCTATGATTATTCAGTCTGTGTCTGCTGGGTTTCTATCTGAGGCTCTTAAATTACAAGAGGAAACCCACATCAGCCAGTTCCTTATGAATCTCAGACCCGAATTCGAATCTGTTCGGTCGGCACTCATGAATAGAGAAGTCACAGCGAACCTGGATACATGCTTCCAAGAAGTCCTTCGAGAAGAACTTCGCCTCAATTCTCAGCGTAGCATTCTTGAAGAACCAAAGGCCTATCTCGCTCCTCTTCAGACTGAGTCTGCTCTTTTGGCAGCCCCCAATCCCAAGCCTACTCAATGCTATGAGTGCAAAGGCTTCGGTCATCTGGCCAAGAATTGTCGGAAGAAATTGGTTTGCAGATATTGCAAACGCTCTGGTCATATTATTGATGACTGTCGTAGCTTACAGCGAAAGAATGGACCTCAGCAAAAGCAACATTCCTCCACCATGCCCAGACAAAATACTCCAGCTGCGTTCCAAGTTCAGGCCCATCTCCCCGATACGGAAAGCACTTCTTCTGGAGTTGTCTCCATGACTCCAGCCCAGATTCAAGAACTGATTCAGAACACGGTGACCTCCGCATATGCTTCCATGGGTTTCAATGGTGGTCGGTATCAAACTCATTCTCCTTTAGCATTTCCTGCTTTTCATTCTTCAATCTCTCTGTCTTCCTTCATCACCCCCTCTACCTGGGGTTTTTAGATTCCGGAGCATCAAACCACATGACTTCTGTGGAAACCAGCTTTACAGCCTCACACCCTTACCTTGGTAAAGATAAAATCACCACTGCTAATGGAGACCAATTACTCATCTCTGGAGTTGGTACCATTACTCTCTCTAGTGATTCGGGCCAGTCCCTCCACCTATCCAA
This sequence comes from Umbellularia californica, assembly GCA_028538565.1. Classification (NCBI taxonomy): domain Eukaryota; kingdom Viridiplantae; phylum Streptophyta; class Magnoliopsida; order Laurales; family Lauraceae; genus Umbellularia; species Umbellularia californica. The sequence goes on along the minus strand of JAPQWN010000004.1, from coordinate 13,003,547 downwards.
TGTCTACTTTGTTCCCAAATTATCAGCCAATTTACTTTCTGTCGGCCAACTTATTGATGATGGGTATCATATTAACTTTTCTTCCACTGGCTGTGTCATACAGGAGCGGCAAACTGGGAAGGTGATCGCGAAGGGGAGTAAACATGGTCGACTGTTCCTGCTGGACATTGGACATCATTCTCTATTTTCTTCTTCTTCTAGTTTCAATAAATTGTGGACCATTTGGCATAGTCGTCTTGGTCATGTGAACAATGCGTCTTTACTTTCTCTGTTTAAAATTGGTTGCTTAGAACCCACTGTTGATAATAAAATGATGTCCTCCTTACTTCAATCAAAGTGTGAAACATGTTGTTTGAGTAAGAGTCATATTTTGCCATTTCCTATACACCGTTCTCGTGCATTATCATCTTTTGATATCATTCACACTGATGTTTGGGGAATTGCACCCACTTTGAGTAGGACAGGGTTTAAGTATTATGTGACTTTTATTGATGATCATTCTCGATTCACGTGGATTTATTTCATGCGCTTCAAATCTGAAGTCTTTTCTCATTTCCAAAAGTTTTACAATATGGTTCACACACAATTTCAGAAGGATATAAAAATTCTTAGGTCTGACTCCGGCGGAGAATACATGTCCCATGATTTTTCTGCCTTCCTATCTGATAAAGGCATCCTACACCAAAAATCATGCCCACATACTCCACAGCAAAATGGTGTTGCGGAGAGGAAAAACAGGCATCTCCTTGAAACTGTTCGTACTCTCCTACTTGCATCCTTAGTCCCTCCAAATTTTTGGTGCGATGCTGCACAGACGGCTGTACATCTTCTCAATCGTCATCCTAGCTCCATTCTAGGAAAGACTACTCCATATGAAGCTCTCTTTGGTCATACCCCTTCCTATTCTCACTTGCGTGTTTTTGGTTGTTTATGCTTTGTCCATCTTCCACCTACAGAGCGCACTAAGTTGTCACCTTAGGCTGCTAAATGTCTTTTCCTCGGTTACAGTACTGAACACAAGGGATTTCTGTGTTATGCCCCATCCGAGAAACGCATGCGAATATCACGCAATGTGATCTTCCTGGAACACATTCCATTTTTTTCCTTGCGTTTAGACACTCATCCTGTTGCTGTGTCTTATCTGCCACAATTCCCTCCCACTACTTCTCCCCCACCACCTATTACTAATGTCTATGTCCGGCGTACTACGGTTCCACCTGTGGGGCCTCCTTCTCCTGATCCTATCCCTATGCTGCCTCCTGCTCCCTCAGGTATTACTCCTTCCTCTACTGATAATGTCATACCCTTGCGACGCTCTAGTCGCCCTTCTGTTGCTCCTGACAGATATGGCTTTCCTGCTCTTTTCACTTCTTTGGATAGTGCTCCTATACCCACCTCTTATTCACAGGCTTCGAAGATTGCCTACTGGCAGGATGCTATGACTGAGGAGTTACTTGCTCTTGAAGCAAACGACACATGGGAATTGGTACCGACCCCAGCTGATGCATCTGTTATTGGCAGTAAATGGGTCTATTCCATAAAAGTTCACTCTGATGGGAGTCTTGACCGTTATAAAGCCAGATTAGTCGCACAGGGTTATAAGCAGGAGTATGGGATTGACTATGAGGAGACCTTCGCACCTGTGGCTAAAATGACCACTGTTCGCACTCTCCTTTGTGTCGCTGCAGCTCGCAACTGGCCTCTATGGCAGATGGACGTCAAAAATGCTTTTCTACATGGGGACTTGCGCGAGACTGTTTATTTAAAACCTCCACCAGGATATGCTTGTCCTCCAAAGCATGTGTGCAAATTGAGGAAAGCTCTTTATGGGCTTAAACAAGCTCCCCGCGCTTGGTTTGATAAATTCCGGGCAGCAATCCTTCAAGCAGGGTTTCGTCAGAGTCACTCTGATAGTTCCCTCTTCCTCAGATGGACATCGAAGGGCTACACATTCCTCTTGGTCTATGTTGATGATATGATTATCAGTGGAAATGATACTGCAGGCATTACGGATCTCAAACACCACCTTACTCGCCACTTCCGGATGAAGGATCTTGGTCCTCTCACCTATTTTCTGGGGCTGGAGTTTGTGCGTACCAAATCCGGCATTCGGGTCCTTCAGCTCAAATATGCGACAGACTTGATCACATCAGCCAGGCTTGATGATGCTCCCACTTTTGATACGCCTCTGGAATTGAACAGCAAAATTAGTTGCGATGATGGCACTCCCCTGGATGATCCCTCTGTTTTCCGGCAAATAGTTGGTAGTTTGCTCTACTTAACTATGACTCGGCCGGATATTTCACATGCCGTTCATACGGTCAGTCAGTTTGTTAGCAATCCACACAAACCACACCTTGCTGCTGCGTTACGCATCCTCCGCTATGTTAAAGGAACACTTCATCATGGCCTCTTCTTCCCTTCTGATACTTCTCTGCAATTATCAGCTTATGCGGATGCTGACTGGGCTGGCTGTCCGGACTCTCGGCGGTCTACCACTGGCTGGTGTATGTTTCTTGGAAAATCTCTCATTTCATGGAAGTGCAAGAAACAGACCACTGTCTCAAAGTCCTCTGCTGAGGCAGAATATCGGGCGATGTCCTCTGCTAGTGCTGAAATTATCTGGCTCCGCCGCCTTCTGTGTGAATTGGGTGTTATTGTTGGTAGCTCTACACCTCTCCATGGGGACAATACCAGTGCTACTAGAATTGCCAACAACCCGGTCTTCCATGAAAGAACAAAACACATTGAGATTGACTGTCACTTCATCCGTCAACATCTCGTTACTGAGAAGATAACTCTGCCTCATGTCTCTTCTTTTAACCAGTTAGCAGATATCTTCACCAAAGCCCTTCCCCGACAGCGTCATCATGATCTCACTCGCAAATTGATGTTTTCAATCTTACCTCATCAATTTGAGGGGGAGTGTAGAAGATAGCAGGCCCAGCAGGCCCGCAGGCCCATACGTGGGATATACAGATAGGATAGGATTTAGTTCCTAACTTTTCTCTCCTTCTATGTATAGGATATAATTGATTCTTTCCTTTCTTTGTGATTCTAATTTGTAACTGATTTGTAATCCTTACTAAATTAGAGCCTTGATTAAGGCATTACATCAATATAAATATGATAGTCGATGCTCTGTAATAGCACGACCTTCTCTCCAACTCTCTTCTTCTTCTTCTTTCTCTTCTTCCATATATTATAACATCCAGCCCTAGATCAGACAACAGATGTTTGATATTCCTCTATTCTGGCTTCTACTGAACCAAGTTTGAACTGATTCTATTGAGTATCCAAGATTCTGGACGGTCTTGATGAAAACAATATAAATTTCTGGAAAAACTTGAGAATGAGTAAAACACCAACCTTGAGTCTCTGAAAAATTCTGGAAAAATCACTAAAATACTTAGAAGTATTGGGCGACCATGAGTGGGTGAGTTCTGAGGTTGATCTGATCGATCAAGAGTGGGCCACCACTGGACGTTGCTGTTTGCAGGAAGAAGACGTCGCTGACACTGTAATGCTGAAGAAAAAATAGCTTCTGGATCTATGTGATGCACGAGAGAGACTTATTCTCTCTATCTCTATTCCCTTAAAGCTTTGGAAGATGTCTAAGATCAAGACTGCCTTGAGCCTTGCTCTGATACCATGACAAACTCACGATGGAAAAGAGTTTTGGAATACTCTTGAGAATGTATTATTTTTGTGTCTTTCTATGGAGATTATACATCAATATATAGGTATTTACATGCCTTTAATCCAGGCTCTAAGAAAGGAAACCTCTCTAATTACATCAATCAGTAATCTAAGTTAAGAAGGAAACTAATTACAGCAATTGTTATTCTAAGTAAAGAAGGCTACTGCTGTCTCCAGATTTGACCCAATTCAATTCCACGTGAGATATAACAATGGGCTGATTACTGATGGACTTTGGGCCTCTGATTACTGATGGGCTTTGGGCCTATTTAACATATCTGCGAGTATCCAGACACCTAGCCCAATCAGTATCGGAATAAACTCTGAGAGATAGAGGATTGTTTGATGGAAAAAACAACCCGTGAGTCGGTGTCCGAATAAGGTACCGAATGATGCGGCGAACAGCAGCCATATGAAGATGACGAGGTGTAGTCATGAACTGAATCATGAGGTTGACCGCATAGGAGATATCAGGGCGAGTGATCGTGAGGTAGATCAAGCTACCAACTAACTGGCGATGTGGTAGGTTCTGGAAAAAGGTCACCCTCCTCTTTACTGAGTTTGATATTCAGTTCGACTGGTGTATCTACTGGAGCGGAAGTAGTAAGACCAGCCAAGGCAATGAGATCAACAGTGTATTTGTGATGATTGAGAACTATACCTTGAGGCGATTGATGAACTTCAAGACCGAGGAAATAGTGTAGGGGGCCGAGATCCTTCATGTGAAATGTCTCCCGAAGAGACGCTTGGAGCTTCTGAATCATATTGGCATTAGGACCAGTAAGGATGATGTCATCAACATAGACAAGGAGTACAGTGATTTCGGATGGATCCTGATGTAAAAACAGAGAAGGATCATACGGGCTTGGATGAAAATCTAAGCGGAGAATAGCAGCTTGAAATTTCTCAAACCATGCACGAGGAGCTTGTTTCAGACCATAGAGGGAGCGACGAAGTTTGGCAACCATACCATTCCCGGAGGAGCAGCCTTGAGGCAGTCGCATATAAACATCTTCTTTGAGATCACCATGGAGAAACGCATTTTTTACATCCATTTGATAGAGAGGCCAAGACTAAGATGCAACAACAGCAAGAATAGTGCGGACGGTGGTCATCTTGGCAACCGGAGCAAAAGTTTCATCATAATCAATGCCATATTCCTGCCGATTTCCAAGAGCGACAAGGCGCGCCTTATATCGATCTAACGTGCCATCAGTTTTTAACTTGAGAGAAAAAACCCACTTACAGCCAATAGGTTTGACACCCACAGGAGATGGGACAATATCCCACATATGATTTTGCGCTAACGCATCCAATTCATCTTGCATAGCCTTGTTCCAACATGGGTCCTGCACAACCTGAGAATAGGATTGGGGAATGGAAGAGGAAGACAACGTGGCCATTAAGGAAGTATGTGAGAACCCATAACGGGCTGGTGGTACCGAAATGCGATTGGAGCGACGCAGTGAAGGATGTCCAGAGGGATCAAGTGCCGGTTGTGGACCGGGTGCTGGAGGAAGATCAGGAGGGGGATCCCTGGTAGGCGCTGCGCTGTTCCGTCTGCGATACACAAATTTAGGGTTAAATCGAACAACTGACGGGTTGTCAGAAAATCCAGGTAAGGACACAAAAGAGGAGTCGGTTGGAGGAGCAATGTGTTTTTGAAAAAAATATTGATGTTCAAAGAAAACGACATTCCTAGAGGTACATAAACGACGAATGTGAGGATCATAACAAATGACCCTTTCTGGAAGGGTGCATAACCTAAAAACACACACTGAGCTGATTGTGCCATTAGTTTTGTCCTCTCAGAGGGAGGCAAGTGCATAAAACAAACGGAGCCAAAAACATGAAGATCATCATAGGATGGAGAGGTCTTGTACAATCGGTAATAAGGGCTTTGATTCTCAATGGAGGTTGATGGCAGACGATTGATAAGATGAGCTGCCGTAGCCAGTGCCTCAACCCAAAAACGAGTAGGAACCGATGATTCCAGAAGAAGGGAACGAGTGACATCAAGGAGATGTCTATTTTTCTGTTCAGCGATTCCATTCTGTTGGGGAGTATAAGGACAAGTTCTTTGAGAGATAATGCCTTTGTTTTGCAAAAACCGTTGAAAATCGGAGGACACATATTCCCCACCTGAATCAGATGGCAAGATTTTAATGCAGGTGAAAAATTGATTCTCAACACAAGCTAAATTTTTTTTTAAAAACATTAAAAACATCAGATTTTGAATGCAGAAAGTAGACCCATGTGAACCGACTCAAATCATCAATAAAGGTCACAAAATATTTATAGTGAGTGTGGGAAAGAGCTAGAGCAATTCCCCATATATCACTATGAATTAAATCAAAACACTGAGAGGTGTGTGAAGTGGAATGAGGAAACGGAAGAGTTTTGCTCTTTCCCATTTTACAAGTAGCACAATCAAAAGGCACACAAGAAGATAAACAATGAGATTTATTTAATAAACCAGAATTTAACATAAGGGACAAAGCCTTGGAATTAGGATGTCTGAGTCTATTATGCCACAATCGGCAATTATCTCTAAGAGAAAAACAAAACACATTATTGTCAAATTAATTTCTAGAAATTTTAGAAAAATCCAGCGGAAACAAGCGTCCACACTTAGGCCCCCTCTCGATCTCCTTCCCGGACATCTGGTCATGCACAACACAACCTGAAGAAGAAAAAGAGATGTTACATTTATTTTCAACAAGCTGCCAGACTGACAAAAGGTTGGAAGATAAATTGGGACACAGATAAACATTTTTCAATGGAATGGGACCAGGGATGTCACCGACAGCAGTAATGGGAATATGGCCTCCGTTAGCAGTTTGTATTTGAAGAGGGCCATTGTAGCTTTGCACATTGGAGCGTGGTGCACTGGAAGGTGTCATATGATTAAACGCCCCAGAATCAAGAAACTAAGTAGAAGATGGAGGGGATGTACCTGAGAGACCAAAAGCAGAGAGGGCATTGACGATCATCTGTTGAACCAATTCAGGAGTGAGAGAGGATGGAGGCCCAGGCTGTGAGGGTGCAAATGTAGGAGCCGGTATTCCCGAAGAAGAAATTTATATACGCATGTGGAGGCTGATACTGTGGAGTCTGAGACTGTGGTGATGGACGTTGTGGGCGGCGGCGACATTTAGAGATGATATGTCCCGACTTTTTACAGTAACTGCAGACCTTCTGTTTGCATTGAGTTGCAATGTGTCCAAATTTTTGACAATTGTAACACTGGGTTTTGCTCAGGTCTCGAGGCGGAGGCAGAAAAGCTTTATTTGCGGAGAACGCGACTAAATAGGTGTCCGTCTTTTGTTGGGCTACATGAGCGGAGGTCGCAATGCGCTGTTCTTCGCGTAGGAGTTCATTCAAGCATACATCAAAGGAAGGTAATGGCGTCCAATTCATCAGAGTAAATCGGACACTTTCAAATTCATTTCGCAGTTTCATCAAAAACTGATCCCTTTGACTAGAGGCCTGAAGATCATGAATCACTGTCAACACATTGTCAGCCACATCCGCATACTTAATACTATCGTATTCCGACCACAATGTACGGAATCCGGAATAGTAGTCCTGTACCGACAAGGTCCCTTGTGCATACTCAGCAATTGCACATTCAAGATGAAATTGACGCGCAGAGTTATCTTGGTGATAAACTTTCTTCAAATAGCCCCACATGGCGTCAGAGGTTGAGTATGGCTTCAGATTCATTATCAGATGAGGCTCGACAGATCCCAAAATCCAGGATTTGACTTTGGCATCTTTGGTATGCCAAGAGGAGATCTTCTTCTCATCTTCAATAGGTTTAGGGTCAGTGCCAGAAACAAATCCCCACAATTCCTTAGCTTCTAGATATATTTGAAATTGGAAAGACCAGGCAGGGTAATTCTGTCCAGTAAATTTGATCAAAGTGACCTCAGATTTTTCCATCTCAACTGTATATTGTGAAACAGTGAAAGAAAAAGTGATAAACTCAGCAATAGTTTATATGAAGTACAGTTCGTGAGTGCTGGAGAAGGTGCTGGACAGATCCAACCAATCAAACAGACCAATCAGGCCAATCAGAGAACAATAATAGTGAAAAAAGACCCATGGCGTCCTTGATTTGAGCCCAAAATCCCCTACGTGGGCCCCACAGATGATACTGGACACTGATAAGGTTCCTGATCTATGTAATCACACTATTTTCGCTAAGACTGGAACAAATTTGAACTTAATCTGCTGAAAATCCAAATTTCTGTATGGTCTTGATCAAAACTTGTGTAAGTTTTTGAAAAATCACGAGAATGATAAAAAACGTACCTTACAGTGTCGAAAAAATTCTGAAAAAATCACCAAAATACTTAGAAGACTTAGGCGATCTTGGCTGGAAGAATCCTTGATGGTGCTGTGATGATCGCAGGTGGGCCACAGTTGATCTGAGCCTATCGCAGAACCTAGATGGGTGTCGATCTCTTGAAACAGATCCTCTATCTGTTTTTTTCCTTCAAAGAGAGAAAGATTTCTCTCTGATTAACTCCTTGAATGAATTCTAATACTGAAGACTTGAACTCTGCTATGATACCATGACAATTTCAAGAACATGAGAATGACGAGGAGTTTCAGAATTGTATTCTATTATTGTATGTCTTTATTGGAGAGAAGTCATCACTATATATAGGTATTACAGCAATATCTATTCTAGTTCTAGGAAAACCACAATCCATCTAGAGATAGGAAAGCTATTAATAAACTATCTAAGATAGGAAAGCGACTAATAAAATTAACGTGTACATCTGTGTCAACAATCACTCTACGTGAGATATAACTAAATCTTCCATAGGCCTTGGGCCTGTTTAACACAAAAGGCTGGGGGCCATATGTGTACCCACACTCCACTGGTTTAGGCCTGGCAATCCCAATTTGAGGCTGGTTTAGTCCAACAGTTCAGAAATATTTTTTATGGACTGGTTTTGGCCCTCTCATTTGGACTTTGACCCTCATGTGGACCTCATCTCCTACTCAAATGCATGTGAACCCTATGTGCTTAATTATATGCACCCATCAACTTCAAAGCTCGAACCATTATGAAATCTTCTTCGTCTTCATCAATTAATTGTGGGCCAATCTGCACCAAAATACAGAAAAATTAGAAGAAACGAACTGAAAATAAATTTCAATGCTAAACTCGATTTTGTGGATTAATGCTGAAAATCCTTCAATCTGATGGAGAATGCTCAATCCGAGGGAGAGAAGTATGCTTTATTAAATCTATTGCTGAAAAAAATGAAGTTCTGTAGTATGTCTTTGTTCCTATTGATATCTTTGAAAAGGAATGCTAGAACCTTATATAACTTTCTTAACATAGTCTTTCCTGAATTTGTATGGCTATTTACATGAAAATTGATCGACTTAAAAGAGAAGAGAACAAATATATAGAAACTGTGGACAGCTAGTGTTATGTGCGTAAGCTGATCGTGGCCGATCATGGCCCACTTTGGAAGCAGCTGAGATGCACATTGGCTGGTCTGGACGTAATGTTTTGAATAAGTCCCGGCACTGAAACGGTTGTATTCTGTTTTGGCTTCATTGTTGTTTGTTATGAAAGTGGCTATCTTTTAGGAGTTGGTTTTGGCTATCTTTAGGAGTTAGTTTCCAACGTTCCATTGCAACGTTTCATATATATATTTTTTTTTTCTTTCCATTGTATTCTCTATATAAGAGTTGTGACAAGTAATAAACAACACTGAATCTTCATCTCTCTGAGAACTTGGAGGTTGGTTTTCCCTCGAAGCAAAACCCTTTTTGCATCATCTCTTTCATGCACAGCTGCACTATTCTGACCCACTGCATCCCATTTCCTTAAAAATAGCTAGAAGAAGAGGAGGAAGGGGTCGGGGAACCCACACTGCAGTAGACACCCACAACATATCGGTATCAGAGCCAGCAATGACAGAACAATGGCTTCACCAACTTGAAGCGGAGGTGGGCTCTCTTACCTCTGGGCAGGAGCGAATCTTGAAAGAAATGCATGAGATGTTTTGGCCATGAACACACTCTTGGACCAGATTGTTGCTAGCCAAGGCATGGTTCAAAATAGCAGCTGCTACGTAGCGTAGCTCCCACATTATCGGCCGTGGCGGTTGAGGCCGCTACGCTATTTTGAAAATAGCGGCATTACGGTCAAAAACCTAGTAGAGCCAAGTAATTTTAGTTTTAAATACTATTTTTGCTATTTTTTCTCCTCAATGGCCTTTCTTAAAGTTGTCTCTACCCTTATATGGTTTCAAATCACTTAAAACATAATCTTGGTTTCTATACAAGATTCAAAAAACTTAGACCATTTAAAAAATCCACACCGCTATACCGCTACTTAGCACCGCAACCGCTATGTATCGCCCGCTACGTAGCGTTTTGGCCACTGACCGCTACGCTTGCCGCAACCGCTATTTTGATCCTTGAGCCAAGGTTATAAGAAAGTTGAATGCTCCATAATAAAAAAATGGATGTGTGGGGAAGAGGGGGGGCTCTGCTGGTCCGTTGCATTCGTTTGCCCCTAAAATCTCCAAGCTAGGTTTTCCTTGTTTCGACAGTAGGAATGACCCAATGAGCTGGATTTGCCTGGCTGAGCAATTCTTTGAGTTCCAAGGTACTGCCATGGTGGAACAAGAACTGTTGGCAGCATACCATCTGGAAGGGGAAGCCCAGTTGTGGTATCGACTGCTAAAAGATCAGAACAAGTAGTCTCATGGGAAATGCTCAAGGAGGGCCTGCATGCCAGATACGGCCCCACCCAATTTGACGATTTCTTTGGAGACCTGACAAAACTCAAGCAAACTGGGACAGTTAAAGAATATTGACATCAGTTTGAGAGACTTCTCACTCGTTCGAACCAGCTCAACAGGTGGGTTGCTTTATCAGTGGCCTGCGGGAGAGCTTGTGCACTGACGTCCAAGCTACAAGACCAGCCACGCCCATTTATACCACGTTGAAGTTGCCTTATCTGTCTTGAGAGCCCATCAGGTATTTGTGAAAATGGAGAAATGTCAATTTGGGCATACTCAAGTTAATTATCTTGGACATGTCATCTCCAAGCACGGTGTAGCTGTGGACCCTGACAAGATATCAGCCATGCTTGAATGGCCAAAGCCCACTACCCTTAAGGCCTTATGTGGGTTCCTTGGGCTGAGCGGTATTACTGAAAATTTATTCCAGGGTATGGGAAGCTGGCTAACCCCCTTACCTCATTGCTTAAAAAAGATTCCTTCTCATGGAACTTAGAAACAGAGAAGGCATTCGAAAAATTGAAGTATGCCATGACCCAATCTCCTGTCTTGGCACCCCCTGATTTTTTGAAGGATTTCATTGTTGAATGCGACACTTCTGGGTCAGGTATTGAGGCAGTATTGATTCAAGACCACCACCCAATTGCTTGTTTTAGTCGAGCTTTGCATGGCAGAAATTTGGCCCTATCAACATGTGAAAAAGAAATACTGGCTCTGGTCTTAGCAGTCCAAAAACGGAGGCCATATCTTCTGGGCCAACGGTTTATTATACTACGGACAGATCAACATAGCTTAAAATATTTATGGGACCAGAAAATTACCACGGTAGCCCAAAAATGTTGGCTCACCAAGTTAATGGGCTACAATTTTACCATCGAATATAAACCAGGTTGGGAGAACACAGTCGCTGATGCATTATCAAGTCGAGAAGAGAATGGGGAGATCCTTGCAATTTAACCACCAGTAAGTACCCAGTTGGTTGGAGCCCATCAGGGAGGATGTACAAACACATCCTCAACTTAAATGTCTAGTCCAGTTGTGCCGAGATGGGGAAGCTGTGGGGCTGTGGGCCTACAAAGAGGGAGTTCTTTTCTTTAAGGGTTGGATCTACCTAAGGGAAAACTCTCCTCTCATTCTCCCAATTATTCAAGAAATCCACTCCAGCACTCATGAGGGTTACGATAAGATGTTGCATCGGATCCGCTCAATTTTTTATTAGAAAGGAATGAGGGCTCACATCAAAGTCTTATTAAGCAACGTGACACCTGCCTATGTCACAAATCTGAAAATACAACTCCAGCAGAACTACTTCAGCCATTACCAGTACCCATGCAAATCTGGGCAGATTTTTCTATGGATTTCTTACATGGGTTGCAATCCTCAAAAGGGAAGTCCACATTTTTTGTTGTGGTTGACAGGTTGTCCAAATATGCACACTTTATTCCAATTTCTCATCCATACACAGCAGTAACTGTAGCTCAAATATTTTTTGATCAAGTTTTCAGGTTACATGGAATGCCCCCCAATCCATTGTTTGTGACCGTTATCCCACATTCACCAGCGCCTTTTGGAAGGAAATTTTCAAGTTGAATGGGACCGAATTTCAACTTCAGCTCATCATATCATCCACAGACCGACGGTTGAGATGTACTTGCGATGTTTCACAAGCTCTAAACCCAATGAATGGGTACGATGGATTTCATGGGCTGAATATTGCTATAACACTAGCTTTCATTCATCTACAGGCAAAACCCCATTTGAGGTGTTTTTATGATCAACCACCGCCGGCACTGCTCTCCTATGTGCCTTGCACAACCCGGTTAGAAGCTGTGGATAAGGAATTAAAAGAAAGGGACCAAATCTTAGCGGAACTACGGGCCCTATTGAAGGAGTCACAATCACGGATGAAAAAAAGTTTTTGATTCACACCGTAAGGATAGGCGTTTAATGTCGGTGACTGGGTCTATTTACGACTCCAACCTTATCGACAAACCTCCCTCTTTTTGTGCAGGAATCTTATACTTTCACCCAGGTTCTATGGGCCATTCAAGGTACTCCAAAGGATTGGGCCCATGGCCTACAAATTGGAACTTCCAACTGGATCCCACATCCACCCAGTTTTTAACATTTCAGTTCTTAAGAAGAAAATTGGTACAGATTCCTCACCCCAACCTTCACTTTTGGATGTTCATGAAGATGATGCCTCCTTACTTCCTACTCCATAGGCAGTTTTAGACCATAGGGTGCGGAAGGATCGGAAGGATTGTCAAGAAGTATTAATCCATTGGCAAGGATTATCTCTAGTTGATGCAACTTGGGAAGATCTTCAGGACATGAAACATCGATTTACCGGATTGGCCCTTGAGGACAAAGGCGAAACTAGAGGGGGGGAGCTGTTCTGTGCATAAGCTGATCACGGCTGATCATGGCACACTTTGGAAGCAGTCCCATGCTGAGATGCACATTGGCTGGTCTGTTTTGACTAAGTCCCGACACTGAAAAGGTCGTATTCTGTTTTGGCTTCATTGCTGTTTGTTAGGAAAGTGGCTATCTTTTAGGAGTTAGTTTTGGCTATCTTTTGGAGTTAGTTCCCAACGTTCCATTGCAACGTTTCTTCTGTTTTCTTTCTGTTGTATTCTCTATATTAGAGTCGTGACCAACATGTAAATAAACAGCACTGAATCTTCATCTCTCTGAGAACTTGGAGGTTGGTTTTCCCTCGAAGCAAAACCCTTTTTGCATCATCTCTTTCACGCACAGCTGGGCTGTTCCGACCTACTGCATCCCATTTCCTTAAAAATAGCTAGAAGAAGAGGAAGGGGTTGGGGAACCCACGCTGCAGTAGACACCCAGAACAGCTAGAGAATCCAGAACAGTTTAGACTATCTTGCTTGTGTCTTCTATGTTCCCAACCTTTTAAGAAAGGGAGTCCAGTCTATAGAACTAGGTTCCTTAGGATTGGGTCCAAGAAGGTCCATATATTAATGCCCAAAGAAACAGCATGTTTGCTGTTTGCTTCTGCAAAATGGATTTCTGCAAATTGCAGAAAAATTCTTACAGTTTTATTCCTTATCAAAAGATTCTAAACAGCTCCTATAATCTGATTTCATGTGTTTCTTTGATCTGTTTGAGACCCATTATTTGATCAATACTTAATCTATCCCTTGCGGGCCTTCCTATATTTCCCAAATTGCTCCATGAATGCTTTGGATGGTGTTTTTGCTTTCTTTTGTATTTTTCTTTGCTTCTCAATATATGCCCTTTGTAATGCTTTGCTTTGATTAATACAATGCCCCCACCTCCCCCCCACCCCCCCCCCCCCCAAAAAAAAAAAAAAAAGCTTCGGCCATAGCAGAAATTCGATCCGCAATCGATTCTTCTTCGCCGATCTAACCATCTGCAGCTGTGATTTGAAGTCTTCTAAAATTCGACTATATAGACCATTCATATCTTCAATGGCCCATATCAAGGCCTCAGGACTATAGGGCGGATGTGAAACTTATCTCTAATCTCGTGGTCCCCCTTCCATCCCCCCCATAGCCTCTACACCCACTGCCCAAGGTCAGCCCCACAGACCTCCAAGGCACTACAGGATGGCTGGCTGTAGCAGATTGTTATTATATATGCATATGTAGGGTATGATTATAAGTACCTGAATGTTACTATTGCATGACTAAAAATAAAACCAGCAACTAGTGAAACAGAATACCTGTTGCAGGTGAGCCCCATGCACATGCGAGGCACAACAGGATGACCTTACCAGATTGTTATTATTAATAAATAAATAAGCTATGGTTGTAAAGTTACCTGAATGTTATTATTGCATGACTAAAAATAAAACCATTGACTAGTGAAACAGAATATCAGTTGCAATTGGTGCGACTACCATCTCAATTGCACAAGTTTCCCTTGCCCAGTCTTGCACAACCACCTGTGCACTTCATCTGACCCAATCAAGCATTTCCTTTGAGCTTTCAATCCAACCTGAGCCACAATGCCACCTGCCAAGTGCTTGTTCCGGTTTTGTTATTCTCGTCCCTGTTCCTTCCACTGAATATACTTTCTATGTTTTCCATTATAGAGTAGCTAATCAATGAACAAAAATCTTGCTTCTTGTTGCAGTACCTATTCCAACATTTCTGGTATCATTATTGTACCTATTAGAACTCCAATTCCACTCTGATAAAATATATTACAGCTGTCTTGGATGACATTCTGCTGCCCACAGATTTACACCTCCACCAGAACCCAGTTGGCAAGCTGTGGACATGCCACAGCCATGCAGCCTGGGAATATACCAAACCCATAGTGGGGATTTGGCCAAATCCAGATGGATTCGAAACAGCCAACAATGCACGATCAAGAAGCCAAACTAGAAATCTTCCATTCAATAATAAGAGGGGTGTTTATACCAGAAGGGGATATACATATTTATAGAAAAGATCAAATAATATTTCCTACCATTAGGACTCTAATTGCCAAACATAGAATTCCTAAATTAATAAACCTACCAATCCAAAATACTAAAGCAATTAGGAAACTACTAGGATAACTTCTAAAGTAGGATAGCTTCCCACAAACAGTCAGTTACTCCCATTAGGATTTGTGGGCTGATCCAATGGGTTGGGCCAGGCCTAGTGAAGCACCAGTTTTCCCTGCCTTAGAAAAACTCGATTCCGACGAGTGTATTGCTTGATAACGCTCATACAGGATTGGATTGATGCACTGAAAATCAGTAGCTGTGATCCCCGAGGCATCCGAGATGGGACAATCCTTCCATCGAACGAGAAAGTTTTGAAAACCTTCACAGCGTGTAGACACGAGTTGATCATCAAGCACATCAACAATTTGATCAGCTGGAGGTACATTAGGCGGTTGAGATAGGATGTGTTCTTCAAGGCCTTCATCTATGTGATGTCCACGGTAGAGAGTTAAATCCTCCACACTAAAAGTGGAACTGATGCCTAGCTCTATAGGTAATTCAAGGACATAAGCATCATAACTTATTTTCTTTACAATCTTAAAGGGACACGCATTGCGAGGATGCATCTTCTTATTTACTCTTGGAGGGAGTCAATCCGGACGTGTCCATATCATTACCATGTCACTTTCTGCAAACTAGACAAAACGGCGACGTGCATCAGCATGTTGCTTGTAGATGTCATTATTGGTGGTGATGTTACGTCTAACCTCATCATGTACTTGTTGCATATGCCGAATAAAATCTTATGCTTCACCGCTTGGTCGCGATTCTACTAGTAATGGAGCTTAATCAGCAGGTAGATGCGGCCGTACTCCCATTACGACTTGAAATGGTGACATCCTAGTAGATCTGGTGACTGAATTATTATAAGCAAATTCGGCCATTGGTAGGACTAGACCCTAAGAGGTTATGTGATCTCGAACCAAACATCGTAACAACTTGCCCAAGTTGCGGTTCACCACTTCTGTTTTGGCCGTCAGTTCGTGGATTGTAAGCACTGGAGAACTGTAACTTTGTCCTCTGGCCAACCAAAGTGTCTTCCAAAAGTAGCTCATAAATTTAGTATTTTGATCTGACACAATTGTCTTTGAGAGCCCATGAAGACGTACCACTTCTCGAAACAATAATTGGGTTATCTTCGATGCATCAAAAGAGTTTGAGCATGGTATGAAGTGAGCCATCTTGGAGAATCGATCATCCACGACAAATATAGAATCAACTTTCCATGTTGTCTTCGGTGGACCTAGAACAAAATCCATGATGATAACTATCCACGGCGCATGTGGAATTGGAAGGGGTTGAAAGAGTCCTGTATTCTTTTTATTTCCCTTCGTGAGTTGACAAACCCTGCATAAATCACAGATTTTAATATCATATGATTTCATTTTAGGCTAGAAGTACCCATCGCCAACAAGGTCGAGGGTCTTGTCACGGCCATAGTGTCTGCTGCATCCACCAATATGTAATTCCCGTACAATATGTTCATGGATGGAGGTAGCTGGTAGGCAGAGTTTTGGTTTGTGAAACAAATAGCCATCATGAATGACAGAGTTGCTAGCCAGTAATCCTAAAACCAATTGGTTATAGGAACTTGCACAAATAACTACTTAACTCCCCCCCTCGGGCGGGACACCGCATGGAACCGAAACACATGCCTGCACATGAACAGAACGCGGCATGGGGCCTTCTTGCCCTGTGCATTTGCGCCTGCACAAATACAAAACGCGGCATGGGACATTTTTGCCCTGTGTGGTTTCGAACTTGAGACCCTTGGCTCTAATACTATGACAACAAGAAGGCATTATTTCTCATAGAACTTGTCCTCATACTCCACAGCAAAATGCAGTTGCTGAAAGAAAAAATAGACATCTCCTTGATGTCACTCGCTCCTTTCTTGAATCATCGGTTCCTACCCGTTTTTGGATTGAGGCACTGGCCACCGTAGTTCATCTTATAAATTGTATGCCATCAACCTCTATTGAAAATTAGAGCCTATATTACCGATTGTACAAGTTCTTTCCATCCTATGATGACCTTCATGTTTTTGGCTCAGTTTGCTTTGTGCATTTGCCTCCTTCTGAAAGAACCAAACTAACTGCACAATTAGCTCAATGTGTTTTTTTAGGCTATGCACCCTTCCAGAAAGGGTTCCTTTGCTATGATCCTCACATTTGACGCATACGTACCTCTAGGAATGTTGGTTTTTTTTTTTTAAAGCAGTATTTTTTCAAGACACCTTGATTCTCCTTACTCCTCCTTGGTGTCCTTACCTGGTTTTTCTGACAACATGCTAGTTCGATTTAATCCTAACTTTGTGTATCATAGACGGAATAAAGAAACGCCTACCAAGAATCCCCCTCTTGATCTTCCTCCAGCATCTGGTCAACCTCTGGCAATTGGTCCATCTGAACCTACTTCATTGCGTCACTCCACTCGCATTTCGGTACCACCAGACCGCTTTGGGTTCTCACGTACTTCCTTAGTGGCCACTTTGTCTTCATCTTCCATCCCACAATCCTATTCTTAGGATGTGCAGCACCAATGTTGGAACAAGCCTGTGCAAGATGAATTGGATAATTTAGAACAAAATCATTCGTGGGATATTGTCCAGTCTCCTGTGGGTGTCAAATCTATTGGTTGCAAGTTGATTTTTTCTCTGAAGTTAAAATCAGATGGCACATTAGATCGATATAGAGCGCGTCTTGTCGCTCTTGGAAATTTGCAGGAATATGGCATTGATTATGGTGAAACATTTGCTCCCGTCACCAAGATGACCACGATTCGCACAATTCTTGTTGTTGCTGCATCTCAGTCTTGGCCTCTCTATCAAATGGATGTAAAAAATGTGTTTCTTCATGGTGATCTTAAAGAGGATGTTTACATGCGTCTTCCTCAAGGGTTCTCATCAGGGAAGGGTATGGTTGCCATGTTATAATATAAAAGAGCATAAAGAGAGACAAGGAAGAGAAGAGTTTTGGAGGAAAAGTGATGCCTCTATGGAGGATCGACTCACCATTTTTATAATCATATGAACCCTAATCACATGCTATTGATCAGCAGGATTACAATATCAATTAACTGGATTACAATCAGAATGTAAAGAAATAAAGAATGTGAATCTCTATACATGGAAGTAAATCTAAGTAAATCTATGAGTTATCTTTAGACAAGTTGTACACTACTCAATACAGTCCCACACGTGGGATATTCTTCTTGGGCCTAGATGGGCCTATGTGTTATCTTGTACATGCCAAACTCCGTCGCTCTCTCTATAGTCTAAAAGAAGCTCCTCGTGCAAGGTTTGAGAAGTTTCAAGATGCTCTTCTCCGCTTCGATTTTCATCTGAGCCAGTATGATCCTTCCATGTTTTTACATCATGATCCGTTCGGGATTACAGTGCTACTTGTCTATGTTGATGACAGTCTTTACTGGTCCTAATGCAAAAATGATTCAGGAGCTCCAAGCTTCTCTCAATGAGACATTTCACTTGATGGATCTCGGCCCCATAAACTATTTCCTCGGTCTTGAAGTTCATCAATCAACAAAAGGTATAGTTCTAAATCAGCACAAATACACTGTTGATCTCATTGACTTGGCTGGCCTTGCTGCTTCAGCTCCAGTAGATACGCCGATCGAACTAAATGTTAAACTCAGTAAAGAGGATGGTGACCTTCTTCCAGATCCTACCGCATATCGCTAGTTAGTAGGTAGCTTGATCTACCTCACGATCACTCATCCTAATATCTCCTACGCGGTCAACCTAATGAGTCGGTTCATGATTGCTCCTTGTCACCTTCATATAGCTGTTGTTCGCCGCGTCATTCAGTACCTTATTCGCACACCAAATTGCAGGTTATTCTTTCCATCAGACAATCCTATCTCTCAAAGCTTATTCAGATGCCGATTGGGCCGATTGTCCGGATACTCGTAGATCGACAACTGAATGGTGCATGTTTTTGGGTGATAGTATGATTTCCTGGAAATGCAAGAAATATGAAAAAGTTTCAAAATCATCTACCGAGGCTAAGTACCGAGTCATGTTTGCTGTGTGCTCCAAAATTCTTTTGCTCCACGGTCTACTCTCTGACATTGGGTTCCCAGCAGAAGGTGCTAAGCCACTCTATGCGGATAACACTAGTGCAATTCGGATTACTGAAAATCCAATTTTCCATGAATGCACTAAACACATCGAGGTTGATTGTCACTTTATATGTGATGAATTTAAGCGTGATATCACTAGGCTTCCGCATGTCTCCACTAAGCTTCAAATTGCTGATATTCTTACTAAGGGCCTTTCATGACCACGCCATCAGTTCTTGGTTGGCAAATTGATGCTCGTTGATTCTCCCGCATCAATTTGGGGGGGGGAGCTAAACAGGCCCATGGCCCATGAAAAGATCCAGTCCAGCACATATTATATCTCATGTGGATTTGATTGGGTCAATGATACAACTGTACATATTCTATTTAATTAGTTTTTTCCATAACTTAGAATAGAAATTGATGTACTGACCTAAATTAGAGCCTTGATTAAGGCATGTATTAGCTAGATATATTGAGGGACGATCTCCAAAGGGAGGAGGCTCAATAATACAATCTAAGTATTTAATTCAAGACTCATTCTTTTGATTTTGTCATTGTGAGAATGTCAATGAATACTGAAGTGTGGATGTTGAGCTTGCTCGCCATTAAGGAGATCGGTGTAGATGTGGCCAAAATCTTTACCTGCAGGATGCTCTTGGCCAATTTCTTCAAATCCAGGAACATGAACAGACATGGAAGTCAATAAATCTTATGGCAACTCAATGCATCTGCAACTTGATTTTCTTTGCCGGCCTTGTGTCTGATGGAAAAAGTGAATTCTCAAAGATAGGCACTCCATTTGGCACGGTGTGCACTCAATTTTTGTTCCGAGTGTAAATGCTTGAGGGCGTCATGATCAAAGAATAAGAAAACTCTTTTCCGACTAGATAATGTCGCCAATGATGAAGAGTCTTTACCACAACATAAAGCTGTACATCATAAGGAGATTATGTCTTTTTGGTTTCAGTGAGCTTTTCACTGTAGAAGGCTATGGGGTGACCTTCTTGACTAAGCACACTTCCTATACCAACATTAGATGTGTCACAATTAACTTAAAAAAACTGGTTGAAGTTTGGAAGGCGTAAGTCTGGAGCTTCCGTCATCTTGCGTTTCATCCGCTCAAATGCGCTGGCGGCAGCACTAGTCCATTTGAATGCTCTTTGTTCATGAAGTCCGTAACAGCAGCCATAATGCTACTAAAATGTCTGTAAAATGTGGCAAGTCCATGGAAGCTCCAAACGTCAGATAAAGTTGTCGAAAGAGGCCAATCAATAATAGCTTTCACCTTGGTGGGATCCGCCTCTACACCTCGAACAGTAATAACATAACCTAAGAAAAGCACAAGAGTCCTGAAAGCGCACTTCTTGAGGTTGATATGTAAAATTTATCACGGCGCAGGGTGCTAAAAACGATCAAGGTCTTCTTTCTTTGACTTGTTTTATATCAAGATATCATCAAAATAAACGACAGAAAACTTGCCAAGAAAGGGGCGCAATAGCTGGGTCATCACCCACATAAAAATGCATTAGAGAGACTGAATGACATGACTAGCCACTCAGAGAGGCCAACTTTTGTTTTAAATGTTGTTTTCCATTCGTCACTCGATCAGAGGCGAATCTGCTGGTAGCTACTACTGATCGTGCCCCAAGTGTAGGGTCATCACGATTGTAGTAATAACCGGTGAAACCGGATCGATCCACAAGGAGCCAGTGATCACAATGTACCTGTCCTATTGGAAAACTAGTGCTAACCTATCAAAAATCTAATAAAATCACAAATCCTACTTTAATTAAAAATTAATTACAGATATGAATAAAATTAATTACAACCAGAAAAAAAAATACTAAACTAGAAACCTAGTCTAACTATACTAAAAACTGCATCCACCATAAAAATAATTAGAAAACCAATTGGAAATGTTAAAAATTCAGAAATAATTAAATTAAAATTCAAGATTGAATGAGAGCCTTGCAATCTAAGGGTCAGGGTTCAGTTGTATTCTAAATACTAAAAATATGGGTGATTTCATTAAGGACTCAAAATCAGAAAAAATCAGATTTATTAATATTTGAGAAATTTCCGGAAGACTCTAGTCTCCTTTGATTATTTTCAGTATTTAGCGGCCTTTAAGCATGCAATATATCATTCAAAAATAAGGCATCAAAAAGACATAAATAAAGAAAATAGATTAATAAATTGAAAAATCAGAGTTTGCATTAAAATTATTCACCCATAAAATCAATTAAAATAGATCAACTTACGCCCTTTCTCCTTAGATTACAAGTAGCAAATCTACCCCTCCATCCTTCTTCTTCTTCCTTCACACATCAATTTTTTCTTTGGCCTCGTTTAATAGGTGAGTGAGAGATGTAGATGATGGAGAGAAATAATGAGAGATGGAAAGTAGTAAAATAATGAGGGAGAGAAAGATATGGGATGTGTGTGTCTTGTAGATGAGAGAGAGAGATTTAAAAAGAGTAAATGGGAGAGAATGAAAGAGAGAATTTAGGAGGGAAGAGAGATTCATGTGAGAGAGTGGAGATGGGAGAGAGTAATCAAAAAATAAAAAACGTGAGGTGGTGGACATGGGGTGGTGTGAGAGAGAGAAAATAGGGATGAGGGAGTTAGAGATTGAGAGGGAGAGAATAAAGAGAGAAAAATTAGGGGAGGAAGAAACTCAAGTGAGGGAGACGTCCAACTCTTTAGGATTTGGATATTTTCAAATCTTTTCTTTGGTTAGAATCCTACTTGTAGATAATCTTTTACAAGAGTCTTGGTCTCTTTGAGATTTAAATTTGCACTAACTTGCTTTACCAAAATCTTCTAATTAAACTTGGATTCTTCTTATCATTGCAACTCTCCACACATGGGCCCACATTGGCTTGAAAAATCCTCATATCTGAATTTCAAACTTGTCGCATAAATTGAATGAAGATAGGCCCCATAATGAGGTGCACCCCTTGGATTTGAGATGGCCACTTGGAATGAAACTCTAAAATTTTCTCTTCTCAATTGGGTCCCGCCATGGCTGCCCCTACCTTAGGATTTTCACCCAATGTGGGTGGGTCCCATGGTGGGTCTTCTGAAAAATTTTCTCTTCTTGCGGGCCCTGATTTCTGAATTTTTGCAAAACAATTAAAACTAATTCAAGAACAATAATTTTTATTAAAAGGATTGATGTTATGCATGGGGCCCAAAAATGCATAATTTGATAATTTCACCAAGACAAGCATTTTTATGAGAATTTTACTTAAATTCAACCGAAAGAGTCTAATTGCATGATTTTGTGAAAATCTATGAATTCAATGCATTTTATTTTAATTAAGTCTACAAATTTATATGAATTAATTAATTAAATATGTGATATTGTGGACTTATCAGCTACGGAGATTAGTTTTTGAAAAGATAGTGGATCCATGCATATATCCAAATATCGTTTATTCGAGGAATGGGAAAACGATACTTTACCTTTTGTCGATGGCACGACTGTCCACATGCGCCAGCTTCCATCCTTCTTTGGTGTAAGGAGGGCTAGAATAGAACAAGGACTAAGGCTCTCCTTGATGTACCCTCGCTGCAATAAATGATCAACTTGGCGCTTCAACTCAGCATGTTCACTTGGTGGTGAGGAGTCGGCGTATGATGAGTAAAGGACAACCTTATGTAGTGGTGGAGGCTCCTCTAGGAAGAGGTTTTGATTGTACATCTCGAGTTTCTGGCTATTCTTCCATCGGTGGATTATAAGGGGGTGGTTCCATCTCAATGTGCTCATTGTAGGGATCATCTTCATAGGAGGCATATTCTTCACAATAATAAATATTTTGAACCTATGGGCAATCATTGGCAAAGTGACCAGGTTGACCACCACGCCAAGAAACGTCATTCCGTCGATCCTGTCTAGGAGGTCCACATCGTCCCCTCATATCCTGTCCCTGTGGCACTGTTCCCCTCTGGTTTTGAGCAAGAAGGGCTTTTTATTAGGCTGGTTGGGCTGCTGTCTGGGTGGGGGATGATAACCTTGTGGTGGGGCACGATTGTTTTGGAATTCAGGAGCTGGACGATAACCTGGTGGTGGGGCATAATTATTTTGGAAATTGGGAACTGTATAAGTCACAGACTCTCCGGTTTGAGTACCGAAGCGTCTCATATTAAGTGACCGTAATTCCAGTTCAAACCTTTTCGCCTTGTTATAGATTTCATCAACTATTTCAAAATCATGCATGAGGACCAGTTCAATAATGGTTGACTAATGCATGATCATCATCTCGAATTTTGCACCAAATAACATAATCATTGAACTTCTGCGTGTACTCATCTAATGATAAGGCACCCTGCCTGAAAACAAAGAACTCTTGAAGGATGTCTAGATAGTTAAAGGGCAGGTACTTACCTTCGAGCTTTTCACGTGTCGTCCCACTTAGTGATAGCGGGGAGTTCCATGAAAGATTGTTATGATCAATGTTGTGCCACCATGCTCGTGTTGAACCCTTAACCTTGACCTTGACAAAGGCTACACGCTGTGCATCATCCATATGGTAGCAATTGAAATAGTCTTCAAGAGAATTGAGCCAATCAATAAAAGCCTTCAGGTTGAGACGTCCAAAAAAATCAGCCTCTTCAACTTCAACTCGTTTGGTAATATCATCAATTTTGGGTGCCAATGGAGTATCCTCAAGGTCTTTTTCAGAAAAAGATGCTGGATGAAATCATAATTAGATTCACGTTTGCTAGAATCAGCTTGTTGAGGTACAATTTGTGGAATACCTGTGCACGAAGACGCTTCAGTTGCCGGTTTTTGCAAAGCTGCAAATCCGATCTCTAATGCAAGTACCCTTTCTGACAATCCAATTTCCAATGCATGTAGTCACTCAGACAATTCAAATATCATAGCATCTCATTGGCGGTCAATAAATTTCCCCTGGAACGTTTGACTACTTCGAGTAGACATTTTTGAGAAGAAAACAACTTGCAGAGTTTCTTTTTTTCTTTTTTTTTTACTAATTGTGCAGGATCGAGTTTGGGGTTCAGGTTAGACCCCAAACTCAGGCCAGTATGTTTTATTGGGAGAAAACACGTGGGGGTGGTCTTCTTTGCTTTGCCTTGGGTTCTGTGCAGACTGCAGACAAATAAAATAACAAAGGAAAGGCCTTACCCATGGTTCAACTACAACGAGTGGAGAACCAAGGGCCCTTGCAAGCGATGGGTGCAACAAGGGTGTTGCGATGACCCAAGGCATGACGATGCTAGAGAGCAACAAAGCTCTGACAACCTTGACGCTGGTAGAGGAGTCAAGTAGTAGCAATAGCGACGAACCAGGTACATCTTTGAAACTCTCCGTTTCGATCTCCTCGCTTCTTTTTTTTTTTTTTTTTCTTCATTGGGGTCTGGGATGAGTTTCGGTTGGGTGGGTGGGGGGTGGTTGTTTGGATGGACCAGGGGTGGGTTTTGTGGGAGTGGGGATTAAGGGTTGGAATTGGCAAGGGATTGGGTTTCAAGTGGGGATTGGGGGTTCCAATTGGGTTCGGATTTTACCAGTTTCAATTTGGTGACGAGATGGGTTCGTTGGTAGTGGTGGATTGGGAGTAGGGTTGCAGAGATGGGGTTGGCCTGGGATGATGCAGTAGTGGAATGGGGTTGCAAAGATGGGGTGTGGGACAAGATTGTTGGGTTTTAGAGGGGTTTGGGTTGGTGGGATGATGTAGGGATGACGATAATAGTGGATGAAGAGATCGAGTTTAGGGT
Source organism: Umbellularia californica (assembly GCA_028538565.1). Lineage (NCBI taxonomy): Eukaryota > Viridiplantae > Streptophyta > Magnoliopsida > Laurales > Lauraceae > Umbellularia > Umbellularia californica. The sequence goes on along the minus strand of JAPQWN010000004.1, from coordinate 12,978,761 downwards.
CTAAATTGAAACGGTGATCCGAGAACGGATCTTCACTCTGATACGAATTGGATGCAACTCGGGACTAGACCAAACCCGCAGCGGGGATTCAGCCGAATACAGATAGATTCGAAATAGCCAACAACGCATGATCAAGAAGCCGAACACAAATTAAGCCAAACCAGAAATCTTCGATTCAATAATAAGAGAGGTGTCCATCCCAAAAGCGGATTTACATATTTATAGAAAAGATCAAATAGAATTTCCTACCATTATGATTCTAATTGTTAAACATAGAATTCCTAAACCAATAAAGAAACCTACTAATCCAAAATACTAACGCAATTAGGAAACTACTAGGATAACTTTTAAAGTAGGATAGCTTTTCACAAGCAGTTGGCTGCTCCCATGAGGATTTGTGGGCTGATCCAATGGATTGAGTCAGCTCGACCCAATAGCTCATGGGTCGGGCCCAATGGATTTGGGCCTAGCTCGACCTGCACCACATAGGGCCTGACTTTGCAACTTTGGTTCATTTTCAACATCTCATCTTGTGCAAGTCATGCCCATTTGCCACAGTATCTGAATTGAATATGCTTGGTATCTCCACACAACTCTCTCCTTCAATATCTTAGCCCATGACACAACAAGACCGAGCTCACCGAACTTTATGTTATCCACCCACTTTATTAGCTCACCTATGTCCACACCCTATCTTGGCTTCCTTGGCACTGGGTCTCGACCCACCTCAGATATATAGTTGCAGCAAGAAGCTTGTGGAGAAGGAATTTAGTGGTTGGATGCTGAAAGACCATTAAAAGTGATATGAACGACGGATTTCTGTGTTTGATGGAGCGCACGCTGCATGGTTTAAAAAATCGGCCAAGTCGACTCAGACTCGGCACATACCGTGTTGGGTTGCATGGGACTCAAACTCGAATCATGTGACTCTACCGAGTTGCAAGGGACTTGGCCGAGTCTCATGCGACTTGGCCTCCAAGTGAAATTGGGACTCGGCCCGACTCGGCCAAATCCCATGTGACTTGGCGAGTCGATTCAGACTTGCCCGAGTCCAATTTTTTAAACCTTGGCTTGCTGTACAAAGGTGTTCCTGGTTCTCCGCTCATTGAGATTATAAAGATGAAGATGAGTTTAGTCAGTTGGCCCCTCTATGGAGAAAGCCTGAAATGCAGCAGGGTAGTGATGATGTTCAATTGCTGCAACAGCAGGTTAATCTGCAGGTAGTCATTCCTCCGACAGTGCATTTTCTTGCATTTGTCGTGATATTGTCATACAGCTAACCATATACGATCATCACTACTCTCTCTCTCTCTCTCTCTCTCTCTCTCTCTCTCTCTCTCTCATGTATTTGTGTGTATATTTATTGAACACACCATGTGGTTAAGGTTGAATGAAATCTGTACGCGGCAGTCGAGCGGTAAGCTCTATGAATTTTCAAACTGTTCAAAAGATGTGCCCAACATTACCCATCCAGGATCATGATTCACTGCAACAATCATTGTGTGATTTGGACAATTTTCAAATAGTGTGGTTAAATCACACCCTAATCATCTCTTCTTACAAAATGGAATTCTCCTTACCATGGGACCATATAACACGGATCTGAACTGTCGATTTAATCCTCCCTGTGCATTGATACAATCCCCAATCCTCTCTCTAATGACTGGACTGCACCCAGGTGTGTCCCACATAACATATACTGTTCACATCTGGTCTCAATGAGAGAAGTGATGGAAGACCGGAGGAGAGCGGCAGGGAAGAGAGGTGGGAAATGTGAGAACCAGCTTTCCAGTGCATGGGTATGTGTTATAAAGAATGTGGCTTTAAATAGGATAGAGTGGAAATTAAAACTCTCAAAGATTAGATAGATGGGATAAGGCTCCAAAAATGATAAGTACATTGCTATGGTTAGACACATGTGTATAGGTCTTACATTTACTTTGACATACAATGGGTCTACTAGAGTTCAATGTGACTAAATGTCCAGGCCCAAAAAATAAGCGCTATTTATAGAGGCTCAGTCCAGCCTATCAAGGTCATATATATTCCTAAGCATATAGAACTGGGACAGATCTGGGCTGTATTCAGGCCCTTTTCAGGCATGTTGCTTCCCTTTCTACCTCTATTTCAAAGAAAAATGTGTTGGTTCCTGTAGCCTTTAGGATTTAGCTTTATATTTTATGTAACAAGGCGAGACTGATTCTTTTGTTCTGGTTTACATCTGCAATGGGGCTGTTTTCTTTCAAGGAAATAGGATTCTTTGATTTCTTATAGATCTGAAGCTGTGTTTTGCCTGATTCCTTTGATTTTAAAGAAAATGGATTTCTACAAAATTCATAAAATGGGTTGACTACTTACTTCTTCAGTACCATTGAAGAAAGACCTTCACTATTTGTTTGGGATTAAACTGAATTTCTCAAACATTAAATGCATTGGAAGGCTGGAAATCCAAGATCTTCTCTTTGCTTCAGTGCTGTTGGAACCCGGCCTGAGTTCTTTCAGGCCTAATTTTGAGATCGTGGGGTCAGCTCTATCCAAAATGCCAGTTCTTAGGCCAGGGCTGACCCATTGACAGCTCTGCTTTAATTTGCATGTAAACAATCCTAAATAGCTGTATCTTCTCAGCTGTATATTCTAATCGTTGTTTGACATAATGGATTTACAGATGATTTTTCATCCGAAGATACTGGACTCCTTTCTTCGTTGCTGCGAGCTGGGTCTGAGTGTCATGGGTACAATGTTCGTATTGTGGGGCATTCTTTAGGTGGTGCTGTTGCCGTATTGTTAGGAATGAGGGTAAGGTTTGTTCGCTCCAGTTCTTGCTACACTGCTTTCTCTGGTACTAACCTTTATAACCTTTATTGTGAATCTTACTTTTTTGTGGAATAATTATACACTGGTTTCCTGATCCTTCATTTTTCATTTGAATTGATTGTGATCCCTTTATCTTTCTACAAAGCCTTTTGTCTGTACACAGAAATAAAAAAGGTGTCCACATAGGCAGATTTACAACTGCGCAGAATATGTACAGCTCCATCTTTCCAAGATGGCGTCTTGATGTTAGCATTTTTTTTATTTATTATTAGAACAACATACTACTTAACAAATTACAACTGAAATATTAAAGGAAACTCTTGGAAATACCAGCGTAGCGGGGCTAGCGATCTTGGACCAACTCTATCAAAGTGAAAGTATAGCTGAAAAGTGCAATCAAATTAATGATCATCTTCTTAACATGATGAATGATTCTAAATGCCTAATGTTACATTAAGATGTACCCAAATCTAAATAGGTTATAATAGAGAGCTGCTAATGCCACACCCCAAACTTCTCTGAGCACAACCCTTAAGTTTAAGACCATTATACCCATGTTTGAAATTACCAAAATGGACACCACTCACATTTTCATACCTCACCCAGTTTCTCTCTACACTCACCTACCCCACCCCAGCCACCACTACTGCCCCCTTCGGCGGCACGCTTGAAGGGGGACAAGGAGAGGGAGTGGGAGTGAGCGGCGGAGGCGGGCAGGGAGAGGGACGGAAACAAGGATAGGGAGAGGGCGGCGGAGGTGGGCAGGGAGAGGGACAGAAACAAGGATAGGGAGAGGGCGGTGGAGGCGAGCATGGAGAGGGAGAGAGAGGGTGAAGGCGAGCAGGGAGAGTGAGGGAGAGTGAGGGAGAGATAGGAAGAGGGAGAAAGGGCGGTGGGCAGGGAGAGGGAGACAGAAAGAGGGAGAGGGAGAGAGACAGGGAGAGGGAGAGAGAAAGAAGGAGAAGGAGAGGGAGGGAGAGAGGGAGAAAGGGAGAGGGAGAGAGGGAGAAAGAGGGAGAGAGACAGGGAGAGGGAGAGGGAGAGAGGGCGGCGGGTGGAGGCGGCAAGGATTGAGAGGGGGGAATGTAAGAAACCATATACTAACCCAAAAGTATAAGCTGATAGGTGGAAGGCCCATACATGTATATTAAGACATGCCAAGCCTATTAGTTAGGCAATCTGGGATGTGGGACTTTCCAACACTCCCCTTCACGTGCAGGCCTAACAGATTTCATGGACGGGCTGTCACAGGATCGGAACCCGATGAAGATGTGTATATGTAGGATGAGAGTTGAAGAGACGGAAACATGGGAACTGATTTTGAAGTTTGGAAGACAGAGGCCGATTAATAAGATGAACGGAAGTGGATAGAGCTTTAGGCCAAAATCTAGGGAGAACAGAGGATTCAAGTAGCAGGAAACGAACCATGTGAAGTGAATGGCGATTCTTCCATTCAACAATGCCATTTTGCTGTGGAGTATGAGGACAGATTCGTTGTGAGATAATCCCCTTATGTTGGAGAAATTCTTGAACTCTATTTGACACATATTCACCACCTGAATCAAATCGGGGAATCTTTATGCATGTGGAGAATTGTGTTTCAACATAGGCAAGGAATGTTTGAAAAACCTCAAAAACCTCCGATTTAGCCCTTAAAAAATAAACCCGATGAATCGGCTATGATCATCTATGAATGTGACAAAGTATTTATAGTGAGAATGAGAAATAACCGGTGTTATACCCCAAACGTCACTATGAATCAAATCAAAACATTTTTTCTGACATAAAGGTATGCAAAGAAAATGGAAGAGATTTACTTTTTCCTAATTTGCAAACAGAACAATCAATATTGACATCAAAATTAGAAAAATGTATTTATTAATCAAACTAGAATTTTTCAAAGATAACAATATTTTCGAATTAGGATGTCCTAATTTTTTGTGCCACAGGTGCACATTATTTTGAAGAACACATGAAAAAGAAGAGGTAGATTCATCCCTAGGTTGTATAGGCAGACCAAGCGGAAACAACCGGCCGCACTTAGGCCCCTTCGTGATCACCTGTCCCGTCCCCTGATCCTGTACAACACAACCAGAAGAAGAAAATGACACATTACAATGATTATCTATGAGTTGTCCAACAGATAACAAATTTGTTGATAGGCCAAGTGAAAGAAAAACATGAATCAAAGGCAATTTGTGTGGAATATCTCCTATGGCAGTGATAAGTTAGTGTCCCCCATTGGCAGTTTGAACTTAGAGTTTCCCATCATATGGTTTAATATTAGACATGAGGCTGGAAGTAGAAGTCATATGATTTGATGCTCCAGAATCAAAATACAGCATGGAAGGAGATGAGAAGGTTTTACCCGAGAGGCCCAAGGTAGAGAATGCTTGGAGAATCATATGTTGAATCAGTTCAGGGTTGATAGGAGGGCTGGGTGCAAATGGTTGTGAAGACATGGATAAAGACAGAGAAGCAAATGCCATAGAGTGAGAATCTGAAGAAGCAATGGTAGAATAAGCCCGCGAATTTCGGTTTTCTGGTCGTTTCCTGCATTCAGAAATGATATGCCCGCAAATTTTGTAGTAGTTACAAACTGCTCTTCTGCACTGAGAAGAATAATATCCATACTCTTTACAAGTGAAGCATTGAATCTTGCTCAAATCCTGGGTTGAAGTGTCGCTTCTAGGGGGCTTCCCTTTTACCACATAAGCAACTTCAGTTGGACCAGTGGATGATTGTTGGGATAGTTGATGCTAAGTGAATATCCGTTGTTCTTCGCGGAGCACTTCGTTGAGACATGTCTCCAACAAGCGAGATAGATGTCGATTCATAAGATTTGAAGGACATTTTCAAATTCAGGCCGAAGTTTCATTAAGAATTGAACTCTCTAAGTAATTTTATGAACTTCCTGAACACTAGATGGAGTATCTCCTGTGATAGTGGCATATGCAATATCCGTGTATTCAGTCCAAAGAATAAAGAAGCCGGAGTAATACTCCTAGATACCCATCTGTCCTTGAGAGTATTGAGCAATTTCATGTTCTAATTGGAACCGATGGGCAGAATTCTCTTGGTGATAGATGTGTTTCAGATCTCCCCACATATCTTGAGCAGTTTTATAGGGCTTTAGATGTAAGAAAAATTAGGGTTCCACTACGCCCAACTTCCAGCTCATAATTTGTGCTTCTTTGGTTTCCCATTCTTCCAATTTTTCTTTTTCCATAAACTTTTTCATAGAACCAGAAATGTGGCCTCATAATTTTTTGCCTTTCAGATATAACTCAAATTGATTGGCCCAAGCTAAATAGTTTTTTCCATTGAATTTGATCAATTGCATTTCATTCTTGTCTATTTTCAACCCACAGATGACAATGGTAATAGACAGACGGCAGTAAAAGGCAAAAAACAAAGTGAGCAGTAACCAGACAGCAACAATAAACAGCCCAAATTAATTATAGGTCATGCAGAAAGTGCAAATTAAAGGTGGCAGCAACAATAGAGGAACAAGTAACAGCCTAGAAACTATTATAAATCAACAGATCTTAGATCTGTATAGATGGTTTCACAAATCTGGTCTAGGCGACCAAGATATTCTACAAAAAACAGCAGGTGAGGCCCACTGGTAATTCAATCTACCAGATCAGGTGATCAGATGGATGCTTCACAAAAATATCGAATTAACACAGCAAAGATTGCAACAATCGGAGACTTATGCTTAAAGATGGACGGCTTTGATGAAAGTATATTGCAAAACCTGGTAAACCCTATTGCAGAAACTGGTAAAACCAAACAGTGATAAAAAAAGCCTACTTCTGATCTTCAAAAAATTAAACCAAAACTCCCAGAATATCAGGCGACCAGAACTGTAGTGTCCTTCTGATTAGATATGATCTATAGTTGGTGGCCCTTTGTTGATCTCCACACACTACCGCCGTGTCACTCTTGTTCAAACCAGTCGACAAAAGAACTCTCCTTGAGAACTTAAACAAGAGAGATTAGATGGCTCTTAATCTCTCTATTGCACCAAGATTGGCTCTGATACCATGTAAGAAACCATATACCAACCCAAAAGCTTAAGCTGATAGGTGGAAGGCGCATACAGGTATATTAGGACATGTCAAGCCTATTACTTAGGCGATGTGGGATGTGGGACTTCCCAACAGGGAAGAAGGAGAGTGAACTGAGAAAATGAGGGTGCAAGGGTTTGGGTATTTTGGGAACAATGGGGTGTGTAGAAATAAATTCTGGGAATTTTTTCACTTATTTGGGGTGTGTAGAGAGAAGGGTGACATTTTTAGTGAGAGTGAAATGAAACATAGAACAAGAAATAAAGAGAGATGAATGTCGTCTCCCTTTGGGTCGACTGATGTATGTATATATAAGGGTTTAATACCCTAATTACAATCAATTACATTCAATTACAATCAATCATAAATCAATTACGGATCCTAAAAATAAGTAACAGTTTTGACTAATTACAAAGCAATAAATAGAAACAAGAAATGAGCCTGGATATGGGCCAAACTGGATGGGCCTGGATTGACACCCCCCCTCAAATTGATGCTTGGGAGTCATAAAGCAGCAATTTGGAGACAAGAAATTGATGTCGAGGCCGAGGAAGTCCCTTAGTGAAAATATCAGCAAACTGAAACTCTGTAGGGACATGAGGTAGCCGAATGACATCTCGCTTATATTCATCACAAATAAAGTGGCAGTCGACTTCGATATGTTTGGTGCGTTCATGGAAGACTGGATTTGCAGTGATGCGAATAGCCCCAGTATTATCAGCATGCAATGGAGTAGGACCGGTTTGAGCGAACCCGAGTTCTGAAAGAAATCTACGTAGCCATAAGATCTCAGAACAAGCAGAAGACATGGCCCTATATTCAGCTTCCGTGGAAGATCTGGACACCCGTTCTTGTTTCTTGCATTTCCAAGAGATGAGAGAATTTCCAAGGTACATGCACCAACCAGTAGTAGAACGGCGTGTGTCTTGACAGCCCGCCCAGTCAGCATCCGCAAGCGATCAGATGAAGATGATTATCCTTTGGATAATAGAGACCACGAGGGACAGTTCGCATTAGATAGCGTATAATACGCTTCACAGCTGCTAAATGAAGATGACGAGGAGCTGTCATGAACTGCCTCACAAGATTAACAGCATAGGAGATGTCAGGTCTAGTGATGGTAAGATATATAAGACTGCCCACCAGTCGCCGGTATATATGAGGATCAGGAAGGAGTTCGCCATCATCTTTACTGAGTTTAAGATTTACCTCGACAGGAGTATCAACGGGCGAAGAATCATGGAGGTCAGCCAACTCTATAAGGTCTGATGTGTATTTTTGTTGATTAATAAAGAGACCTTTGGGAGATTGATGCACCTCTAGGCCCAAGAAATAATGCAAAGGGCCCAAATCCTTCATATTGAAGTAAGTTCGGAGAGAATCTTGGAGAGATTTGATCTTACCATCATCCGTGCCAGTGATAATAATATCATCAACATACACCAGAAGCACAGTAACCCCAGTAGAGGCATGGCAGAGAAAGAGAGAAGGATCGTACGGGCTCGGAGTAAAGCCAATATTGCATAAACGAGCCTTGAATGTGTCGAACCATGCCCGAGGAGCTTGCTTTAGTCCATAAAGAGATTTTCGGAGCAGACAGACGGACCTCTTGGAGGGAGAGGGTATGCCCTGTGGTATACGCATATAGATTTCTTCCTGCAAATCTCCATGGAGAAAGGCATTTTTAACATCCATTTGGTATAATGGCCAAGACTGAGATGCAGCAATGGCGAGAAGTAACCTAACAGATGTCATCTTTGCCACAGGTGCAAACGTCTCCTCATAGTCAATGCCATACTCCTGTCTGTTTCCGAGAGCCACAAGCCGAGCTTTGTGTCTATCCAACGACCCATCAGATTTAAGTTTGACCGAGTAGATCCATTTGCAACCAATGGGCTTAACTGCTGAAGGACACTCTACAATATCCCATGTGTGATTCAGAGCTAATGCATTTAATTCCTCCTTCATGGCCTGGTTCCAGCAATCGTGTTGGACAGCCTGCAAATAAGAGCTTGGGATAGAGAGAGAAGATAAAGTGGTCATCAAAGAAGTATGGGTAAACCCATATCGCTCAGGCGGTCTAGAGTTTCGGGAGGAGCGACGTAAGGCAGGAGTAGGTGTGGAACCAGTTGTCGGTGGAGAATCAGGGGAAGGGCCATCAGCAGTGGAAGGTTGCTCCCTTCGGCTGTATACACAAGCAGGATTAAACCTAGTAACAGAGATTTGGTCTGAAAAACCTGGCAATAGAGCTGGTGAAGAGGAAGGAGGACAATCCACATGAGTATGAAAGAAATATTGATTTTCAAAGAAAATAACATTTCGAGAAACCCTGATGCGACGACCAATGGGATCATAACAAACAAAACCTTTTTGATTAGTGGCATAACCCAAAAAGGCACACCGGCGAGATTGAGCTGTTAGTTTCGTTCTTTCTGTGGGAGGGAGATGAACGAAGCAAACACAGCCAAAGGTATGTAAGTGATCAAACACAGGATGATGACTAAATAATTTAAAAGGAGGTGTTAAATTATCAATGGTAGGGGATGGAAGGCGGTTAATGAGATAGACAGCTGTGGTGAGAGCTTCAGTCCAAAAACGAGGGGGAACGGATGATTCAATCAAAAGAGTCCGAGTGACATCAAGAAGATGTCTGTTTTTCCGTTCTGCAACGCCATTTTGTTGTGGAGTGTACGAACAGGTACGTTGAGAAATGATTCCTTTATGGTTTAAAAATGATTGAAAATCCTTGGAAACATACTCCCCCCCTGAGTCGGAGTGCAAAGTTTTAATGCATTTAGAGAATTGGTTTTCAACATATTGAACAAAAAATTTAAATGCATTAAGAACATCAGACTTCGAATGTAATAAATAAATCCAAGTAAATCTACTGTAGTCATCAATGAATGTGACAAAATACTTGAAATGACTATGTGAAAGAGTTGGAGCAATGCCCCAAACATCACTGTGAATTAAATCAAAACATGCAGTGCTCCGAGTTTGAGAGTTTGCAAAGGGTAAAGTTTTACTTTTACCTAATTTACAAGCATCACATTCAAAAGAGGCAGAATGAACAGGTTTATTTATTAAGCCAGATTGAAATAATGTAGACATTGTAGAAGTATTCGGATGACCAAGTCTATTATGCCACAAACGACAATTATTCTGAATAAAAAAACAAAGTAACTGATGTAAAGACTGTTTCTCAATAACAGAAGACAGAGGTAAGGAAAAAAGTCTGCCACGCTTAGGCCCCCTCGCGATCACTTCCCCCGACTCCTGGTCCTGCACAACACAACCAGAAGAAGAAAAAGAGACAGTGTAGTTATTGTCCACAAGTTGACCCACAGACACCAAATTAGTAGCAAGATGAGGAGAAACCAAAACAATGGTTAAGGGTAAAGGGCCAGGGGTATCACCAACAGAGGTGATGGGTAGATGATCTCCGTTGGCGGCTTGAACAGTGAGATTCCCAGTGTAAGGAAAAACATTCTGTAATGTTACTGGTGAAGAGGTCATATGATTACTTGCCCCAGAATCTAAATACCATGTATTAGAAAGAGAGGAAGCCGTACCGGCGATGTTCATGGATGCTAAGGCATTGATGATCATTTGGTTAACCATCTCAGGGGTGAGAGGAGCAGGAGATGTAGATTGCGATGAGGAACCAGGCTGGGAGGAGGAATCATACTGCAGAGAACCACTGAAGTCAGATGATGCAAACGTTGGAGTGGTCGCAGTATAAGCAGTAGGAGGTGATGACACAGTGGAAGGGCCGGACTGCACATAATTGCGGGAAGTAGAATTGCGAGCCTTTTTCCGACATTCTTCAATAACATGTCCAGCGGCCTTACAATATCTACAAATTTTTGCCTTGCATTGATTTGCATAGTGTCCATATTTTTTGCAGTTATGGCACTGAACTTTACTGATGTCCCGAGGAGGTTGTCGGGCTGTTGCAACATAGGCAAATGGAGTCTCAGCAGATCTCTGTTGTTCCAGAGTAGTTTTAGTAGCTAGACGTTGTTCTTCCCGCAGGAGTTCCTGAAGACAGGTATCCAGGCTGGGAAGAGGAGCCCAGCTCATTAAGTTCGATCGAACTGTCTCAAACTCCTGACGAAGTTTCATAAGAAGCTGATCCCGATGACTACTCTGCTGCAATGGAAGCAATTCCGGTAAAAGTGCGGCAGATACCGTGGCAAACTTGATCTCATCATATTCAGACCACAGGCGGCGGAAGCCATTGTAATACTCCTGAATAGTCTGGGTGCCTTGAGTGAATTGAGAGATTTCAAGTTCCAATTGAAACTGGCGAGCAGCATTACCTTGTTGATAAATTTTCTTAAGATAGTCCCACATTTCACGGGCAGTTTTGCACGGTTTTAAGTTGAGAAAAAAATGTGACTCAACAGAGCCCAGCAACCAAGTCTTGATTTTAGCATCCTTTGTTTTCCAAGCTAAAATCTTTTTATCATCTTCCGTAGGTTGAGGTTCAGACCCATCAATGTGGGCCCAGAGTTCTTTTCCTTCCAAGTAAATTTGAAATTGGAAGGCCCATGATGTATAATTGGTCCCATCAAAGCGAATCAGGGCAATCTCATGTTTTTCCATGACTAAAGAGAAGTAAAAAACACTGATATAGTCCAAAAACAGCAGTCTGACTAGTGATATAGTCCAGACTAGTTCCCAGAATCCACAGAAAACAATATAGAACAAAAGCAGAGCACAGAAAAAATTCAGAACAGTACTCAGCAAAAAAATGCACCGACACAGACACTCAGACGACCAGGTCGTCAGTGTGTAGATCTGCACAAGGATCACACCAGTTGATCGGCTGCTAGATCTGAGGAAGAGGATGAGTCCACAACAAAATTTCGCAGCTATTGGAAGCAGTCTCAGGCAAAAATAATCCAAATCAAAACTTTTGGACGGCTGAGATGAAAAGATAGAGACCAAACTGTCGATCTACAAAAATGGATATTAGGCCTACCTCTGATGATCCATAAATGTTGAGAAAATCTCCATAAAGATGTAGAAATTCAGGCGACCAAGATGGGCTGAGTCAGCTGAGAAGCAAATGATGATCGCTGGTGGGCCACGGCAGATCTGAGACAATCAGGATGATCACAGGTGACTGGACTGTAGATTTGATCTCTGATGATCAAAAATCAGGGAAAAATTCTTCATAAATCCAAGAAGCTTCAGGCGACCAAGAAGAGACTAATCGCTGATATAGAGGTGATGATCACAGGTGGGCCACTCCTGATCTGAGATGATCATGGAAGATCAGATATGATCTGGCTGAAGAAGATGATCACAGATGATCATAAACAGGCTCCCAATGAATGGAAGACGAATTAGGAGAAGATCAAAGATGATTGACCTTGCTCTGATACCATGACATTTTTAGTGAGAGTGAAATGAAACATAGAACAAGAAATAAAGAGAGATGAATGTCGTCTCCCTTTGGGTCGACTGATGTATGTATATATAAGGGTTTAATACCCTAATTACAATCAATTACATTCAATTACAATCAATCATAAATCAATTACGGATCCTAAAAATAAGTAACAGTTTTGACTAATTACAAAGCAATAAATAGAAACAAGAAATGAGCCTGGATATGGGCCAAACTGGATGGGCCTGGATTGACAAAGCGGTGTTCTCATAGAAGTTTGGGGTATGGCATTAGCAACTCTCATTATAATATTGAGGAATGGATGGTTAAATCATTACCATAAAAGAAAGGTGGCTGTCCATTTGATTGGAATGGAAGAACAATTAATAATGCGTGGGAAACTGTATTTTCTGCATATTTTCCTTGATTGTTAGTCATCAGCACTGTGTGGAAAAACAATTCCACTTAATCCAAATACTAAGGTCCATATAATCACCAAAGCACAACCAACGAGTGCTAGCTCAGTTGGCCATGGGCTCTGCGCCTTAAGAAGCAGAAAGTCTTGTGTTCAACACCTACCCCCGCTGGCCACCTCCCATAGTTTTTACCCAATGCATGTGGATAGGAGGGTTTTCATGTGCACCTAGGGATTAGGTCTCGGTTGTCCAGAATTGAGTGTCCCTCGAGCTCAGGGCCAAAGGCTCCTGGGCTGGGCTGGGCTGGGTGGGAGATACCCTGGGTTATAAAAAATAAAATCTCTGAAGCACAACTGACCATATTTTTTTATTTGTTTTTATCAGTAATGGCAAATTATATGAAACATAGAAAGGATTACAATGAAGCGAGACACAATACACCCACCACAGCGAGCCTGAAAAAATGGTATAAAAGAATTATACCAAACAACAAAAATCACCCCACATTACATGGTAAAAGCAATCACATCTAAAGCCCTATGACCCTATCCACCCCTTGTTTAGCCAAAGAGTCTGCAAAACCATTTCCCATTCCCGCCACGTGCTGAAACTACTTGAAGGATGATAAGAACTTAATCTCTTTCAAATAGAAATTTTGCGGGCAAAGATGCCCAGGAAATAGCATTGAAGGAATCACTTTCCACTGCCATTCTCATCCACAGCTGATCAGATAATTATCAATTATTCCAAGATGTCAAGAAGAAAGTGATCTGAACTTTGATGATCTACTTTAACTATGCTTGTCTATTATTTCTTCTTTATCTATGCCTGTCTATTATTTCTACTTTATCTATGCTTGTGTATTATCTTGAAATCTCAGTAACTTCTATACACAATCATTTTATTCTAAGAAATAATTCGAAGTTCTTTGGCTGAAGTCAACCATGTTTTCCACTTGTTGCAGTTATACAATCGATATCCAAACCTACATGTGTACACATATGGAGCCCTTCCATGTGTGAACTTTGTCATAGCTGAAGCGTGTTCAAGCTTTGTTACGAGGTGATTTTTCAGTTCCACTAATTGTATTTAGGATGGAGTTCGTTTAAAAGCTGTATCTTTCGTTGGGGGCTGAAAGAGCAGTTTTCCAACTTCAAAATTTAATTTTCCGTCCCTTGTTTGTCATTGGGTGACTACTACATATTTATCTTTTGCAATGGTTTTCAGCATAGTGTACTGTGACGAATTTTCAGCACGTCTGTCTGTTAGTTCAATTCTCAGACTTCGTGCAGCAGCAATTGCTTCTCTTTCACAAGACACTTCAGCCAATTCTGCTATGGTATGCAAGCTCGCCTGGCGGATTTTCAATGTAAATAAGTACCATGAGAGCAGGGAGAATGGAAGGATACACACTCCATCTATTCAGACCTCTGCAGCAACGGATGATGACAATAGCCTTATGCACCGGAGGAGGCATTACAAGCAAGCCATTAAAGGTGGGTATGTTCTGTGTACTAGTCTAAATGTCTAATCTAGTTTCTTGTTTTATAAATGACTGGTTGATGCCCTTAGTTTCTTGTACGGAATGACAGAACGTGAGTTTTTTTTTTTTTTTTTTTTGCCTGAGATAGTGTACTCACTCCTACCCACTAACTATCAGAGACACAATTAGGGATTGATCCTGGTTGTTTCTGTGGAGAGGAGACGCCTCATCACTGAGATACCAATGCATTGGTGTATATAGCTTTAGAATATGAGGGTGTTACTTATGCAATAGGGTTCTTGTTTGCTGCAGGAGTTAGTGGACCAGGTCATCAACTTCTCACTCATCAAGCTGTGACTTCTTTCACGGACTACCCAGATTCTGAGATTCTGCGAGATGGTTTCGAAGGGTATAACCACGGCGATACAATGAATTCATACCATGACTTTGACAATTTTGAGAACTGCGACACACTGAGCACTCGCATTCAACCATTCTTTGAGGCAGGAGCTGACGGAGTTTCCACTGAACCGATATCCCAAATTGTAGATGGCGTTTCATCATCTGTTGAAGTTTTAAATGAGGAGCACCCAGAGATGTATTTGCCAGGGTTCATCATTCATATATTACCTGAACAGACAAGAAGCCTTGTGAGACTATGGAAAAGCTGGAAGATTCACGACAGGGAACACAATTTTAAAGCTTATGTAGTGAATAGGGAAAACTTCAAAGATATCATAGTGTCACCATACATGTTCCTCGACCATCTTCCATGGAGGTAACAAACCATTATTCTCCTTTATGCTTCAATTCTTGATGCATATGATGTTTTTGCATGAATGAAAATTGCCTTCCATAGTATCTTTTACTTGACTTAAAAGTTTGTTTAAATGTCTTGTATGTTTTTTATACAAATTGGATTCTATGGAATGTGCTGTTTTCTTTATGGCTATTTTCATTTGTGACTCCCACAACTGCTGAGGAATTTCATCGGGACCGTTAATGCAAGGGGTCCCATTTTTGGGGACGGTGGTGGTTTGAAAATCTCTCACCGTCCTTGTGTCAAAGTCCATCGGTGAAAATTTTGCATTTTCTTTATTTGGACATCCTTGCACTGTTCTATTAGTAAATTTTATTTTTTGGATAAGCAAATCATGCTAGCTTGATGACTACTTCTAAGGGATGTCTAGATAACCCTTCCAAAAAGGAACACATCGTGTGCTGGTGGGATTCACTGACTTGACAGATAAAAGTTGCTCCCAATATAGGAAAAGATAGAGCATCAGTTAGGATTGAAGGATATTTAACTGGTGGGCCAGATGCTTATCACTCGTTTTGGATGGTGAAAGCTTGTTGGCCATTTGATCAAGTGGTTAGAGGTAGGCCTTTTTTTCTTTTCTTTTTTTTTTTTTTGGGGTTAGGGGGGTGGGATTTGGGGGACAGGTGGGCCTCTCACACATTTTGGTATGTTAGCAGTAAGGGATGACTGTAGGAGAGGGGGGCCCATATTTATATATGGCATAGCACATGAAATTCAAAGCATTTCATCAGTTTATTTTTAGAATTTTGAGATTCGCTCTTATCTTCCTAGTGAAATTTTTAGGGTTTATTGCTTTTGGAAAAACTATTATCTTTTCCCTTTTGCTTCCACGCAGTTGCTATGCCATGTTTGTGGATTATGCATCCTAGGTAATGAAGAGGATGTCTGAAATTAAAGCAGTGAATGCCTCACATCACCACCAGTGATGGGATAATGCAAAATCTTACAGGGCTGATTTTGGTGGATTCCCAATAAAAACTCTCCCTATGATGTGCCGGTGGCAGTGAATACACCAGGCCATACATTCCCTTTAAGAATTGTAGTTGAGATTAGCACCTAGAAATTATTGTCATCTCTCTCTTTAAAGAAATGGCTGTTTGAAATGTTAGGTTGAACCTGTTATTGATGCAATGCTCGCTAACTGGGTGTTTGCAGAGTACACTATGCGATGCAGAGAGTTCTGGAGACAATAAAAGCGCAAAATCGAAGTGATGGTGATTTGCCTACAGAGTCTCACATGGTTTAAAATTAACTCCTGGAAGCAGGTTTCTAGGACCATTCATTCTTGCATTAGATGGATGTACAGATTCGTTAAGGGTTAGCGGTGGCAAGATTAAATCCATGGGTTCCCCCCTGATCCTTCCGACTCAGAGATGTAAACGAGGAAAGGATGGCATGCTGTTGTCATTTGAGGTATATAATCATTGATGCCTTCTTGTGCCTTTCGTAGAATGTAGGCATTAGTTATTTATGAAACTAATGCTAAAAAACATACAGACTGACATAAAATTTTGCCCACTAACCAATTGCTTTCACTCATGTTGCAAATGAATACTTTTGGCACATTGCCTATGGACAACAGCTAAACATGGTACGAAAAAAGGGCGACCAAGCTATGATTTTAGATGTGAAACCCTTCTTTCTTTGGTGTTATGGTTTAAAATAGAACTTCATTTTTGTTTTGAATATTGTGACCTAACTAGAAACCATTAATTGAAGATTTCTATAAGATTTGGAGCTTTAAAGCACTGGAGCTTCTGATTGGGTGGCAACGGTTTCATCTGGTTGGTTGGGTCTTCAAGTCCCTCGATGCGGCTTGGACAAGACTGTAAGAGTTGGTGATAAGTAAGAAGGCCTAACCAATTTTCCTTGTGTCTCTATGGTTGCTAGATTAAGAGCATATAAAACAGACCCAGGGTTCAAGGATTGGTACACCCTCTTCTTCATTAAAATAAAATGCATGGAAGGCCTAAAGAGTAAGCCCATTCCTTAAGGCCCAACCCACGCTTCCACTTCAAAGCCCATCGGCCGTTGGGTGTTGGAATAAAATGAATTGAGAAACAAACAGGCCTGTGTCAGTGTGTGTTCTTTTAACCGGAGTAATTTTTGGTAGAACACTCCCAACTGTAACGGGAACACAGTTTTCTTCAAGTGAATAATAGAAAAAAAAAAAAGGAAAAAACTTAAAAATTTTATTTGATGTGCTTGAAAGATTAATTAGAAGAGGTTATGTTTAAAATGACGATGACCTTGTGACTGAACCTGTCTTATTTATTTATTGTTATTGTCATTATTTCTGTTAATTATTATTATTATTATTATTATTATTTATAATTCGAAGGCTTTGGAAGATTTTATGATATTTTATCAAAGGGGCTGAAATTAAAGGAGAATGAGTGACAATTAATTAATTTTTACCATTTCGGCTGAAATGGCCAAAAATCTTCGTTTCAGTCAAGTGGCTGAAACGAAATTTCACATAAAAAATTTTTGTTTTAAATTTCGGCCGATGTCAACTGAGATTCTGACCGAAATAACATTTTACATAAAATATTTTTATTTTTTTTAATTTTTATACATAAATACTTTGTTTTTCTTAAACTTTCCCAAAATGTAGTTCTTATAAATTTTACTAGAATGGATTAAATCCATATTTATTGGTTTCTTTTTATTTCTGATTTTTCTATATTTATATATTATTTTTATGTTTTCCCAAAATGTAATTCTAAAAAGTTTCATCGAAATTCCGAATTAGTCGAAACTTTTCATTCTGGAGGGTGGACTGAAATAGGGTCTGAAACGATATTGATAACTATGGGTGAAGATCAACGAATGGCTATTAAACAGACTTTGTTTTATTTTATTTTTTCACAAAAATGAAAAATGAAGTCTCCATAATTGCTTTTCTCCACTTCTAACATTTCTTGATGGTGACTTAAAGGCTATATATACTTTTATCTTTAAATACTCTTAACTTTAGATATTTTTATCTTTATATACTCTTACCTTTCCAACAATTTTTAGATATACTCGTCTTTCTGAAGAAAAAACGCTTATGGGCAACGTTACTATTTCCATCTGTTTCTCTCCACTTCAACATTACTATTGGTGTTGTAGGTGACGGACCCACTCCCAATGAGCCAGAGATTGAGGCGATCCAAGAGGATTTGTCAAAGGAGTTTGATTGGCAGAGTGGAGACGATGTAATATGAGTAGACGGGCCATACACATGAGAGCCTAGAGGCTTTAGCCTTAGGTAGACTACATTTTGTACATCGCCTATGTTTTTGGGGACGGCTTGTTGTAATTAACATACTTTCATGTGTTTTGCAACTTTTACTTTATGCATCGAATGGGAATGATACCTTGCTTGCTTTACTGCTTATATATTGCTACTACCGTCTGTATTTACTTGTAGGAAAGAGACGCTTCTGCAGTATATGTTTATACGTATAGAGGAAATGTCAGAGACTTCAATCCACATGGGGCCATGTTGATATATATAAAATGTTTGGAAAGTTATAATTGACCCCATAATTTAACTAATTTGCCTCAGGATACAGATTTTCCCATTGCTTGAGAATCCGGTCTTGGGCGTTATAACTTTGGCGGTAAGAGAGGGCTTGTGCACAAATATCGCCTTAATTTTTCTGCCGGGGTACGGTACCCATGTGAAAGAGAGAAGACTCCTTCAACTTTACTTTAGCTATGGGCTGAATCACAGCCAAACGTGTTGGAATGAAAACATATAGCCGTTTGGATGCCATCATTATCATCAAAGCCTTGTCTCAACTATGTTAGGATCAGTTATACAAATCTTATTTCTCCGTTCCGATCTATCTTGCCGTTGGATGCCATTTAACTTTATTTTAGCTTCACCCCTGGAAATAGACAGGCCTTAGCTTTAAGCAGTGCCTTTACATTTTAATAATCTAATTCATTTACTTGTTCTTTCTGAGTCTCTTCATAAACAGTAGTCAACGTCTTGCAAACCTTTCCCAGTTACTTCCTTTTAGCTCTAGGTTGACTGTATCGCATACAGATCCAATTCCAATTCTCTCTCACAAGCGGTGTGTAAAAACAGCAATCAGAAGCCAAGTTCTTAGTACCTCACCTTTGCTATGTTCTGATTAGGTATGTACCATATTTCTAAATTTTTCTATTTCCTTGCAACACATGAGAACTCAGTTTCCTTCTCTTTCTTTTTTGTTGTACATGTATGAAGAATATGCAGTTCTTTATTTCCTTGCAACCCATGGGAACTCAGTTTAATTCTCTTTCTTTTCTGTACTACATATATGAGGAATTTTCAGTTCTTTATTCTCCTTCTTGTTTGAAAAATAGGATATTTGTTCTTAAGCTTGTTTCTTGATGGTCCCAAAGCTATAACTCAGCAGCTATTAAGGCACATAAGCGTGTGTGAGTTCAAGTCTATACCGTAGCAAAAGAAAAAAAAAGGTTCCTTGATTTGAGTAAAAGATATTAGGATTAGCTAACACAAGATAAGATGAGGCAAAAATGATGATGGTGGTGATCTATGTGTGGATCTGCTGCTTTGGTTGTTAGAAGTGCATGGAAATCTACGGAAATAGACATTTCCAGACTCGAAAGTGCTGATTGATGTCATCTATTTCAGTTTCTTGGACATGATTAGAAGTTGGAAAGTGTAAGTAGAGAAATACAATTGGATTTTATTAAAACCCATTATTTCATTTTCATGGGTCTTTCTAATTGCATAAATCATGGATTTATCACCCTTTCATCCATCCAACGGTGGGTCATGCATGGATTGGATCAATTATAAGCACATATGTTGATTGTCATGATTGTGATGAATATGGATTTAATGAAATAGGCCATGTATTAGTAAAAATATATTTACGTACAATCATTCTCTCCCACAAAATGTAATTATTAATGTTACAAGCTTTACAGAAAAAGACAAGTCCAAGCTTTTGAATTTGAGCATATATGGATAAAAAAAGATGGGCAAAAGTGTCATTCCACTCTAAAGACCTTTTGGTGGTTAGAAGGCTACTGAGTTTGGAGACATGAAAGGTATTAAAATGAAAAAGAAGGGGCTTATTTACAAATACTAAAACCATAGGAGCCTATTTACAAATTGTAGGAACCTTAGCGGGGTATGTGGAAAAAGCTCAAAGAAAAAACACACTTTAAGGAGTCATTTATTAGACAAAACAATATAACAAGACATTCAAACAAGGAGAGTAAGAACTTTCATATGTAAAGCCTTCATGGGCCTAAATCAGGCCCGGGTACAAGTCTCAATAGGCAGGCTTGGGCTTACTTTTAGGTCCAAAGCAAAATTAGAACTCCACAATGGAGCTCACCTATAAAAAATCTAAACTACCCTAATGAGAGCCCTTGTTTTGTATGTTATGTGGTCAAATCTTATCATTATATGAGTTGGTTGGACCATGAGATTTAGGATCTGTATATAAATATAAATCTTATCAATTTTATGGTGAGACACACTCGTATAAAAGTAAAATTTGGCCACAACCTGTAAATATGATTTTTGTCATTTTGAGTCATTTAAGTATCGATTCTCACTTGTCATGTTCTACTAAGAGGTATCTCTCATAGATTTTAACATATCAGTAGGTTCGCTAATGGCAAAGCGGATTGCTTAGCAAAGCAAGGGGTTGATGATTGATAATGCAATTTAAGTGCTCCTGTTATGTAAGGTGTTGTTTTTCTTCCGATATATTTCTCTTAAAGCAGTAGACTCTCTTGCGGAGCATCCTTTGTTAGTTGTAATTACTTCCTTTTTAATAAATAGAATTTACAGTTACTGATAAAAAAAAAGTGGTACCTCTCAATATGCACCTGCCCTGTATGTCTAACCCCCTGCCACTGCCAGCCATGTCTTTATGTTGCATATATTATTAAGTGAATTTTGCATATGAAATGTCATTGGTGCAAGTGTATATATTATTAAGTAAATTTTGCATATAAAATGTCATTAGTGCAAGTGGTAGTAAGGAGTGACATTTTCCTAAATGTCGTGTGTCCGAATTTCCAATAATACATTTAGTTTTCATATTTTTCAAAAATACTAAATAAACCCGACTCAATCTGTGACTGTGTATGGGTATGCTAAACTCTTGACCCATAGCTAACTTTACATTTGCTATTGAACTTTTCTGGAATTTTTCAGTGGAAGGCATGGATTTTGTAGCTGGGAAGGTGGCTGAAGTATGTGCTCAACGCGTGGGTTACATAAAGGATCTCAAAAGGAATTTTGAACAACTTAATGAGGAAGCAACGACTTTGTATAGCAAGAAGGAAGATATGGAACGTGAGATAAACAAAGACCGAATTCGCAAGAGGCCCAAAAGTGAATGTCAAGATTGGCTCAAGAGAGTGGACGGGGTTCACAATAAAGTAGACGCCATTAAAGAAGAATATTCTCAAGAAGTCGAGAGATGTCAAACATGGCGGTGTCCAGATATTCAATCACATTGGAAGCTTGGTCAACACATTGTAGAGATAAAAAATCAGATTTCAAAACTTACTGAAGAGTCTACTAAGTTTGAGGGAGTTGTTGTTGTTGATGCGTTGCCACAAATTGTCGAAGCAAAGCCCGTTCTAACAATTGAAGAGGGGAGATCAACAGAACGCACTCTACAGAAGATATTAAATAATGTGAGAGATCCAAGAAAACATAAGATTAGTATATGGGGTATGGGTGGTGTTGGGAAGACAACTATGATGAGACTTTTGAACAACCTAGAAGAAATAAAACAGATGTTTGAGATCGTTATTTGGGTTACTGTTTCAAAGGACTGTAGCGTAAAAATGCTACAAACTGAAATTGCACAGCGCTTGTCATTGACTTCATCATATAATGACTATGCTGAGAGAGTGGCAAGTAGATTGTTTCAAACTTTGACAAACATGAAATTCTTGCTTCTTATGGATGATGTGTGGGCCAAAGTAGATTTGCACGATATCGGAGTCCCTTCTGCAAACCAAGAGAAAGGAAGCAAAGTTGTCTTGACAACTAGATATCAGGATGTTTGTCACAAGATGGAAACGGATGAAGAAATTAGGGTGGATCCATTTTCTAAGAAAGAAGCTTGGAATTTATTCCGTGAAAAAGTAGGTGAAGTAGCTGATTCTCCCAGTATTCATCCATTAGCGAAACAAGTAGTTGGTGAATGTGGTGGTTTACCACTGGCAATCGCTGTGATAGGCACATCCTTAAGCAAGGAGGACAATGTTCATGTATGGGAAAATGCAGTGCAAGAGTTGAGCTCTCCAGATACATCTGTTAGTTACGAATTGCAAGAACAAGTGTTTAGACGCTTGAAATTCAGTTTTAACAGATTGGAGGATGAAAATGTAAGGAACTGCTTTCTATATGCAGCATTATATCCAGAAGATCACCACATCAAAATTTCTGAACTGATAGAGTATTGGAGGGCTGAAGGCCTCATCCATTTTGGATCTACTTTGGCAAGTGTTAGAAACAAAGGGCGTGCTATGTTGAAACGTCTTATTGATGCATCACTTCTTTTAGAAAGTGATGTGTTTGAAAACCATGTCAAGATGCATGATGTCATCAGAGATTTAGCACTAAGAATTACATCTCGAATGGAATCAAGTTGTAGATTCTTGGTGAGAGCTAAGAAAATGATAGAGGAGCCTCCAAAGAATGAGGAATGGGAAAATGTCAATAGAATGTCTTTGATACAAAATCAAATAAGCAGTCTACCAGAGAGGCCAAATTGTCCTACTCTCTTAACATTGTTTCTTCAAGTGAATTGGAGGTTGAAAACAATTTCAGAATCATTCTTTGATCAAATGCATGCTCTCCGAGTTTTAGATCTTTCTGGTACTGGCATAGAGTCGTTACCACATTCCATATGCCATTTGGTCAACCTTCGGGGACTTTATTTAAACAATTGTCGATTCTTAAAAACTCTTCCACCCGAAATAGGGAAACTCGGAAGAATTGAGGTGCTTGATACCCGCCGGACACGTATTAATAGTTTGTCCACTGAAATTAGGCAACTAAGTGGTCTTAAAGTCTTACATGTGACATTCTCAATGGAGAGAGATGAGAACGAAGATGATGAGAAGGTCTCTGGTGGAATAATATCAAGGCTTTCTCAATTGGAGCAGCTGATTATAGACCTAGGATTCAGTGATGGGGATTTTGGTCTATACGGCGATACATGTGCAGAGGCAGTGATGGAAGAAGTGTGTTGCTTGAAAGGATTGACGAGTCTTGAATTTGGGTTTCATAAGATGGAATATCTTGAGTACTTCCTTCAACGAAGTCATCCATGGAAAAAGGGAATAATCACGTCATTTCACTTTATTGTCGGACGGTACCAGACTCTACATACAAAGGAGACATTTGTGTATTACCAAGAAAGAGAAAGAATGAATCGAATGTTGACATTTTGTGGCTATGATAGCATCCCCAATGCCATTGTTGAGGTACTCAGACATGCCGATTATTTTATGTTACTTGGCCATAAAAGCATTCACAGTCTCTGTGAATTTGGGATGCAAAATATGAGTGGACTAATCACATGTATAATATATGAATGTGATGCAATGGGGATCGTAGTGGATGGAGATCAGCTAGTAGAAGCTGCATTTCTCAACTTAGACCTTTTGGAAATATCTCATATGCCAAATTTGAGAAGCATTTGGGCGAGGTCTTTTCCACCAGGATGCCTCAATTTTTTGAGGACTCTGCAGTTGTTCGAGTGTGAAAAGTTGAAGAATATTTTTTCCTGCGAAATCATTCAGCAACTCTCCAACTTAGAAGATCTGCGCATTGAATATTGTTCAGCACTGGAAGAGGTGATTTCTGATGAGGAAATTGGCGTTGAATCTGATTGTGTCCTCCTAAATTGAAAAAATTAACTCTGGAAAATCTACCTTCATTGGTTAGGATTTTGAATTTAGGTCGTGGTCATTTGCTAAATTGCTCTTCGCTTGAGGAGATTTGGGCAATTAATTGTCCTAATCTAAAGAGACTCCCTATCAGCGTCAACAAAGCACCAAAGCTCAGAAAGATCGAGTGCAAAAGAGAGTGGTGGAATGATTTAGAGTGGGATGACAATGATGTCAAATTGCAAATTGAACCCCTTATCCTCCCTTGGTAAATCCTAACGGCCTTGGTTATGAAATTATGTGGATTTTCATAACCAGTAGTAAAGTAGATGTACAGGTAACTCTATTTACTTGTAAATAAGGGTTCGTGTATCTAGTAAAATTATTTTTTATTTTTTCCCTCTCTTTATCATAAATAAATCAAATTAAACAGAGTTATAGATAATTAGACTTACATATAAACTACTTGCAGGCAATTGAGTTCTGAGGATTCAAACAAGGCCCTTGATCTCCTATTTGTCATGACAGTTTGTGACATTTAAACATCTTTCCAAGGTATGTTTTATTATCGACAAACAATGGAATAATTGAATTATCAAAATAGTTTCTCGATTACATAATGTTGTAGTGATTAATGAGTTATTATTACCATTTTCTTTTTAATAATGGCCTACAAGAAACTAAAGACCGAAAAAATAACAAGACACTAATCATGTTAACATAATATAATTAGTAGTAGAGGTGTTCAAAGGCCAAGCTATGGTGGCCATATATGTTATGGATACAGTAGGCACCATGAAAATGTTATGGATACATATATATGCTCCCTACACATATATATGGATATATATATATATATATATATATATATATGTGGGTAGCTGAATGATAATTTGAAAAGGGTACTATTGCATGCACAAAAACGTGCTTAACCTTATAGTGGGGTCAAATCCTATCAGAGCAAAATTTGAAGATACACTACTAGTTGGAATGGCATTCAATTTTAACAGTTTTGATCACTAGTAGGTGGGCTCTATGGTGAGGTCCAGCTCCACACATCCCACACACATGAAGCGTGTAATACACCACTTAGAGGATCCGGATTTGAAAAACAAATGGTGTTGGTTTCTTTTGATAGCAAGTGCAAACTAACTACTACTTTGCTCCGATAGTCTGATGTTCACCCAGGCCGAACAAACCGTTAAGTCCATCAAGAGGCCCATAGTGGGGTCCAGTGGAATCTACTTGGACATTCAGTGTATTAGTCAATTCTCCACCATCCAATCTTTTTTTTTTTTCTGGTAGAATCTCCACGTCTTCTTGATAGATGTGGAGAAGGTTTTGATGAATGCCAAGGTTCCCAGGACTTGACTTCCAAGTAATATTTATTTATAGCTTTTATTTCCTAACTTCTCTTTGGTGGTGTGCAGATTGTCATGTCAAATTGCAGGCACTGTATTCTAAAGATAGGCTGTGCAATGAGTTTGTGTGATGGTGGAAAATCAATACCTTTTATATATCAATGTAAGGCTATGTTTGAAGACAATCTATTCTGCTACTTGTGAAATCATGTGTGTATAAAAGAACTAATTGTGGATTCTATAATTATAAGTTTGATTCAGTGCGGGAGAGGGGAAGGAGAGACTGCATAAATCCATGGAAGGAAAAAAACTGATAGATTTAATCCTTCTTCCTTGGACTCTAGAGATGGTGTTTTATGCGAAAGAACGGGATCCGCACTAGGGTGGAAATTGCTCTGATTCTCCATGCAACCCATTTTTCAACCATATTGGTTTTGCATATAATGGTGAAAGTGTAATCCAACAAATGTGCTCAAAGTGGTGGTCCTAGCTTCTCCTTTTTTTCGTACTTTCTTCAATTTTAGATCTTCCCATTATCTGATGTTACATTATCTCCAATAGTCTTACAATTGATTCGGGAAGATATATGTATAGAATACTCACACCTCACCCAATTATGTAATTACCAACTTCATTACATGATTTCCGTTCTATGATTTTTCTTCTTCCATTATCAATTTTATAATTATTATATATTAAAGAGGCTGATTTTAACCAAATCGATTTTAATTTTGACTCTTAAATTTCGATTTTGGCCATTTTATCAATTTTGACATAGTGTGGAGCCTGCATAAATAAAAAGCTAATGATATATGTATATATGATGAAGTTCTGACCTCTAAACGTCTCACTTCTTAATGCTTATATATAAGTTCTTTAAAAAACTGTTTAGCAGATAGAGAAGGGGCAGAGAGGCATTCTATATAAATTCTCCAACAAAAATGTCAAAAGTAGTTATAGACTGGAAATGGCCTTAGCTTCATAGATGAAAGATCCAATTATTCTCACTGGTGCTATAGAAGAAAACATGGGTTATACTATTCCTCTTATATGCATGTCTACAAAATATAAGGAATATTCCAATCATTTCATTCCTCTTATATGTATGTCTACAAAATATAAGGATTCCAACGATTGAAAATAGTAGTACAAAAACTTAATAAGGCTGAAGATTTTATTTTATTTTAAATGCATTTGTTAACTTAGTGGAGTTGACCTTAGTTTTATCCATCCTATTTTCATAATTTTTTCTAACGTTTATTACATTTATATTCTAATACTTATAATTGTTGCTTGCTTTTGTGTACTTTAATTGTGTTTTGCAAGAAATCCATTTAATGGTGGGCTCAGTAGGACTGAAATTAGATTTCTCCTAGAGGATTTGGATTTGAGAACTTTTAATCTCTTGTATGCTCTTTCTAGCAATTGTTTGGAGAAAATAATCACTAAATTACAAGCAATCTTTATTCTAGCCGGATTTTCACCTTTCTATCGGATAATTTAAGCCCGGCACAATTATTGAATGGATTCAGTTTATATTTCCAGGCCCGGCCCAAAGCATACTGGGCATGGATTGGGCCCAGTCTGAACCAGCCGATCAGCACCCCTGGTCTAGTGAACTGTGGGTGGGTGTCAACATGTTCGTTTCACCACTTAGTTGGGTTCTGCTGTGTATGCAGTGTCTGAATCATTAGGCCCCAAAATATTTCCATCATTAGGGATCCAATTTTGATCATTTGAGTGGGGCTCAGCCAAAATAATATAGAAAGATGATGCACAGTTTTGAAATGGTATTAAATAGGGTATTTTATTGTTTAAGAAATCTCTCAAAAAATAAATTTCACTAGGTCGAGGGGGCTTTAGAACATCTTGTCAAAAGATTTTAAAGACTTTTACCATGATTTCTCAGGGTGTAAAAAGGCAGGGCTACAAAAAACAAAAAAACCAACAATATACCTCCCTGCAAATATGAATCGGTACTCAGTAGTTATCTTTCTTCACATGGTATAAAACCTGAAAAAACAGGAGTTAGCCCTCCTAAGTCTTGGATTTTGATAGAGTCTAGTTTGTATCTTAAATGCCTGAGCTCAGTTATCTAGATGTTGACAATTTCCTCCAAAATTTTAGGGTAGTTGCTTTGGTGCAATGGTAAAACTCTCGGGTGCCATGTGTGATAACACAGGTTTAAAAACTGCAAGCAACAACTTTGTGCAAAATTGCCCAATGTTAGATCTATCTCCAGCCTGCGCCCTCCCAGAACCCTACTTCGGCGGGACCCACATTGAGTAATGACCTTTAATTTAGGTGCCCTAGTCCCACTCAGATCTGAATGATATCTGCAACATTGATTAAATGATGATCATGAATCACGCCTGGAAATGATTGAATCCAAAAGTGAACATCACCCCAACCTGCAACATTATAACCTGCTTATCACAGGTGAAGTTAAGATCTAACTGCTAGCCTCCTCCCAACTGTATCTGGAATACAGGGCCGTCTTCTATTGTGGAGGTTGGGCCGAAAGGACTGCTCCTGTTATCCTACTCGGTGTGGTGTTGTCACTGAGATACCTAGGGACATACAGATGCAACTTCTTGATAAAAATGATATACCCAAGGACATCCAGATGTAACTTCTTGATAAAAATGAAATCAACACAAACAATATGAAAAATCCTTTTCACGGTACAAATAATCTCTGAATACATTACAGTTTGCAACACAATTTGTAGGAATAAATGAACTACATCTCCAAGTCCAATTGGACTTGAGTAGATCCACAGAACCATCACTCCCAAAGTATCAGTGCATCCATAGGCACAAACATACATGAAACACTTGATCAAAAGAAAAAAACTAAAGAAAGAAAATAGATTAAATTGCACTGATGCTACTGTTCAAAGTATAAGACACCCATTACATGGAATGATTTTCTGCAGCTTTACATAAAACAAAACTTTTGATAATCTACATCATCTCTCTACACAATTTCCGTGTCCACAGGTGCATGATGCATCAGGTGGTCCACCCAGCCGTACATCCACAAAATACATCTCCAGACTCACAAACCACAAAGACATGACAAATACAAAATCTGAACAGACAATTTTTAATTGCTCATTGGTTACATACAATCTTGACTTGTGGGTCATGGAATCATTAGCCTGCACAGATTTTTCAGGAACAGAATCTAAGACACATTTTCATTCTGAGAATGGTCCAATGTTGCCATAAGCACGTGCGTGGAGAATTAGCAACCACTGTAGAGAAAGATTATAGAACAACAAAACTACACAGTTGCATTTCGAAAAACGAAAAAGAAGAAGTAAAAGAATAATTATAATTATTTAAGGTGATAAATCTACCTGATGTGGTGTATATTCTACAATGGTTGTCCATCCGGAGTGATGAAATACAAGCATGTAACGCTACAGATTGGGCCACCGCCACTAAAAAAGCAAGACCCATAATCGGACCTGTTGTCCAATTGCCAGGACTTGGCCTAGAGGGAAGAAGGCTGTCAAGGCTGAGAGGTAAGGAAAGTAGTTGACAGCAAGTCACCGGAAAAGGTCAGTGAAAGACCACATTATAAACCTCGCATAGATGTCAGATTCCAGAAATTCAATATGTGCAGCACGACCAATTATTGTATTGAAGCCCCTACTCTGAGAAGAGGTATCAAAGTTGACATCACAGCGCATGAAAGTGCGTCCATCAGAGGGAGCACGAATCTGATCCAAACAGTTGTTAAGCATATCCGTGAAGACATGTCCCTTCTTTGAGTAGTCCCATGATGAAGCTGGGCACAGTTCAATTCTAGCTGAATGATAAGGAACATAACCATCCTGAAAATGCATGGGGAAGCTCATCAGGTTAGAACTGGAAATAAACTGGACAAAATGCAAGTTCTCTTTTTTTTCTTCGGCTTTTTAAGTATCGTTCAATATAGTAACAAAGTCGAGAAAAAAAAATTGAGAGAAATAGACAACCATTTGTTTTCATTTTTACATGTAAATTAGGTCTTTTGATTCTCAAAAGGGAAGAAGTGCAGCGATTTCCAAAATTAAACAAAGATACACTAGATAAGTGAAATACCTGTGGTGAGGATATTAAAATTATGTTCTTGAAGTACTCAAGTGTCCTCTGCTGCAAAAAGGATGGAATCCAGGTGTGAGGACTCATTAAACCTTAAGAATAGAAGTTGGCATTTGAGAAATCAAAATTTCAAAAGAATGTACCCTCAGGTTGCTTTCTCCACGTGGTACATAGACTATCATTTATAGGTGATTGAGCAATTTTAACGAAAAGAGGCAATTTGGTGGACATTATTGGGACCTGATACCTTGCAAAGCTTGTAAAAGAACGTATTCTCGAGATCTGGATCATCAGTTAAAGTGAGTTGGTGAATGCACTGAGCCCCTTTGAGCTTCTTCAAAAGCCACAACCCAGAGTTGAATAAAGTGTTTGAGCTGTACAGATACCCCATGTGTGGCCCCGATACAGACATGTATGTGTGGAGGTATTTCAGGTAAGGTTCCATCAAGGTATCTGAGGTAATAAAAAACAGCTTATAGCACAACGGAAACAATGTATGTATTGTACATACCAAATACCAAAGGGAAAAAAGAACAAATGGTGACTCTATTTATACCTGCCAAAGCACTTCTAATGATGATGTTTCCTATGGAATGCCCTACAAAACTGAGCTTTATGTTTCTATAGCCTCCAGATTTTGAGGCTTTATCCATTTTCTTTCTAAGGAAAGCAGTAACTTCTTCAGCCAATCTTCCACCCATTTCTCTGATGTCTCCAGTAGTTTTATCTTCATTGGCCTCTGACATAAGACATTCTGCTCCAGGATCTATCAAAAGCCATTGATTCCGTACAAGCCGTAAATCCAGATGATGTCCCTATTTATATGTAATCCAAGTGAAGACGAGAACAGTCAACTGACCGATGTTCGGACAACATTGCAGCACAAAAAACAGGATATATATGCAAAATGTGAGGCTCTAACCTGTGCACAGGTTAAACATCCAATTCACTGAATTCAGATATATGCCAGGATCAATGATCTAGACCATGCATAGTATGGGTTGCACTGTAGATTTAGCCATGAGAGAAATTTGCTACTCATAAAATCTTAAGCATCAACCAGTGACAAGCAAATGGATAGGAAGAATGCTAGCAGCAAGGAATGAGGGAGGAAAGGGCCACAAATTATATGGCAAAATCATTCCATCCATTATCCATGCCAATAGCAGCCACTGGTCCATAACAGTGGAAGTGGAACCCAACAAATGAACAGTCTAAACAATGGACCCCAGGAAAGCGGAATGTTGTTTTGAGTTAGATACTTTCTGCGATGTATTAGAAAAAAAGGAGTTTCCACCAAAATAATTTTGAATAGAAGCTATGGTGATTTAATAGAACTTAAGTATATGTTATTCTCTTACCACTAACCGCAGCACAGCAAAAAATGGGGCTCACTCAAAAATTTCAGAAGGCACATCTAAAATCACTATTTTAAACAATAAAGATGAGCAGGAAAAAAGCAATAAGCAAGATGCTTTTTTCCAACGAGTTGTGAAGATGGAACTATGGCACCGACATGGTAGAGATTCTATTACAGCTATACAGTGGGGATCAGGAAAGTCAAAGTATGCCTGGAAAATGGGGGATTGGGTGGAAGGGGCACAAGATATCTTGAAACAGCTAGGTGCTATGATCAAACACATCTTTAGAGGCAAATGGAATGGCGGATTCTCTGGCAAGGAAAGGAGTACTACACTACTATGTTAAAATATTTTCTTTGATATATAGATTTATGGAATGGTTTTTTTCCTAGTATGGGTGTTTGATGTGATGCATTAGAACAGCTAGACTTTGATCAATCCTGACATCCAAAACCTAAAACAGGATGAGGACCAATATTCATGTATCACATTTTTTTTATACAGCGATAAAACTTACTGTAATGAAAAAAGAAAAGAAAAGAAAAGAAAAGAAAAAAAAAAGGATCATCTGAAAAGCTCTCTCATAGATGTACAATTAGAAATTATGTTTATCATCAGATAATTATAAGGTTCCTCACATGTCTAGTGGGTAAGGTGTGAGGCCAGGACAACGTAGAGGTTTTCCTCTTTTTTTTTTTATTGGGAACAGTATTTAATTAAAAAAATAGCTATAAAAAGGGGGCTGTTGGAAGGCCACAGAAGCCAATGCAGGAGAATGATGCGAGCAAAGACTTGGCTAGTCAAGTATGGCTCTAAAAATCAAATGAGTCTAAGTAGAATAGGTTGTGATTACTCAGAGTCGGCTCCTACTAAGTTGCATCAGACCCCGCGTCTCTCGGGCTGTCTGGGAAAGAAGACAAAACTAATATCTTCTGACTATTTTCTTATTGTGGGAAGACGCTAAGAGGCTTTTGTGGTCCTTTTGCATTGTTCTTGGAAGATCAAAACCACAATTCTAGAGGATCCTAAATATTCAAAGATCAGAGGTAATGTTCGTCTGATTTGATGAAAATCAAATCTGCCTACCTATTAATACTTAAATTCAATCTAAATATTTTAAATGTGTGTCTAACCATTCAAAATAATAATAATTAAAATCCGTGGCTTAAATTCATAGGACATCAGTTTCTATATTGACCCTTTTTATTGGATGTCCCCTATATGAGCTAATATGTTGTTTGAAACAACATAAAACCCAAAATAAAATCCTAAACATTGATCAAATCAATTGAGCAACAAAAACCCTAATAGGTGTTCTAACCTGGATTAAACAGAAATTAAATTAATTAAAAAAATAAATAATAATAATAATAATAAAAAAAAAAAAAAAAACACTGCCTGCA
Source organism: Umbellularia californica (assembly GCA_028538565.1). Taxonomy (NCBI): domain Eukaryota; kingdom Viridiplantae; phylum Streptophyta; class Magnoliopsida; order Laurales; family Lauraceae; genus Umbellularia; species Umbellularia californica. Next base: position 12,946,661 of record JAPQWN010000004.1, on the reverse strand, counting down.
TGTTCCTGCAGGGTTGTCTGGATACAGTGGGTTTTGGGACCCACGTTGGCTGCCAGATGGGTCAAGTGGACGTCCCAACTTCAAGGCCACGCTTGGGCAACCCAAAGAGTTTGGTCGGTCAGATGTTTTGGACACATCAGTGGTCTTCTTTATGAGGCCCACTGATCCAAAGAGTTTGGTCGGTCAGATGTTTTGGGCCCATCAGGGGTCTTCTTTATGAAGCCCACTGATCTAAATCAATTTCTTCAAACACAGTCAAGGAAAGCCAAATCCAATCGCTCGTGAGCCCAAACCCAATTATACTCAATCTACAGAAAACCCACACCAAAACAAGGAGAATATCAGTAGATTGCTTACCTAGAAGTGCAAAATTCATTGAGAAGAGGTCTTCAATCCATTAGGAAAACACTCAATCAAGGAGAAGACGAGAAAAAAGCTTCAAAGATGCATAACAACTTCTACTCAAAGTTAATGTGAAGGAATAACAAAGTCTAAGGCTGCTGACCCCTTAAAATTTAGATAGCTTAAAAACATCTCAAACACTATTAAAACCTAAAACATATCTCCAACATTGGTTTTACATCAATACAAGTAAAACCTGAAAAAAAATTTCATAGCATAATTAAATAAAGATGGAAAACAAGAACTGAAATCTGAAGATGCAAAGGCCTGTACAGTTCGTGCATACCATTTGCTGGTGTGGGGCCCACCTGGGTCCACTGGACCGACCTACATGATGGGAACACCACCCCCCCCCGCCCCCGCCCCCGCCCCCTCCCCGCCAAAAATATAATAATAAAAAAAATAAAATAACCCTCCTTCGGTTGGATGCATGGGCCCAATAGACCAGTACTGTAATCGGCCAAAATATCTGGCTGGTTGCTCGATTTTCTGGGTTGGGACAGGTAAGAGTTCAGGTCAAGTGCGTCAAACCCAACTGCTCGCTGTCCATGTCTGGTGACACGGGGTTTTTGGATGGGGTTTTTGGGGACTCAAATGGTTTCATGGCCAGATCCAAATAGGTTATTAGTACTCCGAATTATATCCACACTAATGCAACACCTTTACAATTAACTTTGGACCATTGGTAAGGCAGATTGAGACCACATTTGATCGATCAGATTGATTGACCTATGTAAGTGCATGATCTAATACAGTTTTCATCAAATGTGTCATTTGCTTCTGCATCAGGTTCCAACTCCCTGAACCATACAAATTTCAATTTGAGCCTCACAGGTGCTTTCGTATTACTCCTTGAGCTTTTCTGCAGTTTGAATTATGACATCCGCATCTGGTTTTTCATCAAATAAGAGCCTAGATATACCTCTACGGAGAGTTAGATAGGGCCTAAATGGGGGGAAATCGTCGAAGCGAGATTCAGTGGTAAGAGGACCCAAGGAGCCATGGAAGAAAAAACCTTAAGCATCATGAAGCTGAAACTGAAAGAGAGAATTTTGTTGTGCATTTTTAGTCTCCCTCACAGAATTCACGTTGCTAGGAGCCTAGGATGTTCCAAATTTTCAGGCAACATGGTAACGTGTTGGATGTCTGTATCCCAAGAAGAACTAGAGATATGGGCCCCTTTTGTTTTGCTTTTACTAGATATGAGAAGGAAGAGGAAATGCTGTAAAGATTCATTTGGAAGTGCAATTGATGTGAAGATTATGTGAAAACAGCAAATTCCAGATTGGCAAGGAGAAGAAGTCTTGGTAAAAAGTTGCAGAAAAAGGGCATGGAGTGTCAATCCTGAAATCAATAAAAAACTCTACCTGAACAGCAAAGAATTTACACAACCTTCTAGTCAATACATAGCCATTTACAACGCCCTAATTCAAACGGTAAAAAAATAAACAAATAAATAAATAAGATAACCTAACTCTTCATAACATTCTAGATCTTCAGATATTTTTCAGAAACTTCTAAGACTTGGAAAAATCTCACAGACAAAGACTGACACAGCTACAATTTTGAACCATGATTAAGATTGCTCTGGGTCTGGGGGGGAAGGGAATCTTGCTGGCTTCATGAGTTCTTAATTAGTGAAATATTTTATATCATATAATGACTCTTAGGTTTTTTTTTTTTTTTTTACGAGGTTAGGTTTTTAAGTCTCATTTTGTTCATTTGGTGTCTGGGTGTATATTTTTCATGGTAAAATAAATTACATTTACGATTCCAGAAAAAAAAAAAAAAAGAAAAAAAAGGAAAGTCAAGAGTCAAGAACAAGGACAGCAAAATTCATAGCTTTCAGAAGGTCAGAAAGAGAGACACCACATTTATGGTGAGGTCAAAAGTCATAAATGTAATGAATATATGAAAAACAATTGTAAGGAGGAAAAAGAACCATAGTAGTACAAACTTAAACCAAGCCTTCGATCCATGGTAAGAAACATGCCTGAAATCCATGAACAAAGATAACAGCTCTCAATACACGACCATTTCTTTGTGGACTGGCATCAAGCAACTTGGGTGCAACCTTAAACCCAGGTATCATGGGTACGGTAGACAAATCATTCTTGTCTAGAGAGCTCAAGGATGAGTTGCCACTAGTACTGCGCAGCATAACATTCATGATGTGATGTTCAACAAGAACAACTGGAACACGCAAAGGATCACCGAAAATATGCATGTCCTGAATTGATAAATTGTTGATCTGCACCAAGAAAGCACATACCTATTTTAGATTATCTGAAATGTGAGAACTCAAGTAGGACAGCAAAAAAAGTTATTGCATGGATAATAATACACCTCCATTTGTGCAATATTTCTTTTATGTAGCTCAGCACGACTACTAGCAATTTGAGTTGGCTGCACAAGGTATATAGGAAAAGATTAGATACCTTGTTATAATAGTGTCTTTGAGAACATCAACTAAATAATAACATGTAATTGCACAAAAAGGTTGATGCAATTTTATTTTTTTTCATTTTTTGATCAAGGCTGAGACATTTCTACTGTTGCGACTTCAACAAAACTCTTAACACAAAATAATTAAGAAATCTGTAATAACATTTTTCATTTTTTATTATTTGAAAGGTATTTTATATAGATATAATTACATCTTCAATGGTCCTTCGTGCAAGCGAAACTCTTCCGAGGATACTATGCTGAGAGGCCCCATCAACTCCACTTCTTAAATAGCGGTGTGGGACATCAATCTCAGACTGCACCATCCATATTGACCACTCAGACCTTTGATCATTTGCCCATGCATCGCGGAGATTTTCAATTATGCTGATTCTATTAGTCCTGGAGAAAACTGACATATTAGTACTTGAATATCTAATACAAACATAGAGGCATAGGGATGAGGTCCCATAAAATAAACTGACATGACATTCCATGATATTTCTGGAATCTACTGAACCTTAAAAAGATATTAGAGAGTTAAATCGTTGACTTAGAAAATTTGTAGTAGTGGCCACTTGATCAATGAATATTAACATTTTGACACCACACCCACTTCAAGGTATTGAAAACAACATCAACATCAGATTTTTGACTTTCTACTAAAATCGGGAAATTTCTTTAGCCCCTATCTAGTTGAGCCTTGTCATCAAACTATAAGCACAGACAAGTTATTAATATCAGATGGAAGTTACCTGGTAAGGAAGAAATTTTACCATGGAAGCATAGTATGCCTAAGGGATGCAGGAGATACACACCGGTCCCCAACTCCTTTTGCAAAATAAATTTGGAACTATTCATCAGTTTATATGAAGTGCTTCGGATCATGCCAAACAATGGGATTGTTGAATGGACAGTTGGTGTTTTTGGATTCCCTTTAAAGCCACGGCTCTAGTTTTGGAGTTGGTCCCTCATTGTGCTTCAGCAGCTCAATCGGCTGGAGAGGAGTAATGAGACATTCCAGAATAAACTGGATACACCTCCTACTGTTGCAATAAAGGCCCTAAGAAAGCTGATATCATGGGCCACCTCTACAAGAGGTTTTGTTGCATTTTCTCCTATTTTTGGGTGCTGGGCAGTGTTTTGGCATTAACGTCGTAGGTTGACTTGGTTGATGAGAATTTGCATTTGGGTGTTTGATGCCTGTCTAGGGTTGTGCTGAATTGTATTCTTGTTTTTTTTAATAAAACAATCAGTTCCCATTTCCCCTGAATAGCAACAAAAATAATAACAATAAGGAACAAACAATGCACGATATTAATATTGATTATTATTTCATGTGAAAGTCGAGGTTCTCTACGTAACATCCCTTGGATGATGTGATGTCCATCCCCCATTATACAGATGAAGACCAGAGTGTGATATCAAGCCCTGTCCTACATCAAACAATATGATTACTTGTAAATAAATAAGATGCTCATATCAATGTAAGAACACACACCATCAAATGAGACACACGATGCTGGAGGAAGCCTCCGGTAGAAGGTGATGGCCATAACAGAGAAGAAAAGATAGGATTTGGAAAGGAAAGCCATCACAACATATGAGAGAGATAAAAACATAGGATTTCTGTCTCTAAGACACTTCTTCAATACAATTCAGCTCCCACAGCCATTTAATAGCCTCAACACCATGCTCTCTCTTCTTCATGTAACATCCTCCCATCAATAAGGTCTTGTCTGTCCACCTCCCTCTTCACATGCTTCTAAAGACCTCAATGTGGACAGATTCAATCTTGTTCCATTCCTTTATCTTGTATTCCAGCATCTGGAATATAACTTTTTTTTTTCTTTAATGTGAACCTCGCACGACCTTGAACATCAATTTGAGATCATCAAGCACACATTTCCCCCCCAAAAAGACCCCTCAACTATCAGCCAACAAATCTTGAATTTCAATGGCCTTGCACCCCAATTTGCCTTTTCAAAAGTGAAGCAAGAAGGAAAATTATCACCTCCATGTAATGTTTCCTCCCGCTCCTTGGAAAGCAAGCAATCAATTTTGCTCATGGCCAGGCCAGCCTCCCCTGATTCATAGATCAGGTAAACCTCCTTCCCACCAATGGAAAATCTACCAGTTCATGATCATTAATGAAATTCAAGAACTTCTCGATAGGAGAATGACACTGCTTGCTCCCCTTGTTTTGTGAAGGACGTATAGCACGTTTTTAAGTCCCTGTAAAGTCCCAAGGATTAGATAACTGCCTCCAAACTGGTAAGAGATCAGCCCACGATGCTTCCCTAATTAAATCGCTATTGGGACCCTACACATTCAGAACTACCCACATGAAGTCACCCCCTCTAGATGTCAATCTGATAGAATAATTTGGGCTTCAGAGACATCTTTGCTTCCAACATATCCTCAGAAGTAGTGCCACTTGTGCCCCTTCCAATGGAACCCAATCCTAGCCACACCAATGCATGTACCATACTACTTTTATGGTCCAGATATAAACTCTTGCTAGTTTTGTCTCTTGCAGCATCAGCAGATTTACATTCTTTTAATTCTTCAGCAGCTTCCTGGAAGCCCTTTGTATAGGGATCCTGGAAGCCTTTTACAACTTCGTCCACCATTTGCAACCGATATAAGATCAATGCAAAGCCATAATTTACAAATAAGTTTGTTGATGTTGGAAAAATATTTGCCTTATTCTTCTATAAGTGCAAAATATTCAAATTATTAAAATTAGAATGTTTTGAGATGACTTGCGGCCTTTGGTGTCAATAGGAAGGTGATGGAGGTGGAGAGTGTAGACGAAGTTACAGGAGCAAAGATTAACACTCTCTGGTTATTTGTTTGCACTCATTTACATATGTAAATGATGCATATGCGTAATGGTTATGCATCATTGGTTCACGTTTGCCTGAGCTCATTTAAGCTTGCAATGCATAAATGGAGTGTGAAAATGCATAAATGGTTTGTCAAGGGCTGGGTTTTTGCATTCGGGATGGTGATCAAGTTCGAGTTCGAATTCATTTTTGGGCGGATGATTAGTTGTGTGGTCCTTTGTCTTCTTCATTTCCAAGTCTGCTTAGAATTGTTATAAACAAAACGTCCTGTGTTAAAGAGTGTTATGTGGGATATGGGGGATTTGTGTCTTGGGTGGTCCCCTTTAGGCATTCATTGTGTCAATATGAGGAGTCTGAGTTTGGGTCTTTGTTGGGTATTCTTTCTAACGTTTTTCTCTATAGGGGTGAAGCAGATAGGCACATTTGGAAACTCTGCCCCCACAGGAGTCTTCTCTTTGAAATCCTTCTTGAGGGAGTTGGTGTCTTTGGCAAAAGCCAAATCGCCTCTCTCCTGTTTGGTCGGGTTTGGCTCCCCCTAGAGTTAAGGCTTTCAGTTGGCTTGTTGCCTCTGGAAAGGTCTCTACAGCTGATAATCTTAGGAGGAGAGATTAGCTTTCAAAGGACATTTCAAACTATTGCTTCCTCTGTGGTAGAAAGATAGAGACAATTGACCACTTGTTTCTTTATTGTGTGTTCTCCTCTTCTTTGTGGTGTTTTTCCATTAGGCAATGTGGTGTTCTTTGGTGGTCTTCAGCTATGTTATTAAGGATGATTGAGGCTTGGAGGATGTCTCCTCTCTTTGGGTGTGGGGCGGTTCTCTGGAACCTACATTTCTAATGCCATTATATGGTCTATTTGGAAGGAAAGGAATGATGGAATCTTTAGGGGTTCATCCATGCCAGTGCAAGATGTTGGGCATTTGGTTTTGCTACAGATAGCCAAGTGGGCATATAGCAGGGAGGAGTTCGATAGCCTGACGATGGATGGCATTTTGCATAATTAGGCATCTCTTCATAGCAGATAATGTAAGGAAAGCATCTATTGGGGTGTTGAAGTTCAATGTTAATAGGGCAGCTAAAGGGCAACCAGGCCGGCAGGGGTCGGAGGGGTGCTCCGTAATAGTAATGGTGTTGCTCTTGCTTTGTTCTCTAAGCATGTGAGATGGATAGAGTCGAATGAAGTGGAGGCGGTGGCCATTTTGGAAGCTCTTCGTATTTTGCCTCATCCTCTTTTCAAGAGTCAATGATTATAGAAAGTGATTCTTTGAATTCTATTTCTTGGGCACTGGCTGGCAAGTTCCCATGGAGGTTTGAATTTTACTTTAATGAGATCAAAGTTATCTCATTTTCCATTGATGTTAGTTTTTAGCATGTGTGGCGGTCTGCGAACGGTTTTGTGGATTCTTTGGAAAATTAAGGGGTGGATAGGTCCTCAAATTTGGTGGCTTTCTTTTAGTTGTTGGGCTGTAGTTTTTCTTTGGTCTTGGTGTCAGCATAATCCTTTTATACCTTTTCTCTCCGCCTCATCGAGGTCAAGGACGGTGTATTGTTTTTTATTGTTCCCTCTTTCCGTTAGTTCATATATTTATCAGTTACCAAACAAAAAAAAAAATGGTGTATAATAACGCCATTTACACACCACAATTTTCACACCTGAATAGGTGTGAAAGTGATTCACACATCTTGCAAAAAGGCGCTAGTACAAATAACATCATTCACATTTATGCACTCGCGTTCTTGTGGCCCCATCAACCACCTTTATTATTATTTTTTTCATTCCTGTGGCCCCATGTCTATAATCCAAACCATTCAATTTATTTGAACAAATAAACCCAGAACTTGGCGGTGATCATCTTAATCTTCATAGATATTAAGTAATTTGTGAAAATGTCCCAACCTATAAATCTAATTTTCTGCACTTTTGTGGCCTCTGATTCATGATCCAAACAGTTCAATATTCTTGGATTAACTGCAAGCATCAAGACATTTAGTTTCATCTTAATTCTTCATGGATTTTGAAAATTTTGTGAAAAATGTCCAAAAAACCCATATGCATCTAGAACCTTTGGATGTACTCATTTACTCATCTGAAAATAGTAATTTTGACAAACATTGTAATGTGTTTCACATGTGTAACATTTGTATATGTTGCATTTATGCATGTAACATTTACATGTGTAATACCCATTTTCCTATCATGTGTAAAAGGCAAATGACACCTTATGCTGTCTGCAAGGAGTTTTAAGGAAACTTCTGTTTAGACTGATGGAGATGTTAAGTGGAGTGGTTTGGTGGAGGTCCATGTGTTTTGGTGGTTATCTATCGATGGGTTCCTCCAAATTGTGAAGTTATTAACCAATTAATATATATATATATATATATTTGTGATGTTATTAAAGTAAGCATTAACAAGAGTCCAATGAGACTTGCAGTGAGAGATGGTTTTGAGGACTTGATCAAGATTATATTGGTACAACTATTCATAATTTCTCAAGGCCTTTGCAGAGTGACTTTCTCAATGAGACTAAGCTAATGGCAACGCTAGTGGGTCGGCCCGTCAATTTGACCACGAAAGAAGGGGACCTGGCCCTCAAAAAGCCCTTAAAATGAGGTTTCTGCTTCTAAGGAAAAGCCCTAGGGCTGGACTTCGACAATTTTTTATAGACCCTGAAATTTAAGGGCCGGGCTTGGACTGTACTAGCACAGCGTAGACCTGGCCTTGGCCCTGACCCTCCTACGTTTCTTTATTTTATATTATATATTTATATATATAAATATGGGGGATCTTACCTCTCTTTTGTACTTGAAACTTCCCCAAAATGGGTGTCCCTCACCACAAATGGTGAGGGATGGATGCACTTGAATATTCTCCTATAAATATATACTAAAATGTCCATATAGCAGTCACATAACAGTAATAAAATGGGGATATGAAGGCAATTTCATACCCCCATTCCCATTACAAAAAGCCATAAAAACTCGTACACACATACTTGGTTTAATTCATCTCTATTTAATTATTTATGTATTATACTTAATGAATAAGCAATAAGTCTTACATGCTTGCTTCTAATCCCTTCTAGTTTTATTGCATCTTATTTAAGTCTTTTATATTGTTTTTATATATTCTTGCAAGTGCAAAAGGGTGTACTCTTGTTGATAAGGATACACACCGATTTATAAAGTTAATTTGTATGTGCATAGAACTTCAAGGATATGGGGTGGTCCAACTATCCTTTTAATTAGATAATTATAACTCTCAATATTTGTAAAGTCTAAACTAATAGTATTTTTTATGTGCATTTATTTGTGATTGAAACCCAATAATGCTTATTAGTCAGATCAGTGTTAAATTGAAAAATAACGTCAATTCAGAAAAGGTAAATGAATGTAAACGTTTTAAAATTTCTCAAAGATAAGACTCTGCTGGAATGATTTAGTACGTGGAAATTCCTGCAAAAGGTGTCAGATAGATCAGACTAAGTAACATTTTATTTCTTTGGCAAAAAAAAATAAAATCGTATGTCTAAAACCCTAAGTCACAAAAGCACGTATATGACTTTGTCCGATAAAAAAATAATTTTATAGACAGTTTCTCTTCTCCAAATGTTCTCTTAGTGGTCCCTTCACAACAGAGGTTGGACAAAATAACACTCAGTCGACACTCGAGACCTGGCAATAGTGTTAAAAAAATTAAATAATGGTTTTCTTATTTTGAGGCCCCATATCCGGCCCTAGCCCTCAAGGGTAGAGTAAGGGCTTAGGTAATGCAGGCCCTCCGAGGGCTTTGGCAAACCCAGGCCCAGCCCTGCATATATTGAGGATAGGGTGAGGACAACCATAGGCCATGCCTGCCCTTTGACACATGGTTTAAAAAATCGGCCGAGTCTGAGTTGACTCGAACTCGAAATCATGGGACATGCGACTCGGCCGACTTGGCCATGCGACTCGGCTGACTCGGCCATGTGACCATAGCACTTGGCCCTCAAAACATTTTATTTGAAATTGGGACTCAGCCCAACTCGGGCTCAGCCATGGCCGAGTCGGGTCCCGAGTCCGATTTTTTAAACCTTGCTTTGACAGCCCTACTAGTGGGGTGTAGGGAACTTGTTCTAATGGTGTAGATGTTGTTTAGGGGGATTCTTTTTATGCAATCTTAGTGGGCCTTTGAGAGCATGTCTTTTCCATGGCATGTCTGGAATGAAGTTCATTACTAAGAAAGGGATCTTTATTGCGTCATGTCTTGAGGCTGATAGACCAGCAAGGATGGTACCGATAGGCATTCATTGCATAGTTATCAGAATCCTGCGATTCGTATCTCGAATCTTAAGGAAAACGATTTGTATCCATGCAATGAATCCCATTTTCAAATGAATTTTAGGATTCAGGTGTGAATCATACGATTCGATACTCATTTTATCGAATCTTACGATTCAAGTGATTCGGTTAAGCGAGAATAACTGCAACCAATAAGCTAATATTAATAATCTTTTTTTCTTTATTCTTTCTTTCTTTTAGTGCTTTTATTTTTATAAGGTTATTTAGTAATCAATGAAACCTCCTAAGAGTTTTTTGCAGTTTTGATGAGGTTTTAAAAATGAATAAAGAACGTGCTTTTATTTAAAGCATTCTGTAAAAAAAAAAAAAAAAAAGCATTCGGTTGTACATGTGGTGGTTGTCTATATCTTCTTCTTTGTTTTTTTAATTTATTTTGGCTTTTTCCTTCATGAACACTACCTTAACTTCAAGAGATATCTTACCATGTAAGATTGATGGTTTGAATTTTATTTTTATTTTTATATTTTAATTTAAAGATTGTATATAGATATTGATACCTTAAACTTGTTTAACTATGTACACATCATTTATTTCATATATATATATATAGATATATTAATATGTCATGATGTTCTTAATATGACTGTATGATAGACTTGTTATTGTGTTTATACTGCTATAATTATTTTTTCCTTTTTCCTTTTTCTTCTATTTTTTATTTTTTATTTTTATTAGAAAAATAAAAAATTCCTATGATTTGAGATACAATTCGCAATTCAATTCGATTCATGGGTATAAACTATTTATGATACGATTCCGATTTTGAGAACTATGATTCATTGATCCTTGATGTCGGTTGGTGTGATCTGTGATGAATTTTTCTTCATTTGTACTCAATATTATTGCTTCCTGAGAGAATTTTGAAGTTGTTATTGAAGTCAATCTCGGTAATGTCCAAACCATGAGTACTCAAATCTAGAGAATGGCTTATCAGAGATCAAATTGACCATAAAGAAGTTATATTTTTTTTTTACCAAAGGACAAAACATGTCAATTTTCCTTTTAATGTGGTCCATTTAATAATGCAGATACAGAATAAAACATTCACCTGTGGAAACTCAAGAACGCATTCCAGATGGATGAAAGTTGGTTGCCCAGATAATTGCATACATCCAACAAGTCTTCCTTCGATAGAGAGTGGAGCACACCATCAATCCTATAATCGACAATGCCTTCTGATTTCTGTTTTGACAAGAAAAGAAAAAGGACATATAAATATTAAACCAAGCCAAAACCGTGTAATCTAAACATCAAATCAAACTTACTAGTAATATGCAGCAGGGAAATTAAACCAGTACCTCCAAACCATTTCGTGACTCACTTGCTAACACTGTTCCCCCAGCTATGTTATCTGGAACTTCAGTATCTGTGTTACTGAATGTCGGTCGCAAGTATGAAGCAATCAAGTTATTGCCCTCAAATATGGAGTTGGAATCAATCAAATTGCCAATTGTCTGATCAATTCCTTTACCAAGCTTGTGTACTTCCTTAACAAGAATGTCACGCGCAGTAATTAACGCTTTAATTGATGCAATTTCTTTTGAATCCTCAGAAGACCCTTGATCTGGTGACTGAGAATTTAAAAGTTTATATGGTCATTAAGGATTGAAAAAGGACAAACATGATTCTACATACAAAATATGAGAGAGAGAGAGAGAGAGAGAGAGAGAGAGAGAGAGAGAGAGAGAGAGAATAGAAATAAGACAACATGAGTGCATCCCTCCCCGGCAAGAGCCCAGTCGAGGCCAACCTGAGATCCCATCCCTCCCCATAGGTAAATTTCCACCCAAGCCAGTTTGCACTCATCAAGACTGACCTCACCATTGGATCAGATCCATTTATTTTTTAGCTGTTGATTTTGGGGGCCTCAAATCTCAATGATCTCATATCCCGATAATTGGTGGCCCCATAATCCATTCCACCACTACCACTCCAACCCAAAAGCCGCCTCCTCTGAGGTGAGCCCCATTGGTCTTTCACCCATGAGGCCCAAAAATATCTCTTAGGAGATCTGAGCTCATCACCAACTCATGTATACAAACAAAGCAAAAACCTGTTTAACCAATTAAAACAGCTAATTATCCAAAAAAAAAAAACACACATATTTCACCTTTTCTAGACAGTTTAGAGGACATCGTAGAGTCTTATATGTATCTAAAGATAACCGCCATATATACGGTGCTAGCTTAAGCTAATGACATGTAGTAGACTTCTATACATACCCTTGAAGGGACATTAAATTTCGAAAGTATTTTCTCTTGTTCATTGTATGAAACCTTCATCTTACATCTTCAAGTTCAAGACTTCATCTCACCATATACAGGTAACCGAACAAGACATTGAAACCAGTTTTTCAAAACCCAGATGGACGTTAGCTTGTCTAAGTGGACAGTTCAAACAAGTTCACCGGCCACACTGCTTCGGTGTTCTAGTTGTGGATATTAACATCAACAACGTGTTGCAACCGTGAGGTTGCAAACTTGGTTCAATATATCTGCTGACGGTATCACCATATCCGATAAAACTGGCTATTACGTATTCGATGATACCCCTTTTATCCTCTATTTGGCATTCTTTTGACCACACTAATGAGAGAGGGAGGGAGGGAGAAGGAAATGATGTTCGCATTATCTAACACCGAAAAGACAAAGATCACATCAAAGACACTAACTTAAAGATGCAAAACAAGAATCTAGACCGATATGCAAGCATTTGGTTGTGAATTTTTCTTTTAAGAATAAGAAAATGATAAAAGTAAGTGAAATATGTGGGGATTTGTTTAATTTAGGTAGGAAATAGTTGAAAACCTCAAGTGATGCATGCTTGGAACTTAGAGTTGCCACAATCCATACATACCACTTGTTGCTTCGCTCATCAATCATGAAGCATGCAGTAACTAGTTAGTGGTCACTTTATTCAGAACTCAGAAATCACTATTGAGTAATCAGTCACTACTAAGTGACCTTTTTTTTCTCCAACCAATATTAGTAATTGAGTATTTAGTGTTAGATGGAACCCAAAGCCCATCAGTAATCAGAGGCCCATCAGTAATCAGCTCCTGGACAGTAATCAGCCCCTGGATATATCTCACGTGGGATTGCATGATAGCCTTCTTTGCTTAGAATTACAATTGCTGTAATTAGTTGCCTTCTATGTTTAGACTTCTGATTGATGTAATTAGCATGTAAATACCTATATATATGGATGTATAATCTCTATAGAAGATAGACAGAAATAATACAGTCTGGAGAGTATTCAAACTCTTTTCCAAACGTCAGATTGTCATGGTATCAGAGCTAGGTCATGGTGTTTAATCTTAGAAATCATCCAAGAGACAATCAAAGAGAATCCTCTGTCCCTCGTGAAAAAAAAACAGATCTCCTATCTGTTTTCCAGAGTTCGTCAGCCATTCAGACCTGCGATAACATCAGTTCTACTCATGGCCCACCTGTGATCATCACAACTTCTTCAGAGATCATTCCAGTCAAGGTCGCCTGCTTCTTCTAAGTTATTTTGTGATTTTTTCAGAATTTTTTGACCCTGCAAGATAGGATTTCTGATCATTCTCGTGATTTTTCAAAATCTGACACAAAGTTTGATCAAATCCGTCCAAAATCCTGGATATTCAACGGAATAAGTTCAAACCTGTTCCAATAGGTGCGAAAATAGTGCTTCTCAGTAGATCCGACCTCTGATCAGTGTCTAGATCCATCTGTGGGGAGCACGTGTTGGATCTGAGGCTCATTCAAGGTCGTCTGGCAAGGTTTTTTCACTGTTACTGTTCTGACTTGATTTTTTTTCTTCTTTGCTGTGTTGGATCGTGCATTCTACACTCTAGAACTCTTTTGATTGCTGTCTTTCTCTGTTTCAATCAGTTTTTTATTAATCTAACATTGAGATGGAGAAATCTGAGGTCACTTTGATCAAGTTCACTGGACAGAATTATCCTGCCTGGTCTTTCCAATTCCAAATCTACTTAGAAGCTAAGGAATTGTGGGGATTTGTTTCTGGCACGGACCCTAAACCCACCGAGGATGAGAAGAAGATCTCCTCTTGGCATACTAAAGATGCCAAAATCAAATCCTGGATTCTGGGATCCGTGGAGCCTCATCTGATAATGAATCTCAAGCCTTACCCCACTTCGAAAGCCATGTGGGGGTATTTGAAGAAAGTATACCATCAAGATAACTCTGCCCGACAATTCCATCTTGAATGTGCCATTGCTGAATATACACAAGGGACTTTGTCCGTACAAGACTACTATTCCGGTTTCCGTACGCTATGGTCGGAATACGATAGTATTAAGTATGCGGATGTGGCTGACAATGTGTTGGGCGTAATTCAAGACCTTCAGGCCTCTAGTCAGCGCGATCAGTTTTTGATGAAACTGCGGAATGAATATGAAAGTATCCGCTCTGCTCTGATGAATCGGACGCCCCTACCTTCATTAGATGTCTGCTTGAATGAGCTTTTACGTGAAGAACAACGTCTTACGACCTCGGCTCATATTGCTCAACAAAAGACTGACACCTATTCAGTCGCGTTCTCTGCCAATAAAAATTCTCAGCCTCCGCCTCGAGACTTGAGCAAAACCCAATGCTACAGTTGTCAAAAATTTGGGCACCTTGCATCTCAGTGCAAACAGAAAGTCTGCAGTTACTGTAAAAAGTCGGGACATATCATCTCTGAATGTCGCCGCCGTCCACCACGTCCGTCAACACAGTATCAGCCTCCACAATATCCGGCTCAGCAGTATCAGAATTCACAGTCTCAGACTCCACACGCATATGTGGCTTCCTCGGTTATGCCTGCTCCTCCATCTGCCTCACAGCCTGGGCCCTCATCATCTCTCACTCCTGAATTGGTACAACAAATGATTATCAATGCCCTCTCTGCCTTTGATCTCTCAGGTAAGTCACCTTCCTCTTCTACTTGGTTCATTGATTCCGGGGCCTCTAATCATATGACATATTCCCACACCCCTTTCTCCAATATGACAAGTTACAATGGCCATCTTCAAAAACAAACTGCTGACGGTGGACATGTTCCCATTACTGCTGTCGGCGATATCCCTGGTCCCATCCCATTGAGAAATGTTTACCTTTGTCCTAATTTAACTTCCAACCTATTGTCAGTAGGACAACTTGTTGAAAATAATTATAACATCTCTTTCTCTTCTTCTGGTTGTGTTGTGCAGGACCAGATGTCCGGGAGGGAGATCGCGAGGGGGCCTAAGTGTGGACGCTTGTTTCCGCTGGATTTTTCTAAAATTTCTAGGAATCAATTTGACAATAATGTGTTTTGTTTTTCTCTTAGAGATAATTGCCGATTGTGGCATAATAGACTCGGACATCCTAATTCCAAGGCTTTGTCCCTTATGTTAAATTCTGGTTTATTAAATAAATCTTTTGGTTTATCTTCTTGTGTGCCTTTTGATTGTGCTACTTGTAAAATGGGAAAGAGCAAAACTCTTCCGTTTCCTCATTCCACTTCACATACCTCTCAGTGTTTTGCTTTAGTTCATAGTGATGTATGGGGAATTGCTCCTGCTCTTTCCCACGCTCATTATAAATATTTTGTGACCTTTATTGATGATTTCAGTTGCTTCACATGGGTCTATTTTCTGCATTCAAAATCTGATGTTTTTCATGTTTTTAAAATCTTTTTGGCTTATGTTGAAAATCAATTTTCCACCTGCATTAAAATTTTGCGATCTGATTCAGGCGGGGAATATATGTCCTCTGACTTTCAACGGTTTTTGGAAAACAAAGGCATTATTTCTCGAAGATCTTGTCCTTATACCCCCCAGCAGAATGGAATCGCTGAAAGGAAAAATCGACATCTCCTTGATGTCACTCGTTCCCTTCTTCTGGAATCATCGGTTCCTACTCGTTTTTGGGTTGAGGCACTAGCTACAGCCGCTCATCTTATCAATCGTATGCCATCAACCTCCATTGAGAATCAAAGCCCATATTACCGTTTGTACAAGACCGCTCCATCTTATGAGGATCTTCATGTTTTTGGCTCCACTTGTTTTGTGCACTTGCCTCCTTCTGAGAGGACAAAACTCACGGCACAATCAGCTAAGTGTGTGTTTTTAGGTTATGCACCCTTCCAGAAAGGATTCCTTTGTTACGATCCTCACATTCGTCGTTTACGTACTTCTAGGAATGTCATTTTCTTTGAACATCAGTATTTTTTTCAAAAACACATTGACCCTCCTGGCTCCTCTTTTGTGTCATTACCTGGTTTTTCTGATGACCCGTCAATTGTTCGTTTTAATCCTAACTTTGTGTATCACAGACGGAACAGCACAGCGCCTACCAGGGATCCCCCTCCTGATCTTCCTCTGGCATCCGGTCCACCACCGGCAGTCGATCCATCCGGACATCCTCCACTGCGTCGCTCCACTCGGATTTCGGTACCGCCAGCCCGTTATGGGTTCTCCCATACTTCTCTAATGGCCACTTTATCTTCCTCCTCCATTCCCCAATCCTATTCTCAGGCTGTGCAGGACCCATGTTGGAACAAAGCTATGCAAGATGAATTGGATGCGTTAGAGCAAAATCATACGTGGGATATTGTACCATCTCCTGTGGGTGTCAAACCTATTGGCTGTAAGTGGGTATTTTCTCTCAAGTTAAAATCGGATGGCTCTTTAGATCGATATAAGGCGCGTCTCGTCGCTCTTGGAAATCGGCAGGAATATGGCATTGATTATGATGAGACTTTTGCTCCGGTTGCCAAGATGACCACCGTCCGCACTATTCTTGCTGTTGCCGCATCTCAATCTTGGCCTCTCTATCAAATGGATGTCAAAAATGCGTTTCTCCATGGTGATCTCAACGAAGATGTTTTTATGCGTTTGCCTCAGGGATGCTCCTCTGGAAAGGGTATGGTTGCCAAACTTCGTCGCTCCCTCTATGGTTTGAAACAAGCACCTCGCGCATGGTTTGAGAAATTTCAGGCTGCCCTTCTTCGATTGGATTTTCATCCAAGTCTGTATGATCCTTCTCTATTTTTACATCATGCTCCTTCCGGGATCACTATAGTACTTGTCTATGTTGATGATATCGTCATTACGGGTCCTAATGCACCCATGATTCAGGAGCTCCAAGCCTCTCTTAGTGAGACATTTCACATGAAGGATCTCGGCCCCCTTCACTATTTCCTCGGTCTTGAGGTTCATCAATCGGCTAAAGGCATAGTTCTCAATCAGCACAAATACACTATTGATCTCATTGACTTTGCTGGCCTTAGTGCTTCAGCTCCGGTCGATACGCCAATCGAACTGAATGTCAAACTCAGTCGAGAGGAGGGTGATCTTCTTTCCGATCCTATTGCATATCACCGGTTAGTTGGGAGCCTGATCTACCTCACTAACACTCGTCCTGATATCTCTTATGCAGTCAACCTGATGAGTCAGTTCATGACTGCTCCTCGTCATCTTCATCTGGCTGCTGTTCGCCGCATCATTCGGTACCTTATTCGCACACCGACTCGTGGGTTGTTTTTTCCATCCAACAATCCTTTATTTCTCAAAGCTTATTCAGATGCTGATTGGGCTGGTTGCCCAGATACTCGTAGGTCAACGACTGGTTGGTGTATGTTTTTGGGTGATAGTCTTATTTCCTGGAAATGCAAGAAGCATGAAAAAGTTTCAAAATCTTCTACTGAGGCTGAGTACCGCGCCATGTCTGCTGCATGCTCCGAAATTCTTTGGCTCCGCGGTCTGCTCTCTGACATTGGTTTTCCAGCCGCAGGAGCTACCCCCCTCTATGCAGATAATACAAGTGCAATTCGGATTACTGAAAATCCAATTTTTCATGAACGCACTAAACACATCGAGGTTGATTGTCATTTTATACGTGATGAGCTTAAACGTGATGTCATCAGTCTCCCACATGTCTCCACTGAACTTCAAATTGCTGATATTCTCACCAAAGGGCTTCCTCGACCACGCCATCAGTTCTTGGTTGACAAATTGATGCTTATTGACTCTCCCGCATCAATTTGAGGGGGGATGTTAGATGGAACCCAAAGCCCATCAGTAATCAGAGGCCCATCAGTAATCAGCTCCTGGACAGTAATCAGCCCCTGGATATATCTCACGTGGGATTGCATGATAGCCTTCTTTGCTTAGAATTACAATTGCTGTAATTAGTTGCCTTCTATGTTTAGACTTCTGATTGATGTAATTAGCATGTAAATACCTATATATATGGATGTATAATCTCTATAGAAGATAGACAGAAATAATACAGTCTGGAGAGTATTCAAACTCTTTTCCAAACGTCAGATTGTCATTTAGGTCAAGCAAAAACTAGTAATTAGTAAGTAGCAAATAGTAACAACAATTTTTTTCAATTGCTTGTCTATTAACATTTTAGTGGTTTCAAAACAAAAAAAAAAAAATTGCAGTCATTTAAGATTAATCCAATCTGGATCTTCTAGGTCTGCCTGCAGAGTACAAGGTAGCTGTGCAAGCTACTAAGAAGCCAAATGTCCACAATAATGTCTCATAGAAGGCTACTAATAAAGGGAAATCGACTAGAAAACACTTGCGAATGAAAGGAACCATAGACCCTAGAAACCAATCGCACGTCCAAGTTGGACTGTTACCTCTCTAAAAGTTGTTGAACACAGACAATAATGGCTGGTTGACTTCTTTATTATAGCTTACACATGAAGCTACAAAAAGATGAAGCCGTACAGAGTACAGAAAACCCCAATCACTAATCTACCACTAAATTGGTGTGAGATGTTTTAATCTCAGCCCTACAAATAACTATCCAGAGAAAAACAATAAACTAACGTTGTAACTTAAGGAAACAATCTCAAAAGGCAATTAAAGAACTCAAATCTAGCAACATGTGCTCAGCCCATATGGTCCAAATCAGTGAATCATCTCCCCATTAGCCTGGACAAATTGACCCATGGTCCTGGCCGGGCACATGCGTGGGTTTGCGGTTGTGGTACTTAAAGTCCAACCACAAGGGCTGATTTTAAATGCTATTCTGCCCCTCCCCTGTCATGCAGGCTCATATTGCCTTACTAGTTAAAAGCTCAAAATGAACTTTAAAGTAGCACCAACAGCCTACTCTACTGATTAAATATATCCAAGTGCACAATTTGATTTAAAGAACCATGAAATAATATACAAGTGAAAAAAAAAAAAATTGTAGCCACTAAGGTTACAACAAAGACGCTTTATAATTAGAACAACAAACAAACATTAAAGCAGAAAAGGAATGGATACCTGGTCGTGTCCCTCATAATGATTACCAGAAACATCGTGGGCAGCGCAAGATTCACTGAAATTTCAAATTTCTCAAAGTTATTCTAAAAATTAATGCGAAGAAAATAGTTGATGCATGCAGATGGTAACAAGAAACTGCCCCAGCTGGAAGGTGCCAAATGTTGCAGCCACGGGTGTGGGTTCGAGGCATGTTACCGTTCCAAAAGAAAAATGAAAAACAACGTACCAAAAAAAATAGATCTAAGTTATAGAACCTTCATGTCCATCATGGAAACAGGAATGATTACAAACCTGGATACCTTCTCTAAAGGCCTGTAGGTACCAGCTTTCAGAAGCACAACATGTATACTGAGATCAACAAGCACAGCATGGAAAGCATCAAAATGGACAGGGCAATATGAGTGCAAGCCCATAAGAGCTTTAGGAGGAATCCGGAATTCATGGACTGAAGCAGGAGATGCATCAAGAGATGCCTGAAACTCGGATCTGCAAAATGAATATTATATCATGAAGTAGGCTTCAAAATAAAATCATGAGGTGATCTTTTCTTAGAATGCACATTATCACAAATGTGTAAGAATGGGAAAAAACTGAAGGTTCACTAAATTAAGCAACCTGTGTAATTAGCAGTTTTCTTACCCATGCTCTGAAGTTGGAGAATACAAAAGCTCAAATTTCAATATTACAGCAGACGTTGATGGGATCTGGAAATGTAAGTGTCAGTAGCGAAGCTAAAAGACATGAAGTTAAAAATAATTACAGTAAATAGGGTCAGGCCAAGTAGGTGAAATATCCATGTTAAGTAATGTTACTCAACTGGTTTATTTAAAGTTCACAAAACACCTCATTAGAAAGTTACTAAAACATGCGAGAGATAATGCCCACCTCAAGTTTATCAAGAGCAAAATTAAATGAAATCATCACAGACAGAAGAACGTCCTGCCTTGCATATTTTATCCGGAAAGGTTGGGTTGAAAAGCTGTGGTCCACATCATTGATCCTCCAAACTCCACAACTATCAAAGGAGCCTACATCTGGAGCTGCAGAGTCCCTCAAAGATATTACTGATTTTCATCTCAATGTTGATTGTATGGAAGTAAATCTCAAGTCAAGAACATGGTAAGTGCACCGTAAGTTGTATAAAATGCTAGACTGTAGGTTCAAAGTATAAAGCATAACAACAATGCAAAATATAAAGATAACAGTAACAGCATTGCATATTTTAAGACACGTGTTTAACCATTAAAAAAAAATAAGTGGCCACATTTGTTTTTTACCGAGTCAAATGAATAGTACTTGTGATCTTCAAAAGCTAAAATATTTCAAAAGAAATTGTGGTTCAGTGAAAAATGACCCCAAAACCACCTACATCTTGTCATAAAATGAATAGGTTTTTACAATTTTTTCAAAGGAAATAACAAGGGGTGACCCGCTGGGTGACTTGACTTAGTAGGTTCAAAGTCCAACCCGGCCAATATTTAAAACCATGCTTTGCAATGCATAGAAAATGCTTATTAGTCATTCAACAATTCCTCTTTTTTTATAATGGATAATCTCAGTTATCACAAGAACCTCTCTCTTCTGATGGGTAACAATAATGTGATTCTAAAAACAGAAGGGTACAAAATGCAACAAGAAACCAAATAGGTCCTAGGTATAAGGGTATTATACCCGACCAACAAACAAACCACAAAAAACAAGCAAACAAAGGAACTACTCTATCCACTCCTTGCTTGGAAACAGAATCTGTCATGCTATCAGCTGCCCGGCCCACTGATTAAAGCTTATTTGAATCTGATGCCCTAAATTTGATCTCTCTTGTGTAAAGAAGGAAATTCCAAGAGCTTTTATCCGAAGAAGAAACCCAATAAATAGCATTAGAAGAGTCACTTTCCACAATTAACTTCCTTTGGAAGATGACAAAAAGATTCCCACAGCTTCCAATATCGCTACTTCGCTAGTACCTCCGCTTCATAAGAATCTTTTATTCCCACACACTTAGAAAACATAAACACAGATTCTCCTTCATTATGTTGGACAAAATCTTCAGAGCCCGCTAAACCCAGGTAACCCTAGTTTCTCCATGGATATTAAACTTCAAGACATCATATGGCGGAGGGGACAACAATCTGACTAATTTATCTTGTAAGGGCCACATAGCATACAAGCCCCCCAATTATCGAGAATGTTGTCTATTTTGAAATTTTGACCCCTTCTCTCATGGCATCCCAATTCCCCTTCCTCATAACTAAAGATCGGATACCCTTGTAAGATCTAGAAGTGCTATTAAAAATCCCATCATTCCTCTCCTTCCACACAAGTTAAAGAAGAGCATGTTTCTATAGCTTTTGGAACTTAATAATTTTTTTATTTTTTTTTTGAAAGGAAACTTAATAAATTTACCATCAACTGAATGATAAATGCAATATAAAAAAAATAATAAAAAAAAAACCCATAATACCCCAATGCTAGAAATAAAGTGAGCCCACAACAACCGCTGGGCCCACAAAACAATCCAGTAACAATAGGCCCACTCAATGACAAATGACAAAAATCACATTAGATACAATGAGATGCTGGAAGTGTGATGTTCCACCAGATGTTAGAAACCAAGGTGGCCTCACCTAATGAGGATGTAATTTTGCCCAATCAATGATGGTGAAGCCCATCTAACAATGAAAACCAAAGCTGAATCCAACAATTGGCCTCTTTATCATGCTTAGTCTCCATTCTCCACCATTTTTCCATCATTACATGGGCCTACTGAGATTTTGTTTAGTGAGGCCACAATGTTCTTATCACTGAGAATTCACCATGTTTTCCATCATTAGGGGAATTGTCATGATTTTTCATCACAATATGGTGGTACCATGCTTCTATCATTGGGTGAACCATCACTTTTCCTTTTATTGGTGTCACCTCTATTATCCATCATTAAGTAGACCCTACTGTAATGGATCATGTTGTTGTTGTTGTACCTATTGGTTCGTTGCATGGAATCTTATGATGCCCAGCTACGGATATGGATACCACTCCTCACTTTTGAAAATCTAGGACACAGATACGGATACAGATGTCCTCATTTTTTTCTTTAGATCACTTTTGAATCAATGAAATTATCATTTTTTTCGTCCCTTTCTATCATTTTCTATGGTAAGAAGTAATGTTATTAAAAGAACTATATGAAATAAAGGACTTTATAAGTAGGATATGTTAAACTTATTCCCTAGAAGTATCAGTGCAATATCAGGTGCCAATACAAGTGTCATATTGGTCCGATATGGATACGTTGGGCTTGTACAAGTATCTGGGCATGATAGATGGAATCCCATGCATCATACATGTTATTTTCTAGTGATAGGCTAATGTAGAAGATAGATGCAAGTCAAAGATTTAGCATGAAGGACAGATAAGGCTTGTAAAAACTTTCCAAAGGTAGTTAAAAGAATAAAGCTAGTGTGGTGATGCTATTGTTTAGAAAATGAGTACACAGCTTCATAGTGAATTTTACAACCTCATAAGCAGAACTGTTAGGTGAAGCATAACGAACCAACAGTACAGGATATAACTGCATTACTCTAAAAAAAGTTGGAGTTCCCAAAGATACACACACATGTATTAATAGCTTTTCTACACCCATTGTGTAAATCCTCACACATTTCCATATGTGCCACACCCTGGAGTACATAAAAAGTTGACCCAAAATGTCAATGATGGGGCATATAGCTAACCGGATCCACTTATTAGCCAGGTCAAACTGGTAAAATTAATATGAAAGAAGAGCTTCCCCAACCATCAATGATATAAAGCATGTCGCCCACTCATGTATTGATTTTAAGATTGTCTTATGAATGCACAAATAAATGTAGACCTGTCCACTTGGAGGAGTCGAGCTCCCTAAAAAAAAATGGCCTATACCAATCCTGTATTTCATGTGAAACTTCTCTAGATAAAGAGGATCCAAGAGAAATGATGACAATGTTTGAAGCCTATGAATGGATCTAGAAGACCTCTACAACCTACAACATTAATCTACAAATGGGACAGAGATTATTCAAGCAAAAAAAAAACGGGGGGACAAAGATTAATAGCGTTTGCAATACCTTCGTACAGAACAACTCTTGTAGGAATCTGAGTGTGGATCTAGAATACCTCTAAAAATGAAAATACAAATGGGTCAAAGATAATTAGTGCTTACAATACCTTCATACTGAACAACTCTTGAAGGTGTTCCAGGAGAAAAATTGTGGCTATCGTCCTCCCATCTCATACTGATTTTTATCTGATACCATCTGTTAAAACGGCATAAATCATAAATTACTGACTCCAAAAAAAGACCACAGTCCAAGAAGCAAACTCACTGGAGACAATACTAATGAATCATTTCTTTGCACATCAAAAAAGAAAAAAGAAAAAAAAAAAAAACAAAAAGAAAGGGAGTAGCAATTACCCTTGTTGAAAAAGATCAAGATTATGGAATCGATGAATGTAAACCGCAATCTCCTGTACAATGTCCAACATAGCCGGTTTGGCCAGTAACTGTTGTGGTTTTGCATGAAGCAATCTCTTTGACGATGAGTTCCTCGCATTCAAATTGATGAAGCTTCTGAGGCGTCGAAACATAAGCGATTGACAACGGTCTGAAACCTATGTCGTGTGCTTAGCATCTCTTCCTCTTTCAAAAAGGAAAAATAAAAGGAATCAGAATCTAGTTTCATGCATTGTCACAAACTAAAGGGCCTCCTCCGTCTAATCTATGCCGTGCAACCATTCTCTAGCAACAGTTCAAGCAACAGGACAGAGTAAAATTTGGGAGCAGAAAAAATGGAACATGAAAACAAAAGAAAAATAATAGACCCACAAAACATATGTATTTTGGGTTCCCCCTCTTGCATGGAAGTGTGATTCCTTTTCCTACGGAGACAGAAAGCACAGATTCAAAAATCATTTTCAAAGGGAGGATCGTATCAAATTCAGCTGGCACCAAGGGTGAGAATGGGTCAGGTCGGGTTCAGGTCAGTTGAGATCCAAGGGTAACCAATATAACCCACTAATCAATTGGTTCAAGATGTCAACCCTAGATGGACAACTGGGTCGACCTGAACCCAACCTGCATAACCCACATACACATCTGATGTGTGTCTGTCTCTGTGTGTGTGCTCGTGCGCGCGCGCGAGAGAGAGAGAGAGAGAGAGAGAGAGAGAGAGAGAGAGAGTTCTCCTATCAGAAAATATCAATCTTCCATGGCATTTAGTATCTCATATCTCCAGTCAATACTCACAATACTCAAGATCAGATCTTAGGAAACTTTCCAATAGGAGGAAAAAAAAAATCTTGTGAACCTTCAATAGGAGAAGCGAAGTCTATTGTCTTTGAAAAGCAGCGAGAGGACATTTAGATCAAAAACAGGGAAATTTATTCCCAGCAATAATATCAGATCTTTCCATAAAGATGGGTAGAGAGATGCTCAAACCAAACTGGGATTTTTGAGGGATTTGGAGAGATTATGAGTGAAGAACATAGAAAGCATGATTTCCATCAATATCTGAGATGGTGGCATCCATATGAGAAAAGGGCTAGCTAGGACTTGTTCCTTTGGAAGAAGGGTATGAACATGGTTCTCAGCTTGCATTTTAGGGTCTTGCCACTCAAACCCAAACTCGACCCAATATTCCTAGAACTGGAATTTCCATTTTTGGGGTTAAGAATTGCCACCCCTAGCTGACGCAAGTGATGTGCTTCTCAGATCAGTCAAACAACAGGAATAAAATTACGACAACCTCAAGTGCATGGTTCAAGTCAATTATAGATAACAATTAAGAAAATGAACAATCGTAGGTAGTAGGAGCTGGAAAATTATGAAGGGAATCAGAATTCAGATCAACTGAGAAACAGTGGTATATTATTTGAACAAATCCAATATACATAACCACAAGTTTAAGATCATAATACCCTGTAAAAGCAGCATCAACAAAAGTACCGAACGGTTAAAATTCATTGACTGGACTATTCAAAACCCTGTGATTGGTTTAAAATGGGCACCGCCAGAATTTCCTCTATTTTCACCAATTTACTTTCATTGACAAATCTTCAAAAAAAATATTTGGAAAATTCTAAAGAATATCAGTATCTAGCCTTCACAGCTTCTCCTGCACACAAACAACCCCAGCCAAAGGATTCCAACAGACATCCTATCAAATCCCTTTCACTTAAACCCCTCCACTCAAGAGTCAAGTCAATCATACAGAAATGCAGCTAAATTGGTACAAAAAATGACATTTATGAAAACAAGTGCACATATAAAAAGCGTAAAATCAAGAATCTATAACTCCTTTGAAATTATAACGTGTTCAAAAGCATAGGAACCTAATCAAATTCGAGAAAAGCTTTATCCAAATCAATTAGATTTTCAACCCATGAGCTAAAAGCTTAACAATGTAAAATTGTGAATTTTGCTATCAACCAATCCTCACTGCATTAACAAAACATAAACATAGTCTCCACATAATTACAATAGCAATGAGCTATAGTATTCTACTCGAGAAATCTCCCAAAGCTCTTTCAGCTGTTACATTCATATCCGCATGCATCGCACAGAAAACACGATTTTCAGTTAAGTTTTCCACGGAAACAAAAAAAGCTCAAGTATCATTGATATCATTACATTCAAGGAGCTGACAAATGAGGCATTTCTGCCACTATTCAACAAAAGGGAGAAGAATTGAAACAAAAGAAACAAATCTGCTTACCCTGAAGCTATTGAAAATCTTCAAGATCCAAACTTTCAGCACACAGATCCCAAAGACAGAAAATTCCGCGCGAAATGCTCATGAATCCATAAATTCGTCAGAGAATACGAGATTTGGAAGAAGTAACCCTAAATGGAAGCTTTTACAACGCGAAGCCTGAGAGATCGATCGATTCTTCTACGATCCAAAAGGGTTTTGGAGGGAGATTTTGAGAAGGAAGATTAGAAAAAATGCGGCAATATGTGCGAAAACCCTAATAGAAAAGGCATCGAAATCGAAGAAGCGAAGAGAGAGAATTAAATGGAGAGCTTAGAAACGGAGACCGAGAAGGCTATTGCGGAACAGTTGGATGTAACGGAAATCGTAACGGGAAAGATCAAATTAGAGCAAGAGCGAATGAGCGATGTGCCAATGCGAAAGAAAGAGATCTGGGCGATTCAGTAAGTTGAAAGATGACGCCGAGGACTATTTCGTTATTAGACAAACTTGTCCAAAAAGTCAAAATTCAAAAAAGAGTTATGGTCTCTGTGTGGCCCACTTAGTCTGATCAAGGCCGTTGAACAGTGGACCCCTGTGAACTTTTTACTGCCCCAAAATCCACTCCCAATAGTTTCATGCAGCACTCCCAATAGTTTCATGCACCATTGGATCAGAGGATGGCCGGTGAGTTGATGTAAAATGTGAGCTGCAACCGGTGTATGATGTATTGATAGGCATGACATGGCAGAGATCGACAGTTGGCATGTCAAATAATGTGTCAGCTGTTGAATTTGACAGGGGCTCCTTATCCCTTCTTAAAAACGAAAGGACTTCTTATCCCTTCTTCTCAAAAAAAAAAAAAAAACACCAAAGGGAATCTATGCAAATGAAACGAAGGGTAGCTTATAATTGGAAGAAACTCCATTTAATGAAGGCAATGGGAGATAAGAGAATGGAAATCCCGAACAGTCGAGATACATGTCACGATTTCAGTATCGAATCACCAGGTGGCATCATTCACATCAATGAAAGCATACATTTTTGAGAGAGCGGAAGATTCAAAATAAATGAGCATACAGTTCGGTCTCAAATTCGGTACAGAATTCGGGACATGTAGACTTTTTGAATCCCGAATGGAGTAAAATCCAGAAGTAAAAACGTTTTCTTCATGCACAAAAACGTAGAGCCGTGCATGTTTTGTCGTGTATAATTTTTTTACACGGTGTATGAAAATCATGCAAGATGCAACTCCATAGATGGTTGAGCACTATTGCATGGCACGACTTAAGATGGCCGAGCACTATATGTGATGCACGGTTTTGCAATTCCATGCAAGATGCAAACGAAAAAAAAAAAGAACAATGTGTTAAAAAAATGATACCTTCTCTTTATAGATGATCATCTGTTAATCCATATTGGAGATAACTACTCTAAAACACAATGTGGTACTTAAGTTGGAGGTGTGGTGGCTGATATGGGAAATGGAGAGATGAGTTGGGAAATGAATTCTTCCAAGGACTAATGGTGGGAGCTTTATGATGATAAGAAGAAGAAGTAAAGTGATGAAGGGAAAGAAGTGCACAAAAAGAAGAAACCAGCTGAAGAGAGGAAGAAGAAAAAATATGCTGAAGAAGAAGATGAAGTCAGGGGTACTTTCGGTATTTCACATATGGGTATTTTGTAATAAAATAATTTTAAATGTGGGCGTGCTCAGCAAGTTGCATGGGTGCATTTAGAACTTCTCTTTGTGCCATCTTTTCATATGTTTGGGCTTTCCTTGTTGGGTCCCATATCCTTGGCTGATTTGTCTTTTGGATGTGCTTGTGCAATTAGAGATTTCTTAATATGCAATTTCCATTTATGCAATGGAGAGAAAAAAATTTATATTTGTATCTCTATTAAAAAAGTATATTCATTTTTTTTCTATGTAAGAAATGCTTCGCACCAGAAAGAAGAGGTAGTACAAAGAACCAAAATAATTTTCCTCCATCCATTGAAAGAGCTTCTCTGTCAGAAATTTCTCTTGCCGCACTTGAGGATTTGTTTGTGTAAATGGCACCGTGGAACTTCCATAAAAATGAGCTACTAGGTTTAAAATAAAGATAGTCATAAATGAGGAAAATCATGTGCTTTTTTACATTTCATGCGACAAAAACGTCTCACACCTATTGCAAACATGACCTTTCTTCACTTGATTTCTATAGCGGCTGAGTTCCACATTAAAATCATTAATATCGTTAATAAATTCTATTTTATTACATTAGAAGCTCAAACTCATACACTCTCACACACATGTTTTAACTCATGGACCAACCCAACGTGCCTCGAACCTAGCATCCGTATATCATGTGCTGAAGCAAACGATCAGGTCTTGTAGCCACTCGTGCAGATGAAACAGCACCTTCGCCCTCAACAGCCACCACAACATAAACCAAAATTGACCAAGGACTCGGTACATATTGCATAGTTAGTATATGTGCAAAGTTTTTCATTATCAATTACTTAAAGTGGGTTTTCAGTAATCAAGTAGATGGGCCATGGTGGTCAGATGTCCACACCATTGCTACAGGCTTTGAAATTTAAATCCTTCAAGTCATATATCAAATGGGCCATTGGATACCTGATTACTAACTGTTTGTTGAAATGTTTTTCTTATTATTAATTTGGGCCCTCTAATCTCAGTCCATCTAAATTAATTGAACACCCATGCGACTATCTCTTCTTCTTAGTACATGATAGTCATTTATTTAGTGACTTTAATTTATGTCATTTGAATTTCTTATGGCTGTACGGTTTCTTTTTTCACATGACATGGTGACAGTCATTTAGTTATACCTTTTGAATCCTCAATGATTTTATAGTTTAATACTCTTTATTGACCATTTAATTTATTTAAAAATAGGCCTTTTGAATTCTTTCTAATTTTAATGTTTCAATTCTATAAAGGTTTAAATATTTAATTTGGTTTCTTGTTTTAGATATCATTTAGTCCTAATTTACTTTTTCTTATAGATTTCATAGTTTTAAATTGAGGATTTTACTGAAAAAGTCCCCTGAGACTAGTTGGAGACCAAAAAGGTCTTCAAATCTTAATATAGATCATATAGGTCCTCCTGCCACCTTTTTTGTCCTTTTTTCGCGTTTTCATTGAGCGGTGATATCGCCTTTGATTTATAAATGAGCGGGGATATCACTTTTTTGTCATTTCAGAAGTGGACAGGGATATCTCCGCTCATCAGAATTAAAACACCCAGTGAGGCGGGGATACCCTACCTAACTCAGTGTTTTGGCTATGTTGGGCGGGACATTCCTACTTAATTGGGTGTGCTAAATGTGATAGGCAAGGAATATCACGTGGGGTACTATTTCTTTTCTTCTTCCATCTCAACCTTTATCAGTGCCTCTCACATTGTTTATAAGAATTTCAAATATTTTAAGGAAAAGGAAATTCCATTTATTAGAAGAACTGCAATATAAATTCTTTGTCAAGTCAGACAAACAATCTTAATTTGGTGCAAAGAGTTTGAGACAAGTGTCCCACTAAAATGGGGTTCGCAACATCCACACTAAGCAAATTGAGCCATGGAATTGTATGAGCCAAGAAGAATATGCTACACAAACGACCTGCATGTCTGGTGATCTCAAAGATGAATATGAAGTGCTTTTGGTAGCGATTATTTATAGAAAAATGCTATTTGCGGGTTAAGGGCGTCAGCAGGACCTAGTTAGGGTTGGTTATGGTTGAGGGAGAAAGAGGGAATAGGAAGAGGCAAAGAGGGAAGAAGGGGAAAGAGGAAGGGAAGAGAAGTGACTCGGGGTCACCTTGTAGTGGCTGGTGCTAGCCATTCACAGAAGAGAGCAAATGTTGAAGATAAAAGAAGGAAGAAGGACAGGAAGGGGGGGTGGGGGTTGGGGGGGTTTCTTTTAGGAAATACGACATTCATGTACTCCTTTTTTTATTCACGTACCCCTTTTTTATACTCATGATTCAATGTATAAAAATAACATCAATTACCTTGATATTGCTTCTTTTTTTTTTTCATATTCTTCATTCATTTTGAATGTTCTTTTTATAATCTTTCTTCACCATTCTCATAGCAATTACAAAAATATATACAACCCATTAAACTAGATCTAGAAGGAAAAAATTAAAAAATCTTTGAAAATGTGAGGGGCCCACTGCATGTGTCTTCTCTCTCTTTTAAGTTCTGGTTTTCACTATTTGTATGAGCTGCATATTCCTCAAGTGTCGAATTTTATCTCCTTAATCATTGAGTGGGTTGATGAAGAAGAGTTCCAAGAAGAATCTAATTATTTTCACTTTCTAAATAAATAATCTAAGCGAACCATCTAGAATTATAATTCAAATAATGAGACATCTATAAATACAATGTTCATAGTTTGATTTTAGATATATGGAATACAATATTTTAATATGATGAGCACAATTCGTTTCTTATTTTTTTAGAATTGAATTATGTCTTGAAATCATTAGGTCGAATTTCTCCATTGAAATCATTAAATGTTCTAGAATTTTGTATTTTCTAGACTCCAATGAAGGGCCCTCTGAACATTAAGATGTGAAATCATGGTATTGTGCTCTTGGAGATTCTAGATTTGTTTTTTTATTTTTATAATGATCTTGAATTATTCTACTATGAAATATTAGTTTTTCGAAATCATGATATTTATTTGTTATGTATGATCATAATATTTGACATCAACAGTCCTATTTTACTTTTAAGGGACATTTACTTCAAAAATCCCATTAAATAGGGTAATTACAATTGAGGACCCTAAATTTTATAATGACAGCCAAGGACCTCTAGCCTAAAATCCAATATTTCATTCCGTTTTTGCTCTTGGTTAGTTGATGGCAACATAACCCTAAAAAAAAAAAAAGTTCTTCACCCCCCAATCAATAGCAACGATAGGATATAAGAAAGAGAGGAAGGAGAGGAAGGAGATCAACGTCCTATCCCTTTTTTTCTCAATCACAGTGAGAGAGAGATTGCTCGATGTCAACAAAACCATAAACAACAGAAAACTCAATTTTTGTTGACGCTAACTGGGCGATTTTGTTGACGTCAATACAATTTTATGTTGATGTCGACGAATCTCCTGTCAACATCAACAAATCCATAGGGTCACTCGTGTTGTTAACTTTGCATTTTTGTTGACGTCAACACAATTTTATGTTGATGTCGACGAATTTCCTGTCAACGTCAACAAATTCACAAGATCACTCGTGCTGTTAACTGGGCATTTTTGTTGACGTCAACACAAATTTATGTTAACGTCGATGAATTTTTTATCGACATCAACAAATTCACAGGGCCACTGATTGTAATAACTGGGTATTTTTGTTGATGTCAACACAATTTTATGTTGATGTCGACAAATGTTTTGTTAATGTCAACAAATATCTCTCATGACAAAATATGAAATTGGTTATGTTGACATCAACAAATAAATGGCAAAATGGGGGGAAAAAAAAAGAGATGATTTGGGCTGGAGGTCCTTGGCCGTTATTATAGAAGTTTATGGTCTTCAACTGTGGTTATCCTATTTAAAGGGATTTTTGTGGTAAATGTCCCTTCTTTTAATGAATCGCAAGTCTATTTTCTTTAGATTTATGAATTCTTATATCTATTAAGTAGTTTTTGAGGATCAGAATTGCTTCTATTTTCATAAAAACTCAAATCAAGACCATGAGATCAAACCGCCAATCAAAATTGGCAATTAAACCCCTAAAGTAGAACCTAAATAAAATCTTTCCATCATTTGGATCCTCAATAAAGTGAGAAAATTAATAGGTTGGTTTAGTGATTAATTCAACAATTAAACTTTAAATCATGCCTTCCAAAATGTAAGTTGTATCTTACGCGTTTTTTCTACAAAAATATCATTCAGCCTGAAGTTATTTAGATGAGAAAATAAACTAGCATTCTTATTTTTAATTAAGATTTTGATTCATGAAAAGGGATTTTTGTTTTTAGAGTCTAATTATTTTCTAAAAAATAAATTTTGATTTAATAATAGATTTTACCCCATACGAAGTAGGATTTTCTTTAGCTTTAAACTCAAGTTTCTTAATTCATTTTTTCCTTGTTTTATGACGCGGGTATCCCTAAGGTATTGAAACCAACAAGACTAATCCCTGTCCGCTAAACCCATGTGGAAGCAAACCCACACCTTATGCAAGTTTAAATAGCAGCAAATAACACTTCAAAGGTCTGTCAGAGTGAAAACACAGCAAATAGCAACAAAGTCTTGCCCATCTTTGCCCTAGTTTCTAGCAACCAATGAGAACTCAATTTCCTTCTCTTTATTTCGTTTACTGCTTTTATTATGATTTATGAATGAGCAGTGATTCCTTTTTCTACTAATATTGAAGGCAAGGGTTGGTTGTAACTGGAATGGGATCTATACCTAATTGAATTGAGTTTCGAGTAGATCATAAAAAATTTTAAGTTGCAATTATATGATCTTTTTGTGCTAGTTTTGGGAAAACAGAATATTTGATCTTATGCCTGTTTCTTTAATTTGAGCAGAACCCATTAAATCAGCCAACCAGAGATCGATGGAACAAAGGCTAACAAAATTATGGTGGTCTATAAATGGATTGATGTTTCACTAGTTAGAACTAGGGAGTGCATGGAAATCTATGGAAATGACCATTTTCTGATTCAAAGGTGCGCATTGACAGCATCTATTGGACGCAAGATTAGAGCCACATATATTCCCGATTTAAAGTCTTTTTTTGAATGTGCAAGTAGAGAAATATAAATGGATTTCTATGAAAATACACCATTTCAATTTTCATGTTTCATTCTATTCAATACATAAACTTACGGGGTATATATATATATATATTTATATATATGGGAGATGCTCCTATGAAAGATATCTCTCACCTTATATGAGAGATTGGGTGGGGGCCCTCACATCCATATTCAATGCCAACAACTTAAATGTGAGAAATCCCACCTAACCTCTCATAGTAAGGTGAGAGCATCTCCTTATATATATATATATATATATATATATAATATATATATAATATATATATAGTGGGGGCCCTCACATCCATATCCAATGCCAATAACTTAAATGTGAGAGTCCCCACCTAACCTCTCATAGTAAGGTGAGAGATATCTCTCATAGGAGAATCTCCCTATATATATATACACACACACACACACACACGAGGGATAAGTAGTTGTATAGGATTTGAATTTATGTAAGAAAAATAGTTTTTCACCCTTGATCTGATCTGATACAGGGAGAGAACCACCACTCAACATTGGCCGACAAACAAACCCAATTTGAGATTTCCCTCCGACAATTCTATGTCTGTTATATTTACTTTTTTTTTCTTTTTTTGTGGTCCACTGGCTAAGAGGGATACTTTCAAGTTGAAGTACTAGAGATCGATCCCCAGTCATGTGCCAATGTGCCAACACCACTCAACAATGGGTGTGTTGGCCAGTTATCAGTCCGAATCCTCTATTTTGTAGAAATGGAAAGATATTGTTTCATCCAATCAACAATCGCCAACTCCATAAAGTCTCTTTGTTGATTTTTGAATTCCAAGAAAGCAATTGAGAGGGTGCATCAACTGGCATAAGATTTTACATAATTGGCGATTGTGGATTTGATGAAATAGTATCTCCCTTTTTTCTACGAAACACGGAATCAGAACCCACTCATTATACACTTTTCATTTGCCAACAAATACTTCTCTCTTAATTCTCTCAACGGTCTCCCAGTTTTTCTCACTTCCCCACTTATAGTACTTCTTTTCTCTATCATTTCTGAGACTTTAGTTTTCTCTCATATTCATCTTCATGTACCTATCCCATCACACCTTTATTTTTACTCAAAACTAATACTTTCATTAGTACTAATTATCTTTTGATCTTTTTATAATGTTTCTTTTGTTTCATCATCTTCATTGTCATAAAATTGATGAAAATTTGTTTTTTTTTTTTTTGTCGACAATAATTTTACTTTTGACTTTTTTTAATAAGCTTCAGTTGACTATAAGAATATTCATCTAATTTCATTAATTTTTAATAAATTTACATATTTTCACAAAATACTTATTATAGTTTTTCAAGGCATTCACAATTACCCCACAAAGAAAAAGTTCCTAGTTCTGTCCCTCATGTGAGCCACAACCTTGCCTTTTGGGTTTGACTTTTTTTAATAAGCTTTCAGTTGACTATAAGAATATTCATCTAATTTCATTA
The DNA here is from genome assembly GCA_028538565.1 of Umbellularia californica. Classification (NCBI taxonomy): domain Eukaryota; kingdom Viridiplantae; phylum Streptophyta; class Magnoliopsida; order Laurales; family Lauraceae; genus Umbellularia; species Umbellularia californica. The sequence continues at coordinate 12,912,386 of JAPQWN010000004.1, read as the reverse complement.
ATTTTTAATAAATTTACATATTTTCACAAAATACTTATTATAGTTTTTCAAGGCATTCACAATTACCCCACAAAGAAAAAGTTCCTAGTTCTGTCCCTCATGTGAGCCACAACCTTGGCTTTTGGGTTGGAGGGAAAGTCCACCAACGCGTTACTCCCTCTTAATTGTTTCCCAATTCCCACCAACAGGGTTGATCATGGGTTGGGCCAGCCTGAGCTTGATTAGGTCCAAGCCAACTTTGGACTGGACTAGGATATGTAAATTCGACCGATTTAATATATAGCGGATTAAGTGATGGAAAGTCCAAAGCCCGGCGTGCTTTTCAGTTAATGATAACATGTCTAAACAATGGCTACAAAACCCACGCAACAACTTGTAAAAAATCCAGTTCGGCCCACCAACTGACTAATTGGGCGGGCTTAGGCCTGACATTTTGGCCCATTTCAGGCTTGGATGAGAACTAGGTTGTGATTCTAAAGTTGGGCTGCACTGGATGTGTCCTAACCCGGCCCATGAATATGCCTACCCACCAATGCCAAATTCTATCAGCAACCTAGCAAAGGTACAACATCATTGTTAAGTAAGTAGTCCACCAACACAATCATGCCCTCTTTATATTTCCCACCGATAGTCAAATTATATTGCCAACCTAGCATAATTAGAAAAATATTGTTAAGTATAGATTAATAATTTAGTCATTACTTTGTCTAAGAGTCTAGAGACTAGGCATTTAATCCCCCTAATAAAAGTTCCACCACAGTGCCCACTGATTTATATTAATGAAGACACTCAAGCTTTTTAAAAGTTTGTGGGTAGATTGAATATTTGGCATGATTTCAAATCTGGCAGCAATCAACTTTAAATGAACGAAGCAAAGGGATCGAACATACACGATACATAATCTAAAATACCTTGCAGAGTTTCTTTAGAACCATCCAATGCGTTATTTTATTGAGAAGTTGCCTTATATATACGGTAATATTCAGGTGAGAATTAGTTCTTACATATTATATAAGAACTTTTTTGTGGGGCCTACATTTGGGATGTGACTAGGTGGGATAGAAAGATCTATATGGGACCACCCCAAGTATCAAGTTTGACCCCAAACCCATTCCCTTAACCCCTTCATCCGTGGCCCACAAGTTTAATGGCTTCATATTAAAAAAAATATTCAACCGTTGATCCAACGGTTTAGTCCATTCAGAAAATTGGGCATCGCAAAAAAGTTTTCATATAATAGGTGAGAATTGGTTCTCACTTGAATATTTCTCTTTTATATATATATATATATATATATATATATATATATATATTACTGATTTTAAGTGTTCTCATCATATCCTCAGTTGCTTATATGTAAATGGTGAATTCTCCATATAAATCATTGTTTGGTCCTTCCTGTTGCACTTTTGAATAGAGAGTTCCATTTTTTATTGATCTTTTTTTTTCGTAGTAACGAAGATAAATTCCATTGAAAGGAAGAAAAAGAAAGCTGGATAACAAAATTAACCCCAAAACACAAATAAGAGGGAGCATCAAAACGAACCTCAACCAACGGCAAATTATAAGACCTACTAGCACAGTTATGCGCAATCCTATTAAGAGTCCTAACCGCATGAAAGAACTCAACTAATCCAAAATATTTGACACTATCCAAAATACCGAAACGATGGGTGCAATATACCAGTTTTGGCCACCCTTGAGTGCCTGAATCTCCTCTAGTGAGTTGGAAGCAACATGAACTAATGATAACCCTTGCCATTTCAATCTTCTTTTGCAAAAGCGGCCTTTATGCCAATCACAAAACCCAAAGAAAACAGATTGTCACCAGCCCAAATTGCAAACTCATAACCCGGCTTATTATCATCAGAGGCTCTAAGGCAAAATCACAAAAGATTTTAGTGATCGGATCATTTGTTCCTCTAAGTAAACTAGAAGGTGTCTTAAAGAAGTATTTGCCATGGTCATTGCGAATGAACTTATAAGAATCCGAAACTTTCCCGACAAAGGAAATTATTTTAATGAAAACACTACTAGAGATATTGACTTTGGCGCAGAAAAAGGCGGGCGGCCGCCACAGCGGTCACTGAAGACCCTCTAAAAAACCGGCCCCCCTCCCTTTTCCTCCACTTTTTTTATTCCCTCCCCGTGCTCTGGTTTCCCCCTTTCCTCCTCCCGCGCTCTGCTTCTTCCCACTTTCCCCCTCTATCCCTCCCGCTGGGGACTGCCTCCACCGGAGCCACCCAAAACGTTCTCTCTCCCTCTCCCTCTCTATTTCTCTCTACATTGTGCCCTCCCGCGCGCTCCACACTATCCCGCCGCCGTAATCGTGAGCTCGATTTCTCTTTTCCTTGCTGCTATTTCAGTGTCAAGGTGAGGTATTTGTCATCTTTTTTTGGCTCGGGTTTTGGTTTCCATGGATCTAATGGGTTTAAATTAGTTTCTATGATATAATTAGTTACAAATTTCCCTGGTAATGATTTGTTTGGATGATGCATTTCTGTGAAATTTGTTTGGGTTTTTTGTTTATTTTTCTTTTGGGTTTCCATCTATGATTTTGCATTTTTCTTTATAATCCACGAACTCCTAGGATTCTCTTTTAGCAGGATAACAGATTTACTGCCATGTCATAGAAGAATGGGATCTGTGTATCTCTGTTTCTGAAAGAATCCGCATCCTTTGCCCTTCCCCTATTTTCTAGATTTCCTGTCTTTGGTCTCCTGTTTGGCTTTTCCCTTTCCATCTTTCTTTGAAACTTGGGAAAACAAATTGAATGATGCCTAATTTGTTGAAGGTAGAATTTAATTGGGACAAGAACATCAATGGAAGAGTGAAAATCCGCAAGAAAAGGAACCTGGCACTTTCTCTCTCTCTCTCTCGTGTTTCCCCTTCAAACCATCTTTATGGTTGAGATCATTTTGAAAGAGGGTGCCATGTATTTGTAGAGAAACATTAGTCTCTTCGTTAGTTCCGGAACAATATAGAAACAGTTAAATTCCGGACTACAATCATATGAAGGACCTTTCTGAAGCAAATGGTCATGATTTTATTCCAACAACAGATGAAGCTAAGGATGTGCATTTGCATTACAAGTTCTTTTAATCCTACCAATAAGGGGGAAAAACTATTCCTCTCTTTTCAAATTCCCCATGGTATGTAGGTAACAATTTTCATAAAACTTTATACCCCTCCAAGAAAGAGGGCACTGTGACCTCTCCTTTCTTTGTCTCTATAAGTTATATTTCAACTCTCATGTAGGATACCCTTAGTGGTTGAAACTGCATTTGTTTTGGTGATTTTCCTTGTAATTCTTATTTTAAGATCTATGGTTTAGTTTAATGTGCGTTACTTTTGATAGGCTATGGAAATATGAGATCTTTTGAGGGAAGAGGGGATTTTTGTGAATATAACTTATGCATTCATTTGAATTTGGTGATATTGCTTGCGATTTTTTTTCTCTTCGATCGTTGCTTTTGTCTGAGATGTTGATGAGTTATTTTATTGTGTTGATTTGGTTGGGTAATTTTTTTTTTCTTTTTTTTGGAATTCTTTCTCACATAAACTTAGTGAAATCTTTCATTTGGAAATTGGAAGGGCCATCTTTTGTGGGATTTAGCACACATATGTTTTTATAGTTGTATTTTTAAGCATATGAAGATGATTTTGAGTGGTACTGTCAGAAATTTGCATATAAATATAATGTGATGTTATGAGTGACTTACGATGGAATTTTCTTTTCAATTGGTCTTCTGTATTTCTTTGGTGAAACTTGGCAATTTCTTTCATTAGAAGGGTCATTTTTATGTGGAACTGGCAGGTTAATTTTAAACCTATGGTTTGGTTGGTTATGGGTTTTGTGGTTGTTTGCTTGTTTGTTTTTGAATTACTATTTTGGTAGATAACTTGATTATGATCGCCCTCTTCTTTCTTCTGGTCCCTGTTCAAGTCTCCCCAGATTAGTTTCTATGATCACCCATTTCAATTCACTCATTTTTTCTATGTAGAAACAGGGTTTCAACCATTTTTTTTTATTGTGGGTGCTTTTTTTTTTTTTTTTTTTGTCGGATTTGTAGCTTGATCAAGTGAAACCCACTTGCTTCATCTCTTTCGTATGGGTCTTCGATCAAGTGGGTCCCACGTTCCCTGATGGTTTTAGAACAAGATTCCTCTCAAATGAACTTTATCTTGGATGAATCATACCAGTTAAAATGTTCAATTCTCTCATTTCTTCTTTTTTTACTTCTGATACTTTTGTTGTTAGAAATTTGGTTTTGTTAAATTGATAAAACCATTGTATGTTTCACACTCTTGTATGATATATTTATAGTGCAATATTGCCTCAATCAAAACCTTGGTTGAAAGGGTTGGAACTACATGATTTTGAGCCACAATCAGATCCCTTTATTTGAAGGGATTACGTTCACATGATTTTAGGAAATTTGATGGAGCAATTTAAACAACCTCCAAGAGAACTGGTAACCCAAGTCAAAACAATTCTGTAGAAGAGTAGTGTCAACAATATCCCCTTTTGTTTAGGTAGCTAATGAATACACATAGATAACATTTCATTTTGACCAAATTAACTAAACATTTCATTTTAGACCAAATTAACTTTTTCTTGGAGTAATCTTTTAGGTAAGAGAAACAACTACATATGGTGAGTTAAACCCGATATAATCTAAAATATGGTGAGTACATGATATGAATCGTAGTAAAAGGTAATCAATTAATTAAAAAATAATGTTGCAGGAAAAGCTTTGTCCCAATATTTTTCTGCCACCTTAGCATTAAATAAAATGATAAGCTTCATTTCAATTATGTCTTTGTTTCTGATAAGCTGTCAGATTTAGTTCAGAAGTATCCAATGATGACATCATCTAAATGCGAAATAAAGAACCTTGATTGGAATTCGCCACAAACATCAGTTTGAAGTGATTGATCTCGATGTGGGGAATCCAATACTTGGTTGAAAATTTATGTGCATTCCGACAATTGGGAAGGTTCATAGATATCTTTCCCTCTTTTGTTGCCTATGGGAATGGAATGATCCAAATCCTAGGGCTCCTTTATCTCTTATATATACTTAAAACATATTCAACGTATAATTTTGACGACAAGCATGATCATCAAACATTTCCCAAATGACATTAGATGCATCCAGTTAGTTACAATTTGTGTTCATTCGATGAATAGGGGATTTGGGTTTTTGTTCTTTTCTCTTCTTTTCAGTCATGATGATTCCTGTGAGATGAAATAGATAGATTTTTCAAGTTAGAGTCGTTCCCTTCTTCCAGTTCCATGTTTGCAATGTATTGATGATTCAGTATCTGTATTGCATATCAAAGACTATAGATAGCAGACGGTGTTTGGACTAGAAGTGTTGAACATATTAGATATTAACAAAGCATCTTAAACTGAAAAGAATGCAAATATGAAAAACCTATCCGAAGCCGGCATGATGATTTAAATCAAGAAGCAACTACTTACATTAATAAACCAATACAAGTGGCAAGACATACCTTTCAAAAGATTTTCCATTGAAATTGCTTCTCCAATGAAAGAAGAGAACCTCGTACACTGATGAAACTGCAAATAGAGGATCTCAACAATTGAAATGAGATTCTTCTTGATGTAATGCCAATTGCGGACAATGCGAATTTTGGAATAAGCATCATTTATGTATTTGGTTTGCGTTTGGAAATTGGCCTCCGAGCTCCCAAATCGGGCAAACGGGCTCCGGTGCCCATGAAACTGGACGGGCACGGGCCCATAATCATTCCTGACCTGCCGGAACTGACGGCTTGAGAATCCGACTCCCGGATTGCCCGCAGTGTCGAAACGTAGGTTTATGTTAAAACATTAACTTAAAACTTAGTAAATTGGCCTCCGAGCGCCCAAACCGGGCAAACGGGCTCCGGTACCCGTGAAACTGGATAGGCACAAGCCCATAGTCATTCTTCACTTGCCGGAACTGACGGCTCGGGATTCCGACTCCCGGATTACCCGTAGAGTGGAAACGTAGGTTTAAGTTAAAACGTTATTACAAAACTTAGGAAATAGGCCTCCAAGCACCCAAACCGGGCAAACAGGCTCCGATGCTAGTGAAACTGGACGGGCACGGGCACATAGTCATTCCTCACTTGCCGGAATTGACGGCTCGAGAATCGGACTCCTGGATTGCCTGTAGAGTCGAAATATACGTTTAAGTTAAAACGTTAATATAAAAGTAAGGAAATTGGCCTCCGAGCGCGTTTGGGCAAACAGGCTCCGGTGGCCATGAAATTGGACAGGCACGGGCCCATAGTCATTCTTGACCTGCCAGAACTGACGGCTCGAGAATCCGACTTCCGGATTGCCCGTAGTGTCGAAACGTAGGTTTATGTTAAAACGTTAACTTAAAAATTAGCAAATTGGCCTCCAAGCGCTCAAACCGGGTAAGCGGGCTGCGGTGCCCGTAAAACTGGATGAGCACGAGCCCATAGTCATTCATGACCTGCCGGAACTGACGGCTCGGGATTCGGACTCTCAGATTGCCCGTAGAGTGGAAACGTAGGTTTAAGTTAAAACGTTATTATAAAATTTAGGAAATTGGCCTCTGAGTGCTCAAACCGGGCAAACGGGCTCCGGTGCCCGTGAAACTGGACGGGCACGGAACCATAGTCATTCCTGACTTGCCGGAACAGATGGCTCGGGATTCCGACTCCCGAATTGCCTATAGAGTCGAAACGTAGGTTTAAGTTAAAACGTTAAGTTAAAAGTTAGAAAATTGGCCTCCGAGCGCCCACACCTGGCAAGCGGGCTCCGGTGCCCGTGAAATTGGACGGACACGAGCCCATAGTCATTCATGACCTGTCGGAACTGACAGCTCGGGATTTTGACTCCCGGATTGCCCGTAGAGTGGAAACGTAGGTTTAAGTTAAACGTTATTATAAAATTTAGGAAATTGGCCTCAAAGCGCCTAAACCGGGCAAACGGGCTCTGGTGCCCATGAAACTGGACGGGCACAGGCCCATAGTCATTCCTGACCTGCCGAAACTGACGGCTCGGGATTCCGACTCCCGGATTGCCCGTAGAGTGGAAATGTAGGTTTAAGTTAAAACGTTAAGTTAAAAGTTAGAAAATTGGCCTCCGAGCGCCCAAACCGGGCAAACGGGCTCCGGTGCCCGTGAAACTGGACGGGCACGAGCCCATAGTCATTCATGACCTACCAGAACTGATGGCTCGGGATTCCGACTGCCGGATTGCCCGTGGAGTGGAAACGTAGGTTTAAGTTAAAACATTAAGTTAAAACATAAGAAATTGGCCTCCGAGCTCCCAAACCGGGCAAACGGGCTTCGGTGTCCGTGAAACTAGACGGGCACGGGCCCATAGTCTTTCCTGACCTACCGGAACTGATGGCTCGGGATTTCGACTCTCGGATTGCCCGTAGAGTGGAAACATAGGTTTAAGTTAAATCGTTAAGTTAAAAGTTAGAAAATTGGCCTCCGAGTGCCCAAACCGGGCAAACCGGCTTTGGTACCCGTGAAACTGATGGGCACTGGTACATAATCATTCCTGATTTGCCGGAACTGACGGCTCGTGATTCCGACTCCCGGATTGCCCGTAGAGTTGAAACGTAGGTTTAAGTTAAAACGTTCAGTTAAAAGTTAGAAAATTGGCCTTCGAATGCCCAAACCGGGCAAACGGGCTCCGGTGCCCGTGAAACTGGACGGGCACGAGTCCATAGTCATTCATGACCTGCCGGAACTGACGGCTCGGGATTCCGACTCCCGGATTGCCCGTAGAGTGGAAACGTAGGTTTAAGTTAAAACGTTATTATAAAACTTAGGAAATAAGCCTCCGAGCGCCCAAACTGGGCAAACGGGCTCTAGTGCCCGTGAAACTGGACGGGCACGGGCCCATAGTCATTCCTAACCTACCGAAACTGACAGCTTGGGATTCCGACTCCCGGATTGCCCGTAGAGTGGAAACGTAGGTTTAAGTTAAAACGTTAAGTTAAAAGTTAGAAAATTGGCCTCCGAACGCCCAAACCTGGCAAACGGGCTCCGGTGCCCGTGAAACTGCACGGGGACGAGCCCATAGTCATTCATGACCTGCCAGAATTGACGGCTCGGGATTCCGACTGCCGGATTGCCAGTAGAGTGGAAACGTAGGTTTAAGTTAAAACTTAAGAAATTGGCCACGAGCGTCCAAACCTGGCAAACGGGCTTCGGTGTCCGTGAAACTGGACGGGCACGGGCCCATAGTCTTTCCTGACCTGCCGGAACTGATGGCTCGAGATTCCGACTCTCGAATTGCCCGTAGAGTGGAAACATAGGTTTAAGTTAAAACGTTAAGTTAAAAGTTAGAAAATTGGCCTCCGAGCTCCCAAACCAGGCAAACCGGCTTTGGTGCCCGTGAAACTAGACGGGCACTGGTACATAGTCATTCCTGACTTGCCGGAACTGACGGCTCAGGATTCCGATTCCCGGATTGCCCGTAGAGTTGAAACATAGGTTTAAGTTAAAACATTCAATTAAAAGTTAGAAAATTGGCCTCCGAATGCCCAAACCGGGCAAACTGGCTCCGGTGCCCGTGAAACTTGACAGGCACGAGTCCATAGTCATTCATGACCTGTCGAAACTGACGGCTCGGGATCCCGACTCCCGGATTGTTCGTAGAGTGGAAACGTAGGTTTAAGTTAAAATGTTATTATAAAACTTAGGAAATAAGCCTCTGAGTGCCCAAAATGGGCAGTCGAGCTCCGATGCCCGTGAAACTGGACGGGCACGAGCCCATAGTCATTCCTGACCTGCCGGAACTGACGGCTCGGGATTTCGACTCCCGGATTGCCCGTAGAATGGAAACGTGGGTTTAAGTTAAAACGTTAAGTTAAAATTTAGAAAATTAGCATCCAAGCGCCCAAACCGAGCAAACGGGCTCCGGTGCCCGTGAAACTGAATGGGCATGAGCCCATAGTCATTCATGACCTGCCGAAACTGACGGCTAGGGATTCCGACTCCCAGATTGCCCGTAGAGTGGAAACGTAGGTTTAAGTTAAAACGTTAAGTTAAAAGTTAGTAAATTGGCCTCTGAGCGCCCAAACCGGGCAAACGGGCTCCGGTGCCCGTGAAACTGGATGAGCACGGGTCCATCGTCTTTCCTAACCTGTCGAAACTGACGGCTCGGGATTCCGACTCCCGGATTACCCGTAGAGTGGAAACGTACGTTTAAGTTAAAACATTAAGTTAAAAGTTAGAAAATTGGCATTCAATCGCCCAAACCGGGTAAACGGGCTCCGGTGCCGATGAAACTGGACAGGCACGAACACATAGTTATTCCTGACTTGCCGGAACTGATGGCTCGGGATTCTGACTCCCGGATTGCCCGTAAAGTCGAAACGTAGGTTTAAGTCAAATCGTTAACTTAAAACTTAGTAAATTGGCCTCCGAGAGCCCAAACCAAGCAAACGGGTTCCGGTGTCCATGAACTTGGACGAGCACGGGCACATAGTCATTTCTGACTTGCCAGAACTAACGGCTCGGGATTCCGACTCCCGGATTGCCCGTAGAGTGGAAACGTAGGTTTAAGTTAAAATATTAAGTTAAAAGTTAGAAAATTGGCATCCGAGCGTCCAAACCGGGCAAACGGGCTCCGGTCCCCGGGAAACTGGACGGGCGTGAGCCTATAATCATTCATGACCTGCCGGAACTGACGGCTTGGGATTCAGACTCCAGGATTGCCGTAGAGTGAAACATTGGTTTAAGTTAAAACGTTAAGTTAAAAATTAGTAAATTAGCCTCTGAGTGCCCAAATCGGGCAAACGGGCTCCGGTGCCCTTGAAATTGGACGGACACGGGCCCATAGTCATTCCCGACCTGCCAGAATTGACGGCTCGGGATTCCGACTCTCGGATTGCCTATAGAGTTGAAACGTATGTTTAACTTTCAAAATTTTAATTTTAATTTTTAATTTTGTTTATATTTACCATATATTGTCAATTTTTATAATTAACTATTAATATTTATTTCCCTTTTTCTCTGCAGGTTTGAGAGCATTGGATCGATCACGGCTCGCTTCTCAGACAATATATTTATTTTTGTAATGAATATAATTTGTTAAAACTTTTGTAATGAATTGTAATGAATTTAATTTGTTGAAACTTTTGTAATGTTTGGAATATTATTAATATAAGACTTTGTTTTGTTATTAGTATTTTTAATTGATTCTAGTAGTTGGATATAATATATTCAGGTACAGGTATAAAAAAGCAGGAACAAATTTAGCAAAAAAATAAAAAAAATATTAAAAAAATAAAAAAGACTATTAGTGGCGGTCGCTAATGTAAAATTAAAAAATTAAAAAATTAAAAATGAAAAAACCATTAGCGGTCGCCAATAATGTAATAGCGGTCGCAAAAGGCCATAAAAAATTAAAAAATTAAAAAAATTAAAAAAAATATTTGCGACAGCTTTTTTTAGCTTTAGCGACGGCCATGGCGGCCGCTAAAAGTCAAAGAGTATTAGCGACCGCCACCTGGCAGTCGCTAATACTTTTTACTACGAATTTTTTGCGTCGCTGTATTAGCGATCGCTAAAGGGTATTAGCGACCGCCAGTCCACTTTTAGCGACGGTTTTTGGCGACTGCTAAAAGTCTTTTTTCTAGTAGTGGGTGGCAATCCATCCTCCTAAAAATTTACCAAAAGTATCCTCAAATATCACTATACCTCTAAAAGCATCCTTAAATACATGTTATTAGACCACCTGGTTTTTCAAAACCCACTAAATTCTATAGGGAAAAGAGATACCTTGCATGCTTTTACCATCTCCTTGCAAGTGAGAACAGTAGTCCTTCCCAAATAATTTAGCAAGCCGAAGAAAACTTGGGGCTTTCAAGTTTCAATGATTTTCACCATTTAAATTGACCGGATCTGCCTTCAGTTTAGGGCGCCTTTGTTCATAGTTCTCCCAAATCCAATTTCGGACTTGAGCCACGAAAGTAGCATTAGATGCTTTCTTTCTTCGAATTCTTGCTTATGGGCATTTGGAAACTCTAAAAATAAGCTCTTATATTTTGATTTAGAGTTTATTCATATGTTGTGAAAACGTTTGATAAACGTTTATTTGCATTTTCTATTTTTAGAGCTCATTTACAAATTATAGCCTTTTGCCACTAAGAACATAAGTGTGGGTGGGATTTGGGGGGATTTAGAGCTCTTTTAGCTAAAGCCAATGGAGGAGGACAATGCAAAATCTACAAGTGTTTTGCATGAAAATAACCACATATAATATTCAAAATTACACGAAAGATAGGTTCTACATTGTAACATTGAAAAGGTGGATCCCAATTACCACAATTCCTATAGGCGGGTCTCAATTAATAATGAATTGATAGTTTTCATTTCATAATTTTACTAGACAGACTATTTGTAAATTAGATTTTAATAATTAAAGGTTTCATTTTGGTCCTTAATTTAATTAGTTCTTATTAATTAAATCAGAGTTTCCAAACGGCCACTTAATAGATTTGAATAAGAGTTGCTTGTATATTCCAAATTGGTGCAGCATCTGTTGCTAGTCTAGCATATATGCTTCTCTTAATATCATCTAATTGTCAATGAATTCCGATTATTCTTTTAGTGCTCCTCATTACAGGAGTTCATGAGCTGGGTAGGACTGGGCCATGCCTCCTCCAAACCAGCCTATTTAGTTTTCACTTATCAAACCCAATGTTCAAGTTAGCAATATTCAACTCATGGGCAAGATAGTCAGGCTTAGGCCCGTTCCATTTGCAATAGATATTATTAACATGCCCTTTTGTATTAAATACGTAGGGCCGGGCAGGGCCTTTAAGAATACATAGGCTAGGCCAACTAATATGGCCTCCTCAAAACTAGGCCTAGGTGCAGCCAATGGGCGTAGAAACCACTTGGGCCTATGTATCATAACAGTAGTCAACGCATGTCCTGCAAGTCTTTGCACTGTTGTATCTATAAGCAATAATTCAGATCTCTCTCCCAAAAGGGGTGAAACACAGCAAACAGCAGCAAATTCTTGCTCATCTTTGCCATCAGGCAAACAGCCGCAAATTCTTGCCCATCTTTGCCATCTTCTGATTAGGTATGTGGTAGAATTAAGTTTTCATATACCAAATTTGTAAATATTCCTATTTCCTTTCACCACATGAGAATTCAATTTCCTTATCTCTTTATTTGTTCTAGTACTTAATATCTCTTTGTGTGTTTTGTATATGATGCAACATTAAAAGGTAAGGATTTGTTGAAACTGGAATGGGATATTCATGCAAGTAGAGAAATATAAATGAGTTTCTATGAAAATCTACCCTTTCGTTTTTTCATGTTTATTTCTATTGCACACGCTTAAACAGAGAAAGGATGGAAGATGCACTATTGGGTTCACCTCATTTAAGTTTTTTTTTTTAGGACAGTTAGAAAAAGAAGATAGCTAAAACACAGCCAAAAAAAAAAAAAAAAGGAATATAGGATCGGGAATATAGGATTAAAAAAAAGGGATTATAGGATCAAAAGATCCCATCACGAACAGGCTTTTTGTGAGGCCCATCTGAGACCCCACCTGGGTATGTGAGGGAGATCAAAAGATCGCCTCCCACCTACTAGTGTATGTTAATGGAGGCAAACTATTTGGTGATGGAAACGGCACAAAGGCGACGACTCGCAAAACGTGTCTCCCCGTGACTTGAACACCCAACTACCACTTGTACGATCTTACACCCCATTGAGCTACCACTTATCCCAAAGCCAATTAATGATGTGAAACCGCACAACAATGATTTTATGTTGAGGGCGAGGGCTAGACTACAATTATGACCGTTCAGGAGTGAGGGTGGATGTTGACCTCAACATAATCCTAACCGCTTGATCAACGGTCAACAAGTTTACACTATCCAAAATGAGTGCGTCGACTCTGACAGTGCATCCGATCCATTTTGGATAGGTATGGATCCCCTGCATTGGTGACTATTAGGGGGTCTCTGTTTTATAGTCCACTTGGATGGACCAAAAGGGTGGCCACCAGGTGTTCCACATGTTGAGCTGATGAGTGCATGAGCTTAGGTGAAGATTATATATATATATATATATATATATATATGAGGTCAATCTAATGCTTTTAACTCGTTCGTCTGTGACCCACAAGTTCAACGACTTTGTATTAAATAAAAAAATTGGCCCTCAATCCAATGGTCCAATCCTTTCAAATCGATGAGAATTCTTCAGATCCGATATAACTCGAAGGGGGTCTCGTGTGTGTACGACTTGGGTTGGCGATAGGTGGGCCCCTCATGCTACCTCTCACCATAAGATGGAGAGAGGTGAATACACACACACACACACACACACACACATATATATATATATATATATAGAGGAATATTTATGAGCATCCATCCCTCACCATATATAGGGTGAGGAACACTTACATGACTTTCCTTCTTTGCACATGAACTTTCCTCTTCTGCCAATTACCGTATATGGCTTTTCCCCTTTTGCATATAAATATTCTTAATTATATAAGTGTCCCTCATCCTATGGTGAAGTATGGATGCACATAAACATTTCTCATGCGTCTCTCTCTCTCTCTCTCTCTCTCTATATATATATATATATATATATATGAGGAGCGCTACAAAACTCCCTGCACGTTTTTCCATAAAAAAATGCCCTTTTTATAAGCATATGTATAGCACATGTCATCATTAAGTTAAATGCGGATAAGGAATTTAAAGTTTTAAAAATCTCCCTTATTTTTTCTCTGTTTCAATGTCCACACCCATATTTTCTCGCTTCTTATTTCTCTCATCCCTATATTCACTCATCTCTCTCACTTCTTTTCTTTATTATGCACATCCCACCGTATTATAATCAAAGTATAATAAACCAGCACAATTTTTGATATAGATGCCCATCAAAATCATGATCATCGTTTAAAAAAAAAAATAAAAGGCAAGATTTGGAGGTCACCAAGCAGGCTCATCATAGAAGGGCCCGACTGATACTAGCTGACGTTGCCTAATTGTAGTCAAATAAATCACACAAAAAGTTTCCTTTATTATAAGTTTATCTATTTATGACTTTTTTCAGGATCTTTATATTTAGCATTTTATTTATTTATTTAAGAATGATTCCATGATGGCATTGATTTTGAGTATAATCTTGATGAGCATCATAATGATAAATTATAAGGGGGAAAAGTGGAGAGAAAATAGGAGTTGGACGCTTACAGAGAAGAGAGAAATTAAGGGTGTGAGAAGATCTCCTAAAACTATGTGTATTCAAAATAAGTCGAGGTGGCATCATTAATGCACGTGAGGTGGCATCATTTAATTGGATCAGATGGGGAGTTTTTGAGAATTTTCATATATATATATATATATATAATAGCTTTAGTGGAGTGAGAACTATCTGCATAAAGATGAGTGTTGTGGGGGAGTCAACTCTATCGTTGTGGTAGAGGATGAGATGGAAAGATATCAATGAGATGCAGAGGTCTGCAAAATATCAACCCCATCATATCATCCTAATCCCTTGGCCCCCTACCCTCAAAGTTTAATTATTTTAAAAGGTGTCATTTTTTAACATTCAATCCAATGGTTCTTAACAAGTTAATTAGTTTCAAATTTTGCTTGCGGCAATTCCTAAGTGTGTTGTGCATGAAGGGGGTAAGTCGATCATAAGTGGGTCAAAGCTGCCTCAAAAATAAGGCAGACTGCACAGTTCTTATGTGCAAACGATTTCACCTGAATATTCTTGTGTGCATGATGTGGGTCGAAGGAGAAGTGGGGAACAAAAGTGGGCCCGACTGTCCCAATCCATTGGCACTTGTTTAACCCTGCAGGCACAAATACTATATAAACTCTATTTTACTAATAGAGCCTTAAGCCTTGAATTAGTGTTTATAAACATATCAGATGCATTCAATGTGGATGAAAAATAATAAAAATTGTGAACGAAAGATACAAAATTTTATGCATGGATAGTATGATCAGAAAAATAATCTTTTTGGTCATCTTCCAAAATGTTTATCTTGTAAGAAATCTCTGTGTTCGTGTTTTCAATACCCTATGAGAAAAGGTCACCATACATAAGCTATTCATTAAACACTTCTTTTGAAATCTTGCAGTGTAAAACATGATCAATTTGATCGGGCCGCTAGTTTCGCCAGTCGTGGAAATTATGAAATGCTCATGTGCTCCAATTTTTCACCGGCTGGGTTATATCAAAGATCTGGAAAGGAATTTTGCAAGGCTCAATGAGAAAGCAAGGGCTTTGTATGATAAGAAAGAAGATATACAGCGTGAGATAAGAAGGCATGGAAACGAAAAAACACCCACAAGCCAATGTCAAAGTTGGATCAGTAAGGTGGATGAGATTCAAAATCAAGTAAATGCCATTGAAGAAGAATATTGTAAAGGAGACAAGAGATGTCTGAGGCGATGGTGTCTGGATATTCCATCAAGTTGGAAGCTTGGTCGACGCATTGTGGAGAAAACGAATTGCATCTTGAATCTTATTGAGGAGTCTAACTTTGAGGGAGGAGTGGTTGTTGATGCATTGCCACAAATTGTTGAAACAATGCCTGTTATAACTGCCGAAGATGGAACATCAACAGAGCGCACTCTACAAAAAATATTAGAATGCATGAGAAATGAGAGGATACAAAAGATTGGCATATGGGGAATGGGTGGTGTTGGGAAAACAACTGTGATGAAAATTTTAAACAATCTACCAGAAATTGCACGGATGTTTGAAATTGTTATTTGGGTTACTGTTGCAAAGGACTTTCGTATCAGACAGCTGCAAACTCAAATTGCCCCGCGCTTATCATTGAAATCATTGAACGATGAATCCGATGAGAGAATTATAAGTAGAATATTTCAAAGCTTGGGAAGTAAGAAATTCTTGCTTCTTATGGATGATGTGTGGGCCAAAGTAGATTTGGAAGATATCGGAATCCCTAATCCAACCCAAGGAAATGGGTGCAAGCTTGTGTTGACGACTAGATATCGTAACGTTTGTCACAGGATGGAAACCAATGAAGAAATTATGGTGGAGTTATTGTCAGTGGAGGAAGCTTGGGAATTATTTCGTGAAAAAGCAGGTGAAGTAGTTGATTCTCCTAATATTCAATCATTAGCGAGACGTGTAGTTGATGAATGTGATGGTTTACCGCTGGCCATTGTTGTAATAGGCGCATCCTTGAGAAAGGAGGACAACATTCTCATATGGGAGAATGCAGTGCAAGAGTTGAGCGCTCCGGCTACATCTGATATTTACGATATGGAAGAACAAGTGTTTAAACGCTTGAAATTCAGTTTTGACAGATTGGAGGATGATAATTTAAGGAACTGCTTTCTATATGCAGCATTATTTCCAGAAGATCACAGCATCGACAATGTTGTATTGATCGAGTATTGGAGGGCCGAAGGCCTCATCAATTCTGGTTCGAGTTTGGTAGATGCCAGAAAAAAAGGGCATGCTATCTTGAAGCATCTTATTGATGCATCTCTTCTTTTAGAAGGTTGGAACATTCTTTATGTCAAGATGCATGACGTCATACGAGATTTAGCATTAAGAATCACATCTCCAAAAGGATCAGGTCATAGATTCATGGTGAGAGCAAATAAAGATATAAAGGATCCTCCAGAGGCTGAAGAATGGAAAAATGTCGAAAGGATGTCATTGATGCGGAATAAAATAGGCAATCTACCAGAGAGTCCAAACTGTCCTACTCTCTTGACGTTGTTTCTTCAAGAAAATAAAAAATTGAGAATGATTCCGGCATCATTCTTCGAAAAGATGTGTGCTCTGAGACTTTTGGATCTTTCTGGCACTCGTATAAATTCATTACCGCATTCCATATGTAACTTGGTCAACCTTCGGATATTTTATCTAAGAAGGTGTCCCAAGTTAGAAGCTATTCCACCCCAAATAGGAGCAATCACAGGACTTGAGGTGCTTGATGCCCGAGACACTTGGATTACCAGTTTGCCTGTTGAAATCGGGCAATTAACTCATCTCAAACTCTTAAATGTAGCATTCTCAATGGGGAGAGATGAGATTGAAAAGGATGTGGAGATCTCTGGTGGCATAATATCAAGGCTCTCTCAATTAGAGCAACTCAGCATAGATCTAAATTCGACGGAGTCTCAGTTTGGGCATGAATGGAATAAATGGGCAGAGGCCATATTGAAGGACGTGAGTTACGTGAAAGGGTTGATGAGTCTTGAATTTTACTTTCCTCAGGTGGAATCTCTTGAGTTCTTCCTTCAAATAATCCGTCCATGGAAAGAGGGAAGATTCACGTCATTCAATTTCAATGTCGAAAGGTACCCTAATCAATCTGGTCCGAAAGCAAGGCATATATATATCCCAGAAAGTGGTGGAAGGGATGAGATCTTGACAATTTGTGGGTGTGATGTCATCTCCAGTGCTATTCTAGAGGTCCTCAGTCATGCAAGTCGTTTTACTTTACATGGTCATAGAAGCATTCACTGCCTATGTGAATTAGGGATGCAAAGCACAAGACGACTAACAGACTGTATTATTAGTGAATGTGATGCAATGGAGATTTTGATTGAAGGAGATCAGCTAATAGAGGCCGCATTGCCCAACTTAACATCGCTGACTATAATTGACATGTTGAACTTGAAAAGCATTTGGGAGGGATCTTTTCCACCTGGTAGCTTCAATTGTTTGAGTTGGTTGTCCTTGTCAAGGTGCAATAAGTTGAAGAATATTTTCCCAAGCAAAATCATTACTCAACTCTACAACTTACAATCTCTGGAAGTTGAGTCTTGTTCTGCACTTGAAGAGGTAATTTATGAAGAGGCAATTGGTGTTAAATCTGATTGTGTCCTCCCTAAATTGAGGATTTTAAAGCTGGAATCCCTACCTGCATTAGTTGGGATTTTGAAAGGTCGTTTACTAAATTGCTCTTCCCTTGAGGAGATTCGGGCAGTTGAGTGTCCTAATCTAAAGAGACTCCCTATTAGCATAAGCAATGCACCAAAGCTAAAAGAGATCCACGGCAAAAGAGAGTGGTGGGATGAATTGGAGTGGGATGACAATGCCATCAAATTGCAACTTGAACCTCTTCTCATTTGAGGACGGACCAAGAGATGATATGGATTTTTGATGAGCAAACAAGGTGTGCAAAACCCACGGAGTTCGAGCTCTTCCTGCAAATTCCAGCTGCCTTGGGTCCAGTTGAATCTCTCTCGTCAACTGGTATAGGTAACTCTATTTACCTAATGGTTCATTTGTTTGGATAACCTGAATTACTAGTGAAAGTTGCTTTGTATTTTTACTGTAATTACAGTACATGCAAACCGAGATACATGTAATAAGTTCTACAGATATACTGTATGCAGGGCAACTGGAGTTTTGAGGATCCAAACAAGGCCTTCGATCTCTTGTTTATCATGAAAGTTTGGTGACATTTGGACATCTTCCAAAGGTATGTTATTATTTCTGGTAAATGATGGAACAATTGAGTGACTGAAGTTGTTTCTCTTTTGATAATGTTGTAACTTCTGAATAACGGATTTTCCATTATTCTCACTATTTTCTTTCTTTCATAAACCCTGATAATAGTAACAAAATCTAATGGGAGGAATGTTCATGGGCCTGGCCCACCAGGCTATGATGTCTGTGTATATGATGGATACGGTCCGGTCACACCATGGGTATGACTGTGGATGCCCAAGCTGGGTATCATATATTAACATTGAGTATTTTGAACTATATAGTTATCATAGGGGATCGGTTGTGCTAAAGACTTAATAAGTCCAGCTCATTTAGCCATGGATCTGATTTTCAGGTCAAGATCCAGCACAAAGACATGAAAGACACCATGTGTTTATGCTAAATAAGCTGGGCTGACCCTGGCCGGACAAGGCTTTGGGCATGCATATGCCTGCCCATTTGACTCTCTGTCCAGACATGAGCCTAAACACAGTTCAAACCAAGTTTTGGTCCCAGACTCGGGTCAAGGCCCTAGCTAACCATGAGCACCCCTACTTAAGTGTCTATCAGATGTGCAACTACAAAGATAATGATTAGCAATTCAATGATCAAAACGTGGGCCATTAAGAAAGCAAATATAAAATATAGTAGACACCCTGTATTCCTCACTCTTCAAAATAGGTATATTAATGGTACTACATATAAGGGAGATGCTCCTAAATGCGAGGGACTCCACCCTTACTCTCGCAGACCCATTTTCACACACAACTCAAAGTATGTTTACTTGCTGTTTAATATATACGCGCTACTCATCAGTGCCATTCATCACATAGGACCGGATGAAATTTAATGGGTCCTGCCTTTGTGACTATCCATCCCTATGCGCACTCCCACATAGGCGTGTGCGCGCAGAAGACAATTTAAATTTTCCACATATACAAATGATCCGCTATATATAGGGTCACCTTCAAATCGTGGGAATAAAACCGCTCTCAATACAAGGTTGTATCTCTCTCATGATCCTGATAAATCTAGAGATCAACTTGATTTTTGGATATTGGGTGGTTTAGAAAATAATCGCCAAGAAGATTTGGGGTGTGCAAGAAGTTTCCGCTTTGATTTGGGTGAGATTTTTTAAGAAAAATGAAGGTTGATGGACTTGGACCACGTCTGATTTCTGAGATGAAAATCAGAGAAGGGCTCATAAATGGATAGAGTTGAGGAATCAGTCTGATTAAGGACTGCTATAATAGAGGTTGGTTGAGAGCATAGTATCGAATCGGCAAGGAAGGCCCTTTAACTACCAACTATTCATTTTGAATAATGCACTAAACTAACCCTAAGGGATTAGCCGAGTGATCATGATCAAGTGGGACTAAATCAATTTAGCCACCGGACCCACCCCCAAGCCAATGATTGGCGACCACTACATGGCATGTAGTTGTACCCTAATGAATTTGGTGGGTCCCATCAAGATCTCTTGAATTTACAAGGGAGATTAACATGATTAATATAGGTTCAAGCCAACTTGTATAACCATATATATCATGTTAGGTCCAATGAAGCCCAAGCCAAATTTTTGGGCCTAAGCCTTATGACCAATTTTGGTTTATTCAGGCACAAGTCAATTTCTAACCCAGGGCATATAACCAATCTTGGTTGATTCAAGTCCAAGCCAATATTTGGGCTTAAGCTGCACGACCAATTTTGGTTGATTTAGGCACAAGTCAATTTCTGACGCAGGACATATAACTAATCTTGGTTGATTCAAATCCAAACCAATTTTTGGCCTAAACCACATGACTAGTTTTGGTTGCGTTAGGCTCAAGTCAATTTCTAACCTAGGCCATGTGACCAATCTTTGTTGATGATGGTCCCAGCCAATTTCGGGCCTAAGCCATGTGAATTAATCCATGCCAATTTGTGGCCTAAACTATACGGCCGATTTTGATTGAGTAAAGGAGAGTCACTACATTAATGTCCAAGATAATTTCTTGCCCAAGTATGTGACCAATCTTGGTCTAAGCCAAAGCTAATTTATGGCCTAGGCCTGATCCATGCTAAAAAAAAAAACAATCAATGGGACATAAGACCCATTGTTGCGGGACCTATTTAGATGGGCCTAAACCCAGCTATGCATTGGGCTCACTTATGTGTTGACATGCTTAAATCCATTTAGCCATTGGGCTTACTCCCAATGTAATAAATGGTCACCTGTTTATGTGAGTCACACTCCATGCCCTATGACTGGTAATGGATCTTTATCCAATTAATTTTCCATGACCCATCAAACTCTCATATTTATGTGGTAGTGTGTTGGGACCAATTGACATAGGACCAAGCTGATTTTGTTTTGTGACCATGTCATGCTGAGTTTGATGCAGATATCCAGGTCTAATCCAATTTTTGGTGATCATGTCATCCAATTTATATGACCAAATTTGATTGATTATGGGTAGGCTATTATATGTGAGCTTGGTATTTAAGCGCGTTAAAAAAATTGTATAAACATCAATCGTGTGATGGGGCCAGGTCTTTTTCAAATATGTGGTTAAATGACATATGGAGTCTAAGAAGAATACTCACTCCTTAGATGAAAATACCACCACTTTCATGCCATCACCTCGTGTTGTAAATGATCAAAACTAAGAAAAGAGTTTTAAGGATAATTACTGTGGACGCTGATAGTTGCAGAAGTCATTTTTCTTTCTTTCCTTCTGCCTTTTTTGTGAAGAAACTCGGGAGCAAAATCTTAGTCTTGAGGTTCCTTTATCCTTTCTTTAAACTGCTACTCTGACTACTTCAATTACTCTCCATTTCTTTTAGCCCAGCGTCAAATCAGCCCAACAGGAGTAGGGCTATTCCTAACAACTAGGGATGCAAATGGGTTGGATCCGAGGTAGAACCATAGTGGATCTGGGTTGAATCCATCTTTATAGATCCGGTTATGAATCTAGATGCCCGATACGTATGGAACCTATGTGTTTTATCTAGATCCAGCATCAACTCCCTTAAAAAAAAAAAAAAAAAAAAAAAAGATTCAATCAGAAATAGGATGTATATAGTGCATTAGTATAATGGGATGAATGAGCTTAAAAGAAATTTAAATATATGAGTGGACTATCAATTATAAATATAACTCAAGCTATTTAGAGCCTTAGGACCTATATATATGTCTAATAAATTAATGTAATTGTCTTGTGTCGGGATCTTTGGGCTGTAATAGACAAGGATCCAATTTCATATCCAAAGGTTCTGATCCCATATGCATGGTTTTAGATTCACATTTGGAATCTAAAAGTAGGTTCCATACCCCATTCCATTTGAAATTGGAGATTTTGGATACAAAAGAATTATCCATAGCGGTACGATCGAATAGGATTTAACTAACCATATAAAAGTCATAATGACTAAGTTGTTTAGGATACAATATCCATGTAACTGCAGGCCCTTTTTAATTGTAGTGAGAATCTCATCATACTTTTTATGCATAAGTACTTGATTTGTGTGGCAGCATTCTCGCCTACAAGTTAATTTAACATGATCAGAATACTAACTGTCTAAGACACCTTTATCCCATAACATGCTACTGTACATATTTGGTGATGATAACATCCATTATATTTGTAACCATCTACCAACCTGTGCCTACCTACAAGCAAAGATAGCCATGCCAATTGCCTTGTAGAGAGGTTTTTCAGCTGACAAAAGCCATAGGCAACAACTCCTTGGAAGTCATTTCTTGCAACTGCATTTCCTTCCCAATATGGGAAAACCCCACACGATCAATCCGATAGACCTCAAGCAAAGGCCATGGTAAGATAGGTAGGTTGATACACCTGATGCCTCCCAAACCTTGGACCAATGGGTCAAGGGTGATTTGCAAAACATGCTATTTTTTCTTGCACTTGAAGTGCATTTCAGGTCTCCCTTATATTTGATAGAGAAATGTCATGTGACCCTCCTGCTTTTAGTAGGATCATGTACCACCTTCTTCTATCAAATATGAATTGTAAAGGACAAGTTTCTCTCACCCGTCTATCAGCCATCTTTGTAGCTTTTATATCCACACAGATACATATTCTAAACCAACCATGCCTTAAGTACCTCCTGGATCCGGGCTTCGCCATTGTCACACCATTCGCAATAACCACACCCAACATTTATTCCCATACACAATATTCACCGTGGCAAGAAACGGCCCACGTCCATCTGTGACAAGTTTCCTCCTAATCTTCCCCCTCCAGACACCAACACCACTGCAGTTCTGTGTGTAGATCGACGAGGGTGCTGTAATTTTACGACGTTTCAACCCTCCTCGGATTCTGAAAATTACATGGTACTCCATTTAGAACAATAGTACAGGTAATAATAATAAATCAATGGTCATGTAAGTTGTAAAATAGCAAATACCATGTATTGCTTCCATGTTATCTTCCCTATAGACCCCAAGAGGTGAACCATGAACTGATAGCAGCATCTCTCCATGCTTTGGTAACCTTATGGTTTTTGGTGTCATTCCAACCGATAACCTTTGGCTAGTTGCCTGTGATAGCAAACACATCCTTAGTGAGTATTGCATTACATGATGTACTTCTTTTTTCATCAGTTGTGTACGTGCGTATGTGTGTGTGTGTGTGTGAGAGAGAGAGAGAGAGAGAGAGAGAGAGAGAGGATTATTAGCCCAAGCTAATAAAAATTGAGCAAGTTAACATAGTTACGAAGCTACAAACCCCGGGAGTCTGAAGGGAATCTTGAAATCCTAGCTTTAGGGTTTCTGACAGATCCTAGTAGAATCCAAACAAAAGATCATTGTACGTCAGAAATAGAAAAATGAGCCCATTGTTCAAGAAAAAGGATTGGCTGTCACAAGCACTCTAAATGCTTATGTACTATGTAAAACACACGTACAAGATTCCAACCATTAATCTGTTAGCCTATACCATGGAACCTATCACAAAACTGCACCCATTGGATCATCATATAATTCATATTAGCTATACATCGGTGGACAACATTATACATTTGCTACCAGCTAGGATCATCTCAGCAAAGAAATTATTGATGTACAGTGAATCCACAGTAAGATCCAACAGATGTACAGTTAGGATATTGTACATCTGTGTCAATTGTATGTACATAAAGCACCAAATTCTTTCCACATTAACTATCTGCAAGAGTAACCAAAATAATCAATTTGAGATACAATATCTGGTAGATGTAAGCTTGCAGCCTCCAAAAAGCTCGTTTCCGCTGTCAGGAATTAAATATAACTCATGAATACATGGAGACTCATCATAAAGATTAAAAAAAAAAAAACAATTGTATTATATTCGCACCTGCTTTACTAGAAAATTCAAAGCTACTAATATTGGGCATTGCAGCAACATGGTCCGATGGATATGCAATAGACGACCGATGAGGAATAGAGGCATACATATTTCTTTCAGCATCATCATTAACAGGTACATCACTACATTTAGCATTCCACTCCAATTCATATTCCCCATCTTCATTAAATATTACCGACAGATTTGGTAAATTTTCCTTGAAAAATTGTACTGCTGGGATGTTGAGCTGATCCTTGCTTAAGTATGAGCGAAGCAGACGCAATCGAGTCAGCAAATGTTCATTCTCCGCATCACGAATAGCCTCAATCGCAGTCACTCTACGTTCAACTGTACAAAGGTGAAGAAAATAGAAATAACAACCACAATATTGACAAAAACATAAAAATTTTAAAACATGAAAGAGGGTAAGTCACAATTGATAGAAATGTAATAATCAATATCGTCTTATCTATATGTCCGTATATACAACTGAGTACGAATTGCAGCAAGTTTTTGCACACTGCCAATTTGAAAATAAACCTCTTTCTTTACCCCAGCTTGGGACTGGACATGGAAATGAACTATACATGGTGAAGCAATGTGGTTTAAATCATGAACCATGATAAGTCACTAACAAAGTTTGTGTACAAAAAGCTCCTTAGTTTCAGAATGCTCATAAAGAGAATAACATAAGCAAGGGTTTGCATCTGATAACAAGTAATGGAAGAAACTTAAAATAAAAAAAGGAAACAAAAGAAATCTAGTTTGAACAAGACTAAAGACAGCTTAGAGAAGTTTCTATGATGTGTAATATACAACTGCAAGGCATCTTTATAACAAGGTATTCCCAATGGCAAGGGTTTGAATTCTGAACCAAATAATGTGATAAAGGTTACCGAAAGAAAGGAAATGGTCATTGGGAAACTATATATTAAAAATAAAAAAGTTAAGACCCAAATAATCAGTTTAGTATAGGGTGTTCTTGTGGAAAAATTATTCTCAATTTCATTTAGTATTTAGTAATTCAACAAAACCCAATAGAATTCAGTAATTGAGAGACAGCAACCCAAAAGTTCATTATGAAATAACAGACTTTCGTAAGCAGGATATGCTAAATTGTAACGTAGAAGTACCGGTGCAGGATCGGATACCAATACAAGTGTCATCGATCCTATACGGATACAAAGGGCTTGTGCAGGTATCTAGGAATCAAAGCGAAATGGCTTTATCTCGCATTGTAAATGGCAACCAACTTCAATCAATTGCCCATGTCGTAGAGCATGATAATATCTTGCACTCATGCATCACAAGACGATACCTTGATCAAAAGTCATGGCCATTTGAAGTTGGTACTATCCTTCCATCTTGATTTCCTACCATCTGCACGTTCCAGAAATGTTCCGCCACTTGTTTTTCATCACACAGGTATCCTCTTTCTATTACAAACAGCTAGGTTGCAGATGAACAACTAAATTAAATCTGATTTACTTATAACATCTTTTTATGCAATTTGGATACCAAGGATAATGATTACTATAGAACCAACTCATCTCAAATTTCACTATAAATCTTACAGCACTTCAAGATAATTTGGGAAAGGAACAGTGAAAGTTCATGTGTATGAACATTTCAGGTGAAAAAAGTAAGCCTAACTATGAGGATCACAATCAGGTGACCGCTGCTCTTTGGGTACTAACCATTGCAAGTAAAGACATGGGTGAGAAACTTTTTTTTTTAAATATTAAATGGGTGAGAAACCTTTGTGAAGCAGATATCAAACACAAAGCTAAGCCACCTATCTGAAAAATGAACGATAATGTTCCAATGATAATCTTGTTTCTTCTGATAAGGTTTCAGGTTTCAAAAACAGAGATTTATTTTAACGAAGTGTACCAAACACTATAAACAATGAGAAAATACAATAAAGATTACCTTCATGAGCACTCAATGTTGGTAGTTGCTTTTCAACTTTCTGCTCCTCTGAATCACTACTGTTATCAACTGCTGATTGTGGTTTTTTAACAATTCTTTTAGTTCTTCGTTTGGCCATAAGATATATTTACAGCAACCAAATTTGGGGCAGTGATACTACAAAGGTTCTGTATATTCCAATCAAAGCAGGTCCAAAAACATAAGACATTGACGCTAATTTTAGTAATACACAAAATCATAGATAATGATGATGATGATAACTAGTATTAAAACCAAGTGACGACTCAAAATTCAACAAAGCTGAGGCAACCCAGTTGAGTCTTCAGTTGACTTGATGGGTTTTAGAACAATGTCTACGCCATATATCCCTTGCTGAAAAATGTTGGAACTAAAAGAAATTACTTGATCATATCAGATGAAATTGCAGAGTGCTAAACAAACAATACATAACAAGAAGAACACTCAAGTTTGGGTGGCGGTGTGTGTGCATATATTACATAAAACACAGATCACTTTTGGTAAACTGGTGGAAAAAGACCCAAGTCAAAGCTGACCACCACCTCCAGCCAATATCATAGAACCAAATCCCAGTGACAAACCCAAAATCATAATCCAAAGACATTTCTCCAAGCTCAAAGAAATCACATGGGCCTGTCAGGAGAGTAAAGAAAAGAGAAAGATCTTCCATGAAAGACACTTAACAAATAAATAGTACTCGACCCAAATACATCGATTCCGTGGAATCAATTCAAATACCATGAAACAGCTGGGTTTTTATCTTCATATTACAGACATTTTACTTCAGCTGAACATCAAATCAAACCCCAGTACAAAACCCAAATCACAGTTTCACACCAATAAGCACATCTGTACAAAACCCAGAAAATCACATCTGTATTCCATAAACCCTTATGTTCCTTTATCAACCTAAACAAATGCATCAAACCAGCAAACCAATTGATTTAATAGACCAGGAAAGAACCCAAAAATAAAAATAAAAATCTAAATGAACCCTAACCCACAAAAATGTTGATTCTAGATATCGAAAAAAGGAATTACCAAAATCGGGACTCCAAATTCCCACATGAAACCGCACAAACTGAGGAGGAGCGTTTGGACCAGGAAGATGTAGGGAAAACGTTCCTACGATTCAATTTTGAACGGTTTGTATGTTTTCCCTCTCAATGTTCCCTTCCCTTTTAGGGGTGTAATAGTTCAGTTAACCGGTCAATTTGGGAAAACCGTTAATCGAACAGTAACCGCGGATTTCTGTCTTTTAAAACCGTAACCGTATCCACAAAAACCGTGGAAAACCATAACCATGGTTAACCGTATTAAACGGTTCGGTTACGGTTAATAACCGTGGAATGCCTTCCTCACATAAGGGGATAAATGTAAATGATTGAAGGTAAAATGACACATAAAGAGCAATTGAATAAAAATCCCATTGATCGGTAATCTTTACCCCAGTAAATGAAATCCAACAAAACCGAATATCACAATTCAACACCTTGAACATTTCAATCTCACCACATTGATAATACTTTGATTTGAAAAAAAAAAAAAAGTACCAAACTTTCTATAGAGCCCTAAAATCCTCTTGCAGAGAGAAACTCCCACGTGCAAATAATCACCACCAAAGAGGGGGAAAAGTAGAATGCATCAGTCTTAACTATGCACAAAAATATACATATACAAATAAAATAAAATAAACATAGATCAGCACTCCAGATTGGAATTTTCAAGCCAACTGGAATTGTGCATAGAGACAAGAGGAAAGAAAAATAATATGATATGACACAAGGAACAAAAACATGCATTGCTGAAATCCTTTCAATACAATATGTGTATCATCTGATTTTTTTTTTTCTCTGTAATGAAAAACCAATCATATGTAAGTCTGTATTTATCTACAGGATCTTAGACATGGAGAATGTTAAGGAAATGGATGGCAAAAGAATGGACAATCCAGGAGTATGTCAAAGGGGGGAAAAGAAAATCAGAAAATACAGCAAATTCACTACATTAAAATTTAAAGAGAATCAGCTCAAGCTCATGCAGGCAGGTGAGCTCAACTATCCACTAAACTGAAACCCCAACTATCCACATTTAAGTTTCTCCTGTAAATCACTAGCTGATAAATGAAATTTCTAAAGGTCCAGCAGGCAGGATTTTGTTTATGATGGAAAATCACAACTCTCCCTGCTCACCATCCAGTGACGTCTGCAGATCCTCTAAACTAATGAGCCAAACAGAATAAGAGTAAACAGATACTGGATAATATTATCTTCATCATATCGCCCTTTTTAGTAAAACCCATATCAAAACACAAATGGTTTAGTTCCATAGGTTTGTTTAAAAATAACCTGCCAGTTCCACATAAAAATGACCCTTCTAATGAAAGAAATTGCCAAGTTTCACCAAAGAAATACAGAAGACCAACTGAAAAGAAAATTCCATCATAAGTCACTCATAACATCACATTCATATGCAAATTTCTGACAGTACCACTCAAAACCACCTTCATATGCTTAAAAATACAAGTATAAAAACATATGTGTGATAAATCCCACAAGAGATGGCCCATCCAATTTCCAAATGAAAGAAATCACTAAGTTTCTGTGAGAAAGAATTCCAAAAAAAGAAAAAAAAAAAATTACCCAACCAAATCAACACAATAAAATAACTCATCAACATCTCAGACAAAAGCAACGATCCAAGAGAGAAAAAAAATCGCAAGCAATATCACCAAATTCAAATGAATGCATAAGATATATTCACAAAAATCCCCTCTTCCCTCAAAAGAGCTCAGATTTCCATAGCCTATCTAAGGTAACACACATTAAACTAAACCATAGATCTTAAAAGAAGAATTACAAGGAAAATCACCAAAACAAATGCAATTTCAACCACTAAGGGTATCCTACATGAGAGTTGAAATAAGTTCCAGAGACAAAGAAAGGAGAGGTCACAGTGCCCTCTTTCTTGGAGGGGTAAAGTTTTATGAAAATTGTTACCTACATACCATGGGGAATTTGAAAAGAGAGGAATAGTTTTTCCCCCTTATTGGTAGGATTAAAAGAACTTGTAATGCAAATGCACATCCTTGGCTTCATCTTTTGTTGGAATAAAATCATGACTATTTGCTTCAGAAAGGTCCTCCACAAATAATCCAAGCCATCATGTTGTCAAAGTTTTGATCAGGAAGATGGAAGTTAAATATGATGGGAATGACTCAGAAGACATGTCAAATCTATGATTGTAGTCCGGAATTTAACTGTTTCTATATTGTTCCGGAACTAACGAAGAGACTAATGTCTCTCTACAAATACATGGCACTGGCACCCTCTTTCAAAATGATCTCAACCATAAAGATGGTTTGAAGAAGAAACACGAGAAAGTGCCAGGTTCCTTTTCTTAAGGATTTTCACTGTAAAAACCCAACTCTTCCATTGATGTTCTTGTCCCCATTAAATTCTACCTTCAAAAAATTAGGCATCAGGCATCATTCAATTTGTTTTCCCAAGTTTCAATGAAAGATGGAAAAGGAAAAGCCAAACAGAAGACAGGAAATCTGGCAAACAGGGAAAGGGCAAAGGATGCGGATTCTTTCAGAAACAGAGATACAGAGAACCCATTCTTCTATGACATGGCAGTAAATCTGTTATCCTGCTGAAAGAGAATCCCAGGAGTTCGTGGATTATAAAGAAAAATGCAAAATCATAGATGGAAACCCAAAAGAAAAATAAACAAAAAACCCAAACAAACCTGGATCTGGCGAATGAGGTGAGAGAGAGAGAGAGGCGAGACGGAGAAAGGGGCTGGATCTGGCGAATGAGACGTATTCTTCTCCTCCTCCTTTTTCTTCTTCGTTCGGGCTGGGCGTTGAGAGACAGAGGCGGGAAAGACCGAAAGGGGCTAGGGTTTTGTTTTGCATCCGAGGCATATGGTGAGAAATATTTCATTTAGGGCCCTTATTCTTTCTCTTATTTGTAAATGGTACGGTTAACTTTATACGGTTAACTGAACCGTATTATATAGTTTGGTTCGGTTAATAACTGTGAATTATTACGCAAAACCGGAGCCGAACCGTGACCATAACCGTAGTTCGGTTATTAGCCTTAACCGTAACCGAACGTGAAACACAGTTATTAACCACAGTTCGGCTCAATTCGATTAGACGATTTTTCGATTTTTTTTTACACTCCTAATTGTTCGGTTAGACGGTTTTAGGATTTTTTTTTAGACCCCTAATTGTTACCAGTCCTTTGCTAACTTTATAATGTGGCCCTATCTCTGACATAAGTTTGGTTTTCAGCTTAATCATTATATGTTTTACAGCATGTTGAATTTGATGGTGTGCCTAACTTCGAATGGAGTTAATTTGACACAAAGTGAGTCAGCAAGGGCAGTCATTTTCTAGTGTCTGAATTTAAGACCCAATCAATTTATAAAATGAAGTAAAATTTAACATTGGTAAACCCGCAAACAAGGTAATCATGGTCAAGGGTGTTGATGGTTGGACCTAGTTGGCTCAGCACAACGAGAATGGTATAGAGATTCATCATTTAAGATAAGTGAAGGTGGGCCCTTGGGATAACCAAGGCCCATTGTAAGAACCCAAAAGCTTAAGCAATATAAAGTCATTTCCAACTCAAGATTTAGGTGACGTGGGATGTGGTGTGGAACTTTCCAACACCCTAGTTGTATAGTTGGAGAGTGTTGGAAGATAATATATATACATCATCATCAATGTTTGGACCTAATCCAATCAAGCGTGATCATTATCAAGTGAGACTAAATCAATTTAGCCACTGGACCCACCCCCAAGCCAATGATTGGCGACCACTACATGGCATGTAGTTGTACCCTGATGATTTTAGTGGGTCCAGTCGAGATCTCTTGAATTTACAAGGGATATTAACATGATTAATATGGGTTCAAGCCAACTTATATAACCATATCATGTTAGGTCCAATGAAGCCCAAGCCAAATTTTGGGGCCAAGCCATATGACCAATTTTGGTTTATTCAGACACAAGTTAATTTCTGACCCAAGGCATATAACCAATCTTGATTAACTCAAGTCCAAGCCAATATTTGGGCTTAAGCCGCATGACCAATTTTGGTTGATTCAGGCACAAGTCAATTTTTGACCTAGGCCATATAACCAACCTTGGTTGATTCAAATCCAAACCAATTTTTGGGCCTAAACCACATGACTAGTTTTGGTTGAGTCAGGCTCAAGTCAATTTCTAACCCAGGCCATGTGACCAATCTTTGTTGATGATGGTCCCGACTAATTTCTAGCCCGAGCCATATGAATTAATCTATGCCAATTTGTGGCCTAAACTATACGGCCGATTTTGATTGAGTAGAGGAGGGTCACTGCATTAATGTACCAGCTAATTTTTGGCCTAAGTCTGTGACCAATTTTGGTCTAAGCCAAAGCTAATTTCTGGCATACGCCTGATCCAAGTTAAAAATGACTATCTATGGGACATAAGACACATTGTTGCGGGACCTGTTTAGATGGTCCTAAACCCAGCTATGCATTGGGCTCACTTATGCGTTGCCATGCTTAAATCCATTTAGCCATTGGTCTTACTCCCAAGTTAATTGGTCACATGTTTATGTGAGTCACACCCCCATGCTATGCACTATGACTGGTAATCGATCTTTATCAAATTAATTTTAATTTTCCATGACCCATCAAACTCTCTCATATTTATGTGGTAGTGCGTTGGGACCAATTGACATAGGACCAAGCTGATTTTTGTTTTGTGACCATGTCATGCTGAGTTTGATGCAGAAATCCAGGTCTAATCCAATTTTCGGTTATCATGTCATCCAATTCATATGACCAAATTTGATTGATTATCGGTAGGCTATTATATGTGAGCTTGGTATTTAGGCACGATAAAAAAATTGTATAAACATACATCGTGTGATAAACATCAATCGTGTGATGGGGCCCAGGTCTTTTGCAAATATGTGGTTAAATGACATGTGGAGTCTAAGAAGAATACTCACTCCTTAGATGAAAATGCCATCACCTCGTGTTGAAAATGCCATCACCTCGTGTTGAAAGCGTCACCCACTCGTTGGATGAAGGAAAACAACCATAAGAAATGAGAAACCAACATGGCAAGTTAGTAAGAGGAGGACAGGTGGCATCCATCCATTCCAAGCCAGAGGAAATGGGTAGCAAAGTGGAGAACATGGGGGCAGCAACCGCCTCAGGGATGGCTCCAAGAAACCTATAAAAGGCCACTACCTGTTACTGTTGTATAAACGTTCTCTAAATGTTGCTCGATAGAGAAACTAGCTAGAGATGCCTGAGTGGAAAGGGACATCTCATCTCACATAGCGGCCACTGGGAGAGTAATTCCTGGGTGGGTAGATAGTCTCACAATCATTGTACCATTGATCCAACTTAGCCAAAGAGAAAATAAAATGCTTGATATGGGAACGTTCAGGGATAGAATAGATCTTTAGGAACCATAGTTAGCAAATGAGTCAAGATTTATTGCCCAAATTGTCAGATTTTGATTTAAAGGGAGTACTTGGATCGGATTGGATCAGATGGATGCTAAAGTTTAGCAGTTTGGGGATGGGCTCACATCAAAGCCATGTACATTTTTTTTATATTTTTTTTTGAAAGGAGAACTCTCTACCTGTTGACGTGCCACCCTTGATTTAATGCAGGCCCCACTAATTAGTAATCATAGGTACCTATTTACCTATGCTGAGCCCAGCCGGACAGACCTAAATGATGCCCCCCCCAACCCCAAAAAAACAATAATAATAATAAAAGTAATAATAAAAAAAATAAAATAACCCTTGTTTGGTTGGATGGGCCCAATAGACCGGTATTGTAATCGGCCCAAATAACTGGCTGGTTGCTCGATTTTCTGGGTTGGGGCCGGTAGAGTTCAGGTCAGTGGGTCAAACCCAACTGCTTGCTGTCCATGTGTGTGGACACGGGGTTTTTGGATGGGGTTTTTGGGGACTCAAATGATTTCATGGCCAGATCCAAATAGGTCATTAATACTCCGAATTATATTCACAGTAATTCAACACCTTTACAATTAACTTTGGACCATTGGTAAGTGCATGATCTAACACAGTTTTCATCAAATGTGCCATTTGCTCCTGCATCAGGTTCCAACTCTAATCTGAACCATACAAATTTCAATTTTGAGCCTCACAGGTGCTTTCGTGTTACTCCGTGAGCTTTTCTGCAGTTTGAATTATGCCTCTAGGGAGAGAGAGAGATAGGGCCTAAATGGGGGGAAATCGTCGAAGAAAAGCTGAAGCCTGGAAGAAAAAACCTTTAAGCATCATGAAGCTGAAACTGAAAGAGAGAATTTTGTTGTGCATTTTTAGTCTCCCTCACAGAATTCACGTTGCTAGGATGTTCCACATTTTCAGGCAATGTGGTACTGTGTTGGATGTCTATATCCCAAGAAGAACTTGATCAATGAATATTAACATTTTGACACCACAACCACTTCAAGGAATAGAAAACAACATCAACATCAGATTTTTGACTTTCTACTAAAATCAGGAAATTTCTTTAGCCCCTATCTAGTTGAGCCTTGTCATCAAACTATAAGCACAGACAAGTTATTAATATCAGATGGAAGTTACCTGGTAAGGAAGAAATTTTACCATGGAAGCATCGTATGCCTAAGGGACGCATTCACCGGTCCCCAACTCCTTTCGCAAAATAATTTTGGAACTATTCTTCAGTTTATATGAAGTGCTTTGGATCATGCCAAACAGTGGGATTGTCGAATGGACAGTTGGTGTTTTTGGATTCCCTTTATAGCCACAGCTCTAGTTTTGGAGTTGGTCCCTCATTGTGCTTCAGCAGTTCAATTGGCTGGAGAGGAGTAATGAGATATTCCAGAATAAACTGGATACACCTCCTGCTGTTGCAATAAAGGCCCAAAGAAAGCTGATATCCTGGGCCACCTCTACAAGAGGTTTTGTTGCATTTTCTCCTATTTTTGGGTACGTGCTGGGCGGTGTTTTGGTATTGACGTCGTAGGTTGACTTGGTTGATGAGAATTTGCACTTGGGTGTCTGATGCCTTTCTAGGGTTGTGCTGAATTGTATTCTTGTTTTTTAATGAAACAATTAGTTCCCATTTCCCCTGGATAGCAACAAAAATAATAACAATAAGGAACGAACAACCCACGATATTAATTTTGATTATTATTTCATGTGAAAGTCAGGTTCTCTACGTAATATCCCTTGGATGATGTGATGTCCATTCCACATTATACGGAGGAAGACCAGAGTGTGATACCAAGCCCTGTCCTACATCAAATAATCTGATTACTTGTAAATAAATAAGAAGCTCATATCAATGTAAGAACACACGCCATCAGATGAGACACACGATGCAGGAGGAAGTCTCCGGTAGTAGGTGATGGCCATAACAGAGAAGAAAAGGTAGGATTTGGAAACGAAAGCCATCACAACAGATGAGAGATAAAAACATAGGATTTTTGTCTCTAAGACACTCCTTCAATACAATTCGGCTCCCACGGCCATTTAGTAGCCTCACCACGATACGATGCTCTCTCTTCTTCAGGTAACATCCCCTCGTCAATAAGGTCTTGTCTGTCCACCTCCCTCTTCACATGCTTTTAGACCTCAATGTGGACAGATTCAATCTTGTTCCATTCGTTTATCTTGTATTCTAGCATCTGGAATATAAACGTTTTTTCTTTAATGTGAACCTCACACAACCTTGAACATCAATTTGAGACCAGCAAGCACACAATTCCCCCCCAAAAGACCCCTCAACTATCAGCCAGCAAATCTTGAATTTCAATGGCCTTGCACCCCAATTTGCCTTTTCAAAATTGAAGCAAGCAGGACAATTATCACCTCCAAGTTATGTTTCCTCCCGCTCCTTGGAAAGCAAGAAGCAATCAATTTTGTTCATGGCCAGCCACCCCTGATTCATAGATCAGGTAAACCTCCTTCCCACCAATGGAAAATCTACCAGTTCATGATCATTAATGAAATTCGAGAACTTCTCGATAGGAGAATGATACTGCTTGGACCCCTTGTTTTGTGACGGACGTAAAGCACGTTTTTAAGTCCCTGTCAAGTCCCAAGGATCAGACAACTGCCTCCAAACTGCTAAGAGATCAGCCCACGATGCTTCCCTAATTAAATCGCTATTGGGACCCTGCACATTCAGAACCACCCACATGAAGTCACCCTCTCTAGATGTCAATCTGATAGAATAATTTGGACTTCAGAGACATCTTTGCTTCCAACATATCTTCAGAAGTAATGCCACCTGTGCCCCTTCCAATGGAACCCAATCCTAGCCACACCAATGCATGTAGCATACTACTTTTATGGTCCAGATATGAACTCTTAATAGTTTTGTCTCTTGCAGCATCAGCAGATTACATTCTTTTAATTCTTTAGCAACTTCCTGGAAGCCCTTTGTTTAGGGATCCTGGAAGCCTTTTACAACTTTTTCCACCATTTACAACCGATTAAAGATCAATGCAAAGCCATAATTTACATGTAAGTTTGTTGATTTTGGAAAAATATTTGCCTTATTCTTCTATAAGTGCAAAATATTCAAATTATTAAAAATAGAATGTTTTGAGATGACTTGCAGCCTTTGGTGTCAATAGGAAGGTGATGGAGGTATTCCCCATTTCTCACTAAGCTAGGAAGGACCCTTCGGTCATTAGCCACTCAACATAAAACTATAAAACAGCCACCCCCATCCCAAACGTATGCTAGCTCTCTCATCTCTCATTTCCCTCTCTTTTCTCTCTTCCCTCTCATTTTCCCTCTAATTCCCTCATTTCCCTCCTTTCTCTCTCTAGAAACCCTAGATATAGAACCCTAGCAAGAAGGAGGAGGATTATTACAAGCTTTAGCTATCATCTCATCTAAGGATCCCTCTCATCTTATAGATCTCTTCTCTCTCCACAAGGAAAGGTATCTTTCATCTTCTAGTTCAATTCCCTTAGAAATTTCTTTCTCTCTCTAGATTCCCTTATTGTAATTCTCTTGTGGACTTGGTATTAGGTGCTATAGATCTACTAGGATCTGGTTTTTGGGAGTATTTGAGTGTTTGGAAGGTCTTAGATGCTTGGATTTTCTTCTCGAGCTTGGATTGCTCTTTTTCTTACTATTTTCATTGCAATTGGATTGAGGCAAGTGCAATATATTGATTTAGCATAGAATGCATGTTTACTTGCTGTTGATTGTGTAGTTTCAATTCATTTGATGTTTGATTTCATAGATCTATCATATATATTTGAGCTTGTTTTCATGATTTTTGGCTATTGATGGATGAGATTGCTCATTTGAAAGATCAATGGCCCAATTATGGATTGTTGGAGATGGATTGAAGTGTTTTGGTTGTGTTGTATGTTTTCATGATGAATGGACAAAATTGATGATGGTTTTGATGGAAATTGGGTTGAAAAGATGAAGTTGCAGAATCTTGGAATTTTGGATCCGTAGTGTAACCAGTCGACCGGCCCTTGCAGGGTGTCGACCAGATACACAGGAAATCCAGAAAATTAACTGGGACTTGAATTGTCTCTCAAACCCAAAAATCATGAGTACCCGGTCAATCAGCCCTGTAAGGTGTCAACCTGATACAAAGGATCTGTAGAAAATAACTGAGAGTTGGAATTCTCTCTAAGTCCCAGAAATCTAGTGCACCCGGTCAGCATCCAAGCCAGGCGGTCGACCGAGCACACTGTGGAATTTCCAGAAGTAGAGTGTTGCCCCCCAGTTGTTTGTCTCGGAATTTATGTGTACCCGGTCGACATCATGTCCAGGATGTCAATCGAATATACTGCAGAGATGTTGACCTGGGAGCCAACATTCTGACTCTCCCAGTGGACTCGGTCAACGGCTCTTAGGGATGTCAATCGGATACACTGCAGACTGAGACTTTCCAGTTTTGCAGTTTCTGATTGTTTGATCTGTTATGGGGCCCATTAACCATCTAAATGGACTTCTATTGATGTGTCAAGCCTGAGTCAATGGTATGACTCAACCTTGACTCATGGGGGCCATGAAGTAGGGTCTA
This sequence comes from Umbellularia californica, assembly GCA_028538565.1. Lineage (NCBI taxonomy): Eukaryota > Viridiplantae > Streptophyta > Magnoliopsida > Laurales > Lauraceae > Umbellularia > Umbellularia californica. The sequence goes on along the minus strand of JAPQWN010000004.1, from coordinate 12,875,548 downwards.
ATGTATTGATTGAATGTCGATTCGATCCTTAAACGTTGTCGAAGATGTCCGTAAGTTCTGGAGCACCAAATCACAGTATCCTTGGTATCTGAAACTTCATTTAGGAATGGAATGGATTGACATGAACCTGGACCTAAAAAGGGGGCCATTACTTAGGTTGGATTTTTGCTATTTCCCTTTCATTTACTTAATTTTGGAGGTTGATGATACTTGGTCCTTTACTATCACTCTTTCATCCTTTCTATTGTTAATACCTTTTAATTAAATGGAAATTGGATAATCTGAACCTAGGATTACCTAGTGTTGAACTGACGTGGTGAATTGGTGATTAATTACCCGTGTCTGTGGCTAGGCGGGCCATCGTATGGCCTAAGTATGGATGATGTGATACCTTAGAATGAAGAGGCTGGATGTTGTGGACTTGTGACCCATTATGAATGGGAATTGACTGAATACTAATGGACTGAACTTGTATGTTATAGTTGGACTATTTTGGGATTAAAGCCATGGTTTGGTGGGCCTTAGCATGGATCATATGATGGACTTGGACTATATTTTTGGACTTAAACCTATACCTTGGACCTTTTATGGACTTCATAGGACCTTGCTCGCGTAAGGCAAGCGTAGATAGACACAAACCTTTACTTGTTTCTTTGAGTTGGCATTAAAATTCACTTAGTTTTGTTAGAAGCTTAGCCTTCTATTGGTGAGAGCTATATTGGTTAATGTTGAGAGCTATCATGATGAGCTATGGCTAGACGGATGATGTGATTCCCATTTCGGTATATCGAGATAAAGGGGTGTTGATTCGGTGTTTTGTATTGTTATTATTTGCAGGGCTCGTCATCCCTTGCACTGTTACGTTATTTTCTTGCCGTGACTGTTTATAGTATGGGAGGGCAGCGGCATAATATCCTGTGGTGTCCAGCTTGTGTGAATGTGCCACATTTTTGCATGGTTAGATTAGATGTTTTATCTTCCATTATGATTCTATTTGCTTATCTAGCTCAATTGCCTAGAACATGTACCGTTATTAATCTTATGATGTTATGATCGTCTCTATTCCCTTTGATGCATACATCCAATATAACTTGTATACTATGCCTTGCCAGATCTTTGAATCTGATCAATTCTTGGTGCATAGGTATTGACCCCGATCCTAAGGACGATGCGCTAGTCGAGGCGCTCTAGCTGGAGACTACGGATGAGGACCGACTGACTAGGTGGTTGAGCTGGAGGACGAAGTGCCTGCGCAGGGGGTTTGAGTGTAGTTCTTTTTGGGATTTCGAGCGTTTATGTTGTGACCAGGGAGGTAGACTAATATGTTCAGACTTATTATTCACATTTGAGATTTAGGCTGAACTTTAGCCCTGCCACACTTGATTCATTTTATATGGTACCTTATGCTTCCGCTATTGTTACATTTGCTTCCGCTATCTATCTTATGCTTCCACAATTAACCATTGATCATTATATTATTTCAAAAGTTTTAAATTGGACCTTACTGCGGACTATGATCTTGCAAGTTCTTGGATTGTCGGAGAAGCAGCACGCCAATTTTGGGTACCTTGGCGGTAACTTCGGCATTCGAAATTGGGGCATTACATCTCTCTTGGTGAGAGACTTTTCCTCTAATTGAACTCTGTTGTTTGCTCCTCAAGAAACTCTCCTATCCTTAGCAAGACTTTTAATTTTAATTAATCTCTTGCCAAGGATAGAGACTTCTTATGCAACTCAATGTATGTGTGGATTCCTTTCCATCTTCATAATTGTAATCCCTATTAGAAATTTGAGCACTTACTTTTAGAGTTAATATCTCTCATTTCAGCCTCGATTTAGAGTATCTTGGGCTCCACTGCCATCTACTCTGAATAAGCTATCCAACAATGGGTAGATTTCGCCTATTTGACGGTTGAATTGAGAGTTATGGGCATTATAAGTTAGTGCCCTTGAGAAAATCCGGGAATAACTATGCAAATAGGGAAGTTTCATGTGTGGACATCCAAGGCATGTGGGCCCATCTTGGATGTCCAAAAGAGCATTCAATCTCTTTCTTTCTTAAATTTCTTTCTTTCTTTGACTTTATCCCCTAGTTGGCTTAGATTTCATCTTCCTTTAATTCAAAATTTCTCAAACTTCTTTTGGATCTTCTTTCCTAGCTGAACACATCTCTTGCTTGGATTTAATTTGGATTCTTGGTGATGAGAGTCTTAAATCTCGGACATCAAAGGAGAGAAGAATTCCTTCAATTTAGAAATTTGGCAAGCAACACAAGTGGGACCCATCACCTTGGGCGTGCATAGGGATTCACGCCCAAGGTTGGGGGGTGATCCCTACTCTTTTTATTTTTCTTTTCTTCTTAATTATTCTTCACTTAATTTCTTCGAATGTGTGGGCCCTTTATGTGATAGTCTCCTACAAAACAAAAAGAATAATGCAATTAATTAATTGTGTGAGACAATTGAATATCGTGCATGGGACCCATCTAATTTACTAATGTGTTTAATTATATCATGATGCAAGAGATTAATGCATGTTTGAAAAGCAAAAAGTCTAATTTGTGGGATGATCTAGTGGCCGAAAACCTTAATTTCATGAAAACCATGCAATTGAACCAATTCTTACCTAATTTTCAATTTTATGCACAAATGCATGAATCATGAGATTTTATGCAATTGAATATGAATTGACCTAATTAAGTTCACTAATGTACATGAAATGATGACTTTATGTGCTAATTTTGTAGACTTATCATTGAACCCCTTTCCCGTGATATTGAGACTTGATCTCACAACATCGAGACTTGATTTGGCAGGGCACATTGAAGTATTTGGAGGCCAGCTCAACCCTTTTCTCGCGACATCAAGACTTGATTTGGAAAAGCACATTGAACTATTTTGATGTTAGTTCAACCCCTTTCTCGCAACATTGAGACTTGATTTCGTGACATCGAACTTGATTTGGTACATTGAAGTATTTCAAGCCTAATTTAACTCCTTTGTCGTGACATCAAGACTTAATTTTGCGATATCAAGACTTGATTTGACGCATTAAAGTATTTATAGGCTAGTTTTTCTTCTTTTGTTTAAATTCTCGAACTCGTTAGTTGATTTTTCCTTTTTCTCATTAGCCCTTAGACCTGCTTTTCAGAAGTCTGTAATTCGAAGATCAAGAGATCTAAGCGCTAATGAGAAAAGGAAAAAAAACCAACTAGGGAGTTTGAGAATTGAAACAAAAAAAAAATCCTAGAAATACTACAATGCGACAAATCAAATCTCGATGTCGTGAAATTAAGTCTCAATGTTGCGAGAAGGGATTGAACTAACCTCTAAATACTTCAATATGCATTGCCAAATAAAGTCTCGAAGTCGCAAAATCAAGTCTCGATGTCGTGCGAAAGGGGTTCAACTAGCCTCGAAATACTTTAATGTGATAAATCAAGTCTCGATGTCACGAGAAAAGAGTTAGAGGGGCAATTTGCCTGGAAAAAAAATCAGAGTATGCAGTATAAGATGCTTTTAGGAATTACATGTATTTAAGGATGCTTTTAGAGGTATAAGAATATTTGATGATGCTTTTGATAAAAACCCCTTCTTATATCTCCAAATAGCCCACGAAAGGGCCATAACCAATGCCTTGATATTGTGAAAGAAAGAATGAGGAAATCAGTCACTCATCTCACTAACCCTTATCAACCATTAGAAGGCCCTATAGAGGACACGAGGCTGCCCTAGCATGCTCGCATTGAAAAAGGGCATACATGAATGCTCGTTTCCTCATTTTTCTGAGATAAGGACATACGATATTAGAACTAATTCCTTTAGAGTTCAGCCATTTGTGACCTTGAATGGCATCTTCAAGGGTTTACATCTATTTGAGTAGACTTGATAGTTGGGAGGGTCAAATTCTTTTATTGTGATATAAAGTCGATAAACTTGTGGGTTATGGATGAAGGGGTTAGAGTTATGGGCTTGACCACAAATTTTATGGAAAGAGAAATCTTGGATGGGCCAATATATTAAGTTTGGGGTTAATCCCATGTCTGTAACTCCTCCATTCATGGCCCACAAATGTAACGGCTTTATATTAAAGAAAAAAATTGAGCCACGATCGAACGATGCAATCCATTAGGATAGGTGAAAACTTGATCGATCCAGTGTAATTCATGGGGTTCCATGTGTGTAAAAGGTTTGGATGTATCATAAAGTCGGTCCCACTATGTTGTCCCTTACCATAATATAGTGAGGGATGGATGCGCATGAATATTTCTCATATTTATATATAAATTTAACATTTCATCATTTAAATCGATTCTAAATAAATTTAATTTTCTTTGATCTAGTTTCCTAATCCATATACAGTCATCTTATCTTTCAATCTAAAGACCGACCGGATTCTATGTTAGTTGACCCGCCATGCCCTTTTTTTTAGGGCAATCAAAGCAGTTTGAATAAGTTTGGATGATTCAAGAAGAACCCCATATCTGCTATGGATAAATCGAAGCTTGCAATATGGAAAAAATAAACGGATTTTGTCGTGTTGGCGCTATTATTTTAGGGGAAGATATATATCGAAGGGGTGAGGTTTGGAGTGATAGCAGGTATATAAATTAGGTGGAAAGGAACGGGGAGTTGAGGACTTGCCAGTATATAAATTAGAGTGGGGTTGGAATTGGATAGTATTAGACGACCAATGAGAGAGAGAAAGACATGGCCTTTGTAGGGACAGAGGGAGAGATAGAGCATTGAATGTGTGTGATGGTAATGTCTGATGATAAGTTGCTGAGAAACACGAGAGATTCCGCGCAAGAGAATATCGCGAGAGAAGGTTCTCTGCAATAGAGGAGCAAGAGAGATAAGAACAGGGGTAGGATTTTCGTTCATCTCCACACCACTCTTGCAATTATAACTAGGGCACGTTTTAGGGCACGAATTCCTCGCTAGCGTAGGAAAATCAATGTTTGTTTGTGTAGCTGGGCATGTGTTGGGGAAGCTATCAGCTAAGAGGAATGCGGATACCTTCGTCCCTCATAAATGGGCTATCCCAGTCCCTAGATGAGTATTTCTAAGGGTAGGAATTATAGAATTCCATGTTTGTCAAATATTGCAAAATCTTACAATCTACACTCATCCCAAGGTTCTATATTTTCACAAATTTCTTATAATCCATGAATAATTAAGACCTAAACTTTCACCCCTCCCAACCTTTTTATTTTAGAGATGATAAATGGTTCAGATTGTATAAGTGGGTCTTCAGAAATTAAAAAAAAGGAGAATTTTACCTAAAAAAGGACCATACATGGCCACTAACCAAAAAAGGTACCAATAGTATATATAGCACGGAACCAGTATTCCCACCAGATTTTTTATTTTTTTTGCCTTTTTTCAACAAGCGACGACGTCGTCACTTAATATCGAGAGTAAGTATTGACGTCGTCGCTAATGTTCTATATATATATATATATGTATGTGCGCCCCGTCACAGCTGCCTTTTCTCATTCCCTTTTCATCGCGATTGCATGCTGAATGAACCAAAACTCTCCCCCAACTTGTATATTCCTTATGGAGGATCGGAGGTCGTTGATCTCCATTAAGAGGTAGGCATAGGACAGTTTCAGAGTTCTTTCATGCATTAGCTACCATAGATTATAAGTTTCATGTTTACCTTTTTGAGAAAAGTTCATTAGGTCTTTTGATATACAGTTTTTTCATGATATAATCTTAATTAAACATTATTGTTTGGTGGCTAAATCATCAAAGTAACAACTTTGGCTGTTCTAAGGGTGTTTATTGTCACAACCCCTAATTGAGAGTATATAAAGATGGTGAATACACTATTTGCATATTAGGGTTTACTTCTTTTAAGTAATATGAAGACGTTTACTCAAATACGTGCACAAAAGAATGCTGAATACGCTTATTTACATGGTAGGGTTGTTATATAAAGGTCGGAGCAAACACGCAAGAAATGATTTCATTTTCACTCCTCCTTTGTCTGTAACCCTAGAGGGAAAACAGTGTCAGGGGAGTCAACTTCTCTTGTGATTTTTTTCCTTTTAAATAGAAATAGAAATGGATAGCAGAACGCATAAAGTCATTTCTCTGTTAGCATTATTCAACACGTGACATATTCACTACATTTGCTAATACCAACAAATTGATATATGGTTTATTTGTGTCGGCAACATGATTGAGGATGGGATCTCCATCATAGTTCACTATGATGGAGAGTTTGTCTTTGACATTATACGTCTGGTCTACAATGGTGGAAGACGGAAGATGAGGTTTCTACCTAAGAGCATAACATATGGCACGTTGCTGAATGAAGCCATTACTTTGTCTAATTGGGATGCAAATATCGAGGATGTAAGCATGAAATACCTTCATCACAATGGACTCATTTTTTCGTTAATTAGTTTGGAAGATGAGAATGATATTATGGGAATGTTGATGGCGTCTGGAAGCGAGCAAGATGGGCTACATATGTATGTCAACAGGAAACTTCACGCTGTAAACAAGAAACGCGAAGGCTCTCAGTACGTATCTATGTTCTAACTCTTTAATATTTGTATTATTACATTTGTCGCGCTTAACTTAAATTCTTAGCCATGTCTTGTATTGAAAGGGTTATGGTTGGAAGTTCATGTGCCCGGAAGAAAACGAGCAAAGGGATTTGCGAGATTATGAATCCCACCGTGGATATTCATGAAGATGTCGATATGCATTTCTCTTTAGCACGGGATTCTCATACAAACGATTGTTCTATAAGAACGGGTTTTGATATGGATGGAATATATCCTGAGGCTGTTGGTGCAAATGATGCTCTCTGTGCTACTGTTGATATATCAATGGTTAGTAGAACTCCCTCTTAGATGATGGCTGGTAATGAACAAGGCGCTGAAACCATTCATGCTGTGAATCATTCATTTGCTATGGAAGATGTCAATTTTGTTGGTAATGAATAAGGAGCTGAAACCAATCATGCTGTGAATCATTCGTTTGCTATGGAAAATGTCAATTTTGTTGGTAATGAACAAGAAGTTGAAACCATTGATGCTGTGAATCATTCACTTGCTATGGAAGATGTCAATTTTGTTGACACAATGGCCCCTCAAGATGTTATAGCCGAAACTGGTACGGACTCAGCACGAGAAATGTGGATGGGGCGTCAGTTTCCTGATTATGAATGCTTCAGAAGATCTCTTGCGAAATTTGCAATTTATAACAATTTTACTCTACGACATGTGTCGACCAAGATGAAAAAAAGCACATCACGTTGTAAAGATGATTGTTGTCCCTGGCGTATACATGCTTTCATTGTTGATTCAGGCCTGGAGTTTAAGGTGTGGATTTATAACCCACGACATTATTGCTTAAAACCAATGATGGGAATGACACATCCCCAAGCATCATCGAAACTGATTGAAGAGTTCATTGAGGACAGAGTCCGATGCAATAACCACTTGAAGCCGAAAGATATTATGAATGAATACGAAAAGGAGTTTGGCACACGTATCACTTACAGAAAAGCACACATTGCAAAAGAGATGGCGTTGCGTGTAGTTTGGGGATCATATGAAGAATCCTTTAAGATTCTACCTCTTTATTGTAGAGAATTACACATGACCAATCCAGGTACTGTGACTAATATCGAAACGACAGTTGAAGACATGTTTAGAAGATTCTTCTGGGCCTTCGTTCCTTGCATCCGATCATTTTGTTCATCAATGAGGCCCATGATCGCTATTGATGGGTTACATCTTCGGGCCAAGTATCCAGGTGTGCTGCTTGTGGCTGTCACCTATGATGGTAATCATAATCTATTTCCTATAGCTTTCGCCTTCGCTGAGGCCGAACATCGTGACAGTTGGGAGTGGTTCCTAGCCAATCTCGCTCTTGCATTGGGAAGTCCAACGAACCTAACTATTGTGTCTGATCGACAAAAGGGCCTTGTCCCGGTATTGTCCAACATCATTCCAAGTGCGAGGCACTGCTATTGTTGTCATCACATTGCAGAAAACATTAAACTAGCCTTCTGTGATCATGCCATTGTATTGAGATTTTGGCGGGCTGCCAAGGCTTTTAGAGCATGTGAGTACGAGGCCTATATGAACGACATCTTTGCTGTAGACCAAGGGGCACACACTTATATCAATGCCATTGGAAAACAACGTAAGTCAAATGCATATGTTGATGGTCGGCGCTATGACATGATAACCAGCAACGCTGCTGAGTGTACGAACACGCTTTTAAAGGACATTAGAGTGCTTCCCACTACAAAACAAGTCGAAGAAATCCGTGCCAAGTTGATAGAGTTCTTCCAGAAAAGACATCTTGAGTCACTCAATTTTACGTCACAATTGACGCCCTATGCAGAGAAACTAATGAGCCAAGAGGCAGAAGACTCACGCCGTGTGCATGTACATGTTGCCGGGCTCGTTGAGTTCCAGGTCCAATCAACACAATTTATAGATATTGTGGATCTTGAACAAAAGAAGTGTAGTTGCCATAAATTGGAAATAATGGGATTCCATGTTGCCATGCACTAGCAGCAATGAAAGTTAGGCACTTGAATCCGTATGACTATGTTGAGGACTGTTACGTAACAAGTACTTATCATGCTTCATACAGTGAGGTCATACATGCCACTCATGATAGCAAACAATGAGAACATATATCAAATGAAATTGTCTTGCCTCCACGTGCTACCAAACAACCAGGGCGTCCAAAGAAAAACAGAATTCGTGTTGAAGACAGAAATCGACAACGCAAGGTTGTTACTTGCTCTAATTGCAAAAATAGGGGATACAACCGAAAGAGTTGTCGCAATCCAGCATCCGATCATGTTGCATAGATCAAACCTTAATGTATAGTTCCAAATTGCATAACATTTTTTGATGTGGATCATAATTTTGTATAGGTAGCCTTCTACTACAGTGACAACCAGTTTGTACTTTTAACTTTCACATTTTAGGATGTGGATCATACTTTTGTATAGGTAGCCTTCTACTACAGTGACAACCAGTTTGTGCTTTCAACTTTCACATTTTAGGATGTGGATCATACTTTTGTATTGTAATCAACCTTGTAGTCAACCATATGGATCATACTTTTGTAATACAACTTTATATATATTGCAGTTACGACAAATTTATCATCAAGTTTTGTCAATTTTGTCACCATTTTGTTTTGATGTGTTATAGTTATGTGTGCAAAGAATCTGTTCAGCGACGACATCGTTGTTGTGAATAAAGGCAAAGGTGATGGATAATGATTCTGTGGTGCAACGACGTTGTCACAGATTGAAACATCACTTTTCGAATAAAGGCAAAGGCGATGGATAATGATTCTGTGGTGCAACGACGTCGTCACAGATTGGAACATCACTTTTCGCATTAGATTCTGTCAAGAGCCGACGTCGTCACAGATTGGAACATCACTTTTCGCATTAGATTCTGTCAAGAGCTGACGTCGTCACATATTTACATTACAGTTTAATCCATTACATTCTGTGAAGCAACGACGTTGTTGTAGAGTCACACACATTTTCTTTCAATTGTTTCTATTGAGCAATGACGTCGTTGTACATTCACATAGAATATTTTAAAATAGCTTCTGTGAAGCGACGACATCGTTGTACAATCACATATAATTTTTGCCAATAGCTTCTCTATTAAGCCACGACGTCGTCGTACAATAACACACATTTTTTGGCAGTAGGTTCTATGAAGCAACGATGTCGTTGTATAGTCACAAGCATTTTCTTCTACTAGGTTCTGTGAAGCGACGACGTCGTTGTACAATCACATACATTTTTTTACCAATATCTTCTCTGTTAAGCCATGACGTCGTCGTATAATAACAAACAATTTTTGGCAGTAGGTTCTGTGAAGCAACGACATCGTTGTATAGTCACAAACATTTTCTTCCACTAGGTTCTGTGAAGCAATTACATCGTTGTATAGTCACAAACATTTTCTTCCACTAGGTTCTGTGAAGCGACGATGTCGTTGCTTAAGATTGAAAAGAGTAAATACACTGTCTATATTATTTTGATGTGCGAACGCACTACAAGATCCATAAGAATTACAACATTCTTCCCATAGTTTCAGGAAGGAAAAGTAAACCAGCACAAGGATATAAAAAGGAAAACTCAACAAGGGCACACATCTTCATTTTCATCAAAAAATAGGAACATTACACCCAAGCTTCATTTCCAGTCCAAAAAGTGAGGCCAGAAATAAAATGTAGCATTCAACCTAAATGACATGGACCATTCAACCTAACTCTTCCGAGTTTAAAATATTTACAACAAAACAAAACTGTCAAGAATGTCACTAAATTCGCGTCAATCATCAGGCTTAATTGAATCAATTGGAATCTCATCAAGACTCAGCCGATGCGTATTCAACTCCCAGCTGCACTTAAAGATTTCAAGGACTATTCGTTGCCGATAGTGCATCATGTCAGCTTGCGTAAAATTAATCGGACGACGAAATATACAGTGCTCAACGAACGCAGCGGCGAAGACACCAAGTCGTAGGGGTTAACCTGCAGTGGGATGTTCGTTTTTTCATTGATCGTCCATATGTATGGGTCTAGCCACCCATAATCGCTGTATTTCTCAGTCAGCCACTCAACCTGCAGGACCATTAAAGGTCGTTAAATTGGAAATAGACAGTTTGTTCAATTTGGAAATAGACAGTATATACTCACGAAGAGTTTACAAGTCATTAAAGTGTGACGATCACTGCCTGAACTATTGTAGAATTTCCACTTCCTCTCATCCGTGTACCCAACAAGTAATGTGAAATGATTAACAGAGTGGAGAACGAAAACAAGTGTTTTACATTCTCTAGCCTCGCACACACGAGAACCTCCGGGACCAAATGCTGCTTCTTCTGCGGTTGGCAGCCCAGACTGCCACTAGCTCTGCAATCATTTTTAGTGGCTCCTTAGAACATTTATAGATCATATGTGATATTACTTGTGGAAAGTATATACTTACAGAAATGCTACGGTCTGCCAAAAAAGTCGTAAGACACTTCTCCCTCAACACATCAAACCAATAATACAAAATATTGGTGTCTAATCAAATTCCCTCTTCCAGGCCAGCATGCAGGACTTCACTGGATACCAATGTGCATACAATGTCGAGCTCTTCCTTCCTGCAAAATACACTAACCATAAGACAATTTATGTAATGAAACTAACAGGAAGGTGTATCAAAAAAGACGAACCTCTCATTGAAATATTGTTTGAACCCCTTCAGTAGAAACCTATCCCTTTTGGAGAGAGCATACTCCGATCCACCCGTTGAGTGTAAATAGTCGTCATACTTTTCTGGAATCTTCCATGTTCGGGGCAATCGTTTTAACTTCCAAACTAGTGAATCAATGGACGCTCTGATTGGTGAAATTCTAATTGCTTGCGAGGTTGTTGCCCCTTGAGGGGTGGAAAAGATATCAACCACCGGTGGCTCATCGGAATTCTCGACTGGTGTAGAGGTGTGTCTCTCTACAGACTCTGGTTCCATTGGAAAATCACCTGTGGCCACCTCAAGGGCCTCCTAAGCGGGGTTGTGCACCCGAGGTGATATTGGAATATCACTATTCATCTTCACACTCTTTTGCTTCTTTCCTATCATTTTTCCTGAACTTTTCGTTGTAGCCTTTTTAACCCTCCTCTCTACAGACTCTTTATCCTATCATTTTTTAATTAAAGATATTTTTTTTTTGGTGTCAAAGCAATCCGACCTTTTACAAGATGATAACTGTTAAAGACAAAGTAAAATTGAATAATTAAATAAGGATGTAGCTGTGGCTTACATCTTCTGAACTGAGTTGTATAAATGATCGTCCTTAAATTTGGTGAATTTTGTATTCAACCCAGATCTGAATATGAAGATCTTCCTGATCCAGGAATCCCGGAAATGCTCAATTGTGGTTTCCTTCCGCATAGCCCGGTCAATTGACCTCTCCATATGTAGTAAAAGTTCCTTTACCTGCGGACATGTAAAGAAAATTAGCTAAGAGGTATGTGGTTGGGAATTATACTTCTGTTAAGAAAGAGGTATTCATCTCTTACGTGCTTCTGTTCACAGCAACCCTCATGTTCATCACGTTTGGTCTTTGTTGCATCAATCTCCTCATGAGACTGGCCCCGACCGATATACATAATTGTGTTGGCCTGATACCAATGCATATACTCGTCAGTATGCGCGGACGAAGATGATTTCTTTCCTTTCAGAATGCATTTGCATCTACTATCCCAAAGTGTGTAATTAGGTACCCTTCCACTTGCACTGTAATCATACACCAAACTGTTTCATAACACGACCAGTATTATGTCGCTCCACAACCCAATAAAAAGCTAGGACTGTTGAAGACGAGAATAGTTCACGGTCGACTTTAGAAACATTTTGACGGAATTTTGTTTCTGAACTGTTTGTAGGGTTGCCATTCGAACTGCATAAAATGAGTAAAAAAATATTAGTAACACGTAATAATAATTGCATCAATCAAACTGTATACAATCCGATAATGATGAACTTACACCGTCTTGTGTTAATTTGTTCAATTGTTGCCGGGTCTTTATCAATGTAGTTACAGCTTTGAATGAATTCAACCTAACTATCCAGGTCTTCATTAATGGAAACTGAATGTCACTTTTCCAGGTAGCATTTGGTGGTGGACAACGTCCAATTTGCATTCTTGTGTACAACCATATCTGCGAAAAACAGTAATCAATACAAATTACGCTATTCAAAGAGTTGTAAAAAAAAGTCTAAATATCATCAAATAAACTTCATTACCTGGAGAAGTTGCAGAGGTCCACTCAAGGTTCTAAACTTCCTTGAACCTTCGCTGTTTGATGATTTGAATTTATCTCCCTCCTGATGTCCATCTTCCCCCTTATCCTTAACACATTTCACCGCCTTTGCTAATATCCAATGAAGATTTGCAAGACAGGCGAGAGCCCATGCATATGGCTTAAATTCCCAGAACAACTTGAGAAGATATGCCGGCCCCTTTCCACCAGATCTGTTAGACATAATTTGACTGGATACTAATAAGAAAAGGTATGCCCTAGTGTTGTAGATTTCTTCGGTTTTAGAAAGTTTCTTTTTCTTCCGCTTCTTCTTCTTCTTCTTATTCTTTGTTGGATTCGCTGCGAAATTGGATTTCTACCAGATGAATTTAATATTTATCCCGTTTACATTAACACCCTGAATGGGGGCCTTCCCAAGTAATTCAAGACACACTTCACTAACCAATGTAAACGGGAAAGTTCCCCCAGTGACAATTGGTCCATTGATTGGTAGCCCATAGATATAGGCAACGTCTTCGAGGGTGACAGTCGCCTCACCTGATGGAAAGTGGAAGGTGTTAATTTCAGGACGCCATCTTTCTACCAAGGCCGTAATGAGGGCATGATCTATCTTAATATGTTTCATTTCTGCCAAATTATGCAACCCCAATTGCTTGACGTATTCCTTTTGGGTTTTATTTAACAACCATATATCTTTGTCCGGGTGCATTGGTATGCATCTAAAAGTGCCAAATTCCTGCCAGACATTAAAAAGTGATTACAGTTAATAAAAGGTTAACTCAATAATATAAGTATAGATAAAAGGGTGGCTAAAAATATAAATTTTCCTGTTTTATGGCTTCTGAAATGTGATTGGCCTGATCGTAAAGAAGCCTATTTCCGCTATCCTTACTTCCAGCCATCTGAAAAACACAAATAGAGAGAGAGATGTAAACATAAAAAGGGAGAGATGTAAATATAAATACGAAGGAAATTAAAAGTAGTGAATTGCATAGCATAAGAGAACCTAGATTTTTAGTCATAGAATTCTTGCTTCCATTTTAAGTTTATTGCAATTTTAGTTTATGTCATCAAATACTTGCATAGCGTAAGAGAACTTAGACTTTCTTACTCTTAATCCTCAAATTATTGCAAGTTAAGTTTATGTATATGATGACTACATAATAAGTTAAGTGGGTCAATGCACAAGTTATTAGATGCAATGGGGGAAATGTCTGAACAAAAAGAATCTCTCTCTTTACATTTTCTTTGTGTTGTATTATGGGTGAAGGAGAGCATGAACATGACTACATAATAATGTGCCTGAACAAGACTTGACCTTTTATCTTCCTCTTTCCTCTCTTATTCTGAGAATGAGGGAGTTGATTGTTTCTTCAAGACTTTCAAACTGTACTCATTTTAATATCACCTTTTGATATCTCTCTCTCTATCACACACATTACTGATCTGTTTCATGCTTCCATGTTGTGCTTGTGTCCACGATGTGGTTTCTTCATTTTCACAGCTATGGCTAACAACTCGATTTTTATGAGAGGTTTGTGTTCACACTAAAGCCCATGACATGCTGGCATCTGTGATGATGGGCCACTTATATTTAGAAGTGAGTTCGGATCCCCAGGGCCAATGAAGGGGTGACACATGAAAGAGATGCCTTTTTTTTTATTCAATGGAGGAGATGAGTGTCAGCAGATTTGACATCCTCATCTCATGTGTCACCTCCTCATTAGCCCAAACAAGATTTTCCTATTTGGTCCAAATAGGGGATCCGGATTTGAACAAGTGGGTGGATTCCAATCACAAAAACACGTGAGGGCGCGCAGTTGCAAACAAGGATAAGTTAATCAATCCAAATTATTATATATTATATTATATTTGAAAGTGGCCTATTCCAATTGATAAAATAGGTTCAATTGATTTTGACTTTTTTTTTTTTAGAAATAGATTTTGACCCTCCAGTTTAATTCTCTAACAGCAAAAACGTTTCTTCCCTCCCAGTCCCATGTGTCTACCCACCTATCCCCTTAGCTCCACTGTAACTCTTCTTCTCATCTTCGTTAAGCCATTACAACTCCTCCTCTGTCCTCTCCTCTTCATAAGCAACTGTAACTCCTCCATACGTATTAATTTCTCTTCATGAGTGGAGTCATAGATACATATGTGATTCCATGCCTATGTCATTTATTTGTCCTGTTTTACAATTGGGTAGCCGATTACCATGGATGAAATTGTAGTATTAAAGAAAAATAAGGTTAGATATACTCAATAAGTTTTTGTGTTTTTCGTTTTCCTTCTCAGTACTATTACGTGGAAGTAGAATTATGATAATATCATGGATCTAGACATTCGATTGCTTATATATCTGCCTTTCTTCTTTTTACCAGTTAGTTTGTTTTTATAGGTTTCATTCTTGTGGTTGTAGCTCCCATGCTTGGAGAAACTGAGCATGATTCAAGCCAAGAGCTTACATCAAGCTTATATATTCATCACATACTTTTGGAAGAGCTATTGATGCTGGTAAGGTATGCCCGTGAGCTTACTTTGGGGATGCAACTTAGATTCCACATAGGTGGGGGCCACTATGGACAATCATTACTTAAACTTAGGGCCCGTTTCTTTATTAGAATTCAAAGAATTATATGTCTAGGAGAGTTTCAAATTCTACAAAAGTTGTCCCTTTAGGTGGAATTCCAAATTCCTCTTTTTGATGGAGGGTTTGAAATTCCAACAAATGGTATAGAGAGTGGAATTCTAAGAATTCCAAAAGGTCTTTTTGCGGGTTGGAATTTGAAATTCTAATGAAAGAAACACATCATTTCAAATGCCAGGGGACAAGGTATCACATCATGTCCAGAAAAACCCTAACCTCCCAAAGTCTAGTCATAATTCCGGTAAACAAATACCGTGACATTGTGTTCCTCTAAAGACATGTTTGGTAAGGAGTGAGGAATCTGTAAACTTGAAGATTTTTCACTGCCCCTAGAAAAGGAATTTCTCCCTAAGAACTTTTATAGATGACAACTTCACATCAGTACTAAGCTATGTCAATGCAAGTATAGCTAGGAAATATCGTCACCAATCAAATCCTATGGCAGGGTCTTAGACAAGAAAATTCATAAAAATGAAGATTTACACTGACCCAAATCCTGAGTGATCGACAATGAACAATGTCGCTTTTCAACAATCTTGCCAAACATGACCCAAGTCATCCAGACTTGTTTTTTGAAGACCTCACATAGAGCCATCTATAAATGAAGTATACAAATGGCTTGAAAATGTCTTTTGTCACATTTACAGCCAAGGTCTTCAAGCACAATATATAAGATAAAAAAAAAAAAAACAAGTTTTTCTGTAAGATATCAGTTTTCAAGTTTTGAATGGGCAGGTTTCCAAACCAGTACAACTTATTAACGTGCCCATTTCTATTCGATCTCACAAATCCCACTATCTAATTACATCTCACACAACAATCCCCTCTGAATTCCTCTACACTAAGGAAACTTATCAACTCTAAGCAAATCAGAATCTTCAGATTTCACACCATTCACAAGTGTAATTTGAGACCTTGATTGTCTTCTACCTCCACCACTAATTCTACCACATTCTTACTCTCCACTGTAACATCTACCATCACATCATCTCTATTCATTTCATCATGCAAACCAAGGTTGTGATTTATGGATTTATGCAAACCAGGCCCTATTGAGAAGCATCATGGATTTGTTATATTACTATTAGATGATGTGAGGATAAAGTTACATTTCCAGCATGGCGCACATATTTGCATGAAGTCTCTGCATGCCCACTAGGGTTGACTACACAGTCGAGAAGGGGGAAAATGGAAGGATTGAGTGATGGGTTGATTCAATGCAAAAATCATGTATAGTGCATGAATATTAACCATTTTAGGATGTGAAGTAAATGGAACCCAATAAATCATCATTTTGTAATACAGAAAAAGCTAGGCGACAAGAAAAATACCTCCACTTGATAAACCACTGGAAAGCTTGATGCAACAATCCAAAAGGTTGGAAAACGACCTTTGGGACTACCTTGACTACCTTTTGAGGAAGGTGCAGACGAATCCACCAAGGGAAAAGGAGAAAGCGATGGAGGAAAAAGGGGGAAATGGGGAAGTGGGGTTTAAACCGCTGGAAAGCTTGATGCAACGATCCAATAGGTTGGAAAATTGCGGTTGGGATCACCTTAATTGCTCATAATCCAATAGGTCTTTTCCACAAAAAAAGTCGAGACTAGGGCTATTCTCTCTGGCATATGTTTTATCAGACGACGACAACGGGGGTTCTCATTAGTTCATTTTGTTTCTTATTTGCTAGAGGTGATCCAGACACCTAAAGGTGGTCAAAACCGGTCTAATGCACCCATCATTTTATGATATTTTGGATTAGTTTACTTTTTTCATATGTCTAGGACTATTAATAATTGTACATGATTGCGTGCTAGAAAGACTTATGATTTGTTATTGGGTGAGGTTCATTTTTATACTCCTTAGTTGTATTTTGGTGGCCAGTCTTGTCGTCCTACTTTCTTTTCTTCTCTTTCAATGGAATTTATTCTCTATCCTCTACCAAAAAAAAAACCTTCCCACTTCTACATGAATTGCTCATAAGTAGCATTACTTATCAATTGTGGTGCTATGTTCTTTTTAATTCTCCTTAACCCGAATCCTTAAGGAGGCCTTAAACTCTATCGTTCTCACCCCACCATACTTGTCGGCAAGAATTTACATAAGTTGCATAGGTGGTTCTAAAAAATGAGTAGTTTTTTTTAGTCTAAAGAAAAAAAAAAAACTGTTAAAGTGAATTTTTCACCTAGGAGAACATCCATATGGCATTAGTCCATCAAAAGCTTTAGGGCCATACACCCTCCTGAATTTACAGCGTCACCCATGATTACCACATGCGAGAATGCCGACACGAGAAAATTCCTCCCTCCTTAAATTTCGTGAATATGGCCAACACTCTTAATTCTAAATATTGTCGTTAGGGAATTTCTACAAACAGTAGGTAGGAAATGTGACTTTCTAATACTAATCAACAACTAAATGATATGGCAAACATACATCAAACCACCATCATTTAGAGAAACCAAACAATACTAGAAACGCACAAGACACAAGATTCACGTGGTTCGATCACAATGTGTAATCTACATCCACGGGAGAACAATGCAAAGTTTCTTTTTTACCTTTAATGGAGATTAAAAGCCAACTACCAAGTGAATCTCTAAGAACTTACTTAGAAGTTACAGGCTTTCTTTCCTCCCCTTTATTTTGGTCTTTTTGGAGAAACCCTTCTCTTGCCTTTTTTTTTTCAATCTCTACACTCTCTCTATGAGGAATACAAAGAAATGCAATAGAATGGCATTCTCTTTTCCCAGTACAAAGGGGAAAAACAAATAAAGGGGATTTTGCTTCACACATGTGTTGCGCATACACATATATAACAAATATTTTAAAGGATTGTCAATATGTTAATTCCATTCAGTTTCTAGAAAGATGATATTAAAATGACGGACGTTTTAACATTATAATATATGGTCAATCTAGATACAATTAGGGAGGCCCACTATGATTGGAATGGAATCTCAAAGGTCTTTGGAAAGCGGATGTATGTATGTTTCAAGGGTTCAAATTCAACAGGATGTCAATGGCTACCATGTTTTTGGGACTGGAGTTTCAAATTATTGACCCAACAATGGATTTTGAAACTCCGGACTCCTTTCAAAATGGGATTGGTTCATCAAAATCTCTGATATTTCAATCATGTGATTTTGTATCATGAAGCATTCCATCAAATCATTTAGATGATCCCAGTCGTCCATTAATGTTATTCTATAATTTAACTAAATTGTAAATTACTCAGTTGGTTAGAGATCGGTGTGCTTGTGTGTGAGTTGTAATCACCCGTGGAGAGAAAAAAAATTAAAAGTAAATGTTTGAAATTTTACCAAAAAACAATAAGGAATTTGGCTAAATGCCAAATATAAAAGTGATAAACGAGAGTTTAAGGTTGGCTTTTTTTTTTTTTTTTTTTAACAAAAGTGCCTATGGGTTGCAGTATTGCTACTAGTTTCCCCTTTACAAATGACTCGATTCCATGCTATGATGGAATTTTGGATGATTCCATGAAATCATGGAATCTTCTATTTTCCATGATTTTGCTAAATGCCAAATATAAAAAGATAAACGAGAGTTTAAGGGTTTTTTATTTTATTTTATTTTTTTTACAAAAATGCCTATGGGTTCAGTACCACTACTAGTTTCCCCTTTACAAATGACTAGATTCCATGATATGATGGAATTTTGGATGATTACATGCAATCATGGAATCTTGTTTTTTCCATGAAATTTGCATGTTGGGTTATACCTTTATATCATGGAATGTCGAGTTATTCCGTGATATCATGGGATAAAGGTCCTCAACTGACATTATGAATTGTTTGGGCCCTCTGCCATTTTTCTCAACTTTAAGAAATTTTGTTCACAAAATTCCACTTTGAAAATGTTGAGGTATTTTAAAACTCAGGCTTTTTTTCCTGGTTTTATTTAAAAAATTGTACAAAATGATTTTGTAAACGATTATTAATGAAAATATAATAAATATATAATATTATTGGTCAACTATCGTATAGCCACACGTCTAAAAATATTGGCTCCGCCGCGGGGTCCCTCCTGCGGGTTCAAGGTTGGCCCAACCTAAACTACATCCCTAAATAACAATTTCTTTTTTCGTTCTTAAGATACAGATAATTGAAATCAGTATTATGCCCCCCTTGATGCATATAGAGCGGAGGCAAAAGGTCTCATTAAGAGATTGAGCTAGGAAAAATGCCACTAGACAATCGCCAATCTAAAAGCCTCGAATTTTAGAGTGTATTTGGCATCGTGCCATTTGGATATTTCCGTGTTCCCACGAGACGAAGCTCACCGGAAGGAATCTATCTCAAAATCTTAACCCATTAGCATCAGAAAGTTGGAACGAAAAACGTTTATTTTTTTTAAGAAACAACTCACTGACACAATTATTTCATACTTAATTATCTCTTGCATTTAAAAGAATGTCATTTAAAAGCTTCAAATCCTCTCACTTATCCTAAAGATAGGCCCCATTTTCACAATCTCAAATAAAGTGGCCCCCACTTGGTAATTCCTAAACGTGGGTCACATCTCACATGGTCATAATCACAAAAGGTGGGGTCCATATTATAATTCCTATGATCGTGGGACCCCATGATAAGTCCTATAGATGTGGGCCCTATGTTCCAATTTCTAAAGGTGGACCTCACGTTGAAGGTGAGCCCATATTATAATTCCTATAATGGTGGGATTACATTATAAATCCAATGGATGTGAGCCCATGTTCCAATTTCTAAAGGTGGGCACTGCATTGTAATTTTTAAGCGTGGGTCCAATGTCTACAATCACAAAAAATGTGGCTCCACTTTGTAATTTATAAATGTGGGTCTCATGGTCAAGATCATAAAAGATGGACCCACATTGTAATTCTTATAAATGTAGGCCCCATATTCTCATTTCTATTGGTGTGTACTATATTGTAATTTCTAAAAGTGGGTCCCATATTTATATTTACAAAAAGGTGGCCCCATATTATAATTCCTATAAAGGTGGGCCCACATTGCAAACCCTATGAATATGGGCCTTGTGTCCTAATTTTTAAATATGGGTATCATGTTGTGAATTTTAAAGGTGAGTCCATGTAGGAAAATAACAGAGTGCTACACAGTAAAAAGGTGGGTTCCAGACTATAAATCTTATGATTCTTTTCCACCCATTCTTTAGAACAAGACTTTTATAATGTTACAAAATAAGTTCCGTACAGCTTATTCTCAACTGAGTAATTTAATATAATGTTGCTAAACAAGTTCTGCATAGTACAGTCTGGGCACAACCTGATCTAAGTACAATCTGATTTCAGCACAAAATTGAAAGCAACATGAGAACATGCCAAACGGGCCTTTAATGACTCGATATGCTTTTGAAATCTGAATGAAATGCGATATTAGTTGTGCTATATATGAATATATGGAAAATCTTATTTTGAAAGAGTTTTTAATTTTCGGAATATTTGGAGTGCATATGATCAATCAAAAGCAAAGAATGGGCAAGGAATGCTTTTTGGGCTCCCACGGTGCCTGTTTGACAGACAATGGATAGTCGGATTGTGCTGTTCTTCTTGTTGAGGTCATATTGCCCCATGATTTGACACCTTTGTGCTGCTCAAGGGCCAAAAGCTCAATGGGCCACAGGCTCAATGGGCCAGGGCCCTTAATGGCCCTATATGCTCTTGAAATCTATAAGTTCCATATATTCACATATCTGACCTTCCCCACTAGTTTTTTCCTAGGTTAGCCGATTGGCCCGGAGTGATACTTTCAACTTGAAGGCCCATGGATCTATCCTTGGCATGTGTGTGATACCAAAATGCCAACACCACTCAACCATTCATAGTGTATTGATGACCGACCATCCATATTTCTAAATGCAAGCCACTCTATAGCTCTCATAGCCAGTGATATCGTACAGTATGGTAGAACTTCCTTGGCTGGTATTTGTTTTCATAGGGATCTTATTTTTCAGAGTCTCAAAAACCATTCTACTGATCCACTGATGGTTCAGTTGTTAGACATTTGCCACTGCATGAGATTTGAGAATGACAAGGGATCAATATCAGGACCTTTCTATTTGTTTTTATTTATTTTTGTTGTTATTTTTTTTAAGTTGCAAATGTGGATCTAGCCTGTTTGCCTTCATTGACCCAAATTTATTTTTGTTTTTGATAATTTGTGATTTTCTTTGTATATTGGACCACCTGATTTTTTAAGCCCACGAAATTCTGTAGGCGAAAGAGATACCATGCATGCTTTTACCATCTCCTTGCAAGTGAGAACAGCAGTCCTTCCCAAATAATTTACCAAGCCGAAGAAAACTTGGGGCTTTCAAGTTTCAATGATTTTCACCATTTATATTGACCGGATCCCCTTCAGTTTATGGTGGCCTTGTTCATGGTTCTCCCAATTTTGGACTTGAGCCGTGCCATGAAGGCACATTAGATGCTTTCTTTCTTCCAATTCTTGCTTGGGGGCATTTGGAAACTCTAAAAATAAACTTTTATTTTTTAGATTTAGAGCTCTTTTATGGAGGAGGACAATGCAAAATCTGTGAGTGTTTTGCATGAAAATAACCACATCTAATTTTCAGAATTACACAAATGATAGGTTCTACATTGTAATATTGAAAAGGTGGACCCCAATTACCAGGGCCGTTTGGTAAATATTTTACTTTTAAAATCAAGTGAAATGAAGTGAAGTAAAGCATCAAATCAAGAGGGAACAAAATATAAGTGAGTTATGATGATATTTTATTTTTAGTTGTTTGATATGGAAGCTTTTAGACTTCTTGTATAGAGAAGTAGAGTTTTTTTTTTTTTTTTTTTGGATAAAGGTGGTTGCATTTTTCCTTTTTTTTTTTTTTTTTGAAAAAGATGGAGGAAAATTTGAATTAAAGTGCTTTTGATGTGTCATCTTATCTTAAAAATGGAGGCTTTACTTGAATCTTACTATTCTAGTAAAGTGAAAAATGGGGGCCCGTTTGGTAATTTTACCATAAAATTAAGATGAAGTAAAGCATAGAATCAAGAGAGAATAAAGTATGAGTAGGTTATGATGGTATTTTGTTTTTAGTTGTTTGATATGAAATATTTTTTACTTATAGAAAAGTGGAGAAAGGAGGTTGCTTTTTACTTTCTTTTTAAAAAACGAGGAAATTTTGAAAAAAAATGTACTTTTGATGTGACCCCTTGCCTGAAAAATGGAGGCTTTACTTGACTTTTACTAAACTAGTAAAGTGTCATACGGGCCCAGTGTGACCTCAATTAGTAATGAAATGATAGTTTTTTTTTTCCAAAATTTTACCAGATAGACTTATTGTAAATTAGATTTTAAAAATTAAAGTTTTTATTTTGGTCTTTAATTTAATTAGTTCTTATTAATTAAATTAGAGTTTCCAAACGGACACTTATTAGATTTGAATAAGAGTTGCTGGTATATTCCAAATTGGTGCAACATCTGTTGCCAGTCTAGCATATTTGCTTGTAGATTGTCTTGGCATGTGCTCATATGCTTCTCTTAATATCATCTAATTGTCAATGAATTCCGATTATTATTTTAGTGAGTTGCTCAAGAAACATTACTGATAACTCCTCATTACAGGTGTTCATGAGCTGGGAAGGACTGGACGAAGCCTCCTCCAACCCATCCTATTTAGTAGTCACTTATCAGTTATCAAACCCAATGTTCAAGTTAGCATTCAACTATGGGCAAGATAGTCAGGCTTAGGCCCATTCCATTTGCAAAAGATATATTAATATAACCTTTTGTATCAAATATGTAGGGCCGGGTAGGTCCTGTAAGAATACATAGGCTAGGCCCACCAATGAGGCCTCAAAACCAGGCCCAGGTGCAGCCAAAGTGGGTAGAAACCACTTGGGCCTTTGTATCATGGTTCATAGATGGTCTAGTTGTGACTTTGATCCGCACCCGGGCTACTAATCCCTGACTTACATTGGACCCCACCGATGTGATAATTAAAACCTAATCATTGTCATTTTGTTTTCTCTTACAGAGTTTCCTTCTAAACAGTAGTCAACCCGCAGGTCCTGCAAGTCTTTGCACTGTTATATCAATAAGCAATAATTCAGATCTCTCTCCACAAAAGGGTTGAAAACACAGCAAACAGCAGCAAATTCTTGCCATCTTTGCCATCAGGCAAAGAGCAGCAAATTCTTGCCCATCTTTGCCATCTTCTGATTAGGTATGTGGTTGAATTAAGTTTTCATACACCAAATTTGTAAATATTCCTATTTCCTTGCACCACATGAGAATTCAATTTCCTTATCTCTTTATTTGTTCTAGTACTTATATCTCTTTATGTGTTTTGTATATGATGCAACATTAAAAGGCAAGGATTTGTTGAAACTGGAATGGGATATTCATGCAAGTAGAGAAATATAAATGAGTTTCTATGAAAATCTACCCTTTCGTTTTTTCATGTTTCTTTCTATTGCACACGCTTAGACAGCACCTTAGTCAGAACGGATGGAAGATGCACTATTGGGTTCACCTTATTTAAGGTTTTTTTAGGACAGTTAGAAAAAAATGATAGCTAAAACACAGAAAAAAAAAAAAAAAAAAGGATCAAAGGATCCTATATTCATGATGGGAATATAGGATTAAAAAAAGGGTATATAGGATCAAAAGATGGGGGCACACCCGCCGCGACTCTAATACCACATCTAGGATCTTACATCACATTTAGCTACTACTTATCCCAAAGCCAATTAGTGATGGAAAATAGTACAACAATGATTTTATGGTGAGGGCAAGGGCTCAACCACAATTATAACCACTCAGGAGCAAGAGTGGACGTTGACCTCAACATAATCCTAACCACTTGATCAACGGTCAACAAGTTTTCACTATCCAAAATGAGTGCATCGACTCTAACAATGCATCCAGTCCATTTGCATGGGCGCCGAGCCCCTGCATTGGTGACTATCAGGGGGTCTCTGGTTTATAGTCCACTTGGATGGACCAAAAGGGTGGCCACCAGGTGTTCCACATGTTGAGCTAATGAGTGCATGAGCTTAGGTGAAGATTTTATATACACACACACACACACGAGGTCAATCTAATGCTTTTAATTCGTTCATCCCTGGCCCACAAGTTCAACGACTTTGTATTAAATAAAAAATTTGGCCTCCAATCCAATGGTCAAATTCTTTCAAATCGATGAGAATTCTACGAATCCGATATAATTCGAAGGGGGTCTCGTGTGTGTGTACGACTTGGGTTGGCAATAGGTGGGCTCCTCATGCTACCTCTCACCGTAAGATGGAGAGAGGTGAATGCATATATATATATATATATATATATATATATATATATATATATATATATATAGGAATATTCATGTGCATCCATCCCTCACTATAGGGTGAGGAACACTTACATGACTTTCCTTCTTTGTACGTGAACATTCCTCTTCTGCAAATGACCATATATGACTTTTTCCCTTTTGCACACAATTATTCTCAATTATGTTAGTGTCCCTCACCCTATGGTGAGGTATGAATGCACATGAACATTTCTCATACGTGTCTCTCTCTATATATATAAAAATATAAAAGAGAGAGAGAAACTAGAAGATATAATTGCATTTTGAATTCCTAACCGTTCTTACCTTTTTGAAGGCCTTGATTGTCCAGCTCACATGGCAAGCCTCATCGCATGAGCCTGAGAGAAGGAACCCCACTCTCTCTCTCTCTCTCTCTCTCTCTATATATATATATATATATATATATATATAAGCAGGGCTCTCCTAAGCTGAAGCTTACCTTACCTTAAGCTGGAATGGTACTGGTCTCACAAATCAAAGTCGATTATATCTATTTTTTGTATGATGGAACTGGAAAATCCTGTTCTGATTGGATTTATCTTGATTTTGGAGATGATTATCATGCAAAAAACAATGATAATCAACTTTGATTTGTGGGACTAGCACTGTTTCAGCTTAGGATAAGGTAAACTTCAGCTTAGGAGAGCTGACTCATATATATATATATATATATATATATAATCATTAAGTTAAATACAGATAAGGAATTTAAAGTTTTAAAAATATCCTTTATTTTTTCTCTATTTCAACGTCCACACCCCTACTTTCTCACCTCTTATTTCTCTCCTCCCTATATTCTCTCATCTCTCTTTCACTTCTTTTCTTTATTATGCACATTCCATCGTATTATAATCAAAGTATAATAAAACAGAACAAATTTTTATATAGATGCCCATCAAAATCATTATCATCGTTTTAAAAACAATGAAAGGCAAGATTTGGAGATCACGAAGTAGGCTCATCATAGAAGGGTCCGACTGATACTAGCCGACGCTGCCTAATTGTAATCAAATAAATCACACTAAAAGTTTCATTTATTATAAATTTATCTATTTATGACTTTTTTCAAGATCTTTAAATTCAGCCTTTTATTTATTCATTTATTTAAGAATGATTACATGATGTTGCTGATAATGAGTATGATCTTGATGAGCATCGGAATGATTAAATATAAGGGAGGCCAAAGCGGAGAGAAAATAGGAATTGGACGCTTAAAGAGAGGAGAGAAATTAGGGGTGTGAGAGGATCTCCTAAAAATATGTGTATACAAAATAAGTTGATTAATGTGAGGTGGCATCATTAACACGCGTGAGGTGGCATCATTTAATTGGATGAGATGGGGAGTTTTTGAGAATTTTCATGTATATATATAATAGCTTTAGTGGAGTGAGAACTATCTGCATATAGATGAGTGTTGTGGTACGTCAACTCTATCATTGTGGTAGAGGATGAGATGGAAAGATATAAATGAGACGTATAGGTCTGCAAAATATCAACCCCATCATATCATCCTAATCCCTTGACCCCCTACCCTCAAAGTTTAATTATTTTAAAAGGTGTCATTTTTTAACATTCAATCCAATGGTTCTTAACAAGTTAATTAGTTTCAAATTTCGCTTGCGGCAATTCATGAGTGTGTTGTGCATGAAGGGGGTAAGTCGATCATAAGTGGGTCAAAGCTGCCTCAAAAATAAGGCAGACCGCACAGTTCTTATGTGCAAACGATTTCACCTGAATATTCTTGTGTGCATGTGGGTCGAAAGAGAAGTGAGGAACAAAAGTTGGCCCGACTGTCCCAATCCATTAACACTTGTTCAACCCTTTAGGCACAAATACTATATAAACTCTATTTTACTAATAGAGCCTTAAGCCTTGAATTAGTGTTTATAAACATATCAGATGCATTCAATGTGAATGAAAAATAATAAAAATTGTGAACGAAAGATACAAAATTTTATGCATGGATAGTATGATCAGAAAAATAATCTTTTTGGTCATCTTCCAAAATGTTCATCTTGCAAGAAATCTTTGTGTTTGTGTTTTCAATACCCTATGAGAAAAGGTCACCATACATAATCTATTCATTAAACACTTCTTTTGAAATCTTGCAGTGTAAAACATGAATTTGATCGGGCCGCTAGTTTCGCCAGTCGTGGAAATTATGAAATGCTCATGTGCTCCAATTTTTCGCCGGCTGGGTTATATCAAAGATCTGGAAAGGAATTTTGAAAGGCTCAGTGAGAAAGCAAGGGCTTTGTATGATAAGAAAGAAGATATACAGCATGAGATAAGAAGACATGGAAACGAAAAAACACCCACAAACCAATGTCAAAGTTGGATCAGTAAGGTGGATGAGATTCAAAATCAAGTAAATGCCATTGAAGAAGAATATTCTAAAGGAGACAAGAGATGTCTGAGGCGATGGTGTCTGGATATTCCATCAAGTTGGAAGCTTGGTCGACGCATTGTGGAGAAAACGAATTGCATCTTGAATCTTATTGAAGAGTCTAACTTTGAGGGAGGAGTGGTTGTTGATGCATTGCCACAAATTGTTGAAACAATGCCTGTTATAACTGCCGAAGATGGAACATCAACCGAGCGCACTCTACAAAAAATAGTAGAATGCCTGAGAAATGAGAGGATACAAAAGATTGGCATATGGGGAATGGGTGGTGTTGGGAAAACAACTGTGATGAAAATTTTGAACAATCTACCAGAAATTGCACGGATGTTTGAAATTGTTATTTGGGTTACTGTTGCAAAGGACTTTCGTATCAGACAGCTGCAAACTGAAATTGCACGTCGCCTACCATTGAGTTTATTGGATGATGAATCCGATGAGATAGCTGCAAGGAGAATATTCCAAAGCTTGAGAGGCATCAAATTCTTGCTTCTTATGGATGATGTGTGGGCCAAAGTAGATTTGGAAGATATTGGAATCCCTAATCCAACCCAAGGAAATGGGTGCAAGCTTGTGTTGACGACTAGATATCGTAACGTTTGTCACAAGATGGAAACTGATGAAGAAATTATGGTGGAGCTATTGTCAGTGGAGGAGGCTTGGAAATTATTTCGTGAAAAAGCAGGTGAAGTAGTTGATTCTCCTAATATTCAACCATTAGCGAGACGTGTAGTTGATGAATGTGATGGTTTACCGCTGGCCATTGTTGTAATAGGCGCATCCTTGAGAAAGGAGGACAACATTCTCATATGGGAGAATGCAGTGCAAGAGTTGAGTGCTCCGGCTACATCTGATATTTACGATATGGAAGAACAAGTGTTTAGACGCTTGAAATTCAGTTTTGACAGATTGGAGGATGATAATTTAAGGAACTGCTTTCTCTATGCAGCATTATTTCCAGAAGATCACAACATCAACAGTGATGAATTGATCAAGTATTGGATGGCTGAAGGCCTCATCAATACTGGTTTGAGTTTTGTAGTTGCCACAAAAAAAGGGTATGCTATCTTAAAGCATCTTATTGATGCATCTCTTCTTTTAGAAAGTTATGGGAGCATTGACTTTGTCAAGATGCATGACGTCATACGTGATTTAGCATTAAGAATCACATCTCCAAAAGGATCTGGTCATAGATTCTTGGTGAGAGCTAATAAAGATATAAAGGATCCTCCAGAGGCTGAAGAATGGAAAAATGTCGAAAGGATGTCATTGATGCAGAATAAAATAGGCAATCTACCAGAGAGTCCAAACTGTCCTACTCTCTTGACGTTGTTTCTTCAAGAAAATAAAAAATTGAGAATGATTCCAGCATCATTCTTCGAAAAGATGTGTGCTCTGAGAGTTTTGGATCTTTCTGACACTCGTATAAATTCATTACCGCATTCCATATGTAACTTGGTCAACCTTCGGATATTTTATCTAAGAAGTTGTTACAAGTTAGAAGCTATTCCACCCCAAATAGGAGCAATCACAGGACTTGAGGTGCTTGATGCCCGAGGCACTGGGATTACCAGTTTGCCTGTTGAAATCGGGCAATTAACTCATCTCAAACTCTTAAATGTAGCATTCTCAATGGGGAGAGATGAGACTGAAAGGATGTGGAGATCTCTGGTGGCATAATATCAAGGCTCTCTCAATTAGAGCAACTCAGCATAGATCTAAGATCGGCGGAGTCTCAGTTTGGGCATGAATGGAATAAATGGGCAGAGGCAATATTGAAGGACGTGAGTTACGTGAAAGGGTTGATGAGTCTTGAATTTTACTTTCCTCAGGTGGAATCTCTTGATTGCTTCCTTCAAATAATTCATCCATGGAAAGAGGGAAGATTCACGTCATTCAATTTCAATGTCAGAAGGTACCCTAATCAATCTGGTCCGAAAGCAAGGCATATATATATCCCTGGTGGAAAGGATAAGATCTTGACAATTTGTGGGTGTGATGTCATCTCCAGTGCTATTCTAGAGGTCCTCAGTCATGCAAGTCGTTTTACTGTACATGGTCATAGAAGCATTCACCGCCTATGTGAATTAGGGATGCAAAACATAAGACAACTAACAGGCTGCATTATTAGTGAATGTGATGCAATGGAGATTTTGATTGAAGGAGATCAGCTAATAGAGGCCGCATTGCCCAACTTAACATCGCTGAATATAATTGACATGTTGAACTTGAAAAGCATTTGGGAGGGATCTTTTCCACCTGGTAGCTTCAAATATTTGAGTCGTTTGCACTTGTCAAGGTGCAATAAGTTGAAGAATATTGTCCCCAGCAAAATCATTGTGCAACTCTCCAACTTACAATATCTGATGGTTGATTCTTGTTCTGCACTTGAAGAGGTAATTTATGAAGAGGCAATTGGTGTTAAATCAGATTGTGTCGTCCCTAAATTGAGGATTTTACTGCTGGAATCCCTACCTGCATTAGTTGGGATTTTGAAAGGTCATTTACTAAATTGCTCTTCCCTTGAGGAGATTTGGGCAGTTGAGTGTCCTAATCTAAAGAGACTCCCTATCAGCATCAGCAATGCACCAAAGCTAAAAGAGATCCACGGCAAAAGAGAGTGGTGGGATGAATTGGAGTGGGATGACAATGCCATCAAATTGCAACTTGAACCTCTTCTCATTTGAGGACGAACCAAGAGATGATATGGATTTTTGACGAGCAAACTAGGTGTACAAAAACCACGGAGTTCGAGCTCTTCGTGCAAATTCCAGCTACCTTGGTTCCAGTTGAATCTCTCTCGTCAACTGGTATAGGTAACTCTATTTATCTAATGGTTCATTTGTTTGGATAACCTGAATTACTAGTGAAAGTTGCTTTGTATTTTTACTGTAATTACAGTACATGCAAACCGAGATACATGTAATAAGTTCTACAGATATACTGTATGCAGGGCAACTGGAGTTTTGACGATCCAAACAAGGCCTTCGATCTCTTGTTTATCATGAAAGTTTGGTGACATTTGGTCATCTTCCAAAGGTATGTTATTATTTCTGATAAAGGATGGAACAATTGAGTGACTGATGTTGTCTCTCTTTTGATAATGTTGTAATTTCTGAATAACGGATACTATTTTCTTTCTTTCATAAACCCTGATAATTGTAACAAAATCTAATGGGAGGAATGTTCATGGGCCTGGCCCACCAGGCTATGATGTCTGTGTATGGGTTTGACTGTGCATGCCCAAGCTGGGTATCATATATTAACACTGAGTATTTTGAACTATATAGTTATCATAGGGATAGGTTGTGCTAAATATAGTAGACACCCTGTATTCCTCACTCTTAAAATAGGTATATTAATGGTACTACATATAAGGGAGATGCTCTTAAATGCGAGGCCCCCCACCCTTATTCTGATAGACGCATTTTCACACACAACTTGAAGTATGTTTATTTGCTGTTTAATACATACGCGCTACTCATCAGTGCCGTTGATCACATAGGACCGGATGAAATTTAATGGGTCCTGCCTTTGTGACTATCCCTATGCGCACCCCCACATAGGCGTGTCCGCAGAAGACAATTTAAATTTTGGGTCACCATCAAATCGAGGGAATAAAACCGCTCTCAATACAATGCTGTATCTCTCTCATGATCCTGATAAATCTAGAGATCAACTTGATTTTTGGTTATTGAGTGGTTTAGTAAATAATCGCCAAGAAGACTAGGGTGTGTATGAAGTTTCCACTTTGATTTGGGTGAGATTTTTTAAGAAAGATGAAGGTTGATGGACTTGGACCACGGCTGATTTCTCTGAGATGAAAATCAGAGAAGGGCTCATATATGGATAGAGTTGAGGAATCAGTCTGATTAAGGACTGAAATAATGGAGGTTGGTTAAGAGCATAGTATCTAATCGGCAAGTAAGGCCATTTAACTACAAACTGTTCATATCGGATAATTCACTGAGCTAAGTTCTACGAATCCATTAATTATGAGACCCACCTAAGGGCCAAATGGCCTATTTGGATAGGCAAAAAATAGAGTAGAGTGAAGTTTAAATGGACCCTAACAGTCTAAAATTTCAACTCTACCCCGTATGGATGAGTCTGGCCCGATAGATAAAGTAATGTTGTGAGCCACATGTACTCCATTTCACTTCAACTCTAAATGCTTCCACTCCACTCCATATGTGAAATCCACTTCATTTTACGCCACTCCTCATTTGTCCATTTGGCCTATCTCTGACTTTAGTTTGGTTTTTAGCTTAATCATTATATGTTTTACAGCATATTGAATTTGTCCGTGGGCCTAACTTGGCATGGAGTTAATTTGACACAAAGTGAGTGGGCAAGGGCAGTCATTTTCTAGGGTCTGAATTTAAGACCCAATCAATTTTTAAATTGAAGTAAAGTTTAACATCCGTAAACCCGCAAATAAGGTAATCATGGTCTGGTTAGCTAAGGACAACAGAATGGTATAGAGATTCATCATTTAAGATAAGTGAAGGTGGGCCCCTTGGGATAACCGAGGTCCCAAAGAACCCAAAAACTTAAGCTATATGAAGTCGTTTCCAACTTAAGATTTAGGCGACGTGGGATGTGAAACTTCCCAAGATGTGGGATGTGGAACTTCCCAACACCCTAGTTGAATAGTTGGAGAGTGTTGGAAGATAATATATATATATACACACACACACACATCATCATCATCATCATCTATGCTTGGACTTAATACAATCAAGCGTGATCATAATCAAGTGGGACTAAATCAATTTAGCCACCGGACCCATCTCCAAGCTAATGACTGGCGATCACTACATGA
This sequence comes from Umbellularia californica, assembly GCA_028538565.1. Classification (NCBI taxonomy): domain Eukaryota; kingdom Viridiplantae; phylum Streptophyta; class Magnoliopsida; order Laurales; family Lauraceae; genus Umbellularia; species Umbellularia californica. The sequence goes on along the minus strand of JAPQWN010000004.1, from coordinate 12,843,500 downwards.
CATGTAGTTGTACCCTGATGAATTTGGCGGGTCCCATCAACATCCCTTGAATTTACAAGGGAGATTAACATGATTACTATAGGTTCAAGCCAATTTGTATAGCCATATCATGTCAGGTCCAATGAAGCCAATCCAAATTTTCGAGCCTAAGCCGCATGATCAATTTTGGTTGATTCAGGCACAAAGTCAATTTCTAATCCAGGCCATATAACCAATCTTGATTGATTCAAATCGAAACCAATTTTTGGGCCTAAACCACATGACCAATTTTGGTTGAGTCAGGCTCAAGTGAATTTCTAACCCAGGCCATGTGATCAATCTTTGTTGATGATGGTCCCGGCCAATTTTTGGCCTGAGCCATATGAATTAATCCATGCCAATTTGTCGCCTAAACTATACGGCCGATTTTGATTGAGTAGAGGAGGGTCACTACATTAATGTCCAAGCTAATTTATGGCCTAAGTATGTGACCAATCTTGGTCTAAGCCAAAGCTAATTTCTGGCCTAGGCTTGATCCAGGCTAAAAATGACAATATATGGGACGTAAGACCCATTGTTGCGAGACCTGTTTAGATGGGCCTAAACCCAGCTATGCATTGGGCTCACTTATGTGTTGACATGCTTAAATCCATTTAGCCATTGGGCTCACTCTCAAGTTAATAGTTAGTCACCTATTTATGTGAGTCACACCCCATGCTATACCCTATGACTGGTAATGGATCTTTATCCAATTAATTTTCCATGACCGATCAAACTCTCCCACATTTATGTGGTAGTCTGCTGGGACCAATTGACATAGGACCAAGCTGATTTATGTTTTGTGACCATGTTATGCTGGGTCTGATGCAGATATGCAGGTCGAATCCAATTTTTGGTGATCTCATGTCATCCAATTCGTATGACCAAATTTGATAGATTATGGGCAGGCTATTATTTGTGAGCTTGGTATTCAGGCACGTTAAAAAAATTGTATAACCCAGCAAGGTACCAGCAAAACCCATGCTTATATATTGGGTAGATTTGTAACCCTTATGATAGGATGTTTATGTGAGAATGCTCAATTTGGCTTGAAATATTGCAAAACTAGGCCTAGCACTTGAATTCGGGCATGTACTTCAGGCCTTTGGAGTTAATATGGCACCTGAATATTAGGACTAATTATAACAAACCTACTCATATCCTGCATGTTTTCTTGTAGCAAAAGGCACTTTTACAAGTAAAAACACCTATTAAGGAAGGGACATTACAGGCTTTGCTAGTTGAATTCTTGAATGGCCTGTTTACCATGTAGAGCTGAAATTCAGACTCAGGGTGACAAAGCCTGGTTAACTAAGCCTAAACTCAGTCGAAGCCCAACTTGTGAAAGAAAAGCTCGAAAAATAAGTGTTCATGCTCAAACCAAGCCACTCACCTTGAGCCCTAGTAGAGACAGTTGTGCCATGACCTATATACTCTTTAGGCCCAAACCCAACCAATTTTAACTACTCATTCACTGTTCATTCTTGTAAAGGGGCCAAATCGACATGGGTCATGAGGATTAATACTTAGAAGTCATACCCATTAAAAGCATCCAAATTCTGGCGTATAAAACCCATCTCCCTTGCACTATCAAATTGAAGTTTTTGACAAATTTATCACCCTTCATTTTGAAGACTTAATATCTACTATCTAGTCTCTAGACATATTGAACTTCGATCAACTGAAATTTGGTCCACCCCTTGTCTGGCCATCATTATCATCTTTATCAATAGAGCTTCACCCATTAAGAAGAAAAAAGACGTCTCCATTGACAAAAAATGTCAAAGCCTAGGCCCGGCCCCAGTCTGAGTCTGCACGGGATGGGATTTGACAAAGGCCCGCTCAATTTAGGACCAGGGTTGGATAATCCCCGACAGGCCCGTCCAATATTCGGGACATGATTGGACAACCCATGCACAGGCCCGGCCCGTCCCATTGACAGGCCTATCCTCCACTCCGTGCATTCCACTCCATACATTTACTCATTAGAAGAAATATGCCCTTAACTCATGTTTTCAAGACATAGGAAGATCATATTTTATGTTGTTTTATGTGGTACAATGTTTTGTTCTTTTGTGTTTTTGATGTATGATAATCTTAAAATCTTTTAAGAAGAAGTAGATCTCCCCAAATAACAACACAAAAAAGAAAAGAAGAAGAAGAAGAATAACTAGATCCTCATACCATGTGAAATCTTATATGGAACCTTTTTTTATCTCCCTCTTCTTATTTATGAAATGTTACAATGCTAATAATGTAATTTCTTTTTATAGGTATTAATATCAGCGCATCTTATTTTGCATGAATTTCACAACACAAAAATCGAAGGTAAGAATTCCATAGGAAGAAAGAAGAAAAGCTTGCAGTAATTTTTTTCTTTCAACCATTAAAAGTTAATATACCATTAAAAAAGATCTTGCAAGAACTAGGGCATTTTTGGGGTTTTAAGAATAGTATTTCTTGCAATATCCAAAATATGTACGAAATCAAACAAAATGAAAAACTTTCAACCATACCCTCCTTTATGAAATGCTATGCAATAATTCTTTAAAAGCCAACGATTGACCTGTCAAGTCTTAGGACACATATACAGGCAAAGGGGCAGTCTTTTTGTCATCATTTATATATTTAAATGATCCACATGCGGAAGGATTATGTATTATCACGTTTGTTTCCCCTCATTTATGCATAAGATATATAAATGAGATGAAAAAAAGATATGCAAATAAGGTCATTTTCAAATTTGAATAGGTGTGAAACAATTTTACATCTCTCACTTGCAAAAAGAACCACATGCTTCATACAACAAGTGTTTTTAGATCTATATGAATCCGATATGGGTATAACATGTGTTGGTAAAGAACTGACTAATTGGAACTCCAAAAGTGGGAAGTCTGAAAAAAAAAAAGAATTGATCAAAAAATCTGTGCAAATAATTTATAGTTTGGGCACAATGGATGACCTCTATAAATATTGAAAAATTGATAATAAATTTCTTTGGCTCGAGGCACCCAAAACTAAAATAACACACTTTAAAATCTCGTCGAAATGAGTGAGTTATTGCCCTGACAAACCTAAGCGTCAAAAAAGTCCAAATCTTTTTTCTTTTTTTTTTTTTATAATGCAAGGTGTCCCAACCCTTTAGGCCAGAATCATTCCTATGGGCCTAGGAGAGAAAGTCAGGTAAAATTCTCCCTATGGGCTCAGTGTGGTAGTGCTGTTTCGAATCCACAACCTTCGGGTGCAAACCGTAGTCCTAAGCCAAAACAGTCCAATACTGAAAGTGTTTTTTCTAAAGATTAGACCACTGGACCAAATGTGATGCCCTGGAGTCTCACATCGACTATAGAGAGGAAAGTGAATGGGGTTATATGTAGAGCTTACACCCTTACCTTGCATGAGACCTTTTCATGGGTTGAGGCCCATCAGAAGCAAAACCGTGAGGCCCATGGGCAAGAGCGGACAATATCATGCATGGGTATAGGGGGGGGTGTTACAAATGGTATCAGAGCCGACTTTCGACTAGTTCGAGTGTAGGTCCCCTGCCGTGGTCTGGTGCAAGTGGGCGGGTCTCCATGTGGGCGGGCCAAGAGAGCTGGCAGGCTACAGGGGCTGGCAGGCTACTACACAGGGATGTACCACCTTAAGGGTGGTGGAATATGACGCCCCGGAGTACCACATCGACTACAGAGAGGAAAGTGAATGGGGTTATATGTAGAGCTTACACCCTTACCTTGCATGAGGCCTTTTGATAGGTTGAGGCCCATCAGAAGCAAAACCGTAAAGCGGACAATATCATGCATGGGTATGGGGTGCGGCGTTACACCAAATCCATAAGGATTCCACTAGTTAGCCTAAAAAACGTTGTATCCCTCTAAGTTATCTTTCTAGAACATTCAAGATCAATTGATTCTAATTATTTTTATAATTTATGGTAATTTTTCTACTAAAATGATGTTCTGGTGGAATATGACGCCCCGGAGTACCACATCGACTATAGAGAGGAAAGTGAATGGGGTTATATGTAGAGCTTACACCCTTACCATGCATGAGGCCTTTTGATAGGTTGAGGCCCATAAAAAACAAAACCGTAAGGCCCGTGGGCCAAAGCGTACAATATTATGCATGGGTATGGGGTGCGGCATTACACCAAATCCATAAGGATTCCATTAGTTAGCCTAAAAAACGTTGTATCCCTCTAAGTTATCTTTCTAGAACATCCAAGATCAATTGATTCTAATTATTTTTATAATTTATGGTAATTTTTCTACTAAAATGATGCACTGTAACATTCTGCATTAAAATGAGAATTTATCCCTCAGATTCCAATTTATATAAAAATTGTGCATAAACTCACCGATGGAATTAGGATTTCATCTTTTGAAGTAGATTTCACCAATCAACATAGTTTCAAGAAAAATATTTTGAGAACCTCAGTTTTTTTAGATTTTGAAATGAAAAATAAATTGTTGTTGTTTCTTGCAACTGACCGTTGCGTGCAGACTTTTTCCAACACGAGAAACTTAACTCAGACTTCTAATAATGATTTCTAATGATTTAATTTGATTATGATGATGGTTAGGGACCAGATCCCACATATCTAAACACATTTTGATTGATTAGTATTGGCTCATGTGTCTCATTGTTATAAGCATACAATTTAATTAAAAATGATGAATACTAATCGTTCAAAAATATGAATACTAATCGTTCTCTTTGAATGGATTCAATACAAGTAATGTATTTTTGAAAAATCCTAGGTATATAATTATAATCCGTACGTGTGCATCATGCCTAGTAGGGGTGCACAAAAAATCCGTTCATCCGTAAAATTGATCCAATCCGATCCGATCCGCGGATTTTTAACCAATTTAAAGGTAAATGGATTGGTGATGGATTAAAAATCTTGTAATCCGTTAGCAACGGATCGGTGACGGATTTCACCCTCAATCCACCGATTCGATCCATTGACATTAAATATAAATTAAAAAAACTTAAGGGGTCTAGATATAAGTTTAGATGTCTAAATATAAAATAAAATAAAAAATTTAAGGGGTCAAATATGAAATTTTTTACAACATACTTGATATTTCTCTTTTAATATTAGATTGAACGGATTGAACAGATTAATCCGATCCGATCTAGTCCTCCATGGATCGGATTAGATCGGTTTTTAACAGCCACGGATTAGTGACGGATTCCAAATTCATCAATCTGTAGGTAACGAATTTGGCCCAGTCCGCACCAATCCAATCCTTATACACCCATTGCCTAGATATATTTTACTCATTTGGTTATTTTCAACGACCTCCTCTTCTAGAAGTTTGAAAGAATATTCCCATGCTATCCCTTCTGGAAGAATCACTTACATAGCGATGTGCGGCTCCCTATTAATCCACGCACGTTCTCTAGATGTTGGGCCTAGATGTTGGACCTAGATGTTGGGCCTCCTATTAGCCAAAATGCCAAATAGGGAAAAATCTCAATTATCCCTTGATTATGCAATAAATGGTCTGATGACGGGACCCTGCCCTCACTTAGCATCATCCTCAAAGCCTTATGAGTTATGCTTCATATGCTCTAACAACTTTGGGCCCATCCTACGTCATAAGAGTGGTTCAATTGGTCTGAAACTCTTCTGCTCACACAACTGCCCAGCGTTTGATCATTCAATTCCTAGGTAGTTCTCCTTCTCTATGTGTAGGTTTCTTCCTACATGAGCAAGCTTTTCTCCGAACATGCACAAGCTTCTGTTATCATGATTGGAGTTTCTAATGGAGTCATGGTATACCAACTCCTTTGGCGCGCTAGTTAAAAAAACAAAAAAAAAAAAAAAAAAAAAAAAAAAAAACTAACGTTCTAAAATTTGCCGAAACTGGCCCAAATCCCGGCGCATTACCACCCTATCCAAATCTGCCTTTTCTGAGTAATATAATTCCAAAAAAAACCAACAACAACATGAAAATCGAGAACTACAGTGCTTGAAAAACTTGAGACACCCCAGATAGCATGAGTGTCTCATCTCATGTAGCCACCAAGAGATCAACCTTTTGGTAGATAGGTTGTTTCACAAGTTATACCACTCACCCATCTCAAATTTAGATACGCAAACAAGTAATAATTTAAGTTAATTTCACTATAAGCCAGTTTTTCCTTACCATATAAAACCATAGGGGAGAATGATAGAGTAAGGTCAAAACAAAAGCAACTATTTTACTACTCTCTCCCACTCTGCTCCACTACATATGCTTTATCTCATATTTACCTCATTTTTACTACCTTTTGTCATAATGTGATATCTACCTTTATTTTACTTTACCACACATGTAAACAAAAATGCCTTGACTCAGATCTGATATATTTCCCCTCTTTCCTGTTTAGATGAAAAGGTACTCTATAAGATATACACTAACAGTCACCTTTTTACCACAAATTTCTCCATAAGCCAGTTCTTCCTTACCATATAAAACCATGGTAGAGTGTGATAGAGTAAAGTCAAAACAAAAGCAACTACATTACTACTCTCTCCCACTCTGCTTCACTACATATGCTTTATCGATCTCATATTTACCTCATTTTTACAATGATGTGACATCTATTTTTACTTGACTTTACCACATATGTGAACAAATGCATCTGGGATATCTGGTGAAGTACACTACAAGAAAAAAGGGTTTTTCCGGCGATTTAATAAGCGCGGGAAAAGAAATCGCTGTTAAAGGTATTTTTTTGCGGCGAAATATATATCGTCGCAAAGTTATGAGATTTATGTGACCATCCCATTTTTTACGGCGATTTTAATTACTATTGCGGCGATATAATTAGACGCAAAATCGATTTACCGTTTCCAGCGCTGTGTTTCGCCGCGATAGCCAAATGCCATCAAACTGCAGCATACGAGACGTCTCCCTCAATATATTTTCTCCTCTCCCGCCTCCAAAAATCACTGTTCTCCCAATCCCGCGTTTTCTCTCGGGCACAGTTCTCCCTTTCCCTCCAAAAGCCCTATTTTCCCCTCACTGTTCCCACCTTCCCTCACTGTTCCCACGTTCTTCATCGCTCCCACCTCTCCAAACGCCATTTCTCTCCCTCCCTTTCCAGAACCCATCTCGATCGCCCCCACCTTTCCATCGTCCTCCGCTCATCGCTTTCTATAACTACAGACCTCTCCCAGGCCGACGACCCACTTCAGCAGCACTGCCAAGCGCGCGCAGCAGCCCCCGGACGCCGGCAGAGCCTTCATCTTCCTCCTCACGCCGCCTGACGCCTCCCTGCACCAGGTACACCTCTCCCTCTTCCTGCACTCCGCACACACCGCGCACCTCTCCTCTCTTTCTTCTCTGTTCTCTATCTCCTTCGTTCCCCATGTTTCTGTTCTCTCTCTATCTTCTCTCCTCCCTCCCTTCCTCTCTTCTTCTTCCTCCCCCGTCTCCCCTAGCCTGCGCTTGTTGCAGCGCCCACTTGCACACGTACCACTCTCTATCCCTTGGCTCTCTCTCTCTCTCTCTCCCCCTCTCTCCCTCTCTTCTCTTCTTCCTCCCCTGTTCCTCTCCCTCTCCCCTGCTTCCTCCTCTGTTCCGCCCTGTGCCCACCTGCACACCACTCCCTCTCTCCCTCGGTTCTCTCTCTCTCTTCCTCTCTTCTCTTCTTCCTCCCCTGTTCCTCTCCTCTCCTCTGCCCTGCGTAGCTGCCTTTTCCTCCTCTTCTTCTTTCTTCCCTATCCTTCTCCCTTATATCCCGTTCCCCTTTCTCATTCCACGCTCTCAGCAGCCCCCTCTCTCATTTCCCTCTCCCTTCTCCACTCATTCATCTCATCTCCCATCTGATTTTCTATTCTCTCTTTCTTTATTTCCTCCTCATTCACTCTTCCTAGCTTCCCACCCATTTCACTCTCTCTCTGTTTCTTTCTCTCATTCTTTCTGATTTCTTTCCTCCCCCTATTTGCCCAGTGGATCACCAAACAACATCACCACAGGCACCATCACCCCCTATGTATGTGATTCTTGTGTAATGTGAGTATTTAAATCTGCCTGTTGATCTTTTTGATTGGATTGGATTGTAGGGATGTGATGCATCGATCTTACTGTCGTTGAAACCTGGAAGTGGTGGTCTTGCGGAGGAGGACAAGAAGGATAACAAGAACCTGGCAGTGGAAGCATTCGATAGCATAAAGAAGGCGCTGGTGGAAAGCAAGTGTCCGGGAGTAGTTTTGCCTGCAGACATTCTCGCCATTGCTGTGAGAGACTTTGTCCACTTGGTAAGCAATATTAATATTGCTTAATATTTGTCTTCTTGCATTGTCTTGTTCTAAGATTTCAGTCCACTGTGATAAAAGGAACATGAATTGCGGGGTTACTTCCATTTTATTCACTGTACCACTGTCTTTTTTCATTAATGGCCGTTATTTCATCGACCACCTCTTCAGGTGTTCAAGTCATTGACTAACAATGCATTTGAACCTTATTTACACCTAATTTAGATATCACAGTGAAAATGAGTGTAGACAAACATGACCGATACATAACAATTTCACATGTTCATCGATTACTTACATACATGGATGGAAAAAGAAAAAAATACCCCTTATCAAATGGCCAATTTTTTGGGATGAGATTAAATTCCAAAGAACTCATGGTGAATACGTTCCAACACCGTGTTATTGAACATGTGAAGGTTGGAGAATGTAAGATAGAGACGTAGATGATGCCTAACTTTCTTTAGCTTTGATTTAGCATGAGACGGAGTGGAGAAGCAGGAAGAATAGTGAGTTGCAGAGAGAGAGAGAGAGAGAGAGAGAGAGAGAGAGAGATATTATGAAAAGAAAGAGATAATGGAACCGGTATAGAAATGGAAATAGGGGGAGAAAAGATGGCATGAGAATCTAAATGGCATTACTTCCTTGCAATTAGATATCTTTGGAGGGAAATAAAAAAAAATATTTACCACACCATCATGAGACAAGGTGTATGTATGTATTTTTTTTAGTCACTGCTTAATTCCTTTTCTACAAAGTGGAGATTATTTGATAGACATTTATGAATTTCACATTTATTTTTTCAATTTTTGCCACTTTTAGAAATACATTTCTTAAGAGTTCCTAGGAATTCAATTCATGAACAAAGTGGCCCTTTGGGCCTGTTTCTACACAACAATTTAGAGAGTTCCTGTCTGAAGGATTTTTGAATTCAGATACGTGTGAAATTCTTGAATCATCCTATTTATTTAAGCATCCGGAAATTCCACCAAAAAGCAAATGAATTAGAATTCTATGAATTTCAAAAGTTATTTAAGAAATTTTAGGTAGCTAGAATTGGGAATTCTAGTGAAGAAACATGGCATTTGCAACAGCAGACCAACTATCATATTATGTCCAAAAAACCCCAACACACGAGATTCTTTTCATGAATTCCACTAAAATAATTGACCCTTAGGACCTGTTTTTTTGCTAGAATTCATGGAATTCCTGTCTTGAGAGTTTTGAAATTCTCAAACATGGTGGAATTCATAAATGCTCCCTTGTACTTGCATAAAAAAATTCCATTAAAAAGGAAAAAAACAAAGAGATGGAATTTCCATAATCCCCAAGGTCATTTGAGACCTTTTAAATGGCAGAAACGTTTAAATGCGTTTGTAAATGTTAGGGACGAGATGCCACATCATGTCAAAAAAACTAAGCCTGTAAATTCTTGTAAAGAAACAAGCCGTTAGAACAAGTTTCTTTGAGAGAATTTCTAACTTGAATTTGTGACATAGGGAATCTAGAGAAATTATCTGGTAGTTGTCCCGTTGGGATTTGAAAATGCCGAGTTTCTTTACAAACATGTCAAATTCCTGCAATTTAAAAGAGCCTCTTTCAACCTTTAAAACTCTCAGGAATCTAACCTCCTTGACATTTCCAAGTCCTCCACCTAATAGGACGATTTAGGAATTCTAATTAGGGGACAACTTTTGGGGAATTTACTAATTCCCCATCCATGACTTCGTTTAAAGAAATATTAAATTAAACTAAAAGTTAAAACTGAGAAAAAAGATTCACCATTGTTATTTTTAAGAATTTTTAGAAGAAGATAAGATGAAAATAGAGGTTAAGCTTTTATGGCAAAAAGAAAGACATTCTCTTGAAAAATAATAATTAATGAGCAATGTTGCTATTAATAAGAAATTAAGATGAAGAATAGTAATTAAGAAGAGTCGCTCTCTCTTAAAAAAAAAAAAAAAAAAAAACCTAGAGCAAAAGGCACAAAGTTGCTCATTAGCTGATTGATATGGGTGGTCAAGATCAATTAGCTGATTTCAATTGGGAAATCAACAAGCAAGCTTAATAATGGTTGCTCTTTAAGGTATTAAATACATGGTTATGATGATCCTTTGAGAAGATGGGGGTTGGGGTTTATAAGAAAACTGATATAGAGGGAAATGAACATGTTTTGGCAACGATTTCAAAGAGTCAAAATTGATGTGAATGGTTGAAATCAATTGACTGATTTCTTTCATATATTATATAATAGTTTTGATGTTTTTGAGTTCTTTAAGAGTTTATAATTTATAATTTTTGTTTTTGGAAACTTTAATCAAAGGGGGCGTATGTTAACTAGGATTAATTCTATCCAATTGTATGTCATGCTGACAGTGAATGTCTTTAAAACCCCCCCCCCCCCCCCCCCCCCCCAAGCATATGTTAGCTAGGGGTTAATTTTATCCAACTGTATGTCACCCGAGCATATGTTAGCTAGGGTTAATTTTATCCAACTGTATGTCATGCTGTCCCGAAAAAAAATGACGGTGAATGTCTTTAACACCCACCCCCCACTTTAATCAAAGGGGGCATATGTTAGCTAGGGTTAATTTTATCCAACTATATGTCATGCTGTCTAAAAAAAAATGACGGTGAATGCCTTTAAACCCACCCCAAAAAAAAAAAAAAGAAAAAAAAAAAAAAGATCTATCCTATCATGGTTCCTCCTCCCAACGGTAGAGGTCTTGGTATTAATCCCTAGTCGCCCCTTCTTTAGGAATTGAATGTTAAGTTCACTAGTGCTATCACCTTGACGTGAGGGGGTGTTTACCTGGCTTCCCTATTGACCCGGAGGGATTAGTCCAGCTCAAAAGGTCAGAAACCTCATAGAAAAAAAAAAAAAAAAACACACACATTGATCTCTACATCGTTGATATTGATAACATCACAGTCTGCTTCTTTTCTTTCAGCCAACTTTAATCACTGCACTTGATTGACAGATTGAGGTCTAGATAGCCCAATATTGAAATTTCAGGGCCTTTTTTTATCTTTACTATGTCCTAGGGGATTTTTTTATATTAAAATCTTCAAAGTAATTTGAAGAAAAGTGGGGATTCATAGCTTTCCCTTCACATAAAACTAAAAGAAACATTAATAAAGGCACCAACATGAGCTTTTCACTCTCTTCATTCAATGGTCAACCACAAACGTAATATATATGGTGCGAAAGCATAGAAAGCTTGTGACATGAACCCGACAATATAATGAAGATATAGGCGTCCCCTAAATATATTATTAGGGAATACACACCCCTTTCAACAGAAAGTGCAGTTTCTATATCAAAAGAAAAGGCCTTTAAATCAGCACATGGTTCAAGTGATAAACCTCAAAGTGCAGTCCCAATCTCTTGTTCCCAAGAAACATTTCTTTAATAAATTTCTTGCTCTAAATTATGATGATTCAAACCTATAAATCAGGACCAAAAGTTAAAATAATTGTCTTCGTATCAAGTAAGTGGGCCAGAAGCACTTGTACTTCTGTTGGACTATAAAGGGGATAAGAAAGTTTAAGTCCAAGAGAAAGCTAAGTGCAACTCATGGCAGGTATATATTATATGCTAAAGGTGGGGGAGCTATAATGAGTGTTTTCTAAGTAGCTCAAGCTATCAGAAATCCCATTTCTTGCTCTAAAGTATGATGATTAAAACCTATAAATCAGGACCAAAAGTTAAAATAATTGTCTTTGTAGCAAGTAAGTGGGCCAGAAGCAGTTGTACTTCTGTTGGACTATAAAGGGGATAAGAAAGTTTAAGTCCAAGAGAAAGCTAAGTGCAACTCATGGCAGATATATATTATATGCTAAAGGTGGGGAAGCTATAATGAGTGTGTTTTCTAAGTAGCTCAAGCTATCAGAAATCCCATTTGATAAATATGTCACTATACTGGTTGCATGATATGAATTCTTTATTATGGAAATAACTAATAAGATAAACATGAACCCTCACACGTACAAGCTACATTGGGCATGTAAACCTCATTTTTTCTTTATCCATGTCATTCACATCACCTGCCCTCAATGAATAATTAGTGGTCCTTAGTCCACTTTATATGAATAGTTGCATGGCATGTGATTGATCGATGTGCTAAAAGATTATATTTAAGTTAAATTTATCTTTTTATATTTTATTATGTCTGGCTATGGGTATGGGGGTGATATTTTCAATTGAAAATCCAGAGATCAACCCCTAGGCATGTGTGTGAGACTAAGATGCCAACACCACTTACCCGGAGTGTGTTGCTAATATTTGATTTCAAATTTTAATTAGTTCATTAATGAATGTATCATTACATTACTCCAACTTAAATAAAATCGAGTAATCTACCTAGTCTCAAGGAGGGGCAGGATGAGAAAAGCTTCATTCAGTCGAAAGTAGACCTATGTAATTCACACGTAAGTTACTCTCATGAAGTTTTCGGTGCGAATGTTAGCATTTGAACAATTCTCCAAGATAAACTCTCCAAGATAAATTTGAAAAAACAAAAGGTGAGCAGAACTTTTTCAAATACGAACATATTTCTTCTATCCCAAAGTGCCCAAGTACTAGCAAGAAACAAAATATGCACGAGGTCAACTCTTTGGAGACCTCACGTGATTTCCATTCCCACACTTACTTTATAGCAACAAATGACATCCCAAAGACCATTCATTTAATCACATGCAACAAAATATATCCGACATTCATTTTCATTAAATGTGACTCCTTCAATGTGTCAAAAATTGCCGCATAACTCTCGTTATCTAATAAGTTTTCCCAATCATGTCTTTTTTCTAGATGGATAAAAGTTGGATGAACGAGCCCGACAGACTTTTATCACCTGCATACGCTGAAGGGGTTAACAATTTTCTCACACAAGCACGGAACCATGCTTGTGGAAGGGATCGTATCCGATGTCCATGTCGTACATGCCTTAACAATCGGTGGTTGCCTATATTTGAGGTGGAAACTCATTTGTATATGAAGGGGATCAATCCAAATTACACCCAGTGGTTATTTCATGGAGAGGAGGAGACATTTAATGTCAGTGATGACGATATTCAGGATGAGGTTATACCAGAAGATGATTACATTGATGACATGCAACAGATGTTGGATGACATTCGGGCAGGCACCTTTGTTGATGTGCCCCAAGACAACACTACTTCGCCAAATAGGCCACCAATACCTGAAGCCACACCAGCGTCATCTTTTGACCAGCTATTAGAAGATGCTCGACGTCCTCTTGTCGATGGGTGTACAGAATTTTCAAAACTGTCATTCATTGTCAAGTTGTTACACATAAAATCAATCGGTGGATGGTCAATTAAGTCATTTGACATGCTCCTTAACCTGTTGAGGTCTGCCTTCCCAGATGCTCTCTTGCCACAATCATATCAAGAGTCAAGGTCCTTGGAGCGCGATTTGGGTTTCAAGTACGACAAAATACATGCATGCGTCAACGACTGCATCTTATTTTGGAAAGAAAATGCCGCTCTTAATGAATGCCCTGTATGTAAGGCTTCGAGGTGGATGCCAAATACACACGGGTCACGAGTGATGCCTCAAAAAGTGTTGCGACATTTTCCTTTGAAACCGAGATTGCAACGTCTCTTTATGTCTGCAAAGATAGCAGGTGATATGAGATGGCATAAAGAGCAACGGGTGATAGAAGATACCATTATGAGACATCCGGCCGACTCTGAGTCCTGGAAGAAATTTGATGAACAACATAGTTGGTTCGCTGCTGATCCTCGCAATGTTAGGCTCGGTCTGTCAAGTGATGGCTTCACTCCCTTCAACAATTTGGCTAAACCTCATAGCATTTGGCCAGTTATCCTTGTTCCGTATAATTTGCCACCGTGGTCATGCATGAAAGACCAGTTCTTCATGACATCTCTGATTATTCCTGGCCCGACGTCACCAGGGAATGACATTGATGTTTACTTGCAGCCGTTGCTTGATGAACTGCTTGAATTTTGGGAACATGGGGTACCTACATACGATGCCTCGACTAGGGAAACATTTATGTTGCATGCTGCCTTATTGTGGACAATTAGTGACTTTCCTGCCTATGGGAATCTCTCTGGCTGGTCAACAAAGGGAAAATTGGCGTGTCCAGATTGCAATGCCGACACAGACTCCAATTGGTTGAAATATGGCAGAAAACATTGTTATATGGGACACCGACGTTTCTTACCGACAGATCACATATGGAGAACGAAAAAAAGGGTTATTCAACGGTAAAGAAGATCGTCGCATGCCACCGAGGGATCTAGGAGGAGACGATATTCAAACTCAATTGCATATGATTGGGGATGTTCAATTTGGTAAATCTCTTAGGAAGAGAAAACGCACTGCTGAAGAGCTAAATTGGACAAAGTGTAGCATATTCTTCAAGCTACCTTATTGGTCAACACTTAGACTTCGGCATAATTTAGATGTTATGCATATTGAGAAGAATATTGCCGATAACATTTTATTCACTTTAATGAACATTCCAGGAAAAACTAAGGATAATATCAATTCACGGCGTGACTTGGAGATTTTGGGTTACAAAAAAGAATTACATTTGAGGCGTGAAGGTGATCATGTAACAATGCCACATGCACTTTACACATTACACGGAAATGAAAGGAAGAAATTTTGTGAGTGGCTGGCCGATATCAAATTTCCAGATGGATTCGCTTCAAATATCTCAAAATGTGTTTTTTTACGTGATAGTAAAATCTCAGGGTTGAAAAGCCACGATTGTCATGTTTTCCTTCAAAGATTACTCCCCATTGCTGTTGGGGGGTACTTAAGAAGTGATATTGCTTTGGCATTGACTGAACTTAGCACTTTTTTCAAAGAGTTGTGCGCTCAAACTCTAGATGTGAATCGTCTATTCCAGCTCCAAACTGATATCGTCACTATTTTATGCAAACTAGAGATGATATTTCCTCCATCTTTTTTCGATATCATGGTCCACCTAGCTGTCCATTTACCTCGTGAGGCTATTCTTGGGGGTCCAGTGCAATATAGATGGATGTATCCATTTGAGAGGTATCTTGGCAAATTCAAGCGGTATGTTAAGAATAAAGCCCGCCCAGAAGGTTCAATAGCTGAGGCTTACATTCACACTGAATGCCTGACATTTTGCTCCATGTACCTCCAAGATGTTGAGACGAAGTTTAATCGAGCGGATCGTAACGTTGATGCTAACGAAGAGGAAACTATAGATGGATTCAAAATTTTCAACCAGCAAGTTCGCCCCTTGGGTAGAGCTTCTAATGTGCAATTAGATCAAAAACTCCTTAGAGCAGCCATCTGGTACGTGCTTAACAATTGTGCAGAGATTAGACCCTATATAGAGTAAGCATCAACGACTTTACTTATACATATACACTTCCATTCGAACTTAACAGGTTACTATCATCCCAAACTAGCTAACTTGAATATTTTGCTTGGCGATTCTGTGATCCAAATGCAGGGAGCACTACGAGAAATGTAGGGTACAACACCCAAATTGCATCGATCGCACGCATCAAAATGAGTTTCCAAATTGGTTCAAGCAACGTGTAAATTCCTCTCCATCCCTATCTATTATAAATATCATAGCTTTTGTTATGCTTTGGAATGACTAAAATATATGTTGTGATTTTTCATCAATTTTGGTGTAGATCCAGGAACAACGTATCTCCAATCCACCTGACGTGTCCGCTGATTTGTATGCGTTAGCTTGCGGGCCTGACTGTTGGGCTGCATCATATGCTGCTTGCATTATAAATGGAAAAAGGTTTCATATAAAGCAGCGTGAACTTCGCCGGCGTACACAAAATTCTGGGGTGTTTGTAACTGGTGACGAGGCTACAAATAACATAGATTTCTACGGTGTTGTTAATAATATCGTAGAGTTACGGTACATGGAATGGCGTCGGGTGTATCTATTTCAATGTGATTGGTTTAATGTTGGTGATCGAAAACGAGGGGTGCGAGTGGATGACCATATGATTAGTGTCAACATGAACATGACTTGGTATAAGGATGAACCATTTGTGTTGGCGAGTCAGACTTCTCAGTGTTTCTACATTAGAGACTTAAGAATGAAAGGGAATTGGGGTGTTGTGCAGAGCTATACAAATAGGAATGTATACAACATTCCTCCAGTGCCGAGGGTTCTAGAATATATTGATGGTGAATCAAGCGACGATGATGCCGATCAAGAAGATGAGTCAGCATATTATTATGCATTAGTGCAGTGTGATGCATGTCCAATGTCAACCCCTATGAGTAGAAGTGATATACTACCTAGCCATATTGATGCACGAGCTGTCATGGATCAGGATGGTCGAGGCATAGATTCAACAGACTTTATCAACGATGACATTATTGCTTCTGGTTCTGGAGATGCATATGGTGATGGGGAATATTTAGATGAGGGGGACCTATCCACAGAGGAAGAGTCTGTATCAGATTTATAATTACAACAAAAAAAGAGATCACCAAGTTTAAGGGTGACACGATAGATTAACTATTTGAAATTGAGTTGTGGACATATGCAGTTAATTATTATATTGTATGAAATTCGTGCTTTTATCATATTCTTATATCGTATGAAATTCTGGCCTTTTATTTATTAAAACCATCATGTTTATTATTGATAGGCTACTTCGAATCTCACAAGATGCGCTTGTCTCCAAGAGGGTCAGGTTTCAAAACTGGTGGAGAGAAGAGGCATGCCTTTGGGTGTTCCAGAAACCTCATTTTCCATTGGATAGTTTTCTTTATGATTTTCCCCATGATGGTGAAATAAATTAATGCCCAGTTGAACTGATGGCCACTATGACAAATCCTACTACCCCCATATGACTCCAATCCAAATCTAATAAAAATTTATAAAACAAAATTTTCTTTCCTTTTATAGGAGATTAGGTGCTCCACTTACCATGTGGACCCCCTATATGACTCCAATCCAAATCTAATAAAAATTTATAAAACAAAATTTTGTTTCCTTTTATCGGAGATAAGGTGCTTCACTTACCATGTGGACCTCTTAAGTATTAGGCTAGAAAACAAGCTCTCTTGTTAATTAAAAATTACATGTGGATGGTGATTATCCTCCTCTATCATCAGCTCCTTGTTAAAAGGGTCCAAACAAGGCAGTCACCTTCACTCTCTCTCTCTCTCTGCTTCGACTATGATGCGAAGAAGGTGCTCACTTGCCATGTCTGTCACAACTCACAAGGAGAGGTTTTGATGGTTTCTGTTTATTACCATCAGATTATAGCTCAGCTACTAGATGGATTGATTACGTGTGGCTATGATGATGGAGTTGCTTCTTTTAGTTCTATCTTTCATTGTAGCAATATCCATGTGAAAATGAAACTTGGGCTTTGATAAGTACAAAAGACTGCCTCTGGTGTTTCTTTCTTTCTATCTTTCTTCTTCTTCTTCTAACTTCTTTTGGTTGATTGATGGCAAATGACATGAATTCCTAACCCAACAGGTGATCCAGGTTTGGGTTAGCGATTCCAACCCAATTGATAGATGGATCAGGTTGAAGTCGACTTGAACACGAAAGACCCAACTTATTGCACTTCGACCCACCAACAAAACATGGCTTGAGCCTTGACAATAGGGCTGGATTGTGATTTCCAACCCGTTTAACAGTGGGTCCTGTTTCTCCCCTCCTTTTGGGTAGAAGAGTCTGTCGTTTGGGTTATAGTTAAAACTCTATTTGGTAGATGATACTGTTCAATCTTTTTTACTAGGTAGATTTAGCCATTGCAACATTGCTGTAATTGATTGCATTCATTGTGATGTAATTTATGATTTTCTTTTTCAATTGAGGAGTTAAGTGGGAGGAGTGACTATATATACTACAGGGGATAGACTCTGAGTTTAGATTTTTTTTTTTAGGAGAAATCAGAATTCAGATCAAGAGAGTATAGTCTGCAATAGGGAGCTCACTTGTTAGGTTGTTTATGGGCTGGGCTAGTGTGGTGTCAACCAGATCTCGGCATGCATGGGCTGGATTCATGTAATTTAAAGAAGTTGTTGGGCCCTGGCCTACTTTCATGGCTGATTCATCCAATTGGGCTTGGATGGGACCAAGTTATATGGTCCAAAGGGGCACTTATGTTTCACAAATGGACTGGGTTTTGATCTAACTTTCAGGCCCATGGCATGGATTTCTGCCCAAATATCAGGCCAAATGATGGCCTTCACTACTGTCTGACTCGGTCCATGAACAGCCCTACCCTGTTGTCTGAATGGAGACTGCTGGATGATAGCACAAGTACACAACTGCTGATTTGCATGTGGACCTACAAACACCCAGATCTTTCTTCTTAAAGAAAACTAGTTATGCACTTAGGCCAGATAAGAATTCAAAGGGGCTCCAAATGCAACTTAGACCAATTAAAAGATGTAAAGTTATGTGTTTACATTTAAAGAACAAGACATTTTACTAATTATGAATCGGGTGAACATATTGACTAATTATCACTCAAATTGTACTGATGTTTCAGCTAGCAGGAACAATTCCGTCAAGTGACGGTTCAGGTTGACCTTTTGGTTCAGATTTGGGTTGATATCTCAAACCAGATTAATAAATGGTTCATGTTCAGGTTCTAGCCATACTTTATTTGACCCGCCAACACAACATGAACTGATCAAACCTAGCTGATTGCACGCAATGAACCCAACTCGGTAATTTTGGGTTGGGGTTGACTCTTTACCTCTGCTGTTTGGTTTGGGTTGACACCTACGACCAAAACTGATAGAGGGAGATGGGGTTGAATTATAGTCCAAACAAGCCAACTCGGGAACCCAACCAGAGTCCACCATTTCCACCTTCATCATTTGTTTGGAAGTTGACAAGCTGAGAAAAACATGTGAAGCTGGATGATTCCAGATTTGCTTAACATTTTCCTGTGTCAGAAGTTGCATGAGAGTGTGGACACAACCTTCCCTTTGTTGCACTGATAAGGACTGGTGAAACGTACCCTGGTATCATTGTGTCATGGACCACTGATCCACATGTTGGAGGCACCATAACCACCAGAACCATACGGAAAGGCGAGCTAGATCCGAACCACAGAGCTGGCTCCAAGTCAGGTCCACATCTAGGATCAGCATCTGGACATCTGTTCCCAATTGAATCAAGCCCATGAATTATAATCCGTGTAACTGTTTGTTTGCAGCATATACATAGGAATTGAATACTCAGGAATCATGGTGAGATGAGCTCCACTGCAGCATATAAAGAGGTGATGGTTTATTAAAACCATCATATTTATTATTGATAAGTGGGCTGGACTAATACACTAAAGATAACATTTATGTTCATATATATATATATATATATATATATATGGATAAGTATAACTGACCATTTATTTATTTTCCTCTAAACTTGTTTGACTTCTGATATGTATGATATTGTTCTTTTTCAGGTGAGGTGAAAAAAGACGGTGTTGCTTGTGACTTTGCTTCCTTCCATCCAATCAAGGTAGATTTTACTTCTTTCTAGCTCGACCTATTTAATTATGCAAATAACAAACAAGTACACAAGAAGTATTCAGCTTTACTACATTAATACCTGCTTAAACAAAGTCTAGCGAGCGATACTTATTTGCTTCATGTGACAGGAAATCGGGACATACCATACTTGTAAGCGGTACGCTTTGTCGACATGTCATCGCAATCTCATCTTCAATCTAGAGGCACGAGGAGCAATGTCAAATATCAAGGTATATAATTTGATAATTTTAGTTATTTTTCTATTTATGTTATGCTCGTAACATAGGTTGTCATATACGTGCATTAAACGATATTAATTTTAAGGATTCAATTGCTCTTAAAAACATAAGCCTTATCAAATGTAAGAATTAGTCTACTAACAATTAAAGGAAACAGTAGATATATGATCTTTTTTATCTACCTGTCTTTAACTTTGACATTATCATGTGGAGTGGACTGTCATTTGTCTAAAATGATTAACTCGTGCACACGCAGGTAACCAATTGGGGGAAAGTTTAAGAGGCGGAGGGAGATTTCGAGGTACTCGTGCCAAGGGCCTTGCACCGTATGGATGTCGATTTGGCCGATCGCGTGGAGCGCGTCTCTCGTCATACCATAGCTCCGAGGAGGAAGAGCAAACCGACTCGGATGATTCCACGCAACCCCCAAGCCAGCCTTGGGTGCCTCCATGCGCCCACCCAGTTCCCCCACCGGATCCTACTCTTGAACCCTCACAAGTTGATACTAATGAGGATCTCGGTATAACACAAACTGGTGCGTATTTTTTCGTAGATATAAAGAGTGAGTTGGCCTATTTATACATGTTAATTAAGTGTAAAGATTAACTATAGTTGTGACCAACTAAATACGTGGTCAATTGTAATATAGCTGCAGATGCACCGATAGAGCCTGTAGCAAACAGGCAACAAAGGAAACGTACGCGTGGGCCCGCGAAATGCACCTTGTTTGAGAAGATGAGGAAGAATGGGAAAGTGCCTCTAAAGATAAATGATGGCGAGACTGCCCCGTGTTGTGAGAATGCTTCTATGTTCACGACTCGGGTGTCATGGATTATTAAACAAAATTGCGACATGAGTTTCGCACGTTGGTCTGCTGTCCCACAAGCCCAGAAGGAGGAGCTCATTGCCCGTGTTAAGGTAAGTCAATTTGTTAATTAATATCGATTGTTTGAAAGTGGTTGTAGTATAATCGCCGCCTAAATGACGTGATGACATTTAATTGTAGAGCGACTTCGTGTTTGATTGGGAACGCGAAAACCACCGATTGACAGTGACTAAGCAGCTACGTAAGCGCTTCAACTCATTCCACCACGACTTGCATAAGATATATCTATCATATGGAAGCCACGAAGAGGCGCTGGCACATGGGACTAGCTTGGTTGACCCACTCGTATGGGTTAAGTTATGCGAGAGGTGGGGCAGCAGCGAATTTAAGGTATGTATTGTCTACAATAGTAAACCATATATTTACCCATTTAACATGTCTAAATATTGATAGTGCCAAATTTGTTTGTTTATTAGAACTAACATTGGGTTTTGGTGGCAGAAAATGTCGGCTCAAAATCGAGAGAACCGAAAGAAGCTCACAATTAATCACACATCAGGACGTAAATCATTTGTCCGGATCCTTGAGCAGAAGGTATAGGTTTCAAATAATTCATTCTCATTGAGGTTACACTTGTCCCAAATCTGAATTCATATCCCAACAATAGGTAACATAATGACTTATCATGTATTAAATCAAAGGCCCGAAAATGTTTGAAACTATACTTTTGAAAATGCATGAGGCAGCTACGATAGGTCGGTATTTCATAGTATGTTATTATTTTAGGAATATGCTTTTGAGTGTTGTTTTATATACTATTTTCAAGTGAAATGAATTTCAATTTTTTTTGTGTTCGTATTACATTATTGTTGTGATTGGTTACTCTAGTTTTTGAGCTTAAAATGCACATTTCCACTTTAATGAAAGTTTTCTGATATGAAACAATATTCTTATACTGTACACATTGCTGACACATGAAGCGTGCTGGAAATAATTCAACGAATATGATTGACTTCTACAAGGAGACGCGCTGGTCGAAGAAGAAGAATGCGTTTGTGACAGCCGATACAGAAGAGACTTATGTGAGTAGTGCACTTACAGTCCTTGGGATCTATGCTTCTTTTCAAATGTGATGAATGCATCAATAGCACAAGATATATCTAGATTTTTAATGACCGGTGTTTTGTCAATGTGCAGAAGAAGATGCAGGGTAGGATGGATGGCCTAGAACCGGAGCAGCGTACTGATGAGGCGGCAGCGACTGTCTTTAGGGAGGTTCTTGGCCATAGACCTGGATATGCACGGGGACTCGGAGAGATGGTCATCCCCGAGTCAAGCAAACAACGTGACCAACTTAAAATGCAAGAGTATCTGGCCGAGATTGAGAGACAAAAGCAAGATGCTGAACAACAAAGAAGAGATGCTGAACAGTATAAGAGTCAACTTGAAGAAATGAGAGCAGAGATGCGGGATATTAGGGAGCAGCAGATGCAGACTAACATGATGCTCCAGACTTTTTTCAAGAGTTTTCCTGGATTCACTGAGTCATTTCAACAGACTCAGGGTTAATTCCCTTGATACCTAAGGGGGTTGTATGTTTTGACAATTATATTTTGGGTGCTTTTTGTTAGACAATATGGCAACTGGGCAATAGATATATAATATCTATATATATAAAGGGGTCTATGTTTACTCTTGAGAGATAACAGGGCGGGTTTTTTTATTTTTGAGAAGCTTTTTGAGCAAGGAGTACAGTTAAATCACAGGTTGCTGAAGGTTCTTTGAAAGATCATATATGACATGTTGGTGTTTAACCATAACTGTTATGGCCAGGGTGATCTTTTTCCTGCTGGTGCCTTGAACGCCCCTTCTTTCTGAGGTTGATTGTTCATACTGGGTTGAAGGAAGAGGAACGTGCTGTTGCTATTACTTAAGTTTAGAATTATGGCTACCTGCTTTACTTTTTAACAGGAGCAGTGCTTGTTCTTTGCATTTCTTGTGCATATTCAGTTAGGAGCTTTTGTTATGATTTTAGTTTAAAAATAATAGGTTGTCTGGCAAAATATAGTATACTTATCATCTTAGAAATAAAGATGATAAGTCTTTATGATTAAAAATAAATCCCAATCTGTCGCACACGGATTTTTCACATATAACATATTTTCGGTTTCCCTGAATTTCTTACTTGTTTTGTTTTCATTATTCAAGGTGTGATGACATCTTCAACTGAACACTATCTTGATTTCTAAAAGACATCCTTCATTGCTGACTACTTTTGCTCTCCTCTCATGTGGATATGTTTTCAGCTCTTTCCAAGAGGTTTGGTTTGTACAATAACTCATAAGTTTCACTTCTTTAGCGAAGTTAACTAAATCTGCTTACTTTGAGTTCATGTACCTTGCCAGGTGAAGTCTATTGTGTTGCATACTATGAACAGGGCAAGATTCACGGTAGCAGTGGAATCCTTCCTTAAGACAGGTATGTAAGTTTTCAGAATTGTTCATGGTGGCAGTGGAATCCTTCAATTAGCATGCCATGCCAGCCTCATTTATGACACCCATCCAATTGATTACTAGGAGAAAATGAATCAGGTTTCCTGCCTTGGTTTGATGACTAGTTGGGAGCATGGCATACTTGTGGGAAAAGCCCTGCCAGATTTCTCAGTTATAATGAGCCTGTGATTAAATATTCTTTGCCATTTCTCAATCTCTTTGTGTTTCAATTGCCTATAATAATGAGATTGTAATCTTAAAGAAAGAAAAAAGAAAAAAGACTGAGGAAAATCTTGGGGTATCTACAATGCGGGTTTCACCATAGGTGGCCAATGGCACAAAGTATTCATGGGTTTCATTATGTCTACACTCTGCAGGTGATGGGAAGGATTGGGTTTACCTTTCCAATTTTCCTTACATTTATTCATTACATCACCGCTTGGTTCCTACTTGCAATTTTCAAGGCATTATCATTGCTTCCGGTCTCACCTCCTTCCAAAACAACGCCATTTTCTTCTTTGTTTTCCCTGGGTGCTGTCATGTCTCTCTCAACAGGACTTGCTAATATCAGCTTAAAACATAACAGGTGACAATTTCTATGAAAGTATTTGTCGTTTTTTAGGGCATGTGGTTTTCTTTTGGAAAAAGTGAGGCTTGTGGAAATTAAAAACCAACACTACAGTAAAATCCTTGCCTGGAGTGGCCTACATTCTGTTAGAAAATGAGAAAAAAATGGGCTAAGTCTTCCACAATTCCTCGGAAAATAAGTTCTTGTGGTTTTTTTAGGAGGGGGGTGGAATTATTTCCTGCAAAACCTGCTTTCCACAGCGTGTACACAAACGTGCCCTTAAAGGTTGCTGCACCCATCATATGAAGTTATGTATCTTCCCCTTTTTTATTTGTGGTTATTGCACTGCAGTGTTGGTTTCTATCAAATGGCTAAGATTGCAGTTACTCCAACAATTGTTATAGCAGAGTTCATTCTCTTCAGGAAAAAAGTTTCTTTCAAGAAGGTGCATACAAAACTCTCTTATCTGCTTTTATTTTTAAATAAACCAAATTTAGACACAAAACTTGAGGTAGCATCTTTCAATTGCTTCAAACACAAAAGTGATGCAGGGACTTCAATTTTCTTTAGTTTGTGAAATCACGAAAGGATTTGATATTTGATGAATATATTATTGGCATCAAGACTCAAGAGCCTAAACCCTTACATATGCTATGCAGGTCTAACATCCAATAGCTCCATGGATGGAACATAACCTAAGCCACATAGGTTTTTTGTGAGTGGAGGACTTCTGATACATACACATTGGACAAACAAATAGTTTAAAGGCCCCAGTCAGTCACTGGGTTCATAATCTATTTAATCTTTAGGGTACCCAGTCATCCATGATAGATGCATTGACCGGGTCTCATACAATTGTGCTACATTTCGATTGGGTACATGTGTATTTTTTTTTCCTTATAAGTGCAGTACAGTTGGCTTATTTGAGTTATGCTGCTCACGTAGACATTTTTTGTTTCATTCTTATGTCAGGCATCTCAAGCATGGATGTAGTGGGTTATGCAGAAGATAAAAGCTTTTGATCAGCGGGGTGATGTGGCCATGCATTCAATATTGGGCTAAGTAGCAGCAACATGAGTTGTACACCAGATTTTACCGCCTTCATTTTAGTGATAATAGACTCCTTAAATCTTTTTTTGGCCACAATAGTGATGTGTGGCTTATTTAATAGTACTTCGGTTTGTACTTGATATGAATATAATGCACTGCCACATTGTATAAATACTGAGTTTGGATGAATTGATGTTTGAACAGATTAATGAATTTTTGTGTGTTAATATATAGAAACAGAGATTAAATATATGGTGTTTAATTGGCAGTTGTGACAATAAATGTGACATGAGGGGGAAAAAAACATACTGAAAACATCAATTACAGTGATTTAATTGGGCGAAACAGGGGGAATTAGCGGCAAAAACAAGTCGATGCAACTGAGTTTTGGACTCTGTAGCGACGATTTCTAGAAACGCTGGAAAAACATCAATTCCAGCGATAAAATCAATGGTCACATAGTCAGAAACGAGCAATTCCGTCGAGTTGAAATTGACGCAATTGAGTTTTACCCGCGAAATCTACCTAGCGGCGAAGTGGACAAACACTGCGAATAATTTTTTGCGGCGATAACTAGTCGATGCAATTGATTTATTGAAACCAAAAAAATAATAAAGCCAGAAACGAGCATTTGCGTCGATTTAGGATCGTTGCAATTGAGTTTTAGCTGCGACATCAAAAACGCTGCAAAACGCTTTTTCCGGCGATAAATAGTCGCTGCAAATGATTTTTTAAAACTCAGAAACGAGCATTTGCGTCGATCTAAAATCGACGCAATTGAGTTTTAGCTGCGATATCTAATTAGCGGCGAAGGTAAAAAACGCTGCGAAAATGTTTTTCCGGCAATAAATAGTCGCTGCAAATGACTTTTTACAACTCAAAAAGTAACGGTAGAAACCAGCAATTGCGTCGATTTGAGATCGACGTAATTGTGTTTTCCTGCAAAATTCTTTTTGCGGCGAATCTTAAAAACGCCGGGAAAGTTTAAGAATAAACTGAATTTCAAACGCTTTTTGCGGCGTCTGTTGGCACTAATAGCGACCGAAAAAATCGCCGCGAAAAAAAAAGTTTTCGCGACGATTTTCCGTTTGCGCCGCCGAAGATCAAAAGTGAAGGATTTTATGCGGCGATTTTGCGACGAAGTACTAATCGTCGGGAAAAAGAATTAGCAGCGATTTTGGTCATTTTTAGCGGCGAAAATGTGCGCCGGGAAAAGATTTTTCTGTTGTAGTGGTAGACTATAATTTACCATTTTGTAAACCGTGTTTTAAAATATTTTTATATTGAAAAAAGATCTGATAATAAAAAAATATTGAACTTTTTGAAAGAAAATAATTTTTTTTTCATATTTTTCAAGGGGTGCTAATGCCACAACCCAAGCTTTTCTTTCCACATCAAATTTTTACTTGACCAATATATCCCTGTGTAAAATTACCTAAAAGGACATCTATCAAAATCACTCCCTCCTAGGGCTGGCAAACGGGCTAATTCGGGTTGGGTCATAGATGGATCTGCTCTTTGGACCCGGCCCCAACCCGTGACTGACTCGTTTTTTAAACGGGTTGCGGGTATGCAGCCCACACCCATTATACTTCAGGTCGGGCTAAACCGCCTAACCCGTAATAAATATGGGTCGAGTTTGGTTGGGCTAACCTAACCCGAGTCGCTCATTTTTTAATTAGTTTGCTAGGCTGACCTGACCCGAGTCGCTCATTTTTTAATTAGTTTTGAGCCTTGTAAAAAAGTGAAAGATGATGAGATTCGAACTCAAGACCCATTTTCTTTCAAATGACACCACAACTCCTCACTACTTTGTGCATTGTTTTATCTAAAAAAGAATAAATAGAAAAAGAAAGGATGCTAGCCATCAAATTTACTTCAAACATTGACAGGCATTTAGCATTTATGATGTGTCTATAAAAGTAATAGAATATTGAATCCTACAAATATTTTCATTATTATTTTTTCATGCTTATGCCGTTCTGTGTTGTACTTTAAGCACAGGTAGTCGAGCTATATATATAGGAAATCATTAATCTTTTATGATAATCATTATATATATAGTAAGGCTAAACCCAAATAATATAAAATATATGAAATTGATAATAAAAAAATAACAAGTTATTATAATTCATAAGAAAATAACATTGTTAAGAAAAGAAAGACATGAGAAATCAAACTTTGAGTTGGTAAATGGAAGAAAAGAATATAAGTCAATACTAGTTTAACCAATTTCAATCTAGCCCATTGCTAGCCATTCAAATTTGAGGATCACCATTAAAAATAAATTTGAAACAGTAACATTCATATAGAATGTGCAACTCTATCCTAGGAGAACGGTATTCGTGATAAAATGCATTTAGCACTATGATCCCAATGCAACAAATATGACATTTTAAATAACTCTAAGATGGAGCAAATTTTAACATCCACTATTTTAAAAAATATATGAATATCTGATCCTCCAAATCAACAAATCAATGTTATAGATAAAGTAGGAAATTGGAACGTCATTAAGATTGCATATCTTTCTTGATCTCTTTTTGGCTAAGATCAAGGAAAGTCATTAAGATTTGAAATGGAAAAACTTCACATATTTCTCAAGTCAGCAAGAGAGGCTAAGAGTTAAGTTAAACGGGTCAACCGGGTTAGGCGGGCCAACCCTAACCCGGCCCCTTTTTATACGGGTCAGCAAATCCTTACTCGTGGCCGACTCGTATATGTGGCGGGTTTGGTTTGGCGGGCCAGAAACGGGTCGGGTTATGCTCGGGTCATCCGGTCGGGCCACATTTTGCCAGCCCTACTCCCTCCCTACCATCTTTCTGAACTTACCTACCCCCCACCCTAGCCACCACCGTCCCCTCTAGCAGCACTGTCGGAGAGAGAGAGAGAGAGAGAGAGAGAGAGAGAGAGAGAGAGGACGGAGGGTGGGAGAGGGAGAGAGACATGGACAAGGAGAGGGAGAGAGAGAAAGAGGGAGGGAGAGAGATAGGGAGAAAGAGGGGGCGGCGGCGGCAGGCGGAGGGCATATGATAATTTCCCTCCATTAGTAAGTCCTACATTTGAAACAAACTAAATGCAAATGTTGACTTATAATGAATAATATTTTTGGAATGCTAATTGGAGTTATACCCACCATTAGATTGATTATGAGAGAAAAAACAGTCATACACACACACACACACGCACACACACACATATATATATATAGGGTAATATTCATATGCATCTATCCCTCACCATTTTTTGTGAGAGACACCCCAAAAGGGGGAGTTTCAAGTACAAAAGTGCACTTGATGTGAAATACAAAAGTACACTTTTGTACTTGAAACTCTCCTTTTAAGGTGTCCCTCACCAAAAATGGTGAGGGATGGATGCATATGAAGACCCCCCATATATATATATATTTGATGGAAGAGGTGTAAGTTTAATAGAATGATAGCTCAAAGGGAGAACGTAATTTCTAGAGGTTAATTTGAGTTTCAAATTTGGGTAATGTGGGATTTATAACGATTAAATACAAAATATCCAAACCCTGAAAATCTGGACTCATTTTCAAAATGGGACACATTCATCAAAACGCCTGTGTCGACTACTCCAAATCTCCGATCTGTCGTTTTGCATTATGAAGCATTCCATCAAGTCATTTTTAAATCATCTTGTTTATACAATTATGCTCATGTCAAGAAAGCCATTTTCTCTGCATCATCTCTTCTTTGTGTGAAAACTCTGACTTGCCTAGAATATTTTTATACTCTCCTCCACTTCGTACATTTACTCAATAGAAGAAATATGTGGGCCCTTAACTCATCTTTTCAAGACGTAGGAAGATCATATTTTATGTTGTTTTATGTGGTACAAATTTTTTGTTCTTTTGTGTTTTTGATGTATGATAATCTTAAAATCTTTTAAGAAGAATTAGATCTCCGCAAACAACAACACAGAAAAGAAAAAAAAAGAAGAAGAAGAATAATTAGATCCCCATACCATGTGAAATCTTATAAGGGAAACTTTTTTTTTTTAGTCTACCTCTTCTTATTTATGAAATGGTACAATGCTAATAATGTAATTTCTTTTTATAGGTATTAATATTAGGGCAGCGTATTGTTTTGCGTGAATTTCAGAACACAAAAATCAAAGGTAAAACTTCATAGGAAGAAAGAAGAAAGAGAATTTTACCTAAAAAAGGACCATAGATGGCCACTAATCAGAAGAGGTACCAATAGTATATATGGCACGGAAGTGGTATTCCCGCCAGATTTTTTTATTTTCTTTGCCTTTTTTCAACAAACGACGACGTCGTCACTTAATATCAAGAGTTAGTATCGACGTCGTCGCTAATGTTATATATATATATATATATATATATCTGTGTGTGTGTGTGCGCGCCCTGTCACAACTGCCTTTTCTCCTTCCTTTTTCATCTGCGATTGAATACTGAATGAACCAAAACTCCCCCCAACTTGTATATTCCTTATGGAGGTTATCGATCTCCATTAAGAGGTAGGCATAGCACAGTTTTATGGTTCTTTCATGCATTAGCTACCATAGATTCTGAGTTTCGTGTTTAACTTTTTTAGAAAAGTTCATTAGGGATTTTAATATATAGTTTTTTCATGAGATTATCTTGTTTTTAAATTATTGTTGGGTGGCTAAATCATCAAGGTAACAACTTTGGCCATTCTAAGGTTGTATAGTGAGACACATTTTCTTCCACTAGCTTCTGTTAAGCGACGACGTCATCATATAATAACAAATATATTTTTGCACTAGCTTCTGTGAAGCAATGACGTCGTTGTATAGTCACACACATTTTCTTCCACTAACTTCTATTAAGCAACGACGTCGTTTTACAATCATACATAATTTTTTGCATTAGCTTCTGTGAAGCAACGACGTCGTCACTGACCATTGCAATCGAAAAAAATTGATGTTTGTATTATTTTGATGTGCAAACGCACTATAAGATCCAGAGGAATTATAAGCTGCTTATCTTGTCATAAATTTCCATAACATATGAAGGGAAGAAGGCCATGGGACAAAAAGAAGAAAAAATACAATGGCTTTGGATATAAAAAAGCAAGCCCAACAATGGCAAAAAAAGCTAAACTGCTCCCAAGACTTTGACTCGAAAGAGAGCGCTGCAAAACAAAACATCCCAAACTAAAAGGAACAAAGAACGAGAGCAGCTATACAACCAACTGACATTTTTAAGAAAAAACTCCACAACACCTGTCATCCAGAAAAACCCATAGCAGTGGAACTAAGAGAGCACCAATAGCAACAAGAAAGGCAAAGTAGGGCCTTTCAACCACAAAACTGCACAAGACAAAAAGGAAGAACAAGGAGCAACAGGGCCGCCGCTCAAAGAGCCATTACGGGAGCAGAAATAGTGAATTAATCACCCCAATCAAAGGCTCTCAATATAGGGCAAAATATATATTTTATAATCGCCTAATAAACCGCTGGAAAGCTTGATGCTACAATCCAAAAGGTTGGAAAACGACCTTTGGGACCTCCTTGACTACCTTTTGATTAAGGTGGAGACGCATACGCCCGAGGAAAAGGAGAAAGTAAAGGAGGAAGAAGGGGGAAATGGGGAAGTGTGGTTTAAACCGCTGGAAAGCTTGATGCTGCAATCCAATAGGTTGTAAAACGACCTTTGGGACTACCTTAACTGTCTTTTGAGGAAGGAGGAGACGAAATCGCCAAGGGAAAGAAGAGAGTGACTCAGGCAGAAGCGGAAAATGGGGAAGTGGGGTTTCGGGGGAGTTTTATGGGTTAAATGTGCGACGACGTCGTCGCACGTTTCAATTATTAATAATAAAAAAAAAAAACGTAAGGGACCACTTCCGTGCCATATATACTATTGGTACCTCCTCTGGTTAGTAGCCTTGTAGGGTCCTCTTTTAGGTAAAATTCTCAAGAAAAAAAACTTGCGGTAATTTTTTTTTTCTTTCAACCATTAAAAGTTAAAATACCATTAAAAAAAATCTTACAAGGACTAGGGCATTTTTTTAAGAATAGTATTTCATGCAATATCCTACATATGTATGAAATCAAACAAAATGAAAAACTTTCAACCATAACCTCCTCTATGAAATGCTATGCAATAATTCTTTAAAAGCCAACGATTAACCTGTCAAGTCTTAGGACACATATACAGGCAAAGGGGCAGTCTTTTTGTCATCATTTATATATTTAAATGATCCACATGTGGAAGGATTATGTATTATCACGTTTGTTTCCCCTCATTTATGCATAAGATATATAAATGAGATGAAAAAAAGATATGCAAATAAGGTCATTTTCAAATTTGAATAGGTGTGAAACAATTTTACATCTCTCACTTGCAAAAAGCACCACATGCTTCATATAACAAGTTATTATATTATATATGAAAGGGGCTAATTTCAAATTGAAATCAGCTCCAATTGATTTTGACCATCCCCCACAATTTTGACTTTGCTATTAATATTATTTAATATAATTTAATTCAATAAAATGTCATTTATTACTCACTCCCCACCGCTCCCTCTTTCCAAATGACTCTTCCCTTTTTAATGGCACTCAAATATCTCTCTCTGCCCTTGCCTAGGAACACCTCTCTAAATCTCTTTGTTTGGTCCCCATCCAAGCATGGTCTCCCTCATCAATTTTTTTTTTTTTGCTTTGTTTTCCTTTCTTTGTTGTCATGATATGGGTTTTAGATAAGGGTAAATTAGCCAAAAGTCCTTGAGCACGGTCTTCTACTCTAACCTATTAACCTTCATATCAAACCTAAGCTATATCAACGGCCATGATGTCAGTTTGACCACCTTGATAGAGAAACTTGATTGTCATGTAATGTGGGTTTTGGCTATTCTCTTCTACTCTCACAGCCAAGTTCTAGTGTTGTATTCACAAGGTATCATGTGTCCTAATTTCAAGAAAGCCCAAGTCAGTCAATTTGTAAGTGGTTTTAACATGTGAAAAGATGGTCCATAACCACAGTCCACAGGCTACACATCTGATCATAACCATGGTTTAAACAATGAGAAGACTGCCTCAAAAGACTGACAAATTTATCTGAGTTTTATCTGAGTTTTGAAAACTCAGATAAATTTATTTGAGTTTTGCTTTTGCTGACATGTACAAGGGCATTTTTGTCTTTTTCAGTTACAAGAGAACTGCTGTCAGTACGATAAAGTATTGTGGACCGTTTGCAATAAAAATCACCGTTGAGGGACCTCCGCCCAAATGCACCTTTAGATAAAGGTAAATGGCAATAGTTTTATCAATGGGAAGCCAAGTTAAACAAACCAAAATCTGAACCAGTTCCGAACACGTCTTAGGTCAAATTGTCAAAACTTCTATACCTACGGTTTGATCGGAGAGAGGTGGAGAGCTTGGATTGTTGGGGCCTAGAGATTTATGAAAGGATTCAGAGTTGTGGTTGCTTCATCACATGTACAAAGAAGAAGGGTTGAAGAAAGTAACCCTTCTCTTGCTTTATGCATTTACAATTACAAATGCACTAATTCTTTATGCATCATTATTTCTTTTCGATCTTGAAGCTCATACTTGAGATCTAACCCGTTCAAAATTACTTTCTATTTATGTTCTGCTAGTACAATTTTTTTTAGAGTAATTAGAATGATATCAACCATAGATAGAGAAAGACTTTTATTTTTTAATATTTAATTTTGATTGTTAATATCGGATTAAATCCAATTAGAGAATTTTTTTTTTCAGGAGACAAAAGCCAATGGAGCCATGCTTATGAATAGGTTTGATTTCAAATACGGGTCATTACCATTGATTATATAAAAGTAGGTATAGAAGACAGGAGATAACCGAGAACTCACCATGAGAACGGTTTTCTTTTACTTTATGCATTTACAGTGGTTATTGTATTAATCTTCTATGCTTTACTATATCTTTTCAATCAATGGGGCTCATTATTGAAATCCAACCTGCTCGAAAAAACTTCCTAATTATGGTGTATTATTATAAGAAATCTTAATACTTTGGAGTTATATCCACTTTAGATAAATAAATTTTCTTTTTTATATTTTGATATATATATATATATATATATAGTGGGGACCTTCATGTGCATCAATCCCTCACTACAGGGTCAGGGACACTTACATGGTTTTCCCTTTTTGCACATGAACATTCTTTTACTGCATATAACCATATATCGCTTTTCCTCTTTGTACATGAATATTTTCAATTATATAAGTCTCTCACTCTATGGTGAAAGATGGATGCACATGAATATTCTCCTATATATATTAAGGAGTATACTTAATTGTTCCAATATTACAATTCAAAATATAACTTTTGAGCGCTAATTATTTTTCATTTATTATAGTTTTTTTAATATTTTGCATTAACAATTTCAAAGAGATCTTTATATTTTTTTATTTTTTGCTATCTTTTATAATTTATAATTTTTTAGATATCTTTTTACTTTGGCTCTCCCAACAAAATATTCCTGAGTGCGCCCCTGTCGAATACACCTTTTGTTTTTTTATGTTGGGTAGAATTCTAATAGACTTTTGTTGAACGTAGCTGGCGATTGATTCCACGCAAATCACGTGTCTCCGAAGTTATAATTCTATACGCTCCCCTCCACCAATCTTGGATCAGAAAGCGCTCCGCGTACGTCACTGATGACCGTTGAGTTCCAGAATGCTAAAATCACTGTCGTTTGGCTGAAATCTCCTTGCCATTGGAACATGAAGGTCTTTTATTTGGTCCTGATCCTCCGTGGAAGCTTTCACACGGGCGTCGTGTAAGGAAGTTCTAGAGCTTCGCTATGGGGTCCAGATAGAAATAATTCAAACAATTCAAGATGAATTTCATCGCCTGTGTATCAAACTTCAATGTAAAATTGGTGGGTCTCACTGTAACCGGTAAGTTGATTATTCAAATAATGAAAGCCTTAATAATTGTTAGCTGACGTAGGATGATAGAAACCACTCATGTTGAATTGAAACTTAAACATCTAGATATAAAGAGGATAAGATTCATCTTACACGTTTCAGATTATCTCGATGTGGAACCCCATGATAAGAGTTCCATGAATTTATTACAAGGTTTCATGTAATAGCTTTAACGGGTGCCCCGTCTCCTTTTTCTTTTTTGTGGTACATACTGGTCACACTTACCCAAATCTCTCAATATGAGCGTGCTAATGGAGGGATTGAGCCTGAATGGTTTTGCGAAACGGAGATGACATGCAACTGAGGTACCAATGAATTGGCTTGCAATTGAGAGCTTGAATTATGGTTTGAATTGTAGTTTGTATTTTATTTTTTATCCTAAACATTTATTGTTTATTTTGTTATTGGATTTTTCTCATTAGTTTTGCGTATGATCAATTTGATAGCAATTGAATTAAAAGTTGGATCTGGCAATGAGAGTTACATGGAGCCAATAAAATTTTTGAAGTGGGTATCACCATAGAACTTTATATATATATATATATATATATATATATATATATATATATTTTTATGGGCATCATCAATGAATTTCTGCCCTCATATGATTCAGATTCCACTGAATCCATGCTTCAGACGAAAGTTATTCATATAGAGAATAAATGTACGAACCCAACTCCAAGAATGTTAACAAAAATCAAAATACTCTATCTTATTATTTCTTTATTCCTCATCCCACTACTTTGCCGTTTTCTATTACTATTTAAAGGTTGGTTTCTTCATTACACTCATCAAGAGTATATTTTATTGCTGAATAGTTCCATTGAAAAAGTGTCTGTGGTCCTCGTTTCTGCAGCAGCCCAATGTGACATGCAAGCCTGTAACTATCCCGTGAGAGCTCAGGCAACTGTCTCACAAAGGTTGTTTTTCAACGAAATTGTAAGGCAAATAGTTGTTTATTAATAGTGACTTATGACATTATAAATAGGGATTGAAAGCAAGCCTTACGCCGAACCGAGCGTTAAAATCTTCAGAAGAGTTTACAGAGTGAGAAATAGAGAGAAAGTTAAGAGGATGGGATAATTGGTGATTTCTTTCAAGTTAGATTTTAGAATCTCTTTCGTCATACTTTTTAATTCTTTATAGACCTGATGTCACG
The DNA here is from genome assembly GCA_028538565.1 of Umbellularia californica. Lineage (NCBI taxonomy): Eukaryota > Viridiplantae > Streptophyta > Magnoliopsida > Laurales > Lauraceae > Umbellularia > Umbellularia californica. The sequence goes on along the minus strand of JAPQWN010000004.1, from coordinate 12,808,440 downwards.
ACCCGGGCCCGAGACCGGACTAATCGGGCCTAACCCAGATCGCGATGTCAACATACTTACTCCAGTAAATATCGAATTAACCGAAGTTAAGACAAGACTCACAAGGGATCTAACCTGCATACTTGTCAAATGTTCATTTTTGCGGAAATATATAAACATTGACAACAATTGTCTTTACATTACAAGTAAAGTTCACATATACAAAAAAATACATTCCAATAAAGTCCACCACTGCATAATCAAAATACAATGCAGAGTACATCCATTTACACCTCAAAATGAATTATTACAAAATATTTATCAAAATAATTCCTAAACATTTCCAAAATATTCTATTCACTCGCCCTCCGATTCTACGCCCATTCGATCAATCCTCTTAGAGGAATCGGATTGGCTTCATCCGCATGCGGCGCGGCCGCTGCAAGGCCGGGAGGGGCAACTGGGCCTGTAATGCCATCAATAACACTATGAACATGACGGTTCAGCAATGTATAAACAATTCTATGACAATTCATGCTAAATCTGTCCATTTCTCAACGTAACAAATCTAGACAATTAAATTTATAACAGTGCATTATCCTGTACAATATAGCCAATCAATAATCAATGACTAAAGTACAATTACAATAGTATTATTCTCATTCAATGCAACTTCTTCCCGAGGAAGTAGTTAGTCAGTTCGTTCATTGGTTTTATATCATTCATTGATTACATTGAACATTTATTAGATGGCTTATGGGACTCTTCAGTCCAATACTTATTACTTTTCATTACATGGCTTATCAATTCATTGACTTTGCAGTCTAATATGTGTGATCTACCAGCATCTTGATCAGATATCACTGGCATCACCACGGAGCTCCGGAACACCCCAATCATCTACTGCAGCAGGATTATTCATTAGTTCATTGCATTTATTCATTGTTCAATGGTTCATCGTATTTAGTCATTATAATCTCAATTGAGTTAAAAGAATCACTAGTCATTTATGGTCCTACTTGTTTTTATCTCAAATATAGATAATTACTAGGTGTACTCATTGGCTACTAATTGCACGTGTTATTCTTGATGAACATCACATTTGTATATTTTAATGTGTGCATTTAGTTTCCAAAATTTCCACCAACGATTTCAAAATTTTTACTTACAGTTCATGTTTGGCCAGTATCATGTTCGCTCTAGCGGATCCATGTTCGCTCGAGCGGACTTAAGCAGACAGGGGATTTGCTCGAGCGGACTCCCAATTCGCTCGAACGGACATCTACAAACTACAATTCGTATCAAACAGAACATACATCACTCGAGTGTACATAATGTTCGCTCGAGCGGACAATTGCGAATGTCATTTTGCATCAGACAGAACCTAGTTTGCTCGAACGAACTGTCCAGACCCAGATTCCGGATTCTGAACAGCTCACTCTTCTTCTTCCATTTCCATTCACAACCTGCATATCAAATGGAATCCTTCTGTTCCCTCCTCCATTTACATTTTTCAACACTTCTATTCCATCCATTCATCATGAGATCCATATTAAACACATTCAATCCATTCTCCATTTCGATAACAAGTAAGGGGTTTGAGAACCCATTTCTTATGACTCAATAAAACTTAGAAATTAGCATGTTTTATCATAAAGAAGCATTTATACTTGCCTCTTAGAGCTTATTAGCAAGAAATCCTTTGATAGCTTGACTTGAGACAAAAACCCCCAATTGAAAACCTTCTTCAAGCCTATTTCCATGGAAACACCCATAAACACAAACCCTATGAGCTAAATGAGCTAGAAATCATTCCTAAGTACCTAATAGAACTTTATAATCCTATAAAACACTCAAACACTTACTTGTAGTGTAGTTAGATAATCCTTGAGCTCTTCCTCCAAGCTTCAACACTCCAAAGTAAGAAACAAGTTGAGGAAGCAGATAAAACCTCTTCAAAAATTCACTTGAATCTCTCTAATAATCCACTCTTGATGAGAAGGAAGAAGAAATGAAGAAAGGAGGTGCCTAGGGTTTTCTCTACAATGAGTTTGGGTGGAAATGAACTCAAGGGAGCTCATCTCAAGCTTATAAGGGTCTTTTTCAACTAAACCCTTCATTTCTCACCTATTTTCAATTCAAGTCAAATGAAGGCTCACTTGGCCAATTCCTTGTCAAATGACTTCGAGCCTATTACGAAAGTTGACGTACTCGTCGAAATATACGTGTTGAAACTAAGAGTTTCCGTATTTGACAAAATACATATAATTCCGTATTTACGAAAAAGGTCTTGTTCTCTTGGTTTTAGTCTAACCCTCATTCAATCTATTCAATCTCCTTTATTATAATTTCATTAAGCCTAAATCAATCTTTTGAGATTAATTTCATCCAATTTGATCATTAGCCATCATTAGTCTAATTAAACATGATTAATTAACGTTAACTTTAATTAATTAGAGTTAATCCTGATTAACTCGAGGCGGGGTCTTACACCTGATGCAAGTATATGTGGTTCTTATATGTAATTTACATGAATCTGTCATTGATTCGTTAATTTTGGTCCATAGTTTAACCTTTTTATATATGTTCTTTGGATTTATCTTGGCAAATGAAGTGCAATGAGCTGCTCAATGTCCGGTCCTTTAAACAATGGTCCTTTGGTTAATATGATTGGAAATGAAGGGTTGGAAGTCAAAGATTGACTCATTGGTATTTGCAATATTGTTGAGATCTTTACATAGTATGCAATATTCAAGTCCTTGATTTTATTCTTTTAAATTTTGAATCTCTATCATATACTTAGCCATTATAGATGAATAAGGATCTAATTAGCATCTTGATGATCATTTAAGTTAATATCTGCATGTAGTCTTTCGTATCCTACATACAACATGCAATAGTGATGTGTATTGACGAATTGAATTTAAAATTATGTGTTAAAGTTATAAATTCTAGATTTAGTATTTTCAGACCTATATGAATCCAATATGGGTGTTTTATTCAAGTTTTAACATGTATTGGGAAAGAACTGACTAATTGGAACTTCAAAAGTGGGAAGTCTGAAAAGAAAAAGAATTAACTCAAAAATCCGTGCAAATAACTTACAGTTTGAGGCCTCTATAAACATTGAAAAGTTGATAATAAAATAAAATCTCGCTGAATGAGTGAGTTATTGCCTTGACAAACTTGAGTGTTAAAACAGTCCAATTCTGAAAGTGTTATTTCTAAAGATTAGACCACTGAACCAAATCCATAAAGATTCCACTAGTTGGCCTAAAAAAAGTTGTATCCCTCTAAGTTATCTTTCTAGAACATCCAAGATCAATTGATTCTAATTTTTTTTTTTATGATTTATGGTAGTTTTTCTACTAAAATGATGCACTGTGACATTCTACATTAAAATGAGAATTTATCCCTAAAATTTCAATTTTATAAAAATCATGCATAAACTCACAGATGGAATTAGGGTTTCATCCTTTGAAGTAAATTTCACCAATCAATATAGTTTCAAGAAAAAATAGTTTGAGAACATCAGTATTTTCAGATTTTGAAATGAAAAATAAATTATTGTTGTCTCTTGCGACTGACAGTTGCGTGCGGACTTTTTCCAACATGCGAAACTTAACTTTAGACACATAGTAATGATTTCTAATGACGTAATTTGATTCTGATGATGGTTAGGGATCAGATCCCACATATCTAAGCACATTTGATTGATTAGTAATGGCTCATGTGTGTCATTGTTATAAACATACAATTTAATTCAAAAATTTGAATACCAATCGTTCTCTTTGAATGGACTCAATACAGATAATGTATTTCTGAAAAAATCCTAGGTTCACAATTATAATCCGTACGTGTGCTTCATGCCTCGTTGTATTTTATTTATTTGGTTATTTTCAAAGACCTCCTCTTCTAGAAGATTGAAACAATATTCCCATGCTACCCCTTCTGGAAGAGTCACTTATTACATAGCGATGTTCGGCTCCTTATTAATCCACGCACTTTCTCTACGCATACAAGCAGGGGCGGACTCGGGCCGGACTGATTATGAGCCTCTCCTCTCGGCCCATTTGTTTATTTTATGTATGTGCTTGAACCCAAACCTCATAGACCTAGATGAAGGCTTGTCCACCACATATGCATTTACACCAAACTCGGACCTACATCATTAGAGTGGTCCAATTGGTCTGATACTCTTTTTCTCACACAACTGCTCAGTATTCAGCCATTCAATGCCTAGGTGGTTCTTCTTTTGTATGCACCTAGGTTTCTTCCTATATGAGCAAGCTTTTCTCCTAACATGCAAAAGCTTCTGTTCTCATAGTTGGAGTTTCTCATGGAGTCATGATACCAACTCCTTTTTGGTTAGTTACCTAAAAAAAAAAAAAAAACCCAAAAGATCCAAGGTTGAAAATCTCGCTGAAACTGGCCCAAAATCCAGGCCCATTACCACCCTATCCAAATTGGCCTTTTCTGAGTAATATAATTCCCCCCCAAAAAAAAAACATGAAAATTGAAAACTACAGTGCTTGAAAAACTGGAGACACCGCAGCATGAGTATCCACCAATGGTAGATAAGTTGTCTCACAAGTTATACCGCTCACCCATTTCAAATTTAGATACGCAAACAAGTAATAATTTAAATTAATTCTCGAATTTGGATTCTTACAAGTAGGGATGGAAATGGGTCAATCTGGTACGGGTCCATTGTGGACCCTAAACCGGTAATGAGAATATGAAACTGGACCCGAATCCATTATCATTTCGTAACTAAAACCGTTAATGAAAAAATAGAGTCAGAACTGAATCCAATGTGGACTTGGACCCGAACCCATTTAGGTCATGAGTTTAGAAAAGGACCCAGAACTAGACCCATTTAATTTTCGAGACCTAAATAAGAACCTAAATCCGATTATTAATTGATGGAAACCAATAGATAATTTGAAAATGGACCCATTTAGATCCCACGCATGTTGTATCACATGTTATTGTACCACCCACCCACTGCAAATCGGAAGGAAAGAAGAAGGAAAAAACAGGAAAAACAAAAAAAAAAAAAAACCCTATTAATGCTTGACCACTACGTAGTGGCGGAAGTGGGACCCAAAATCTCTCCTGATGCGGCTCCATATATCGTGTGACTTTCCCATCCCCGAATGCTTCGAACGACGTAGCCGCCTTTAAAGACTTGCTACGAAAGAAACCCTTCCCACACCGCACGTCCTTCTACTTCTCTATAAAACTCCCATCTCCTCTCGCTTCAAATCTCTCACTAGCAAAACCCACGCATTCATTCCCCGCCCTTCATCAACATGGACGACCACCACACCACCAATCAATCCCCGCCGTTAGATCTCCGCTCCCTCAAAGCCCTCTCCGTCCTCGGCCGCGGCGGCAAAGGCGTCGCCTTCCTCGTCCGCCACCGCCACCGCGACCAAACCCTCGCCCTCAAGACCATCTCCAAATCCTCGATCGAGAAGAACAAGAAGCCCGAGGACGGATTCCGCCGTATCAGATTCGAACTCGACACCTTGAAGGAGCTCCAGCACCCTCTCCTCCCCAAACTCCACGGATTCCTCTCGACCGAGAAGATCGTCGGGTTCGCGATCGAGTACTGCTCCGGCGGAGATCTCAACTCTCTCAGGAAGAAACAGACGGAGAAGTCGTTCTCCGACGACATTATCAGGTCAGTCCTCAAAATCTCGTCAGTCATTAGTATCGGCCTTTTTAATGGCCCGAAACATTTGCGTATCGGACGATACGATCGATTTCGGCCGATTCTTTAAACTTACCGCTTGTGACGTTCCGGTTTTGCAGGTTTTATGCGGCGGAACTGGTGCTGGCTTTGGAGTATCTGCACGGATTGGGGATCGTTTACAGAGATCTGAAGCCGGAAAACGTTCTGATCCAAGAAAACGGCCATCTGATGCTCGTGGATTTCGATCTCTCCAAAAAACTCTCATTGAAGAAACCGCTACAAAATCAACCGATTCCTTCCAACCGACCCGATAAATCCGCTACGAAAAGCCGCTTTCCTGCATTCTTGCTCTGCAAATCCGGTTTTCCTGCGAAGAACTCTGTAAACTCGGAGAAATCGGACGGGTCCGAATCCAGCTCGCTCAACTCAGGAGAGTCGGGGTCGGAATCCAAGTCGAACTCGTTCGTGGGAACTCAGGATTACGTGGCGCCCGAGGTGATAACAGGGAACGGCCACGATTTCTCCGTGGATTGGTGGAACCTCGGCGTCTTACTCTACGAGATGCTTTACGGTCAGACGCCGTTCAGGGGGTCCAACAGGAAGGAGACTTTCTACCGGATTCTGACAAAGTCGCCGGAGATGGTAGGAGAGCCGACGCCGTTGAGGGATCTGATCGGAAAATTGCTCGAGAAGGAACCGGCGAAGAGGATTTCTGTGGAGGGTATAAAAGGGCATGAGTTTTTCCAAGGGGTTGTTTGGGAAAGAGTGGTTGAAATTTCCAGGCCTCCCTTTATACCTGGAGGGAGAGGAGAAGAGATTTCTTGTTTGGAAAGAGACGTGGGAATTGATGTGGAAGAATTTGTGGAAAGGGTTTTCTGTGATTCCGGGGTTGAGGTGGGAAAGGAGATAGATTTTGAGAAAAAGGATGAAAAGAAGGGTGTTTGGGTGGATGCTTTGAGGGACAGCGGTAGGAATTTGACTGATCTTTTGGCTTTCTAGGAAATTTCTGAAACAGGGCCCTAACTTTCTGGGACTTTTCAAATCAGGAAAAAAGAAAGGCCAGATTTTGTGAGATTTTGTTAATACCTTTGTCTTGATGTTAATGATTTTTTTGTTATTCTCAGAGAAATCTGGGATTCAAACTGAGGATGTTGAAGTTCTTATTGAATGTTGATTATAGAGAATGTTGATGTTAATAACTTTCAATGATTGGATCTAAACTGAGAATGTTGATTTGAATTTTAACTATATGCAATTAGTGAAATGCTGTTGGCCTCAGTAGTTCTCACATGAGGCAGCAATATTCACTTAGCTTAGAATGGGTATGTAGAGTGTTCGAGCCTATGGCAGGCTTTTTAGAATGGGTATATAGGGTGTTAGAGCTGATAACTGACTTGGATTATTAAAATGTGAGCCAGTATCCTATGGCAAGCTTTTCGGAATGGGTATATAGGGTGTTAGAGCTGATAACCGACTTGGATTATGAAAATGTGAGCTAGTAGGGTGTTAGAGCTGATAACCGACTTGGATTATGAAAATGTGAGCCAGTATATTGGGTGTTAGAGCTAATAACCGACTTGGATTATGAAACTATGAAAATGTGAGCCAGTATATAGGGTGTTAGAGCTTATATAACCGACTTAGATTATCAAAATGTGAGCCGCACCGCCGCATTATAGTTTTGCTCTTAAAATTTGAAATGAAGAACGATAATACTAGGCATGAAAATGAATTCCTAAGATTCAGAGTAAAATTTGTTCCCGAAGGCAAAAGTTATAATATACTATTAATTTTAATTAAATTAATAGCCCACATCTACCTGTGTAATCTTTAAAAACTGATTCGTATCACCAGATTTTGAGTGTGGATCAATATTAAAAACCATGAAGCCCTTAGACTCAGGTGTTGGTGGATTAAAAAACTCAACAACTTTTAGGAAGACAGAAGAATCTGTGTCAAGCTGATATTTTAATTTATTCACTTCAAAACGTGTATTATATTTAATACACCCATGTGGTCCAAGATCTTTTCTTGGTCTTATAAAAGAAGCTGGTACTTTAAAAAGCAAACAAGACTTTCTTCTCTCCTTCCTAAAAACCTCAATGTCCCAAGGATTCCATGAAATTGTTTTCAGAATCATGTAGAAGTGTTACTTTGGAGGATTCCAAGGAGAAGATTTCTTGCATGCAAAGTTAACATAATTTGCTGTGTTAATTGTGGAGCCCGTAACCCTGGATGTAAGACTTAGTGGGCAAGTAATAAAAGTAGGCGAAATGGTCATCTAATCTAATAAGCTAGAAATGCTTGATTATTGCAGATGTTGGACATTTTGACATGCAGATACAAATAAGATATTGTTTCGAAAAGGTTTTAGCATTTACTCTATCTAAGATATCATAAGTTGGACCCGCTCAGAAATCGATCCTTGGGTGGTATGGTGATAGCCGGGAGTTCTATCCATAGAGACATTCATATATTCTCAAACAACAATTTATTTATTTTAACCTTCCTTTGAATGTTCTATATTTTATTGCTCATGTTGTATTAGTTTTTGAAATAACGAGTCTTAACTGAGACTGAGGTCCCAATAAATAATATCTCTATTAGATTTCAATTCAAGTGAATAAACTAATAGATTAAATTAAGTCTAATTAAAAGCGATCAACTATAAAGAGAATGAGACACAAGATTTATATGTGGAAAATCCTATAAAAAAAACGGGTCTTATCGACTAGGCCAAGAGACAACGAAGCATTAATTAAAATTGAAAGTTATAAGAAAACTCACAACCCATTCCTAGTTGCAACCTAACTTAAGGACTATGCGATTTTGCCGATGACTTGTTGTTCACCTTTATCATACTTGAACCAACCACCTTGAATGCATATTCAAGATGAATCTAATACAAGAAAGTAGAAAAAGGAAATCGAGCAACTTGATGAAGCTTTATAGAAGAAGTAGATCTCTCAATATGATTCAAGGGCTTAGAATTGGAGAGAATAATAATTGGTGCCTTTAGGGTTGCTAGAGAGTCCCATTTTATAGGCCTTGAGACGTGCATAGGGTTGCCTAAAGAGAATAGAACTCAAACAACTAATCCGTTTCAAACTAGAATGTTGTTTACCTGAAATAACTCAACTTCCTGTGAAGTAGGCGCTCGAGCAGAGGTTCACACATGCGCTCGAACGCGTGTTCAAGTTCTTCAGCACGTTAGAGCGCATAATGCGTTGATTGAGTGCAGGATGGCCCGCTCAAGCGACCACTCAATTTCTAATATTTCTTCTTTCAGCTCTTTTTCTAGGCAGTCCGTCTATAAATTAAATTTTCGGTTTTGTCCATTATCCAATATCCAATGAATTAATCTACACTCAAATAAACCTTACTGTTTCTATATGTGACAAGTAAAGGTGGTGACATGACATGTTAACATGATCATTTAGATGTTTCACATCGTTATTCAAATGCAATCTATATACATTAGCGCAAAACGATGATGATATTGCATTTCATCATTGAAATCGATTATTAAGTACTATAGTAGACTTAGAAAAGAAGAACATGCATGATAGTCCTCATGCCAGGTAATTTCATTGAAATCAATTGTTGAGTACTATATTAGACTTAGAAAAGAAGAACATGCATGGTATGGTAGTCCTCATGCCAGATAATTTCCGTAGTAAACTGTAGCTGAGCCAACTTAGGCGTGGGCCAGTAGACATTAATCGCCCTTTGAGGTGGAACCAACACTTACCAAGGAATATTGCTAAGCTGATTGCATGAGAAATGGAGTAGTACTCGTCTAATCAAATGAGATGAAGTAGAACAATAACAAATGAAACAATCAAAAACTTAAGATCACTGGCTTTGATCGGATGGACAGAAAAGATCCAATGAGGCCTATTTATCATTATATAGGGCACCAACCCCATATGGGAACAACACTACATCCATACCTAATCACCTCAGCTCAAAAACACAACTGTTAGGCCAGCTAGCATTTTCCTTTTGTTGAAGGTATCCTTCTAGAAGACTGAGTAATTAAATGTAAATACATATATACATAGGTGATTTTCTTCCTTGAAATGGGTTGACATTTGAAGCACCAACAAATGGATGGAGTCATGGTCCATGATAGAAGGTTAGACTGTTTAAAAAATCCTTTACATCAGTCAGAACTTCTGAAAAATGACATGGTGAGAGACTCTAGACCACACCTTTCATTCCATTTGTTTTGAAATACTACTCATTTCAAAACTGTTGATAAACAGTTGTTTTGATGCTTTAATCTCTCAAAGAACACATCACATGTTCGCGGTTTCAATTGTCCTATCATGTATAAATTGATTTGACGGATTCACTATCTAAAGAAGATTAGTCTAATAGAGCCACTCTGCAATTATAGATTGATTTCGAACCGCTCATTGCTTATGTCTGATATTCTTCACATTTATTTCATTTCGTCGGTCAGCTAATCAAAGTTTATGAGGCTCATTTTGTTGGACAGCTTATTTAACATATTCTCCTTTGTTAGTTAAATAAGGCCTGTATTATTTGGAGGTGGTTCTCATGGTAATTATGAGTGTTGGGGATTTCTGACATTTATTTCAGATCACGACTTTAAACATTTCAAATGCCCTATTTGGCTGTTGGAACCATCAGTACCAATCACCTAAAATCTCACTTTTAGCCTTTTGAATTCTCAGGATTCAAACATTTTAAATGTTGTACTAAATATGAGCACCTAAACTTAGAACCATTAGTACCATTCACCTAAAAAACTCCCTTTTAGCCTTGTGTATTCGCAGGATTCAAACATTCTAAATGTTGTACTAAATATGACCATCTAAATTTTACTCATGGATAACATTTGAAAATTTCCAAATTCATTAAAACAAGGATTTTCAGAAGCAGCACCTTCAATTCAGAAGTGGGTTTCACTCGAGGGGGAGAATTTAAAAGTATTTACATTACCTTTACTAATATTTCAAGATTTTGGTAGAAATAGTTAGCTAAGGAAATTTAATATAGCATCAGTCCCAGCTGATCGTGACTTTGAATCCTGCGAGAAATGACTGTGCTAAAAAAAGGAAGCTTGTTGCCAAAAGTGCACCAACCACGTCCCACATGAGGTGAGTGTTGAGCAGTGGGCCCCACCCAATGGGAATTATTGAAAAGTATTTATGTTGCACCTACTAACACCTTGATGTTTGGTAGAAATGGTTAGCTAAGACAAATTAATCCCTCCATGCCACAGTGACTCGGCTTGTGAAGCCATTAATTAGTTATCATTATGAATCAAAGCATTGTTACAATTATGGTTAACGAAAAAATATTGGATATCTTTTAATTTATAGCCTTTGTTAGGAATACTACTAAGAAAACGTGGCATAAAAAAATATTTTTAAATAAAAATAATAAAGGAGTTTTGACAAATGAATCCTCCTTACATTCGGTTTTCTAATTTCATTACCGAAATTTAGATAATGTTCGACTTTAGTCAACATTATTTTTATACTTTTTTTTTTGCCTTAGAGCCCATGATATCATGAGAACAATGTATGCCATAGAAATTGATCAATGATATCATGGGACTATCTCATGATGTGAATTTCTTTTCAAATGATCGAATATGAGAAATGGTGGTAAAATGTATAGTTACTTTTCACTAAATGTTGTTTTTCGTGTTTTTTTAAAAAACAAATTCATTTGTTGGTTGCAGAAAGTGTATGATACAGAAACTGATAAATTCTATAATATCATGAGATATGTCGCAAAAAAGTCTAAAAAATGTTGACCAGAGTCAAGTGACTCTGGTGACATTATTTGAATTTTGGTCATGAAATTGGAAAAAATTGGGTTTAAAGAGGATAATATATATGTCAAAACCCCAATAGTAATAAAAAAAAAAGCAAAAATACCGTGGAAACTAATCTTCATATGCATTTCCAAATTCCCCAGTTTTATCTAATAGTGTCCCCATTTTCTCATGCTATTATTTACCTTTTGTGATTTTTGAAGATATCATGACATTATCTAAAAATGCCATTCTATCAAATCATGGTGATATTTTCAAAATATTAGTGATGTTTGTGACGGTGTTCAAGTATCAATAATAAAAATAATACCCATATTATCGATATATCGTCTTGCTTCTTTTGCATAACAAATATGATCTTTGTATGGAGAATTTACAAATTCTGTAAATCTTGTTCCTCCACATGGAATTATTTAGTGAATTTAAAAGAATATATGTTTTTCCAGCAAAGAAACATAACATTTCTAAATGCCAAGGGGACAACTGCACTATCATTACCAGAAATTCCAACATTACAAACTCTCGAGGAATTTTGCTAAAGAAGCAATCACTATCTATCTGCCCATAATATGGATCCTCGTGTATAAGGATAGTATTAAGTTTCATTGGTGGAAAAAGAAAGAAAGAATATTATAAATCAAAACTCTTAACAATCCATTTGGACCGGCCAAGAGGGAGTTGGTGGAGTGGAATGCCCTGGATTTGCTCCCTATATTTTGCGTTCCAAGCTAACCATAAATTTGTCCGGTGTACATTTGTGTGGGTTTGGCGGGAGCCACTTAGAGAACAGTGTGTTGTATCAATGCCATCCAAGAAAAAAAAATAAAAACCACGAAGGAACCATTTGGACGTGGAGAAAACTATTCACCATGAAGTCATAGATTCCTCGAATCTCTTTTAATGTTCCTCTTTGAAAGTGAAATTAAACCGAATATGGTCGGCCATGGTTTGGGTGGCACGCCATAAACAGTCATTCCACTACCAGGTAAAAGTGGTAGTATTAGAAATCGTGTGGCTCATCAGAGTTGAAATTTTGCTTGAGTTTTAATCCAAAGCTTCTGGAATGAGATCCAATTCGATTTGGTGGTGAAGCATACCAGTCCTAATCCCTTCCGGTAAAAGCACACTAAATGTTCACTGGGGAGTCAAATTCCCTGTTTCGTAGAAATAAAGAAATACTGTTTTATCCAATCTGCATTCACCAACTTTGTGAAATCTTTTTCTTGATTTTTTTATTTTTGAAAAGGTGCATTAGCTAAACATAAGATTTTACAGAGTTGGTGAATGCGGATTGAATAAAACAGAAACTCCCTATTTATGTAAAACAGGGGATCCAAATTCATCACTGGGATGAATTGAAATGAGATCCACCTTAGTGTGGTGGCTCAGGATATCTTGGACAAAGATGTGCATTTGGGGAAGTGGTCGTCTACGACAAGTGTAATACATCAAGCTTGGTATATAAAAGGAGATGGAAACTCAAGGAAGGATCATCCATAAGCTTTTCAACATTTGTAGGCACTCTTCGTCATCATGACCGTCTGGAACAAAGTAAAAAATTCAACAGAGAATCAGGACCACTTCAAAAAAGTGTTTTTCAGCGATGAAAAAATGGCCCTTAGTGGTGGAAAAAAAAATTGGCCACTAAAAGTTTCATTTAGCAATGGAAATCTTTTTCCACCGCTAACCAACCGAAATGAAGTAAAGTGAATCTAGATAAGAAATGATAAGGGGTCATATTAAAAGTACAGAATTTCAAAATTCCCTCCGAATTGTTTCAAAAAAGTAAAAAAAGCAACATCTTTTCTCCACTAAAAGACAAAAATACTCCACTTTCCTATACAAAAAAGTAAAAAAGATTTCATACCAAATAACTTAAAACAAAAGACCATCATAACACCTTATATTTTATTATCTCTTGATTTGATACTTCACCTCGCCATACTTCAATTCACCATACATCCAAACGGGCTCAAGAGTTTCCGCCAATGTAGTGGCAAAAAAAAATTTCCCTGCAAAAAACCGAGTATGATTACTTTTTAGTGGCGGAAAAAAAAAAAAAAAAAACTCACCTCTAAATGCCCTTTTTTTCTGCTGATAAAAATCACCTTTTCTTTATAGTGGGCACCAACCCCATAAGGAAACAACACTACATCCATACCAAGTAACCTCAGCTAGAAAACACCCCTGTTTGGCCAGCTAGCATTTTCCTTTTGTTGAAGGTTTAAAGATGGGAACCATCCTTCTAGAAGACTGAGTAGTTAAAGGTAACTATATATAGGTGATTTTCTTCCTTTATATGGGTTGACGTTTGAATCCCCAACACACATGGATGGAGTCATCGTCCATGATAGGTGGTTAGGCTGTTTAAAAAGTCCTTTACGTTAGTCAAAACTTCAGAAAAATGACATGGTGACCACCTTTCATTACATTTCAAAACTTTTGAGTAAAAGAGGTTTTGACGCTTTCTCTCAATGAACACATCACATGTTCGTGGTTTCAATTGTCCTATCATGTAGAAATTGATTTGACAGATAAACTATCGAAGGAAGCTTTGTCAAATAGAGCCACTGTGCAATTAAATAGATTGATTTGGAACCGCCCACTGCTTCTATGTTTAATATTCTTCGCATTTATCTCATTTCGTCGGTCAGCTAATCAGAGTTTATGATGCTCATTTTGTTGTACAGCTTCTTTAACATATTCTCCTTCGTTAGTTAAATAAGGCCCCCTGCGAGTTATGAGTGTTGGAGATTTCTGACATTGATATCATTGGATCATGAGCTAAAGCATTTCAAATACTCTATTTGATTATAAGAATCTTGAGTACAATCCACCTAAAAACTCACTTTTAGCCTTTTGAATTCGTAGAATTTAAACATTCTAAATGTTGTACTGGATATGAGAATCTAAATTTCACTCGTCGAAAACATTTGGAGACTTTCAAATTCATTTAAAAAGTATTTTCAGAATTCTTGCAAACAAGCAAAAGCAGCACCTCTTATTCAGAAGTGGGCTCCACTAAGGGGGAGAATTTAAAAGTATTTATGCTACTACGTCTATTAATATTTCAAGATTTCGGTAGAAATTGTTAGCTAAGGAAACTTAATATAGTATCAGAGCCAGCTGGTCGTGACTTTGAATCCAAGGAGAAGTGACTCGGTGCTAAAAAAAAGAGCTTGTTGCCAAAAGTGCACCAACCAGGTCCCACCTGAGGTGAGTGTTGAGCAGTGGGCCCCACCCAAGGGGAATTATTGAAAAGTATTTATGTTGTACCTACTAACGCCTCGATGTTTGGTAGAAATGGTTATTTAAGACAAATTAATACCTCCATGCTTTAATTAATTATCATTATGAGTCAAAGCATTATTACAATTCTGGTTAACGAAAAAATATCGGATATCTTTTAACTTATGGCCTTTGTCAGGATACTATTGGGAAAACGTGGTAGCAAAACGTAATATTTTTAAATAAAAATAATAAATGGGTTTTGAAATATTAATCCTCCTTAAACTTGGTTTTCTAATTTCATTACTGGAATTCAGATAATGTTCGACTCTGGTCAACATTATTTTTATACTTTTTTTTGCCTTAGATCTCATGAGAACAATGTATGCCATAGAAATTGATAAATGATATCATGGACTGTCGCATGATGTGAAATTTTTTTTCCGAATGATAGAATTTGAGAAATGGTAGTCAAATGTGTAGTTACTTTTCACTAAATATTATTTTTTGTGTTTAAAAAAAATTCACTTGCTATAAATTCTATGATATCATGAGATATGTCGCAAAAAGTTTAGAAAATGTTGATTAGAGACTCTGGTGACATTATTTGAATTTCGGTCATGAAATTTGAAAAAAACTGGATTTAAAGAGGATAACATGTCAAAACCCCAATAGTAATAAAAAAAATATATTATGGAAACTAATCTTCATATACATTTCCAAATTCCCCAGTTTTATCTAATAGTGTCCCCATTTTCTCATGCTATTATTTACCTTTTGTGATTTTTGAAGATATCATGACAAAATGCCATTCTATCAAAACATGGTGATATTTTCAAAATATTAGTGCTGTTTGTGATGGTGTTCAAGTATCAATAATAAAAAAATACCCACATTATCGTCTTTCTTCTTTTGCAGAACTCAAAGAATTATTGTTTGGAGAATTTACAAATTCCGTAAATCTCATTCCCCCACATGGAATTATTTAGTGAGTTTAAAAGAATATTTGTGTTTCCTGGTAAGAAACATAGCATTTCTAAATGCCAAGGGGACAACTGTACTATTATTATCAGAAATTCCAACATTACAAATTCTCAACATTAGAAGTGGACATAGGTCATATTGACCGAACCACTATAATTCTTGCCTTCTCTCTCTACTTTAATTACTGCCTTTATTTCCAATTACTTGACAGGTGGTGTGCAAAGTCAATTTGTGCATCATCAGTGTGGTGCCGTCTGTGAGAAGAACCAAATTCTCACTTCAAAACACTCTCTCTGTTGAACTTATGGCGATCACCACCAGATCGATGAATCAACTTGAGGATAATCCACCATGAGAGGAGGAGGTTGCTCCTCCACCAACCAACCCTGTCCCAAATGCTCTTGTTCCGAATCGTCAGCAAATCTTGGAGACCATGCAACAGCTGGTGGCCCAAAATGGGCAAATCCTACAACTCATGCTCGCCGGACAAGGAGGAGCACAACCTGGAGGAGCACAGCTTGGAGGACCTCAAGGAGCCCCACACCTTGGTGCTCCCCATCTAGGCGCCCAAGCAGGTCTGGGCTCCCCCTTTGGAGTCCCCTTGGGCGCCCCACATAGGGGAGCCCATCATGAGGGACCTTCACCTCCTCCTCCTCCTGCTTCCCATGGTGAGGACCCTCGTCTCCAAGAGGATGGGGGTGAAAACCAAAGCATGGAGCATGGGAGTCATTCCCATGATCATTCCGGAGGATCCCCCAATCACTGAGACAAAAAAATTAAGGAAGTGCAAAATCAACTGGGTGACGTCTTCAACGCCATGAAGGTGCAGGGACCTGAGACGGCGGACTACCTCGTAAGGCGAACAGACATGCCTTTCAAACCTAACGTGGCGAACTACCCACTTCCTCAGAAGTTCAAAATTCCATCCATGGAGACCTTTGACGGAACGAAGGATCCACTAGACCACCTCGAAACTTACAAAACTCTAATGCATCTGCATAATGTCCCAGACGAGATCGTGTGTAGGGCGTTCCCAACCACATTGAAGGGTTCCGCAAGACAATGGTTTGCCAAGCTCTCCCCAGCTTCCATTGCCTCCTTTGTTGAGCTGAGCAGGTCCTTCGTGTCGCACTTTATCGGAGGGCGCCGCCACCAGAAGCCTGTCACCCACATGCTCAGTATAAAACAGGACATGGACGAGAGCCTGAGGAGCTACCTTACTCGTTCTAACGAGGAGGTACTTCAGGTCGAAGAACCCGATGATAAGGTAACCATGACTGCCTTATTGGGAGGCATCCGCTCGTCAAGCTTCCTCTTCTCAGTAATAAAGCGTCTACAAAAGAGCATGCCAGAGCTGCTACCAAAGGCCTAAAAGTACATGAATGCTGAGGACATCACAAGGGCCAGACGAGGTGAGTCCTCCAGAACAGGGGAGAAGAGGAAGGAAAGGGACAGGGACGACAAAAAGGAGACTAGCAACAAGCGAAGCAGGACAGAGAGGGTACCTGTCAAATACCGGCTCGGTCCTGCTCCTCAGAGAGACTGACGAGCCTTCACTCCCCTCAATGTCGCTGTTGGGCACATCTTATTCCAGATCCAGGATGACCCCGCCATAAAGTGGACTGGGAAGATGAAGTCTCCTCCAAACCGCAGGAACCCGAACAAGTACTGTCGCTTTCATTGCGATCATGGCCATGACACTAACGACTGGTATGACCTCAAAAGACAAATTGAGGACCTCATTCAACGTGGCCACCTACGCCAGTATATTGCTGGTAGAGGACAGGCGCCACCACCGCCTCATAACCAGGAAGATCAACAGCCCATTGGGAAAATTCACACTATTTCGGGAGGATTAGCAGAGTCACTGTCTGCCATGAAGGCCCACGCTAGAAAGGCAAGGTGCCCCGATGAAGTGCGCCCATCCAAGGCGCCCAGGCATGGCATCAGCGAGGTCATATCCTTCTCCGATATGGACTTGGAAGGAATCCAGCACCCCCATGAATACCCTCTGCTGCTCACCATGACCATCGCCAATTTTCAGATGCGCAGGATCCTGGTGGATAGCGACAGCTCTGCGGATATCCTATTCGCAGAAGCTTATGACAAGCTCAACCTGGGCAGGGAGAGACTGCAGCCTATCAGATCACCCCTCATTGGGTTCTCAGGGGAGAAGGTGTATCCCCCAAGGGCCATCACCCTACCAGTCACAGCCAGAGCAGCACCCCGAAGTTCCACAGTCATGGTCAACTTCTTAGTAATAGACTGTCCATCAGCCTACAATACCATACTGGGGCGACCTGCTCTCAACACATTAAGAGCCGTCCCTTCCACCTATCATCTCATCCTCCGCTTTCCAACCCCGAATGGAGTCGGGGAGGTCAAAGGGGACCAGGTAGCAGCAAGAGAGTGTTATGTCTCCTCAATGAAGACCAAGAAGCCGCAGGAGGCGTTGCAAGTTGAGGTCTTTGACCCAAGGGATGACACCACCATAGAAAGAGGAGAACCAGTGGAGGAATTCACCCCTGTGGTCTTAGATGAGGAGCATCCAGACAGAAGAGTATACATCGGCTCTTCCCTTTCAGAGGATCTGGTTCACCAGCTAATAGACTTTCTGAGACGTAACATGGACATTTTCGCATGGTCACATGCAGACCTTGTAGGAATTGACGCTGAGGTTGCCACCCACCGCCTCAATGTCGACCCTCGCCACAAACCTATTCGCCAAAAGCTAAGGGGTGCCTCCACTGAAAGGGCCCAAGCGATGGACAAGGAGGTGGGGGAGCTAATAGAGAATGGGGCGGTCAGGGAAGTAGCATATCCTGAGTGGCTCTCAAATATGGTAATGGTAACCAAAACCAATAGGAAGTGGCGCTCTGCGTCGACTTCACTGAGCTCAACAAGGCGTGCCCAAAAGATAGCTATCCGCTACCATGAATTCACTTCCTCATCGATGCCACAGCAGGGCATGAACTGCTCACCTTTCTGGATGCATATTCTGGGTACAACCAGATCAGCATGCACCCCCCAGACCAGGAGAAGACATCATTTATCACTCCGAAGGGGACCTACTGCTACAAGGTCATGCCCATCGGGCTGAAGAACGCAGGGGTAACCTACCAACGACGAGTGAACAAAATGTTCCAGTCTCAGATCGGGCGAACAATGGAGGTTTACGTGGACGGCATGTTGGTGAAGAGCCTTGCCGTAGCAGATCACATTGACCACCTTTAAGAAACTTTCAATGTCCTCAGGTCCTATTGTATGAAGTTAAACCCTGAGAAGTGCGCCTTTGGCGTAGGATCGGGAAAGTTCCTAGGCTTCATGGTCAACCAGAGGGGAATTGAGGCAAACCCCGACAAAATCAAGGCTATCATCGACATGAAGTCGCCCTCCTCCACCGAGGAGTTCTAGCACCTCAATGGGAGAATCGCAGCACTTAGCAGATTCGTCTCAAAATCTGCAGACAAATGCTGCCCTTTCTTCAAGATCCTCCGAAAAGCTTTCGATTGGGGACCTGAGACAGTGGAGGCTTTCCAAAGACTCAAAGCCTACTTGGCTGCACCTCCCCTCCTTTCGCATGCTACACCAGGCGATGTTTTATATTTGTATCTTTCTGCTTCCCCGTCAGCAGTCAGCTCCGTCCTCATCAGAAACCATGATGGAGTGCAAAAGCCCATCTATTATGTGAGCAGAGCATACCGAGGAGTAGAAATCAGGTATTCGGGGCTAGAGAAACTAGTGCCTGCCCTCATCTCGACGGCAAGGTGCCTACGACACTATTTTCAGAGCCACACCGTCGTTGTGATTACAGACCAGCCTCTAAAGAGAGTTTTGGGAAAGCCAGATGTATCCGGAAGACTCCTTAAGTGGGCAGTGAAATTGGGTAAGTTCGATATCCAGTACCAACCAAGGGTGGCCATCAAAGCACAAGCTTTGGCAAATTTTGTTGATGAGTTTACACAAGCAGAAGGGGAGACAAATGAGCCTTCCACGCCCCAGAAAATGTGAGCTGCATCGCTGCACTGTAGTTTTGCTCTTAAATTTTGAAATGAAGAATAATAATACTAGGCATAAAATTGAATTCCTCGTTTGGTAATTTTACTTATAAAGTCAAGTAAAGTTAAGTCAATTTAAACATCCCATCAAAAACACCTTTTACCAAAATTCCCTCTATCTTTTTCCAAAAAAGTCAAAAATCAACTACCTTTACTCACTAAAAGACAAAAATACTCAACTTTTTCCATACAAAAAGTAAAAAAGATTCCATAACAAACAATAAAAAAAAAATACTATCATAACCCACTTATATTTTATTCTTTCTTTAAAGTCAACTTTACTTCACTTGACTCAATTAGTAGAGTTATCAAACGGGCCCGGGCGTGTTTGGATATGTGATGAAGTGAAGTGATGTGAGGTAAAGCCTCCATTATCCAGACAAGAAAAGACGTTGGGTCATATCAAAAGTACACAATTTTAAAATTCCCTCCATTTTTTTCAAAAAAAGTAAAAAAAGCACCATCCTTTCTCTACTAAAAGACAAAAAAGCTCCACTTTTCTATACAAAAAGTCAAAAAAATTTCATACCAAACAACTAAAAATAAAACACCATCATAACACCTTATATTGTATTCTCTTTTGATTTGATGCTTCACCTCACCATACTTCAATTCACTATACATCCAAACAGGCCCTAAGATTTAGAGTAAAATTAGTTCCCCAAGGCAAAAGTTATAATATACTATTAATTTTAATTAAATTAATAGCCCACATCTACCTGTGTAATCTTTAAAAACTGATTCGTATCTCCAGATTTTGAGTGTGGATCAATATTAAAAACCATGAAGCCCTTAGACTCAGGGGTTGGTGGATTGAAAAATTCAACAACTTTTAGGAAGACAGAAGAATCTCTGTCAAGCTGATATTTTAATTTATTCACTTCAAAATGTGTATTATATTTAATACACCCATGTGGTCCAAGATCTTTTCTTGGTCTTATAAAAGAAGCTGGTACTTTGAAAAGCAAACAAGACTATCTTCTGTCCTTCCTAAAAACCTCAATTCCTTCCTAAAAACCTCAATGTACCCAAGGATTCCATGAAATTGTTTTCAGAATCATGTAGAAGTGTTACTTTGGAGGATTCCCAAGGAAAAGATTTCTTGCATGCAAAGTTAACATAATTTGCTGTGTTAATTGTGGAGCCCGTAACCCTGGATGTAAGACTTAGTGGGCAAGTAATAAAAGTAGGCGAAATGGTCATCTAATCTAATAAGCTAGAAATGCTTGATTATTGCAGATGTTGGACATTTTGATATGCAGATACAAATAAGATAATGTTTCGAAAAGGTTTTAGCATTTACTCTATCTATATATACACACACCGTCATATCATAAGTTGGACCCACTCAGAAAGATCGTTGGGTGGTATGGTGATACCCGGGAGTCCTATGCATAGAGACATTCATTTATTCTCAAACAACAATTTATTTATTTTAACCTGCCTTTGAATGTTCTATATTTAATTTGTTGCTCATGTTGTATTAGTTTTTGAAATAACGAGTCTTAACACAGGCTAAAGTCCCAATAAATAATGTCTCTATTAGATTTCAATTCAAGTGATTAAACTAGTAGATTAAACTAAGTCCAATTGAAAGCGATCAACCACAAAGGGGAAAAAAAAACCATGGATCTTATCGTCTAGGCCAAGAGACAACGAAGCATTAATTTAAATTGAAAGTTATAAAAAAACTTATAACCTATTCCCAGTTACAATCCAACTTAAGGACTCAGACAACTAATCAATCCGTCTCCAATTAGAATGTTGTTTCCTGAAATAACTCAACTTTATGTGAAGTAGGCACTAGAACAAAGGTCCACGAACACGCTTAAACGTGTGTTCGAGTTCTTCAGCACGTTAGAGCGCATAATGCGTTGATTGAGTGTAGGATGGCCCGCTCAAAAGCGACCACTCAATTTCTAGTATTTCTTCTTTCAGCTCTTTTTATGGGTAGTCCATCTATAAAATACATTATAAATTAAATTTTCGGCTTTGTCCATTAACCAATATCCATTGAATTAATCTACACTCAAATAAACCCTACTGTTCCCATATGTGACAAGTAAGGTGGTGACATAACATGTTAACATGATCATTTAGATGTTTCACATCGTTATTCAAATGCAATCTATTATTATATATGAAGCGAAGTGAGTTCGATTTCCAATTTTACTGTCAATTTCAAATTTGATTTTGACTCTTCTCATATTGGCCTCCCACTAATATCAATCATTAATCCTCCTATTAATAGTAGCCATATTAATAACATTCTTATTTCTAATCCAATGTTACAAAGACTCTTCCCTCTTCTCTCTGTATTTCTATTCACGTCTCTACATTTCTCACCTTTAAACGCCACAAGCCCCTTCCTTTTCTACATCCTCTCTCATAAATAACTCATTGATTTTTTTTATTAGGGCTACAATCTAAACTATTAATTTCTATTGATTTTTTATTTTAGACCTTTACATTATAACTACCACTAATTACATTGCCCGTGCTCAGCACGGGGGGCTTTCTCTAGTATACATTAGCGCAAAACGATGATGATATTGCATTTCATCATTGAAATCAATTATTAAGTACTATATTAGACTTAGAAAAGAAGAACATGCATGATAGTCCTCATGCCAGGTAATTTCATTGAAATCAATTATTGAGTACTATATTAGACTTAGAAAAGAAGAACATGCATGGTATGGTAGTCCTCATGCCAGATAATTTCCGTAGTAAACTGTAGCTGAGCCAACTTAGGCATGGGCCAGTAGAGATTAATCGCCCTTTGAGGTGGAACCAACACTTACCAAGGAATATTGCTAAGCCGATTGCATGAGGAATGGAGTAGTACTCGTCTAATCAAATGAGATGAAGTAGAACAATAACAAATGAAACAATGAAAAACTTAAGATCACTGGCTTTGATCGGATGGACAGACAAGAATTCCAATGAGGCCTATTTATCATTATATTGGCACCAACCCCATATGGGAACAACACTACATCCATACCAAATCACCTCAGCTCAAAAACACAACTGTTAGGCCAGCTAGCATTTTCCTTTTGTTGAAGGTATCCTTCTAGAAGACTGAGTAATTAAATGTAAATACATATATACATAGGTGATTTTCTTCCTTGAAATGGGTTGACATTTGAAGCACCAACAAATGGATGGAGTCATGGTCCATGATAGAAGGTTAGACTGTTTAAAAAATCCTTTACATCAGTCAGAACTTCTGAAAAATGACATGGTGAGAGACTCTAGACCACACCTTTCATTCCATTTGTTTTGAAATACTACTCATTTCAAAACTGTTTAGAAAAAGTTGTTTTGATGCTTTAATCTCTCAAAGAACACATCACATGTTCGCGGTTTCAATTGTCCTATCATGTATAAATTGATTTGACGGATTAACTATCTAAAGAAGATTAGTCTAAAAGAGCCACTCTGCAATTATAGATTGATTTCGAACCGCCCACTGCTTCTATGTTTAATATTCTTCGCATTTCATTTCGTCGGTCAGCTAATCAAAGTTTATGATGCTCATTTTGTTGGACAGCTTATTTAACATATTCTCCTTTGTTAGTTAAATAAGGCCCCATGTGAGTTGTGAGTAAATAAGGCCCCATGTGAGTTGTGAGTGGGATTTCTGACATGGATATCATTAGATCATGAGCTTAAGCATTTCAAGTACTCTATTTGATTATAAGAATCTTGAGTACAATCCACCTAAAAACTCACTTTTAACCTTTTGAGTTCGTAGAATTCAAACATTCTAAATGTTGTACCAGATATGAGAATCTAAATGTCACTCGTCAAAATCATTTGGAGAATTTCAAATTCATTTAAAAAGTATTTTCAGAATTCTTGCAAACAAGTAGAAGCAGCACCTCATATTCAGAAGTGGGCTCCACCGAGGGGGAGAATTTAAAAGTATTTATGCTACTACCTCTATTAATATTTCAAGATTTCGGTAGAAATTATTAGCTAAGGAAACTTAATATAGTATCAGAGCTAGCTGGTCGTGACTTTGAATCAAAGGATAAATGACTCGGTGCTTAAAAAACAAAAACTTGTTGCCAAAAGTGCACCAACCAGGTCCCACCCGAGGCGAGTGTTGAGCAGTGGGCCCCACCCAAGGGGAATTATTGAAAAATATTTATGTTGCACCTACTAACACCTCGATGTTTGGTAGAAATGGTTATTTAAGACAAATTAATACCTCCATGCTACAGTGACTCGACCTGTGAAGTCATTAATTAATTATCATTATGAATCAAAGCATTATTACAATTATGGTTAATGAAAAAATATTGGATATCTTTTAATTTAGGGGGATTCGGCGAGAGGTCCCTCACAATATAACTTTGTTGCAAACAGTCCACAAAAAAAAGTCATGCAGCCAAAGGTCTTCTAACACATTCCCATACCTGATATAACTAATTTACCCCTTTTTTAAATCATATCCCATGATTGGTGGGATATCCCATTAATAATAGTCAACTACCATTTAATGGACCACGATTAATGGAATCTCATTAATGAGATTTTCAAATAAATTCTAAAAACTCACAAATAAATTTCAACAAACGCAAATAAATTTCAAAAAAAGCAATAAATTTCAAAAGAACGCAGATAAATTAAAAAAGACACAAATAAATTTCAAAAAATGAAAATCAATTTCAAAAGATCCAAAATAAATTTCAAAAGATCCAAATAAATTTCAAAAAAATATAAATAAATTTCAAAAGACTCAAATAAATTTCAAAAGATGCAAATAAAATTAAAAAAACGCAAATACATTTGCCAAAATTAAGATAAACCAATTTTCCAAATTAGCGAACAATGTGGCAAAAAACTCAAGTCTTTTTTGTCAAAACTCAGTTAAATTTATTTCCAAAAATACAAATAAATTTCAAAAGACACAAATAAAATTCAAAAACACAAATAGATCTTAGAAAATACAAATAAATTTTCCAAAAACACAGAAAGATTTGTTCAAAAACTCAGTTAAATTTTTTTATAAAATGGAGATAAATTTGTCAGAAACTTACCTATATTTTTCAAAAACTCAAATAAATTTTTCAAAAACTCAGAATGATTTGTTTATAACTCTGATATATTTGTTACAGAAATAGATAAATAGCCAAAAGCTCAGATAGATTTGTCCAGAACTCATATAAATTTGTCCAGAACTGAGATAAATTTGTTCTAGAAGTCAGATAAATAGCCAAAAACTCAAATAGATTTGTCCAGAACTCAAATAAACTTGTCCATAACTTAAATAAATTTGTTCCAGAAGTCAAATATATAGCCAAAAACTTAGATGGATTTGTCCAAAAATCAAATAAATTTGACAAAAAATACAGCATTTAGATAAATTTGACTTTGACTAGAATGGGGATGGACTTCTGGAACAGGCTAGGTCGAATCTAACCTGAAACTAACCCGCCCAAAATGACCCGAACATAACCTGGAACCAAACCCAAATCGGTTCTTTCCCAAACAGAACTGGTTATTCTTACTTAGGTTTCTGTAACCATAAATGATGTAAACGCTGCTCCTTCCTTGAATTTCTTGAAAAATCATTTCCAAGAAAACCCAAATCCAAATATTGAATTTCTAAAGTTTTGAAAATCTCCAACAGCTGTGGGGCACGCGACTTCACGTTATACTTTCGGCAGAACGACAACCAATCTTTAACGAAGACAAACGCCTGGTAAGTTGTATGGAACGTCAGCTCTGACCCACCGTCATTGAAAATATAGTCAGATACCTTGTTAATTAACATCATATTCATATGCCATGAGAGACAAAGGTGTATCGGCTACTATCGCGGGGGCTCCCTATCAAGATTGACAGTGCAAATTATCTTGTCTGCCGAATGTCTGCAACTTCGGATTCCTGTACAAAGTTGATCAGTGTGGCCCTCTCGAAATTGAAACCGATCTCTCCTATTCCTGCAACGAAGATCCACGTGTGGAAGTCTGGATAGAAAAAGAAGAAGAGGAAGAATGGAAGATTTAAAATTTCAAAATTTAAAATTTTATGCCTAATCAGTTAAAAGGACAAATCAGTCATGAAAATGTATGAGGTGACATGTCTAGGGACCTTTCTCCATGAGGTGACGTGTTTAGGGACCTGTCACCGAAATATATCCATGGACTACAGGCCTTAGCGGAAAAGTTGATGGACTGGAGGCCTTAAAAGTCCTATATGAGGGACCTTTCGCTAATTATCACTTTAATTTATGGCCTTTGTCAGGATACTATTGGGAAAACGTGGCCGCAAATAGTAATATTTTTAAATAAAAATAATAAAGGGGTTTTGAAATGTTAATCCTCCTTAAATCCGTTTTTCTAATTTCATTACTGGAATTCAGATAATGTTCGACTCTGGTCAACATTATTTTTATACTTTTTTTTTTTTTTGCCTTAGATCTCATGATATCATAGAACAATGTATGCCATAGAAATTGATAAATGATATCATGGACTGTCGCATGATGTGAAAATGTTTTTCCAAATGATAGAATTTGAGAAATGGTAGTCAAATGTGTAGTTACTTTTCACTAAATATTATTTTTTGTGTTTAAAAAAAAAATTCACTTGCTAGTTGCAGAAATTGTATGATACAGAAACTCATAAATTCTATGATATCATGAGATATGTCACAAAAAAGTTTAAAAAATATTGACCGGAGACTCTGGTAACATTATTTTGAATTTCGGTCATGAAATTGGAAAAAACTGGGTTTAAAGAGGATAACATGTCAAAGCCCCAATAGTAATAAAAAAAACAAAAATATTATGGAAACTAACCTTCATATACATTTCCAAATTCCCCAGTTTTATCTAATAGCGTCCCCATTTTCTCATGCTATTATTTACCTTTTTTGATTTTTGAAGATATCATGACAAAATGCCATTCTATCAAAACATGGTGATATTTTCAAAATATTAGTGCTATTTGTGACGGTGTTCAAGTATCGATAATAAAAAAAAAATACCCACATTATCGTCTTTCTTCTTTTGCAGAACTCAAAGAATTATTGTTTGGAGAATTTACAAATTCCGTAAATCTTATTCCCCCACATGGAATTATTTAGTGAGTTTAAAAGAATATTTGTGTTTCCTGGTAAGAAACATAGCATTTCTAAATGCCAAGGGGACAACTGTATTATTATTATCAGAAATTCCAACATTACAAATTCTCAACAGGAAATCTGCTAAAGAAGCAAGCACTACCTATTGGCCCATAATATGGATCCTCATGTATAAGGGTATTATTAAGTTTCATTGTTTGAAACAGAAAGAAAGAAAGAAAGGAAAAAAAAAAAAAAAAAACTCTCAACAATCCATTTGGACCCAACATGGAGTTGGTGGAGTGGGATGCGCCATGGGTTTGCTCCCCACATCTTGTGTTCTATATTAACCCTAAATTTGCCCTGTATGTGTGGATTTAGTAGGCACCACCCAGGGATTAGTCCTGTTGGGTTAGTGTCATCCAAGTGAGAAAAAAAAGAGAGAGGAAAGCACCATTTGGACGTGGAGAAAGCTATATATTCACGGAACTTATGAACCATGAGGTCATAGATTCCTCGAATCTCCTAATATTTCTCTTTGAAAGTGAAATTTAACCGAATATGGTCGGCCATGGTTTTGGTAGCACGCCATAAACAGTCATTCCACTACCAGGTAAATGAGACCCAATTCGGTTTGGTGGTGAAGAATAGCAGTCCTAATCCTTTGCCGGTAAAAGCACACTAAATGCGCATTGAAAGTTCTCAAAGAGTTGTTGGTTTTCTTGGACTAGAATGACTGATGTACACAGTTGAACTTAACATTGAACATGGTGAGGTCACTGATTTCTGGTGACAATTAAGAGCTTGGGTTAAAAGATTCAAGGATATATAAAGAAGAGGGATGCGATTCTTGGTGTGAATATGCTTAATGCATCGGTGAACCTGTATGAAAAGTCTTGCTATTTGGATATTGCCAGGGAAGATTTTGATGAGATGGAGATTAAAAATGTGGTTTGTATGGGCTGGTATCTGAAAAGACAATGTTGGGGGGATGCTAATCGCAGTGATCTTTTTTCCCATGCATTAGCTATATCATTGTGCATAGATAGAGCTTACATTATCTTTGATTGATTTACATTCATCCTTGGATATTATCCTTGATTGAAGGAAATTATCTTTAGTGATACATAATGATTGAAGGATGTGGCCCATCTGCATCTTTTGTGTCTTAGAAATACAATTAGTGGTTTTTTTATTTTTATTTTTTAATTTTTTATGAAAGATACAATTAATGGTTATTAGTAACCTGGATATGTGAATCTTGCACCTTGATTGGATATTTTAGCTTCTTATCTGAATATACTCAATTAGGTTTTTTGGATCTTGATGGATTACCGGAATTTTATCAACGAGAAAGAGTAGAGAATTTAACGTAATTTTGGCAAACTAATTAACTTAGTTTATCTATATTAAATGTGGGAGAGTTGATACTTTCGTGAACTATTTGAAGTGATGGAGGAAAACATGTAAAAGAAAAAAAAAAGTAAATAGACCATGATATTTATAATTCAAAGGTCAACTTAAATAATCTATAGTTTATCCCCATTCAATAAATAAATCAGTCATTTATCAACTTTACATTTTGAAAAATAAAAAGTAAGCTGCATCCACCTAAAGTAAAAGATGGCAAATGTGAGAAAATAAATGAGAAAATCAAAATGGAAGAACATCAAAAAAAAAAAAAGAAGCAAAAGATCTAGCCTATAGAATCAATTGTCTTCATTAACAATATCACCTTTAGTAGTAAAACTCGAGTTTCCAATGCATTATATTTAAAATTGATGATCTTCACATGTAAGAGTAAAAATACAAAGACATGGGAGTAGAGAAAATTTTTGTTGTTCCTTCAACACAGCTCAAAGTGGCTACATGCACGACATGTATTAACTATTAACAAAGAAACTTCAAACTTCACCTTTGATTCCTTTCCCTTAGCTTCCAATAGTGTATTCCATTGATTGCTTTGAGACATATCCATGACTTTGATCACCAAAATCTCCTACAATGCTAGTGCTTTACAATTTCGTAATGCAAATTTAAAGAGAAAAAAATGCCATAAGGGCTTTTAAATTAAATGGGCCATTTATATTAAATGGCAATCAGAGCCCATTTATATTAAATGGCAATCAGATTGGAGTCTCTCTCTCTCTCTCTCTCTCTCTCTCTTCTTTTTTGCAATGCCACTTATGAAAAATAAAAGTTCACGAGTTAGAATTTAGGTGTGTTGTGTAGGGGTGTACACGGATCGGATTGGTGTGGATTTGGCCAAATCCGTCACCAATCCGTTGCCTCCGGATTGACGGATTTAGAATCCGTCACCAATCCGTGACTGTTAAAATCCGATCTCGGATCGGATTAATCCGTTCCTGTACATTACTTGGAGAAAAAAAGAAAAGAAAAAAAAAACCCATAAATTCTGAAGCCACTGAATTAAAGGGGCATGAGTTGAGAGCTGTATGCCTATCTTATCATCTTCTATTCATAAGGTTACATATTGACACCTTACATTTTTTTTCTTATTATTATATATATATTTATATTGAATGACAACGGATTGGATTGGATCGAATCCGCAGATTAAGGGTGAAATCCGCCACCAATCCGTCGCTAACAGATTACACAATTTACAATCCGTCACCAATCCATTGGCCTTCGGATCGGATTAAAATCCGCGGATCGGATCAGATCGGATCGGATTGACAGATCGATGGATTTTTTGTACACCCCTAGTGTTGTGGCATGGAAAATTATTCCCAACTATGCTTCTTTCATTTACCCACTGAGCATTCTTGTTTTTAAAAGAGCAGCTAGAAATTTCATGGATTCTTGCAAGCAAAATAAACAAATAATGCAGCAAAAAGAATTGGGTGATAAATTATGATTAGCCATATCCTCAAGCCTAAATGCATTTATTTAGTGAAACAACACATACAAATGGACCAAACACATGACCCCCCTAAATTGCACATGTCCACCAACTTTCGGTCAGATCCAAATTTATTGGACCGTTGGATCGACTATGTATCAATCTAAATGGACTATTGATAATTAAACTTTTGGGCCCATATGGAGATGATAGAAAACATGGTTGAGGCTGATTTTTCGTAGAGAGGAGGATCCCAAGGAGTCTTTGAAATTCCCCTCATGTGGGGTCCCCAAGTGGGCCCCACCACACACTTGAGCTTACCTTATCCTAAGCTTGAGCTTAGGAGAGCTGGCCCCATTCCTTGGAGCAAGGCTCTCCTAAGCTCAATCTTAGAATAAAATTTTGTAAGCTCAGCTTGTGGGGCCCACCTTTGGTCCATCCAAATGGACCAAACACATGCCCCCCCTAAATTGCACTTGTCCACCAACTTTCGGTCAGATCCGAATTTATTGGACCGTTGGATCGACTATGTATCGATCCGAATAGACTATTGACAATTAAACTTTTGGGCCCATATGGAGATGATAGAAAACATGGTTGGGGCTGATTTTTCGTAGAGAGGAGGATCCCAAGAAGTCCTTGAAATTTCCCCATCCCCATCCCCATCCCCATGTGGGGTCCCCAAGTGGGCCCCACCACACACTTGAGCTTATCTTATCCTAAGCTTGAGCTTAGGAGAGCTGGCCCCTATTCCCTGTTCCTTGAATGCATCTAAGCTTGGTAGATTGATAACTTTGGGCTACTAACTCTTACTTGGATAATTTGTTGCTTGTTGACCCTACACAAATGAGTTTTCTACCATATTTGTATGCCTTCATATCAATGTTTTCATATATATATGCAAAAAATAACTCTGACTTTATTATATAGCCCACGGCTAAGTCCTGAAAAGCACACATTTTCATACACATTTTGGACCATTTTAAGGGCTTATTGATATTAAAGAGCTTCATTTAGTGCCAAATAATGTTTTTATGCATTTAGAATTCATTGTAGTGCATTCATGCATAAGTTACTCAAAAATCCATGCATAAGTTACTCAAAAATCATACTTTTTGCATAAATTTATGAAGCTTGCTATTTTTGGAAATCTATTTTTAGAAAGTTGGTTATTTTGGATGCATCAAGTAGGGTCCCATGCGTAGTTTATTTTAAATTCCTCACATGTGATTATTGTTGAATTTGTTTATTTCAATTTGTGTAGGAGAAATTAAGAATGGGACCCACAATGGTGAAATTTGAGAGAGATAAGAGTAGAACATCTTTCATGGTGGACCCGCATTCTTGGTATTTTTGGAGAGTTTGAAAAGTCAACAATGTAAAGCTAGATTTGGAATTTTAAGATCAAGAAAGGAAACTTTAGATTTTGTAGGATCTAATGCTTACTAAGTTTGAAAATAAAAAAATCAAGAAATAAATTCAAGAAAGGAAAATGTGCTTGAAGAGTTGACTAGTAAATCAAAGAAGTTTGGAAACAAACCAAAGTTGTAAGGGGAGTCAAGAAACAAAGAAGAAAAGATCCCAAGATCCATTTGGATGTCCACATGGATCCCATATATCCCGTTGCGTAACTAACATAGAAGCTTCCATATGTGTACAATTATTCTCGGATTTTTTAGAGGCGGTAAGATTAAAATGGACATAAATCTCAATCCAACTGTCGGATCGGTGCAATCTACACACTGTTTGAAAGATTTTTTCAAATAAATACCGCGAAGCCCAATATTTTGTCAATCGGAGCTGAAACAAGGGAGATATGGTATATGAAAGTTAGTGCTATAAATTTTACTCGGGATTGCAATTTTGCACATGAAAAACAACAAAAATATCTCATTCACCTTGCCATTTCTTTGAAGACTTGTTGGCCAAGGAATAGGCATACAAAGAAGATTGCATGCTACAAACTTGGAACAGAGAAGGAAAGAAAGAGAGCAAAAAACTATAAATTGAAGGCATAGGCATCCCTCTCCTCTCATAGAAGAATTCTCCCTTCTAGCACCACTATTACATTCCATCTTCTTCACATCTCTTCCTCTCCATTGTGTTCCTCAATGTGGCTTAGCCCTAAAGCCACACTACTCCCTTGGGATTTCTTATCTAGAAGAGGTTTTCTTTTCCATCCTAACATGTATTCTTTGATTTTTATTTTCTATCTTGAGTAAATGAATCTACGTATTAGTAAAAGTTATTGATGGGCCAGACCCAAATGGCCCAATCCATACTGAAAGCCTAACTATAATCAAGAGCTTAAATTTATAAAGACCCAGCAGGCCCAATAAGGTCCAGGCCCAGTAAGACTCATCAGCTTGGCTACGTCATCAAGAGAGCATCTGGGAGCCTCACCCTCACTGCCTTGGAAATATTCAACCATCACCTCATCTTTTACCAAGTCTCGTGGAGAGCACCTCAACCACCTCGCCCGTTGAGAAGAATTCGTGAGCTCCACCGAAATAGTTATTTAGTTACTGTAAAGTCGCCCCAACCCTGTTAGGGGACGACTATGAATTGTAAGTCCCACCAACACTTGAGGGGCATCACACTCACACCTGAGCACAACTCTCCTCTCCCTCTCAAAGCTTGTACTCTTTGCTCTCCCTGCACACATGAAATAATAAAGTACCAGGCGACCCTAGGCATTTAGAAGTGGACATAGGTCATATTGATCGAACCACTATAATTCTCGCCTTCTCTCTCTACTTTAATTACTGCCTTTATTTCCAATTACTTGACAGGTGGTGTGCAAAGTCAATTTGTGCATCATCAGTTTGGCGCCGTCTGTGGGAAGAACCAAATTCTCACTTCAAAACACTCTCTCTGTTGAACTTATGGCGATCACCACCAGATCGATGAATCAACCTGAGGATAATCCACCACGAGAGGAGGAGGTTGCTTCTCCATCAACCAACCCTGTCCCAAATGCTCCTGTTCCGAATCCTCAGCAAATGTTGGAGACCATGCAACAGCTGGTGGCCCAAAACCGGCAAATCTTGCAACTCATGCTCGCCGGACAAGGAGGAGTACAACTTGGAGGAGCACAGCTTGGAGGACCTCAAGGAGCCCCACACATTGGTGCTCCCCATCTAGGCGCCCATACAGGTCTGGGCTCCCCCTTTGGAGTCCCCTTAGGCGCCCCACATAGGGGAGCCCATCATGAAGGACCTCCACCTCTTCCTCCTCCTGCTTCCCATGGTGAGGACCCTCGTCTCCAAGAGGATGGGGGTGAAAACCAAAGCATAGAGTATGAGAGTCATTCCCATGATCATTTCGAAGGAGCCCCCAATCACTGAGACAAAAAAAATTAAGGAAGTGCAAAATCAACTGGGTGACGTCTTCAACGCCATGAAGGCGCAGGGACCTGAGACGGTGGACTATCTCGTAAGGCGAATTGACACGCCTTTCAAACCTGACGTGGCGAACTACCCACTTCCTCAGAAGTTCAAAATTCCATCCGTGGAGACCTTTGACGGAACGAAGAATCCACTAGACCACCTCGAAACTTACAAAACTCTAATGCAGCTACATAATGTCCCCGACGAGATCGTGTGTAGGGCGTTCCCAACCACATTGAAGGGTTCCGCAAGACAATGGTTTGCCAAGCTTTCCCCAGCTTCCATTGCCTCCTTTGCTGAGCTGAGCAGATCCCTCATGTCGCACTTTATCGGAGGGTGCCGCCACCAGAAGCCTGTCACCCACCTGCTCAGTATAAAGCAGGACAGGGACGAGAGCCTGAAGAGCTACCTCACTCGTTTTAACGAGGAGGTACTTCAGGTCGAAGAACCCGATGACAAGGTAACCATGACTGCCTTCTTGGGAGGCCTCCGCTCGTCAAGCTTCCTCTTCTCAGTAATAAAGCGCCTACAAAAGAGCATGCCAGAGCTGCTACCAAAGGCCCAAAAGTATATGAATGCTGAGGACATCACAAGGGCCAGACGAGGTGAGTCCTCCAGAACAGGGGAGAAGAGGAAAGAAAGGGACAGGGACAACAAAAAGGAGACTAGCAACAAGCGAAGCAGGACAGAGAGGGTACCTGTCAAAGACCGGCTCGGTCCTGCTCCTCAGAGAGACTGACGAGCCTTCACTCCCCTCAATGTCGCTGTTGGGCACATCTTATTCCAGATCCAGGATGACCCCGCCATAAAGTGGCCTGGGAAGATGAAGTCTCCTCCAAACCGCAGGAACTCGAACAAGTACTGTCGCTTTCATCGCGATCATGGCCATGACACTGACGACCGCTATGACCTCAAAAGACAAATTGAGGACCTCATTCAACGTGGTCACCTACGCCAGTATATTGCTGGTAGAGGACAGGCGCCACCACCGCCTCATAACCAGGAAGATCAACAGCCCATTCGGGAAATTCACACTATCTCGGGAGGATCAGCAGAGTCACTCTCTGCCATGAAGGCCCACACTAGAAAATCAAGGCACCCCGACGAAGTGCGCCCATCCAAGGCGCCCAGGCATGGCGTCAGCGAGGTCATATCCTTCTCCGATATGGACTTGGATGGAATCCAGCACCCCCATGGCGACCCTCTGGTGCTCACCATGACCATCGCCAGTTTTCAGATGCGCAGGATCCTGGTGGATAGCGGCAGCTCTGCGGATATCCTATTCGCAGAAACTTATGACAAGCTCAACCTGGGCAGGGAGAGACTGCAGCCTATCAGATCACCCCTCATTGGGTTCTCAGGGGAGAAGGTGTATCCCCTAGGGGCCATCACCCTACTAGTCACAGCCGGAGCAGCACCAAGAAGCTCCACAGTCATGGTCAACTTCTTAGTAATAGATTGCCCATCAGCCTACAATACCATACTAGGGCAACCTGCTCTCAACACATTAAGAGTTGTCCCTTCCACCTATCATCTGATCCTCCGCTTTCCAACCCCGAATGGAGTCAGGGAGGTCAAAGGGGACCAGGTAGCAGCAAGAGAGTGCTATGTCTCCTCAATGAAGACCAAGAAGCCGCAGGAGGCGTTACAAGTTGAGGTCTTTGACCTAAGGGATGACGCCACCATAGAAAGAGGAGAACCAGTGGAGGAACTCACCCCTGTGGTCTTAGATGAGAAGCATTCAGACAAAAGAGTATACATCGGCTCTTCCCTTTCAGAGGATCTGGTTCACCAGCTAATAGACTTTCTGAGACGTAACATGGACGTTTTCGCATCGCATGGTCACATGCAGACCTTGAAGGAATTGACGCTGAGGTTGCCACCCACCGCCTCAATGTCGACCCTCGCCACAAACCTAGTCGCCAAAAGCTAAGGGGCACCTCCACTGAAAGGACCCAAGCGATGGACAAGGAGGTGGGGGAGCTAATAGAGAATGGGGCGGTCAGGGAAGTAGCATATCCTGAGTGGCTCTCAAATATGGTAATGGTAACCAAAACCAATGGGAAGTGGCGCCTTTGTGTCGACTTCACTGAGCTCAACAAGGCATGCCCAAAAGATAGCTATCCGCTACCATGAATTGACTTCCTCATCGATGCCACAGCAGGGCATGAACTGCTCACTTTCTTGGATGCATATTCTGGGTACAACCAGATCAGCATGCACCCCCCAGACCAGGAGAAGACATCATTTATCACTCCAAAGGGGACCTACTGCTACAAGGTCAGGCCCATCGGGCTGAAGAACGCAGGGGCAACCTACCAACGGCGGGTGAACAAAATGTTCCAGTCTCAGATCGGGTGAACAATGGAGGTTTACGTGGACGACATGTTGGTGAAGAGCCTTGCCGTAACAGATCACATGACCACCTTCAAGAAACTTTCAATGTCCTCAAGTCCTATCGTATGAAGTTAAACCCTGAGAAGTGCGCCTTTGGCGTAGGATCAGGAAAGTTCCTAGGCTTCATGGTCAACCGGAGGGGAATTGAGGCAAACCCCGACAAAATCAAGGCTATCATCGACATGAAGTTGCCCTCCTCCACCGAGGAGCTCCAGCGCCTCAACGGGAGAATCGCAGCACTTAGCAGATTCGTCTCAAAATCTGCAGACAAATGCTTGCCTTTCTTCAAGATCCTCCGAAAAGCTTTCGAATGGGGACCTGAGACAAAGGAGGCCTTCCGAAGACTCAAAGCCTACTTGGCTGCACCTCCCCTCCTTTCGCATGCTACACCAGGCGAGGTTTTATATTTGTATCTTTCTGCTTCCCCATCAGCAGTCAGCTCCGTCCTTATCAGAAACCATGATGGAGTGCAAAAGCCCATCTATTATGTAAGCAGAGCATACCGAGGAGTAGAAATCAGGTATTCGGGGCTAGAGAAACTAGCGCTCGCCCTCATCTCGACGGCAAGGCGCTTATGACACTATTTTCAGAGCCACACCGTCGTTGTGATTATAGACCAGCCTCTAAAGAGAGTTTTGGGAAAGCCAGATGTATTCGGAAGACTCCTTAAGTGGGCAGTGGAATTGGGGGAGTTCGATATCTAGTACCAACCAAGGGTGGCCATTAAAGCACAAGCTTTGGCAGATTTTGTTGATGAGTTTACACAAGTAGAAAGGGAGACAAATGAGCCTTCCACGCCCCAGACATCGAGCCCGGACACATAAAGCAATCTGACACCCGGTGAGGACGTCCAGAAGGGCAGGCAGACACTCCCAGGCGCCCAGATCTCCATCCCAGGCGCCCAGATCTCCATCCCAAGCGCCTAGGCATCTCCCTTGGGCGCCCAGACACTCCCAGTTGCCCAGACCTTCACCTCAGGCGCCCAGATCTCCATCCCCAGCGCCCAGACTTCCACCTCTGGCGCCTAGACAATCTCGGGCTCCCAGCCTGGTGCCCAGGCTCCCACTGGGATCTCCGACTCTTCCTCTCTGCCACTTTGGAAGCTCTATGTTGATGGTTCCGCGACCAGTGAGGGAGGTGGAGCAGGCCTAATTCTGATCAGCCCCGATGGTACTCCCTTCAAGTATGCAGTGAAGCTCCACTTTACTGCTTCCAACAATGAGACAGAGTATGAGCCCTCCTCTTTGGCCTAAGATTGGCAGCCGAAATGGAAGCCCAGCACCTCGCCGCTTACAGTGATTCCCAACTGATAGTTTTCAAGTAAAGGGCGAGTTCGAAGCAAAAGGAACAAGAATGCAAGAGTACCTCGGCATGGTGAAAAACTTGATCACGAGGTTCCAATACTTCCAAATCTGTCACATCCCAAGAGAGGATAACATAACCGTAGATGCACTCGCCAGGCTCGCCTCATCCTTCGAAGCCCCACCAGGAGAACCAGCATTCATCTGTCACCAGTTCGAGCCAAGCAAGTTGGACATGGACACCGCAAATGTCAACTGCACTTCTACCGAATCAAACTGGATGACCCCAATAAGAACATACCTCCAAGAAGGTACATTACCAGATGATCCCCTCGAGGCCAGGAAGCTTAGGGTGAGAGCTTCCAAATTCACTATCTTACAAGACATCCTCTACAAGAAAGGTTACTCCTTGCCATTGCTGCGGTGCCTTTCACCCGAGGAAGCTAACTACGCCCTGCGGGAGATCCATGAAGGAGTTTGTGGGAATCACTCTGGAGGACGCTCTCTCGCCCACAAAGCACTCAGACAAGGTTACTTTTGGCCTAGCATGGTAAAGGACGCCAAGGAATTTGCCAAAAAATGCGACAAGTGTCAACGCTTCGCCACTATGCCTAGGCAACCACCGGAGGAGCTGACAACCATTTCGAGTCCGTGGCCTTTCTCCAAATGGGGCATCGAGATCCTGGGCCCCCTACCTTTGAGCAGAGGACAATGCAAATTCATAGTGGTCGCCGTCGACTACTTCACAAAGTGGACGAAGGCAGAACCCTTAGCAAAGATAACAGACTCTAAGGTTAAAGACTTTGTCTGGAAAAACTTGGTTTGCCGCTTCGGGATACCCCACACCATTGTCAGTAAGAATGCAAAGCAATTCGACAATAAGCTCCTCAACTCTTTCTGCTCCGACTTTCAGATAAAGCAGCCTCATTCCAGCCCAACACACCCGCAGGCAAATGGGCAAGCAGAAGTCATGGTGAGAGCGGTGCTACGCAACCTAAAGACAAGGCTCGACAGAGCGAAGGGTCTTTTGGTCGACAAGCTCCCAGGTGTATTATGGGCCTATCGAACCACGCCGAGAACTCCTACTGGGGAAACCCTTTTCTCCCTCGCTTTTGGAACTGAGGCGGTCATCCCTGTGGAGATAGGGGTGCATTCTCTAAGGGTCCAACACCACGACCCCATCACCAACGAGGAAGGACTCCGCATCAACCTCGACTTGGTGGAGGAGGCAAGGGAGATGGCTGTGGTCCGCAACGCGGAGTACAAACGACGCATGGCGAGGTACTACAACTCGAAGGTGAAGCCTCGTTCCTTCCAACCAGGAGACTTGGTCCTCAAGAAGGTGATCCTCGCCACAAAGGATTCACGCGAAGGAAAGCTGGGACCAAATTGGGAAGGGCCATACCTCATAATAGAAGTGTTGAGGCCATGCACTTACAAGATCCAGAATTCTGAGGGGAACGTCTTACCCCATCCATGGAACGCGGAACACTTGAAGAGGTACTACCAATGACACCTTGAGAGAGTCAAAGTAGTAGAAGTTGGGGACTTGATTTTATTTTCTACTTTTTTGGGATTATTACCCAATATTGTTTGACAATAAGCAGTGGATGAATAAAATTCTCTACGTTTTACTCCAAAAAAGATCTTTACATTTTCATTCAATTTCAAAGGAGTATCAGTACAAAAGTTAGGCTACAAACTGCCTTTCTAAAAAAAAAAAAAAATCAAAAGTCCCCAACACTCT
This sequence comes from Umbellularia californica, assembly GCA_028538565.1. NCBI lineage: Eukaryota > Viridiplantae > Streptophyta > Magnoliopsida > Laurales > Lauraceae > Umbellularia > Umbellularia californica. The sequence continues at coordinate 12,769,895 of JAPQWN010000004.1, read as the reverse complement.
AATCACTCTCATGGTCGTCGTCCTCCTCCTCCTCCTTGTCATCCTCAGCATAATCAGAGCCTCCTTTACCATCATCAGGCGCCTCGGTTAGCACAAAGCCTGAGAGGTCAATATTAGGGAAAGCAACAGAGATCTTCCCTCGGAGCTCATCATAGCCATCAATGAAGGCATTTGCAAGGCCATTCGCTAAGTCCCTTTTAGCTATGGCAGCCCTCTCCTCAGCCTGTGAAGCTCTCTCATGAGCCGCCTTCACCTCTGCCTCCACGGCAGCCTCTCTGAGCGTCTCCCTCTCATGGGTCTTTGCAAGCTCAGCCTCCCTGAGCGCGTCCCTCTCATGGGTCGCCAAGAGCTCAGACTCGAGCCTAGTTGTCCTCACACGGGCCTCCTCAAGCTCAGCCTCTAGCTTGGCCGCCCTCTCATGGGTCGCCGAAAGCTCAATCTCAAGCCTGGTCGCCCTCTCACGGGTCGCCCTGAAGTCCGCCTCGGAAGCCCTGCCAGTAGCTTCAAGAGTAGTAACCCTTCCTTGAGCAGCAAAGAGCTCCTTTTGCGTAACTTCATTGTTCTGTTTCAACTGACCGTGAGATCGGGTCTTTGAAAGCAAGCAGACAGATGCAGTCGAAGCCTGAAAAGATAAAAAATAGAGGAAATGACAAAACACATAAGAAAGGTCTGGAGAAAGGGAGATAACAGACCCTTACCTGAGCCAGACCTTTAAAAAAAGTATTGATAATCCCCTCGGTGCCCAGAGTATTAATCTGAGTAACTTCGGGCGGAAACACAAACCTCCCGAGCCTTTCCCTGATGACCATCGGGTTGCCCAGCATGGGACCAGCCCAAATCGGCGCCCCTGTAAAAGTTCCCATACGAGGAGGAGGCAAACGAGGGGCAAAAGGCGTGGCCAACAAGGAAGACTCCGGAGTAGCAGTTGCAACTGAAGAGGTCTCTAGCTAAGGAGGCACCACCGGAGGGGTCACTTGATGGGAACACGCCCGAAGGGTTGCTAGAGGAGAGCTCACGTCGAGCGGCACCGGCAGAAAGGTCACCTGGGAGGTATTACCCATCCTCGCTGCCTTGGAAGGAGGAGGGCTCCTACCAGAAAGGCGGGACCCAATCACTTTTCTATCTATTCTTGCAAAAATAAAGTGTTATTCAGATGAAAAACACCAGGTAAAGGGGAAAAGAAGTGCTAGAGAAGTAACATACTCTTTCTTTTCAAAGAAGATCCCGAAGAGGGTCCACCAGCCTTACCACTCTCTTTGGGCAAAAGAACTCCCAAGTCTTTATCAGGATAAGCCCTCACGGCCTGCAACTTCCGCTCATGATCCTTGGAGAGCACAGGCGGATCTGCAAGAGGACGATGGGTACACATATATATAAAGAGAGAGAGAGAGAGAGAGTGAAGGGCGTACCGAGTTTTTTAGTGACACCCCATCGTGTTGGTACCAAAGCCCGATCAACCTCTGAGACCCACTCGCCGCCAACGAATAAGAAGTGAGATTTCCAACTATGACAGTTGGAGCGTAATCCCGTAAGCAACTTACCACCCCTCGTGGTAAAATAGTACCACCCCCTGTTAGGGGCAGGAGACTAGCTCAAGTTATAGGCTGCATGGAACTCCGCAAGAGAAGCATCCTCATGATGCACTTTCCTCCACAATGCAAGAAAGCCCAGCAAGACTCTCCAACCATTGGGCGCCAAACGCCCCGGGATCAATGAAAAATAATGCAGAATGTGACAAATGGAAGAAGACATGGGGAACTTGAGCCCAGCTTCAAGCATCTCCTCGTAGATGACAATGTCACCAGAGGAGTCATCGCAAGCAAGCTCATCCATCTCAGCCTGACGGCACAACATAGTTGGAGGAATATGATAAGCAGAAACAATCCTCAGAATATCGTCATCAGTATTGAGCAAACTAGAAAGAGTACTTACTTTGGACCCGTCATCGTCAATAGCAGTTTTGCTTCGATACTTCTTGTTGCGAGGGCGCAAAACTTTGCCTGGGCCACTGTCAGGAGGGCTAGTAATCTGATTTTGTGAAGCTGCACTTGAAGGAACCGGACTATCATGGTCTGCTTGCGCACCCAAGTTGACCGACCTCGCGCGAGCAGGCTGCTTGCCCAAGCTACCCAGCCCCAGAGAAGGCTCGCCTAAATTGCCTGATGCCAAGAAGAGCTCGCCAGGTGCTTCATGCGCGCCCAATGCCTCACGCCTCCCATGCTCGCCCAAGGCCTTGCGCCTGCCCAGATCCGTGCTCAAAGGGGCGCCCAGGCCCACTCTCTCCTCCCTCACTTTTTCCCTCGTCTCATCTTACTCACCCAGCACGCGAGCTGCTCGCCCATGGGCAGCCTCGCCCAACAGTGCCTCCTCTCCAATAAAAACAGCAGGCTCGCGCAAAGTACACGCTGTCCTGTCTAGCACGCCAGCCACAAGGGCTGCCCTCCCTTGGAGTTCGCCTGCCACAAGAGTTGCATGCCTCTTTAGACTACTGCCCAGCTCGCCCAAGCTTTCCAGGACAGCACCTTCGGCTCCCAAGTGGTCCAAACCAGCGCCTATGGCGCCCAGACCAGCGCCTGTGGCGCCCAGTTCAGCGCCTAAAGTGGCGCCCAGCATCTCCTTCGCGAGCTGCTTGCCCACTGCACGGGCAGCAGCGCCTAGCTCTTGCTCACTCAGATACTCCATCATTCCGAGGACTCCATCGCCGCCTGTTTCGGCTCCAATCTCTCCATTCCCCAAGGTACTAATGGAGTTTTGCACTTCACCTCCCTCAACCGACATTGCCCACTTAGATACTCCACTCAAGAATCTCACCAATACACTCTTGAAAGACTTCAAGCCATGCCTCCCTCCTCTCAAGTCTCTATGGAATGGGAAAAGCTTGGGCTCTCAAGGTTTACAAGAATGGGTTTTCAATCTCAAGATGAAGGAAATGGGTGGAATAAAGAAGGAAGCTCCTACTTATAGCCTAGGGTTTTCAAAGAGGGAAAGCCCAAATTGAAAATCAAGGGCTCTCCTAAAATTCAAATTCAACTAAAATGCCCCCTTCTCCAAGTTTCCTTAGACACGGGGCATTGGGGGACAAATGATGGGCCAGACCCAAATGGCCCAATCCATACTGAAAGCCCAACTATAATCAAGAGCTTAAATTTATAAAGACCCAGCAGGCCCAATAAGGTCTAGGCCCAGTAAGACTCATCAACTTGGCTACGTCATCAAGAGAGCATCCGGGAGCCTCACCCTCACCGCCTTGGAAATAGTTAACCCTCACCTCATCTTTTACCGAGTCTCGTGGAGAGCACCTCAACCACCTCGCCCGTTGAGAAGAATTCGTGAGCTCCACCGAAATAGTTACTTAGTTGCTGTAAAGTCGCCCCAACCTATTAGGGGGTGACTATGAATTGTAAGTCCCACCAACACTTGGGGGGCATCACACTCACACCTGAGCACAACTCTCATCTCCCTCTCAAAGCTTGTACTCTCTGCTCTCCCTACACACTTGAAATAATAAATTACCCGGCGACCCTAACCATTCAGAAGTGGACGTAGGTCATATTGACCGAACCACTATAATTCTCGCATTCTCTCTCTACTTTAATTACTGCCTTTGTTTCCAATTACTTGACAGGTGGTGTGCAAAGTCAATTTGTGCATCATCAGTTATCATTCTCATTATTCTTCTCATATATACTCTACTTGTGTTTTCATGTTCTTGTTTTGCATGGTTTATGGTTGGAGTTAGGTTTAGAAACATGCATAATCATATTCAAGATTTTTATGATGGGTTTTAGTTGCTGGGAATTTAACACTCAGATCTAAAAGTTAGATGTTTTAAATAGAAATAAAAAGATTAAATTTGGACAGAAAATTAGACTGCACAAAAAGATAGCATACAGTGTGATTTCTGGTCCAAATCTTGACAATTTGAAACGTGACTTACAGATCTAATTTTCCTTTGAAACTTGGAAGAATAATGGTTTAATAAAAAGAAATCTGAACAATAAAAAATTTTGACAAAAAAAAAAAAAAAAGATTCTGGGAGGTTGGATTTTCAGTTGCTTGAACACATACCAGTAAAAAAAAAAAAATCTGCATACAGATTTCTGCAGCAGGGCAAACTTTTGTCTAAAAGTTTGAGATGGGTAACCAGATCAAATCAGTGAATATTTCAATGAAACTTGGAGAAATTGAAGTTTAATGAGATTAGTTTCATGCCCCAAAATCTCAAGCAAAAAAAATTTCGGAAAGAAGGTGAACCAGTGGCGTGAAAATTATTGGTCCAACCCACCTGTATGCAAAAATCCTGCATAGTCTTAGCATATAGGTCATGTTCATTCATGCATAACCTTTTCATTTTTAAAGTGTTTTTTGCTTCCAATTTTTTTGTTTAATTCATATATCATTCTAGTTTAAATTCCAGCCATCAAACTTAGTTTTAGGTTTCATTAGAATAGGTGGAAATCATGCATTCTAGACATTTTAAAGAATTTTCTGCATAGCGTAGCATACATTGCATTACTAATTATACTAACTTTCTAACATTAGGACTAGTTTCTTTATTTGTGTTTTTTATTCTATTAGTTAATTTTCAGAATTAAAAGATCCTTCTAAACTTGTTTTAATTGAAGATGTTAAAATTGGAAAGTTGCTTAAGATTTGGAAATTCTAACATAGTATCTAAACTTTCATGCTTTCTAAATTGTGGTGATTTGAAAATCTTTATTTTTGGAAAGTTCTTGACTTTAGGAAGTTGATCAACTTAGTTCATTAGAAAAGTATATCTAACTTAGTTGTATAACCAAGTTTCTGATTTTGTTTAGCTTTATAAACTTTCTACTTTTGAAAGTTTTAACTTGTGTATTATTTTGCAGGAACTTTAGTTTTTAGATTCTTTTAGATTTAGGATTTTAAATTTAGGAAGTTTTCTTTTCATTGGATTGTAATTAATTTAATTTTTTGGAAAGTAGGAATGATAATGTGTTTTTTTAGTTTTTTAGTCTAGATTTAGATTTTTTATTTTAGGGAAGGTACAAGTTGAAGAGGAACCATAATTTACATTTCTCCTTGTGGATCGGCCTGGTCTCATCAGTTTATTACTACATCGTGGCTCTGCATTTGGAGCTCACGATCAGCTACATTCAACGATATAAAATAAATAATAAGATTATGTTTAGTAACTTTCTATAAAGTAAACAATGTTTTGTGGCTTATGAATCTATGATGGCAATGAGACTGTGCACCAAAGTCATCAAAAGTCAACATTCAGCAGATTAGGATCAAACAATGTGAACCATACATATAAGTTGGCAACCTCACTAGATGAAGCAAGAAGCATTATAAATAAAATTTATTTAGTTCTTATACTTGTAGAAAAATGTGGGCAATTCTCATATTGAAAATTATAGAAGTAAATATCACTCGAGACAATATGCAATGCATATTGGTCAGTGATTTACATGTAATACTATTTTATTGCCTAATAAGGCAACCCATAATGACATTTAAACCTTGAGAGAAACAGTTTGTTGAATCAAGAGTATAATTTATTTTCTCTTAACAAATAGGGGAATGCAGCCAAATAACAACATATAAAAAATTGGCTTTAAGAGATGACAAAACTGGCATCAAGGTATGTGATAAGGTTGCAATTATATAATATAAAGTTCAAAAACTAGGAAAATTTTCATTGTATATCAATTCCAACTATTGGAGGAGAAGCATCTACTACAATGTCATCTCTGCCTTCTAGATTTTTCTGCACATTTATATAGTGTTTCATGGTCCATGTCAAATTCTATCTGTATTATATATTTGCTCTTAGAATTCTAGAGAATGTTTCCTTGTTGTAATGTAATTACTAGCAAGAAATGCCCGGGGTAAGCCCGAGAAAAAAATTAAAGAAAATCTAAACTCAAGGTTTTGTTTATAATATATTACAAAGAGAAATAATTTAAAATTATATATATGTTATTCTTTTTTGGTATTATCTATACTCATAAGATATATTATGATCAATTATAATCTAAAGTGACAATTGAACCATGAAAAATAACCTAACTTTTAATACAACTTTTGAGATGTTGGCAAGAACTTTTATTACTTATAATCCAATAAACTTAGTAATGTATCAACCATATTGCACTACAGATTAAAAGAATCCAATAATGAGAAAATCAAAACACTAAATATAATAAAATCTAAAAAAGATCAAGCTAAAAAGAAAAATGTGGCTGTAATTATAAAAGATAAAGGGTAATATAGTAAGTTAAGAAATCACATTTTACAAAGAATTATACTTTAAAAATAAAAAAGCCTTATTCATGAATAAATAATTTTCACTAAAAATAACAATTGGTGATTATTTTCCTTTTTAACTATCTTTATCACAGTCATTTGCATTAATATGCTTAGTAATCAAAGAACAATTTGTTAGAAATCTCAAATGATATGAATTGTCCCATGTAAGGCCCTACCGATTAAGACATGCATGATTCTTCTTGAATTCAATTTTTGGTTAACTAGACTTTAAAAATAGAAAACTTTTACGTTTCACTAAAACTTAGATTTATAGAGTATTTTTCCTTATTTTTAACTTTCTTTATCAAAGAGATTTTATTTCATAAGGAATGGTAATAAAAAGAATTATTAGAAATCTCAGTTGATAAGAATGTCCCAATCTAAGTCCCTACCAAATGATCAGAATTGTCCTATGTTGGCCCCTGCCCATTGATTAAAGAGAGATATTGTAGGATTTATTAAGGAGAGTTATGATAAGTGAGAGGAGAAACTTACCTTCTCATTGAATTTCATTTAAAAAGCTTCATCAAACCATGTAACTCAAGGCAGTTTTGAGGCTGATTTGAATTGAAATAAATGTGGTCAACATTGGATGAAATGGTCAAAATTAATTGAGGTTGATTTCAATTGAAATCGGTCTCTTTCATATATAATAATAATAAATTAGATTTTGTAAAAAAAAAAAAAAGAAATATTGTTGGTATTACAAAAACAAAAAAGAAAACTTATTGCTATAAACGTTGAAACAAAATTCAATGAAATATGTAACTTATTACATTGCCCCTCTATTCCCAAACGACTAATATGAAAATACCCATCAAACCCCTAACTCACAAAACCAAAGCTACAACACTAACAAATTTAAAGCCCAACAAATATATCAAACTACTTTACCAAAAAAAAAAAAAAAAAAGGTCAAAATGAAGCCAAAACTTAAAACTAATGTAGCAAAAGTAGAAATCCAGTCCTTGAAATGACAAGCAAAAAGGTAAAACAACCCCCAAAAGAGTTGAGAGGAAAAATACGCGCAACAACTCAAAATCAAATCCAATACCTTAGCAAAATAGAATTCAAGTAAGTATTACGTTAATCAGTACCCAAATCCTTAAAATTGTCTTATATTTAATGATAGCCTGGTCATAACAATTCAAGTAAAAATCATAGATGAAAATCTAAGTAGTTTGCTACTTTTCTGTTCTTAAATGACTAATATGCAAGTACTGTTAATACCCCTAACTGATAATATGAGGTGAGGGTCATCCCCAACGGCTACGTTAGCCATATGTGGAGAAGTGAGCTTTTAACGATACTTATTGAGATAGACATTGATGATTTTCTCGATGAAGTGGAAACTACTTGTTATTGGGGAGTCACCAATGCTGAGTGGATATGTTAGTTTTACCTTAAGTATTAGATAAGATTCACCACACTTTATAAAGGAAAAAGAAAAAAAAACCAAAGTTGTGTATATTAGTAGGGCCAAGTTAGATGTAATAACGCCCTTAATATGCATAATCGTAATCATATTTATCCACAACCTTTGAGAAAACCAAATGGATTGCAGAGGAATCCGTCAACAGACTCCTTCTTGGTCATCTATTTTATTTTCCATAAAACCTCCAGATGAAGGGTTAGAATTGTCCATTTAGTCCGACCTGTGTTTCTAGCCCATCCATGTTAATCACCACCATATGACCCGTTCAGATCATTGTATACATGCACCATGAGTATCGAGTAGACTCCTAGACTCCTTTCTACCATACTATCTATTATATTGCTGACTCCAACCCGACCATTTAGACTTGGAATTTGAATCCCTTTTTTTTCATTTCTTCAATCGTTGATAAGAACTAATAAGCCATGCAAGTTTTAGTCAAATTAATCACTTTGACTGACTGTTTATACGCAGATTATAAGTAAAAAACCAGCCATCTCCAAACATATACATACAAATACAAGCCGCAATTTAGAAACCCCTTCTTCCATTTTTCTTTCCAGATTACTAGTTACGACCCACTTCATTCATGGAAATTTAGGTAAAAAATTAAAAAAAAAATTGAAAATTGACATGAAACCCTCATTGAATTGAGGTGAAGTATGTGCGGGCTAAGATTAAAAATGGTTATCTTGACTAAATGAGGTGTAAAGACTCGGAGAGGGAGACGACTAACTCACCACTAGAACTTCTTCTTTACCCTTTTGGCGGGAAGTAGGAGTCTTCCAACCTCCAAAGATTGCTTTCTTCTTCTGTCATCACTTACTATTTCTTTCTTCTTTCTTCTTTCATGGTCTTCTTATTGTGGGTGTATATGGCCATAGGTATTTCTTTGTCTTTCTTTTCTCTCATCCTGTTAGTACGAGGGATGGACGAACTTGCAATCGAGTCTGGCCTTCAAAACCAAGACCTTGAGACCCTCTCAATGTGAATGAGGGAAGAAGGGGATGCGAAGAGAATGCAATGCACCGAACTATAGAAGGAACACCATAACCTTTACATGTTTAAAGAAATATGGAGAGTTATTGGAGAAGTTATTTAAATGAAAAGTGGAGAGGAGTTACAAATTGTCAAAACAAATTCCATATGCTCAATGTGGAAGCTGGAAAGAACCCGATGTTCATATATTTACTCAAATATTTTGGAAGGAGTTAAAATGGACGGTCAAAATTATATTAATACGGTCAAAATCAAATTGAACTCAATTGGCTGATTTCTGCTGTTAGAAACGGTCCCTTTCATATATAATATAATATAATAACTAGAGAAAAGCCCCCGTGCTAAGCACAGGCAGCGTGACTCATAATATTAAATATTATAAAATAGAAATTATGCCATGGTGCGGTAAACTCATTTAAAAAATATGTAGTGTCAATATTTAAATATATTATGAAATCTAAAGGACTAACACACCAGACTATAACACAAAACTCTAGATTTTCTACTTAAGCAAGCAATTAATTTCGCACAAATAACAGAAATGATGAAAATAGATGTGCATGCAAACAAAGAAAAGGGATAAAAGATTTGCTACTTTAAGAAAGCAATTAATTTCGCACGAATAACAAAGATGATGAAAATACATGCACCTGCAAGCAAAGAAAAGGGGTAAAAGATATGAAATTCATGACAAATAATGATAAATCATTAGAGAAGAAAAGAATTCCAATATGAAATTAAAAAAAATCAAGGTGCTTTCTCTACATCCAAAAGTGGTGCTTCCTGTGCATCCAAAACCAAAAGAAACCCTGGGTTTTTAATTGATGGTTATATATAAGAACCCATAATGAAATTTGAGACTTACTGATTCCCATGGACCTTTTTATGTGTCACAATGATAGACCGTGATCTGAGATGTCAAATTAATGGTCCTCCCCATAGATAAAATGGTTTTTCTCATTTTGGTGTGACTATTGATTTTATCAGATAAAAAGAAGAACTATACTACGTGAGGTATATGCAGGGTCTTCAAGGTTCTTTCTCTGCATCCAAAAGTGGTTCTTTGTATTTATCCAAAAGCAAAAGAACCCATGGGTTTTTAATTCATGGTTATCTATAATAGCCCATACTAGAATTTGAGATCCCCATGGAGCTTTTTATGTGTTACAATGTTAGACCATGATCCGAGATGTCAAATTAATGGCCCACACAATAGATAAAATGCTAAACATTGTTGAAACCATGAAAATAGTTTGGATTTTCTAACCAACCCCACCTTTGAATCACGACTCACCCAATTAAGAGGGATGTTTGATCGAGTTTTTGACAGACACAAGTCAAACCCGAAATTCATGAATTCTCAAACCCGAAGAGCATCAACTCAATTAACAAAAAAAAAAAAAAAAGGCAGAGTAACCAGATTTACGATGACTATGGCCTTTTGTCAAGCACAATATGCACATAGAGCCTAAAGAAAAACAGTATAAAATAGAAAGAACAACAAAAACAGAAGAACACAATAACATTCACTACAAATATGGGCATATATCAATATCCACATTGATCATCTAGTGGGCCTGAACACAAATAGATGTCATGAAAATTAGAAACACCCAAAAGAATAAGATAAAAAAGAAACCCCTAAAACAACCCATTTCAAGAAACATAGACTGAAAAACAAATTATCAATTAAATATATATAGAGCTTATCAGCTTAAACTAAGAATCGGAGATTAAACATAACATAAAACAATCAACTGATTAGAAGATACTGGCACTGAGAGGAAGAAGTGAAAACAAAAAATACGGAATTGGGGAAGGAATTCACATACCTGAGAAGGAAAAGAAATGATTCAGAAGAACATGAATTAAAAAAAAAAAAACCCCTTATATCTGGCCAAAAGTCCGAGCAACCCACAAAAATATGTGTGACTGTTGTGTGGAGGGCTTCTAAGAGAAACCGACTATTGAGTAAAGAAGATAGAAAGAAGGCATTATGTCACGACCCGGGCCCGAGGCCGGACTAATCGGGGCATAACCCGGATCGCGATGTCAGCATACTTACTCCCGTAAATCTTGAATTAACCGAAGTTAAGACAAGACTCACAAGGGATCTAACCTGCATACCTGTCAAATGTACATTTTTGCGGAAACATATACGTACATTGACAATAATTGACTTTACATTACAAGTAAAGTTCCCATATACAAAAATATAATCCAATGAAGTCCACCACTGCATATTCACAATACAATGCAGGGGACATCTAATTACATCTCAAAAATGATATACAAAATATCTATCAAATGGTTCACAAAATAATTTCCAAAACATAAAAAAATCAACGCCCTCCAAACTATGCTCATTCTGCTAAACCTCCTGGAGGTAACGGATGAGCCTCCTCCGCACGCGGCGCGGCCTCTGCAAGGCCGGGATGGGCAACTGGGCCTGTAATGCCATCAATAACAGTATGAACACGACGGTTCAACAATGTATAAACACATTTATGATAACACATGCTAAACTTGTCCATTATAAATATAACAACTCTAGACAATTACATCTAGGTTAATGCAATATCCTGTACAGTGTAGCCCATTGATACTCAATGGCTAAATTTACAAATACAATAGTGTTACTATCATTCAGTTCAACTTCCTCCCAAAGGAAGCATTATTCAATTCATTTCATTTATTTCATGTCATTTTGTTTCATTTCGTGTCTCCCAACCAAAGAAACTTAAGCACAAGGCGGAAGGGCAAACCATTCATGGCCGAGGTTCAATATTGTTTCAGTTTTCCTTACATGGCTTATCAATTCATTGACTTTTCAGTCTATATGTGGGATCTACCAGTGTCTTGATCAGAGATCACTGGCATCACCACGGAGCTCCGGAACACCCCAATCATCTGCTGCAGCAGGATTATTCATTATTCATTGCATTATTCATTATTCAATGGTTCATTGCATTTATTCATTGTTCAGTGGTTCATTGTATACGGTCATTATAGACTCAAGGGGATTAGATGAATCATTAATTATTCACGGTCCTACTTGTCTCTATCCCAAATTTAGACAATTTCTAGGTGTAATTATTAGTTACTAAATGCACGTGTTATTTTCGATGGATATCACATTTACATTTAATATGTGCATTTAGTCCCCAAAATTTTCCACCCACAATATCAAAATCCACTGGACTCAAACTTACAATTTCTTGTTTGGGCCAGTATCAGGTTCGCTCGAGCGGACCCAAACAGAACCTTCATCGCACGAGCGCACATAATGTTCGCTCGTGCGGACACTTTTCGCGTCAGACAGTAACTGGTTCGTTCGAGCGAACTCCCAGTTCGCTCGAGCGAATTGTCCAGAACCCAGATTCCGGATTCTGAACATTCACTCTTCCTTTCATCCATTTCAATTACCATCTGCATATACATTAAAGGATCCCATGTCCTCTCCTCATTCACCATTTACACACCAAAAATCACTTCTATTCGATTATTAATACATCATAAAATCCATAGAGCTCAAACAAGTCCATAAAATCTCCATTTCTAACAATAGGGTTAGAGAACCCATCTTTATAACTCAAAGATACTTATAGACTAGCATTTGAATCATAAATGAACATTTATACTTGCCTCTTAAAGTCTATTAGCAAGAAATCCCTTGATAGCTTGACTTTGAGGTGAGAAATCCCCAAATCCAAACCCTATTTCCATAAAAATATGAAAGACACAACCCTATAAGTCATTTGTGTTAAATACTACTCCAAAATACTCAATAGGCTTGGAGAATCCTAAGACAAGGTTATCTACTTACTTGTAGATCCAAGTTCAAGAGGTCTTGAGCTCTTCCCCAAGCTTCAACACTCCAAAAATGGAAGACAAGCCAAGGAAGGTGATGAAGTCACTACAACAAAATACAGTTTTGCCAACGCAATCATCGCGTCTGGAAAGGTAGGTTTTGCGTCGGGAAAAGATTTCCCAACGCATTCCAGTGTGTCGACAGCGCGTCGGCAACCATGTGTAGCCAAATCCATAGTCGACGCTATTTTAACTGCGTCGGCATATCTCTGTACAATTGCCAACGCACTGCAGCGTCGGCCAATACGTCGGCAAAGAGATGTGTGTCGGCAAAAAGTCTAACTCTCCTGATTCAAAAACTATATTTGCCAACGCAGTACCAGCGTAAGCAAAAATAAATGCCGACGCACGTAATGCGTTGGGAGTTCCTAGTAATGGCCGACGCTGGCAGCGCGTTGGGAATTCATAGTAATGGACGACGCTTGTAGTGCGTTGGGAATTCATGTAATGGTTGACGATGATTAAGCGTTGGGAATTCATGAAATAGCCGACACTACCAATGCATTGGGAATGCATGAAATAGCCGACACTACCAATGCGTTGGAAATGCGCTATATCTTTGGGCTAATGCGTTGGGAAATGCAACTTCGCCGATATGCAAATCACGTCGGGAAATGTTGTAATACATTTTCTTTTTTGCAATGCACGCTGGTGCGTCGGGAAAAATCATTATTATTTTTTTAAATTAAATTTTCATTTCGCCCTGTATACCACAAATGAAAATCTGAATACATGTTCAAACCAACAAACTTAATGCACAACCCAATTTAAAATAGGTTCACCAACAATTCCAAAATAACATCCACAACCAAATATCCTACATCCATAAACCAAGATAAACCCACAAATCTCTAAAATACACAAATATTATTACTTGATCATTTCCAAAAATCTTTAACATCCACAAATATATGTGATCGAAATAAACAAGGTAATCCCTAAGAGGAAAACTATAAAATCTTCACTCCAATATTCCATTCAAATTAAAACTATAAAAATAATAATAAAAGATCCAAAATTATGCCCATAATCTTTTACACGCTACAATGACGTAGCTACGATCTACTTCCTCGAAGTTGCTTCATCATCTCCATCATCAAAGACTTGTCCCACCTATGTTGGGGTTGGCCGCATAAATTTTATTTCTCTATCCCAATCTATATTGAGTCAAATCCTTAGATAAGTTGCACGTCTTTGATCTATTTTTACTACCCCTTGAGTACCTGAAATTTTGAAAAAGAAAATACAATTAAAACAATAATGTGACTAGTATATACTTCAATAAGCATCATTTGATTGTGAAGAAGTAAACAACGACAACAAAGATTTCTCACGAGTACTTGTGTTATACCTAAATTCACTCGACCATTTCTCCTATTCAACTTATATTCACAAAGAAAAATTATCTACCAACATCTTCATGATCTACCAATCCTCACAACTTAGCAAAGAAAAATTATCAATGGCTAGCATCGTGATTTTTTCGTGGAACACAATAAACATGTCCTCTAAAATAGAAAATAACATCTTACTATTCTTATTTATTACTATCAACATGGTCCATGGATGAATTAAGTTGAGAGATGATTCAAACAACTGCAGCGGTCACTTGGAACTTACCACATTATTTATACTAAAACGATGTGGAACGCCAAAAATGTGCTTCATTTAGCTGAGCTGAGCAATTAACATACCATCACTGTCTTCGACTAAAGGGGAATCACATCCTTAAGAATATCCAAAAATTCATGCGGTCTAGAAGATCCAAACATGAGAATCATATCCTTCACAAACTAAAGGGGAAGCAAACAAATTAAAAGATGTAAAGAAAGATATAGGTACAAAGCAAAAGAAAAACGCATAACATTATAATCAAAATGCTTGTTAAGGACAAAGTATTAGAATCCAATACCTGTAGTATCCCAGAGGCCTAAGTTGACAATGTTCCCATCTACAGCAACATCAACACTGAAGTTGTCAAAAACTGTGGGTACTTAATCCTATCAATAAAACCCAAAAGCATAAGAGAAAGTTAGAAAAAAAATCCATGACTCCCTCTTGAAACCTAAAAAAAAGGGTTTCTGAAAAATCAGTGATTAAGTTTGCTTTTTTTTTTTTTTAAATTTGTTAATAGCTTTAATTTTTTAAATCGATGTGCTTAATGGTGATTTCTTTGGATGGGTGAACATGTTATTTTTTCCTTCTCATATGACCATTTAAGTATATTAATCTCACTATATATATGATGAGGTTTACAGTTGGATCAGCTCTATTTCAAACATTTTTATCATTTCAACCGTGCGTTTTACTTTGTGTCTTTGTTTGTGTTTTTGTTTTTCTTGATAAGTTGTTACATTGCATATGGAGTTGAATTCAATTTACCTGGATGTTGGAGAAGCCAAAAACTCTGCAAGCATGAGGTAAGTGTCATCCAATTTTTCCAATAGAATGTTTTTCTTTGGGGTTGTGTTTAGAAGAGTTTGCATGTCAAGATTCAAGAATCCCAATATATTTTGGAAGTGTATTATAACTCTTTGCAATATTTCTCTCTCTCTCTCTCTCTCTCATGGTTATTTATAACATGAAGCATTATTATGTAAAAACATATGATCACTATACCTGGAGAGAGGCACCCATCTCTGGAAAATCTGTCAGGTCTGGGTGAGTGAACAAGATATCAAGTTATCTCCTTACATTCAGTCTATGCTTATATCCAGCTACTGGGATTGCCGTCACATTCCATCCTAAGATTATCACCAAATGAATGCACCAATATCTTCTATTATAAAAAATCTAACCTTAATCCCAATATCACACACTTTGAAACAATCTACACTCCTGAGAACCATCGATTTAGTGCTGAAAACTTTAAAAAAAATCTAGTCACCACAATGCATTCACTTTATAATGCTGCACCAATAAGGAAACCTGGTAAAGTTTAAGCTTTACAGGCCTCAATTTTCACCTATGCAAGATCTCTACTTAAAATGAATGCTTGCATCAGAAAAATATGACATTAACATCTACTCCTACATTAAGAAATAAAAGAAGAAGATAAACAGAAGCCAGATGAGTAAACTCCACTGTAATTAGATACTTAGCAACATTACCTTTTTCTAATTAAAAATTCACCAGATGAATAAGACTATTATATTGCCACTACCCTTTCCCAAACATGTTTCTCTCTTAAACAAGATGCAACATGATGCAAAAGTCCACGAAGATTCCCAAATAAAATAATTCTTTAAATTCAATGGCCTATGAAAGGAATAAGAATTACTACTACTTTATTGCTAGTCCAACACTTTACACAAATTACTGAGAGAAAGAAGACTGGATTCAAAACTCTTATTACCTGTTTGACCACTGTTAGTGCAGTAGTACCACTGTGGAAGCTATCCAACCTGCGATTTTTCTCTACCTCCTTGTCTATAACAGCGTAAGTTTTTAAATATGACTGCCTCCAGGCATCACATTGATGAACCTTTTTATCTTGTTCCAGATCAAAATCCGAATCAAGGGAAGTCAGGGTGAGAGTTTCCTGCCAATTGAAGGGATTTCCTCAATAAAGAAATGTGGGTTCTTTTTGTTGCTGGTTTCCAAGTTATATACCCAAATGGTGCTATAACAATTACACAACTAGCTATGTGCATTATGAAAACTGTGGCAGTCAACACAATATTATGACAGACATTTTTTGCTACTCGCATTATGACATTCACATGGTCGCATGACTCCTACACAAATCATGGATATAAAAGGTAACCACAAATTTATAACACTTAAAAAGGGAAGAAAGACAAGAACACCAAAAATAACCAGATCTGGCCCATGTTGCTCCTAACTCCAAAACCAATCACAATTACTCAATCATTTTAAAATGTTGCAAAATTGGTAATAATGGTTCACATGTTGCATAAAGCTCTAATTATGATGTCAAGATAGAATGTTCCTATATCAATCTCAAGACTCAAATATCATCTAAGAGATTTCATATAATAAAACATTTTACTATACGAAAAATAAACTAGAGTATTGTTCATTGAAATGCACTACTTTCATACATAAAATTCCTGAAGGTTCAAAGAGAAGTAAAACACCTCAAGCACCTGAATATCATGAAAATCTGGATACAATGAATTCATCATTTCAATTATTCTTTTCTGAGTAATGCAGCTGTCACTGGTTATATAGTAGTACTCATTATCCGACCATAAACTGATAGGATAAGGCCAAAATGGTGATGATGATTATAAAATCATAAAGTGCATGGCTTAAATATAAAGTCCATTGCTACTAAAATGAACAAAGAGTTTATAATACAAACATCAATTTTTTAGCACGAAAATAAAAATCTATATATAAAAAAAACTACCCACCAAGAGCAATGGAAAGCTTTGAAGAGAATCCTCGCACTGCTATGATATATGGAATAATATCCTGTCAAAAGCTTCCACGATGACCATGTACCTGTACATAACATTTCTAAAGCAACTTGCCCATTTCTAAAACAAATTCTGACTAGTATTAATACACATAAAGTATTCATAATCCACATTTGAGCTCAGTTAGCAACCAGGTTATGGATTCAAGTACATCAAAATGTTTATGTAACAAACTAACTACATTGCTTGGTTCCGCCCAGTAAATTCAGCACAAACAAAACTACTTTTTCACTAACAAGATTGACTTGGTTTGAATTTACTTTCTCTTAGTTTGCGCCGAGCCCCTGGACAGTGCTACTAAACCCCCAATAATGCTCCCTTCTAATAGGCATTTTATCAAACATGTAACATGCATGAAAAACAAGAAAGCACTTCCCTTAATTCCCTTACAAATATCCAAGAAGTTTCATATATATATATATATATATATATGTCATGATAAGAAATTGCAATGAATCTCTATTTCAACAAACACGCCTGAGGTACATATCTACCAACAACCTAGAAAAACTCGGTCCATTTCAGCATGTAAATATCAAATGAATGATACAAAAGCACCTAGAAGAAGGAAAGAAAAAAATTGTATTTTTATATAGAAAAAACAGATAAAGAAAGGTAAATCAGCCATAGATAGAGATAGAGTAAGAGGGAATGAGGGAATCAAATCCCTTAGATTCATTGACGTCAATCTGATTAAACTCATCCCTATCCATGGAGATCGAATATAAAAAAGAAGGCAAAAGTCTTTTTTTTTTTGTGCAAGCATCTTCCTTTCTATATTCTCCTAGAGAAAACAACAGAAACTCTAACCCTGATCTGGTTCCCTCCCAAGAGTCTGACTGCTTCTTCCTCTAATTCTCTAAACCAAACAGAGACAGTTCCACCTCCCCTGCCCTTTTCTTCTCTGATATTCTTCTACAAGACCGGCACCCATCAACAACTGACCTTGACCCTTTTCAATTTCGACAGAACCCTCAACAACTGAAGAGGAAGGAACTCCATAGTTCAAGAGGATTTCTGGGGAAATATTGGTGGCTGCAAAGGATAGATGGATGAAGAGAAGGACGCAGATTGAGGATCAGGGGGTTTCCCTTGCCCTTCTTCATTGATGCAAAAGATGATGAGAAGCCAACTCTCTTTTTCTGCATCTTACATCTGCAGTTTCGGCTCCACTACCGTATAAAACGCCAAGGCCAGTTTTAGCAAGGAAAGGGTCCATGTAATTGGATATCATATCCCCAAAATCCAAGCTAATGGATCCAGGTCTTTTGCCCTTTGGGTCTTCTCTACCAAATTGCCGTTGTTTTAGCTTTTAGGTATTCATGTTGAGAAAATTTCATAGCAACAACCATAAAACAGGGGTGAAAATACCAAACAAAGAAAACACCCTGAGGGCTGCTGGGCGGGAGGGTTGCTGGTGGGCGGAGGGTCTAGTCGAGCGGGTTGCTAGGCAAGTGGAAGCACGGGCGGTGGGGGCAGAGGGAGGAGGCTCGAGCGGGTGGAGACAGGGCCAGGTGGAAGCACTTCTGATGGGGAAGGGGCCGCTGGCCGGCATAAAGAGAGATGTGAGAGAGAGAGAGATCAACATCATAGCTTTGGCTTGTTGTAGTTGCAAGAAGAAGAAGATTAGGAAGAAGGGTTTAGTTACATTACAAAGAGAATACAGGCATCAAGGAGTCTCTTCTAATGTGAGAATTAATCATAAAATTTCGTAACTTATAGCGGGGGCTCGTATGGCCGCACTGAAAATAAGTTTTACCTCACGAATACAATGATTGCCCCTAAAAACATATCTTTAGCCTCCAAAGTATAGGCTGCCCCAAAAAGTTAGATACTGAAAACTAAAAAATTTTCCACCAAAATTTGGTGTCATTATACTGGGGTTTATACAAGCAGCCATTATTAAGAGCGCCGTTAAAAGTTAATTAAAATTGAATTTTAGCGAGTGCGGGTTGGAATTTTTATTAAGTTTTTAAGAGGTGCTTACATGCTCTAAATCCAGGTCTTATGTGTTTTTTTTTTTTTTTTTTTCAATTAGGTGGGGCTTTGCTTATATATGAGTCTGACCCTCGATGAATAATCAAAGTTGTTCAAAATGAGCACTCCATACATTTATAAGGTATCATCAAATCTCATTTTGAATGGAGGTTATCTCATTATACGACTGAACACACACAAAACAAAAGGTTAATAAAACAACATCTTTTAGCAATGGTTTTTTCTTTGGTCAACCTTACAATGTGACCAACTTAATTCTAAACAAAAAATTGGGATACCCTATAAATAAATAAGTTAATCATTTTTAACAACTCTAATTATCCATATATGGGCACGAGTGGGACCCATCCAAAAAAGATCCCAGCATACTCCACTACAAGCCATTGTAGTTGCCCCCCAAAATTTAAAAAAAAAAAATGAAAGAGGCAGAGAGTTGGGAATAAATCAAAGCGATAAAAATGGTGTGCTCATATTATTTTGGCAAAAAAGAATTTTTCTGAATTGGGCTTTGCGGACGCACACCTTTGCGTCGCCAGTAGGCAAAATAATTGTCAACCAATGTGTTTTCCACAACTTTTGCCAACGTGGTCTTACTTGTGTCAGTAAAAATAGCAATTCTTTGTGACTTTTGCCAACGCAGTCCAAATATGCATCGGAAATAAGACTTTTACCAATGCAAATTCTCACTGCGTCGGCAAATAGTGTCGGAAAAGGTTTTCCACGGCTTTTGCCAACGCAGTCTTACTTGCGCCGGTACAAATAGCAATTCTCTGTGACTTTTGCCAACACCAATTTTCACTGCGTTGGCAAATGGTGTCGGGAAAGTTTTTATATGGCTTTTGCCAACGCGATCTTACTTGCGTCAGTAAAAGTAGCAATTCTCTGTGACTTTTGCCAACGCAAATTTCCACTGCGTCGGAAAATAGTGTCGGGAAAGGTAAGTTTGTCAAAGATGGGGCTTTGCAGACGCAACTCATTCGTCGGCAATGGTGTGAATAAAAACGCAGACCTTTCCCGACGCACACTTGTGCGTCACCAGTAGGCAAGATAATTGCCAACGCATTATTGCGTCGCCATTAGAAAAACACGCGTTGACAAAACTTTCCCTCTCTTTTGGGGGTTTTTTTGTTGGCGCCAATGTGGTTTCCATAGCTTTTGCCAACGCAGTCTTACTTGTGTCGGTAAAAGTAGCATTTTCTGTGACTTTTGCCAACGCAGTCCAAATATGCGTTGGAAATAAGGCTTTTGCCAACGCAAATTTTCACTGCGTCGGCAACTAGTGTCTGGAAAGGTGCAATTTGTTGTAGTTAGATGAAGTTTCTCTCAAAACCCACTTGAAATACTCCCAATCTCACTCTTGATGAAGAAGAATGGGAAAAGGGAAGGGAAAAATGGTGCCTAGGGTTCCTTTGCAATGGATTTGAGATGAATGAACCCAAGGGTTTCATTTCAATGCCTTATAAGGGTTATTTTGCAACTAGACCCTCTCTTTCTTTCCTATTCTCCATTTAAGTCAAATGAAAGCTCACTTGAGTCAATACTCGTCGGATGACTTCGAGCCTATTATGAAAGTTAACGTACTCGTCGAGATAAACGTGTTGGTATCAAGAGTTTCCGTATTCGACAAAATACGTATAAATCCGTATTTACGGAAAAGGCCTTGTTCTCTTAGTTTGAGTCTAAAATCTCATTCAATTCCCTTCATTATCATTTCATTAAGCTTAATTCAATCATTTGAGACTAATCTCATCGAGATTAGTCATTAGCCATCATTAGCCTCATTAAACGTGATTAATTAGCATTAACTTCAATTAATTAGAGTTAATCTTGATTAACTCGGGGCGCGGTCTTACACATTAGTAGGAAAAAAAAAAGGATTATACCAATCAACAAAAGGCTCTCGGTCCTTGATAGACAGGTGGAGGCATTAGTATCTGCATATTCCATTCATTTCAAGTTTCAACGAATATTTGGGTTGCTCATCAGCATCCCAAGTCTTGAATATGAAGGAATATTCATAGTCTCCGACTTTTGGTGCATGAAGGTATTTAACTCTATGTAAATCCAATGCAACTGTGATTCAGCTTTTAGGTTGCATCCAAACAGTACCTTACCCATAATAAAAATGCAGTCATAGAGAACCAAGAAGGCAACTTTGGCAATCAATCAAACCCAATTTACTCAAATAATTGAGCATTGAGAACTCGACCGCTGTTTGAGTTTTTATTAATGTCTCACTTTAATTTAGAAATAGTTCTTGAAAACCCATTAGCTTTCTTAAAAAAAAAATGCAAACCCAACCACGCCATCCAAGAACATAGAACAGAGAAAATTCACCTTGGGTCACATGGTGACCTTCACAACGTTAACACGTTCGTCGACACCCTGAAGCATCACCGCCCGAGCCTAACACCAAAGTTTATATCTTGGGCACCATAGTTCCGTGCTGCAAGAACCCGACTGGGTATCTGCCTAATCTCGAAAATGGAAAGCATGATCAAACCACAGGTTTAGATCAAACTATCCCATTAACCGAAACCCAAATTAAATGATCCAAACACATTCAAAATAGGAAAACGGATTCAGAAATGCAATTATATACCAACTTCTTGGAAGCAACAGAGCTGAATCAAAAAAAAGGAAAAGAAAAAAGAAGGAAATGGGTGAGAATTTGAAGAAATGATAGCTGGGAATGGAAGTGATTTGGAAGAAATCCTCACCCAATTGAAAAAGCAATTGCAGTATCAATGCTTTCAAGATGTTACTGAAATGCAAGGAATGAATATGATAAATAGTTATGAGGAGAAGAGGAATGTTGGAAGAGGAAACGAAGAGGGAAGGAGTTAGCAGGGCCTAATATTAGCAAGAAGAGTAATGTTCTAAATGAGTCATTGGTTAGGATTAATGGGTCATTATTTAGTAGGGCCTAATATTAGCAAGAAGTCAAAAATGATAAGACGGTCAAAATTAAAATTGAAATTGGAAATCAAATCCATTTTGCTTCATATATATATACTAGTACATTGCCCGTGCCTAAAGGCACTAAATTGCGAAGCCCTGGGAACAGACCCATGGGTTGAGTTTTATTGGCTTGTTTCCCCACCACTAAATTGCGATGGCTTATCATCTTCACAATTCTCAATTGAGTCCTAAAGAAAGATAAAAACTGAAATTACTATGACCCCAAAATGGAAAAAAAATCAACAATTAAACCGAACAACAAAGAAATCACATATCAACCAACCCCTTGGCAGTCGTATGCCTCTTTCTGTGCAAATGTATAACATAATTTAAAAAAAAAAAAATCACACACACACATAATCTCTCTCGTAGTAAAGAATTCCATGAAAAAAATAAAAAAGAAAAGAAAAGAGAGAGATAGATTACTTTCAGTTCTTCCAAAGCATGAGGAATACTATCAATACCTTGCCAGCAATACCGAATCTTCGCCTTCCTCGAAAGCACCTGAAAGAATCAAAGCCGCCTTATAAAGTGAGGCGAAAAAAAAGATCCAACAAAAAAAAATTTATCAAAAGATACTAAAATGAACATACCCCAACGCTTTCGAGTACATTCACAATATCACAGACCCGTCTCCTCTCAACACCTGAAAAAATCAGCAGCAATCCAGAACTCACAAAATAAAAATCAGAAAAACAAAAAATATGAAATTCAGTTAAGTGAAGACAGATCAAACATCCAAATGAGAATCTAATTAGTTAAAAGTTAAAAGACTATAGATACCTTATTAGCCAGCCATTTTATTATGCTAGTCGCATTGATCCTTTTAAGCTCCAAAGATTATCAAACTCGAGCTACAAAAGAAAGAATTATTAACAGAAGCCGAGTTTTCTATAAGGAGTGATAATAGAAGAAAACAAAATTGTAATACTATGCAACCTAATGTACCTATTTTTATACGGCATACTACAAAAGAACTTCAGGGTAAACAATATTGGTAGTGGAATCTGTTCCATCTTCGGCGAGAAGGACAATTATACGCTCAAAGGACGTGCACCTCGATAATGCCACATAGAATTGCCCATGACTAAAAACAGGTGTACGCAAATCGACCCCAACAAATTTCAGAGATTGTCCTTGTGATTTGTTAATAGTCATGGCATATGCCAATCGAACTGGAAATTGACGCCTTGTCATATGAAAAGGAAAATCCGAAGATGATGGCGTTAAGGATATTCTGGGTATGAATGCCAATTTTCCAAACTTTTCTCCACTTAGAATCTTAACTTCAATAATACAGGAGCCGCACCTGACAACCATCATCCTTGTGCCATTACAAAGTCCATCCTTTGGGGCAATATTTCTCAATAATATTATAGGACAACCCACCTTTATCTCCAGTTTAAAAGGCGGCAGCCCAGTAGGATCTAATGAGTTTAGATACTCATTGGGATACCGGTTAGTGATGGCTCTATCCATTCCGTCATCATCTGACATCTTGTCTGCAGCCAAATAAGTATAGATATTACCTGGAAAAATATCTAGTGCAGTACGATTTATAGCATTCACGTCATCATTTCGAGCTGATAGAATTGTGCGTTCAAGTAAATATGTCGGCGTTGACGTATCTGCTACATCCAATTGGGGATATATTGTTGACAATAACTCATTCAGATCTCGACACTTATGTATTGTCGATGGAAGGCATACCACTTCTTGAGGATTTGTTCCAACCTACAATATTTCATTGAAAATCAATGACCAAACGAAAGTGCTAAGTATGTTGTTTGATTAAACAAATGATTAATTAAAAAGAAATATATAATGCAATATTACCTCCATCAAGAATTCCGCAAAAGCAGCATCTCGAGGATTTGTTATGTTCAATCGCATGTTCAAATTCAATGTTAGGACACATATATCATCCCACAGATGGGAACTCTAAGTGATGCGCTAACAATTTCCTCACGAACTCCTTTAGGTACAACTGGTAAAATTTGACGAAAATCACCCCCAAGAACTACAGTAGTGCCCCCGAATGGCTTAGGATTGTCACGAATGTCACGTAATGTACGATCAACTGCTTCGACACAATACCTATGTTGCATGGGTACTTCATCCCCTATTATCAGTTTTGCCTCTCTTAATAACTCTGCCTGTAAAGACTGCTTGGTAAACCCGCAAACAGAAGTTTCCAACACATCTAATGGGATGACAAACATTGAATGTGCAGTACGACCTCCTTCCAATAGCAGTGATGCAATTCCGGATGATGCCACAGTAATCACTATATGACCGAGACTACGACACTTTTGTGCAATTGTGTTGTACAAAAACGTCTTTCCTGTACCGGCACCCCCATTCAAAAAGAACGTAGTTCCTTTATTTTCAAAGTTAGAACTAATAATGGCATCATAAGCATTGCTTTGTCCTCTGTTAAGGTGACTAATATTAGTATCTGTATCTGCCTGTTGTGCTTGGATTTGAAATTGTCGATGTTCTAAAATCAATCTATTACCAACAACATTGCTCCAATTTTCAATAGGTTGCGGCATAGGTGAAAAATCAAGTAATTTCTGACATGTTTCTTCAAGCATCTGATTGAGAAGATATAGACCATAATCTTTGATTTGAGCATCAGTTGGATTAGGTATGGCAAATAATGTGCGGATTTTGTGTGCTAGATCATCACATATATTTATAGAAAATCGTTCCCATAATTCTAATGGTTGCAATGGTGAGCATTGTGTGAGAATAATACAAAATAATCTCCTCAACTGATATCCAGTCTTCATTGTTGCAGCCTCTTCAAGACAATGAACCCACTCATCGTCATCTTCCAAAAGCCCTCTAGCAACGCATGCTAACTTGAAAGTATCATATACAACATTGTCCACTGTGCGTAAGCTTTCGTAGGAGTTTGGTCCTTTGACAACAATCAGTAGCAAACGGAGATAGAATTTCTCACCACAATTAGGGTTGGCAAAGTACATTCTTCCAATTGCGTGTCCACTCTGCCTTGGGTTCCACATATTATTTCTCTTGTCCCAAACAAAGTATTGCGGAAATTCTTGATAAGTGTAAGGGGTAGAGTTTGGGTTTGAAGCATACCAAGAAAACAACCCAGTTAGAGTTGACCTCTCTAATGCAGCTCTAGCAATAATATCTTCTAAAGGCTCCGTGGGATTGAAATTAACACAATGCATTCCAGGTAAATGGAGAGCAAGTCGTACAACTGCTGGAATCTCTTCATGCATATGATGACCGAATATTCGCCAAGCAGCTTCTAGCGGTCCAATATACCTTCCATCAAGGTATTGTTTAATTTCATTTACCGATCCCAACACCATCGTTGCCGATCATAACCCTTGTAGATGTACTTGTGAATGTATTTTACACATCTTATTCCAGCACAAACTTCTACATTAATATGGCAATTGAATAGTTTTGACATATGAGCATTGTGCGGCACAACATCCCTACTATCAACTTCTTGCCCCCTTACAATGTACACTTTCCCATCATTCCGACGGCGATATATGGGATATCCGTCTTCGTCCATGGTCGTTGAGCCTGCAAAGTCCCGAGGGTACCTTTTAGTGCATTTTCCATTTTCCATCCAAGCTGCTTTGGGATTTCGAGCACCACATGGTCCATGTACCATACAAACCTTGATCGTATCAAAAAGTTCAGGATCATCTTCTGGAATTGGAAATTCAGCACAAACTAATTTGTCAACTTGAGCGCATGTATGAATTTTTTCTTGACCTTTAAGAAAGAACAGGGCATGCATATGTGGCAGACCACGTTTTTGAAATTCAATGGTGAACACATGGGCAACTTTGTGACCAAATGTTGACACCAAAAATGTCACTTTGCCTCTTCAACATCAAGAAAGCTGCATGAAGTCGCAACCTGCCATAAATAGGCAATGCAATTTCTCCAAAAAATCAAATATTGTCAGAATCAAACAAAAACTGCAAGATCCTTCAAGATAGCCAAGAGAAGAGTACACATGAAGTTTCGGGCCATTTCAGAATCATTTGGCCTAACTTCGCTTCTCCGACAGCTAAAATGGCGCTCCCGGCGGCGACATCATCGGAGACGTCAAAACTTCGATCAGAGCCTACAGATGACTCCAGCATGTCTCAAAAGGGCTCCATGCCAAATTTCAGGTCATTCTGACAACGTTTGACCAGGTTTCGATGCTCCGAGAGAAAATCAAGCCTACCGGCGGCGGAGCAACCCGGGACCATGACATCCAAAACGGAGCCCATGGAACGTCTCAAAATGACTCCAATAGGCTCCCCGTCAAATTTCAGGTCAATCGGACATCGTTTGACCGCATATCAAAGCTCGGCATTTTCCCCGCAGCAAAATCAAGTGAAGCATCGACGGGACCCCAAACGGCTTCAAAACTCAAACAAAAGCCTATGGTTGGTCTTATTTATTTCTTAGGAGGCTTCACCTCAAATTTCAGGTCATTCCGACATCGTTTGACCAAGTTTCAGCTTCTGGCGGAAAATCAGCAGCTCTACGCGACAAAGTCTTCGGCTTTCCCGGAAAATTGGAAACTTTGCACTCTAAAAATGCAAGGATTCTCATCAGGTTTTCTACAGGGAAATCAAGCCAATAAATGAGAAGAAATGTCAAGAAAAATACAGAAGAAAACGGCGACGAAAAAGACCTCAAAACGACCGCAAAATGGGCTCCGAAGGGGAAAAATCCCCCAGGGTCGCAGACCCCTGCGACCATGGCCCATGGTCGCCGGTCCATGGTCGCCGGCGACCATGGAGGTCCAGGTCACCGGATTTTCCGCCGGTGACCCGTTTTTCCATCTTTTTTCGCGTTTCGCGCACTTTGGCCCCTGTGGTTTCCTGAAAATGTGATTTTTAATGCTTGAAATTGACTCATATCCGACGACATCTCGGATCCGCCGTCAAAAGCATAAAATCATCAGTGATCGCTCCAAGATCACCAACCGGCTGACCAAGAAAGTGTACTTTCTGTCCGACCGATCGTGAAGTCGACAAGACAGATGTCACCGGCCCGCTCTTAGCTATCAATGTCTGAAGTTACATGTTCATCCGATATCGATCAGCATGTAGATCCATCGATGATCGTCGCCAGAAGAATTCCAGAAGACACGGCATGGCCCGCGACTCTTCGACTGCTCGGCGACCAATTAATGTGGTTAATTGACTAGCTTTATTACAGTCATTAATTCATTTCTTTGGACGGCCCAATCAGAAGCAAGCATTTGGGAGTTACAAGTGAATTGATTCATGGCATTTAACCCATGAAACTCCTCCCATTATGGTAATTAAGGTGATTAAAAGCCCTTAATCTCCATCGGCCAATCAGATTCAAGGAAAAAGGAGTTACAAAATCAAGAAATAAATCTTGTAACTCCTCTCATTAAAGCAATTAAAGCTCATAAACTCTCCTAAATGGCTACCAAAAGCCTATAAATAGGAGAGCACCCCAAGCATTCCAGGGATCGCTTCCAAAGCGCCACAGATCCAGAAATCGGAGAGAAAGAAAAAGAGAGAAAAACTCTGCTGAAGTTCTGCACCAGCCACCACTACAAGGTGACAAAAGTCCCTTGGGGGGCACCCCCCCCCCCCCAAGGTCCTTGCCTTCTCCCGCTACCTCCAATGGCTTAGACGTGGCTTTTCAGCCCGTCTACTTAGCTTTTTATTGGACATAGGACCTTCTCTTGGTCTTTGTCCTCTAAAAACCCGAGGTTATAGCCAAGCCAAGCGAATCAAGAGCATCTTCTGTTCTCATCTGCATGGATGATGGCGAAGCCCATACATGGCTTGCGACCGTCAATCTGAACGAGTCCCCCACAATCTCCTGAAAAGTTAGATCTTCCTTTTCTTGCTTTTCATTGTAGTTTGTATTTTTCTAAAAGAGACAAAAATCACAACTCTTGTCTTTCATTATTGATGAGAATTGTAAATCGGCTATAAACGCCAAAATCGGCTATAAATGCCAAACAAAATCGCCTTTCACGGCAAACCAAGAAAATGTCTCTTTTCTTAAATATTTGTGCAATGGAAAACTTGAAAGAAGTTGATTTCCTTTTTACTTGCGAAGGTTGATCTCCGGGTTACCACTTGCAATTCCAAGTAAAATAGAAAATCTGGCACACCCACACAAAGAAATGTTGATGCACGCTTCAGGGCCCGCCAGGGCGCGAAAGGGCCGGACCCGACGGGCTCCCACGTTCCGCCGACCCCGGTAGCCGCCCCAACGGCGCCTCGGAGCGCGTTCCATCAAGCTGGCACCACCCGGTGGGACTCGTTCATTTGAGAACACGGTGCTTGGAAATGAAATATTTGCATATCATACTTTTTGCTCTATGCTTATACTTCTTTTCCGGATTCCTTGGCTACTTTCTAGCTGGTAGCCTATGTTGAATTTTGCATCCTAAAAAAAAATGAGATGGGATTTTTTGGAAATTTCTACTTCTTTAAGTTTGTTTCCATTCTTTCTCTTTTCAAAAAAAAAAAAAAAAAAAATCAGTTTTCTTAGTTTGAATTCAAAATTGAGAAACTTTGATCCTATCCTATCGTTCTTTGGTGCTTGCAGAAATGTTGAGCCCGTTCGACTAAGGTTTTGGACCATCGTTTCTCTTCGATGAGTTCATTAGAGATTTAAAAAAAAAATCAGTTTTCTTAGTTTGAATTCAAAATTGAGAAACTTTGATCCTATCCTATCGTTCTTTGGTGCTTGCAGAAATGTTGAGCCCGTTCGACTAAGGTTTTGGACCATCGTTTCTCTTCGATGAGTTCATTAGAGATTTCAAAAAAAAATAAATAAATAAATAAAAAATCAGTTTTCTTAGTTTGGATTCAAAATTGAGAAACTTTGATCCTATCCTATCGTTCTTTGGTGCTTGCAGAAATGTTGAGCCCGTTCGACTAAGGTTTTGGGCCATCGTTTCTCTTCGATGAGTCTATTTGGGATTTTTATAAAAAAAAAAGGACATAGACCACTAAGGTTAAACCAATTGCGTTCTTTGATCACGATTGATTCAAGAAAAGCCTTGTCCAGAGTGTGGAGACAGCTTGACTGTTCTAGGCAAGGGTCCTCCAAACGGGTTCATTAAGTAATCCTACCCTTACCTGGGGGCAATTCTATCAATTGAGGTTTCATAAGACCGGGTTAGGAGGCCTATGTGTACTCTCTCATCTTTAAATCTTAAAAATTTAAAAAAAAAAATAATAAAAAAAGATTTTCAAAAAAAAAATCTTAAAAAAAAAAAATAAAAAAAAATAGAAAAAATAAAAAAAAAGATTTTCAAAAAAAAAATCAAAATAAAAAAAAATATAAAAAAATAAAAAAATAAAAAAAAAAGATTTTCAAAAAAAATCTTAAACAAAAAAAAAAAAAGATTTTGTTTTTTTTTTAAAAAAAAAAAATGAAAATCTTAAAATAAAAAAAAAACTTCAAAAAAAAAAAAAAAAAAAAACTCTCGTCATTTTAGATTCAGATCCGAGAAATTGTGGTTCTTTCCCTTCTGGGTACTGGTGCTCGCGGAAATCGTTGAGCCCGTATTCGGATCGGAATACCATCTGCTCTCTTTGATGAATCCAATCTTGACATTTCAAAAAAAAAAAAAAGAATCCCATCTCATGGATGCGATTTCCAACATTTGTGCCTAACAATACTGGTACGCCCTTTCAGGGTCTACTGTATCTGTGACCGGCACATTTGTAACTCCAACCTTATATTCTTCTTATCTCGAGCAAGCCCTGCTTCTCGATAAGTCGAATTTAGGTTTACAATTGCTTCTAGCAAGTCACTGGAACGCTCATTCTGGGCTCACCATACTTGCTGTCAGAACAATTGTACCCTCTATGGCTTTTTGCCTTCTTCATGTCGCTTGGGTCATATCCTTTGAGCGATTTGAAAAGACAACCATAGAAATTCCCATTTATGATCATTATTCTTGTGATTACTAATGGATGTGGTCGTGTTTCAAAACCTTTTCGAAACTAACAATGGCAGCCTTAACCATTATCTTCGATGAGAACAAGCACCAACTCATGCTTCAACAGAAGCAAAGCACGCGCACCCATAAGCGCCCTGTCAGCTGCCGAAGCGTCAACTCCCTCGGCAACTCTCTGAACTCCGGGTCGACCTCGACTCCCCGGACTATCTTCTTTGGGACACTGGGACCATTCCCACTTCCCGAAGAACAAACTGTGCCTGCCAAAAGGCAGAAAATCGCCTCTCAACGTGTCACTCTCGTGACACCAAAGGCGAGCGCCCAAAAGCCCGAAGCCCGCGGCACCCCCGCGAAGCCTCGACCAACAACCAACCAGGTCTATCCCAAGACTTGGTCTCCAAGACCTTCCCCAAAACAAAGAAGGTCTCAAACATCCACCAAGCCAGCATACCTGGCCCCACTCAAGGAGAACCAGTTCTACCCTCTTGCCTACAGGAAAGAGGAGAGACCCATCTCCAACTTGACTCCCAAGTCAACCCAGCATGAATCGGCTTGCTCCCACAAGCCCAAAATCAGATCATGCATCACTAGGCCTCTACAAGCACCTGCCAGGGCCTACACTCCTTCAGTTCGACCATTTATCTCTACAGGGGCCGAACTCGAAAGGTTTAAAGCTTCGCTGCAACAGGCAAAGGACCGGGTCCGCATCCTGTCCTTGCCCAACCACAAAGAAGACAAGCTCGGCTGCTGCGCCCGAGGGAGCACATCCTTCATCGTCAAAGCCCAGCCAGAGCTGACTGAAGCTCAAATCGCTCGTCGAGCACGCCGCCGTGCGTCATATCGACAAAAGAGACTAGAGAAGCAACGGATCCAGCTTCCTATACTTCAAGTCTCCCACAAATGGGTCGAAAAAGAAAGACCCGACCAAGTTGCTGCCGTCCATATGGTTGGAAAAACCAGAAGACGCCAAAAGTCAGCATCAAAAATCCATGTCCGACGTCCGGTGACCCGTAGCGTCACCGGGACACGAAGACATCCCGAAGAATCTCCTGACCCTCCAAGCCAAGGACGGGAGAGTAACCCTTCATCGAGCTCTTCATTAAAAAGAATGAGCCCCAGCTCGGTCACCAGGACGATTTCTTCGTTCGAATCCCGAGGGATGAACGTCTTGGCTACAAGTTCTGAGCCACCACCTCAGAATCCACCTCGAGATGATGCGCTCACACGCATCCAGCAGTTGGAACAAGGCCAGCAGAGGATTGAAACTCTGATGGAAAACATTCTCCTTGTCGTCCAAAATCAGGCGAACAATGAGCCTCCTCCGAATCATAGCAATAACGAGGGAAATGGAGAAGAAAATGAGTCACGCGCCCTTACCAAAAAGGACGTAGACAGTATCCTCGCCAAAGCTAAAGAAGAGGATATACTCAAAGAGCACGGGATCAAGCCACCATATCCTTTATGGATGGACTCGGTCCCGTTCCCCACAAAATTCAAACATCCTACTCTCCAAACATATACGGGGAAAGGATCGGCCAGACAGCACGTCATCCACTTCAAGATCTTGACGGCAGCTATCGCGGATCAAGATGCACTCAAGATTCGCCTCTTTGCAAGTACCCTAAAAGGTACGGCCTTCGATTGGTACTCCACTCTGCCGGAGAACTCCATTCAGAACTGGGCTATGCTGGAGACACGCTTCCTGACCCACTTCCAAGGTGAGGATCATCCTGTTACTATGGCTCAGCTCTGCAGCCTAAAACAGGGAGAGAATGAGTCAACTTATGACTTCATTCACAAGTGGAAAGCAATGGCGTACAAATGCTTAGATGTACTGCCACAAGCGTCGCTAGTCGACATCTGCCGAAACAACATGAGAGCTAAAATCCGCTCCATGATCATCGGCAATAAATCAAAGAACCTGGGGGAACTCCTCGAAGCTTCCATGGAAGCTGAAATGGTGATCAAGGACCTCAACAGTCAGAAGTCATCAAGAAAAGAGCCAACCGCCATTGCAACCTCTAAACCAAAGAAGAAAGAGGTTCTCAATGTGCAGACTAAGTCAGCTCCTCAGCAACCAAAGAAAGCTGAAAATAGAGTTGCAGGTAAGAGACCTGAACTCTCTGATGCCTTCAAAGAGCGAGTAGAAAAGAAATATCCGTTCGATGAAGACGTCGAAGAAATCTTTGAGGCTCTCCTAGCAAATGGCAAGCTCATTTTGCCAGAGCCCAAAAGACCTGGAGACGTTGGCAAAACCAATGATCCTCGGTACTGTCCATACCACCAGATGGTCTCGCATCCTCTCAATCAATGCTTTGTTGTGAGAGAGAAGATAAACGAGATGTGGAAAAACGAAGTCATCACCTTTGACAAAAACTATGGGACTGCCTCCGTCAACATGGTGTCATGTGGACAAACACCAAAATCACCGAAGAAGAAGATCACTACTTCCTTCATGGTGATAAACAAAATTCAAGTGTCCGAGAAGCTGGTTCCTTTCCCGACACCAGACGGACAACCTATATGGGTACATCCCGATCTCCTGGAAGATGAAAACTGGGAGATCGTCAAAACAAAGCCAACAGCTCAACAGCGAAGGCAGGCTAGGAAACATCTCCTCAGGCTCAAACGGCAAGAGAAGACCCAGCCAAAACAAGAAGTCCATGAAAAGGCAGAGGCCTCCTCTACCACTTCACTCGGGGCAACAGAAACGTCCCTTCCAGAGACTTCAAAGGGGGTAAGAAAACTCACTCTCAGTGATTTCATGCCACCTCAATTCAGAGAAGAAGCTATGCAGGGGGCATCATACTCTTGCAACTCGGTAGTTGGATTCTCCATTGATGGATACGAGTCCAGCGACACCGACGATGGATTCGAGCCCAACTACACCGGCGAGTGGGAGGAATCTCTTGAAACAGGAGAGTATCTCTCCGACGAAGAATGGGTTCCTGAAACTCACCTTATGCCAGTAATCTGGTATAACCCCTTACAGCCACAAGGATCCTGGTCTGATGATGAAGAAAACCAAGAGGCTGTACAAGAAAATGCTGTTGAGCAAGCACCCGTCGTTGCTCCAGTGGAAATCAACTATGTTGAGCCACACGGAGAAGACGAAGAAGATGATCTGGCTCCCATGCCTGATCTTGAAGAATATGCAAGGATCTTGCAGCGTCTCGCTCTAGAACAAGAGCAAGATCGTGTTAACGAGCCTCCTCGCAATCCAGAGCCGGAAGTCCCTGAAGCTCACCAGGTACCTCCACCCTTAACTCCTGAAAATGGAGAACATTGCTGGATAGACGATCCTCTTACATCCGAGGATGAGTCTGACTCCGAGCAGGCAACATCTCCTATCAGAGCTTCCTGTAATGTAATATATCAGGACTATAGCTCTTCTGAAGCGTCGTCTGATGAGATTACCTATACTCCGACGACGCCTAGCAATGTATCCTCTGGAGCTACCTTGTCTCACGTGACTTTCACAGAGATGACACCCTTTTAGGTTTCTTCTCCTGAGACTGTGACTTCAGGATACACATTCTTCCCGACTCATCATCATGAAGAAAACCCAACTTGGGGTGATGGATGGGTCAACGAAGAAGAAAAGCTGCTGGATGCTGTTCAGGACTTGCTCCCGGAAAATGCTCCGTGCAACACAATCACTGAGGATGGCAACTCTGCTGCAGATACATTCCCAGTAGATGAAAAACGACAGCCTCTTGATCCTGAAGACAATCTTCCAAACGAAGATCCTTCTCAAGAAGCTCTCGAAGTTGGTAGAGGCACCCGCTCGGGCCGGGACTACCACAAGAATTACAACCAATCTTCCTTTACTTATGTAAATCCTTCGGGAAAAGATGTTGTAAGCGCCCCTAGTGGCAACAATGATGAACATGCAGGCCCTAAGGAGGCTTTCAAGTATGACTTGGTTGAGAACTTCAAACACATACCTGCACGTCTTCACATCCTGGATTTATTACGAATGTCTCCACGCACTCGTGATAATCTCATCTCAGAATTACAAAAACTGAATGAGGATGTCGACAAACATGCCCCACAAGTCCTCCAAATTGAAATGGACTACCGGGTCAAAAACTCTGAAACTTCCTCAAAGGGAGAAAAGAAAACTGAGGGATCATGCATCCAATGCCTCTCGGTTCAAAAGGCAGCCAGTGCAACCATCGCCTTCACTAAGGAAGACCTCCTACTTGGCGAAGCAAGGCACAACCGACCCCTGTACTTCACAGGGTACATCAAAGAAATGCCGATACATAGAGTTCAGATCGACCCAGGTTCTGCACTCAACCTTATCTCTACTTCGGCTCTTGAAGAGTTGGGCATCCCACCCAGCAAGCTAAGCCACACATCTGTATCTATCTTTGGATACGATGGGAGCACTCAAAGGCCTATCGGCAAAATCAGGTTCAAATTGCAAATCGGTGATCTTATCTCTGAGGTCACTGTGTATGCAATAAAAACCCCCTCATGCTACAACATCCTTCTCGGACGTCCTTGGATACACGAGAATGGTGTTGTCCCTTCAACTCTACATCAATGCATCAAGTTCGTCGGCGACGACGGCATGGTACATCGCGTCTTTGCGGACAGAAAACCCTTCAAAGGTAAAGAAGTCCACTTCGCAGACTCCCAGATGTATGAAGGAGAAAAAGAAGAAAAAGAGGAAATAGCACCCTTTGCTGAAAATCTCCAGAAAGATAAAGGCAAGGCTCCTCAAAAATCACCGGAAGAAAACAACCCCTCCGGCAAATTAGAAGAGAGTAGTCAACCTCCCTTCGTCATCTCCCTCAAATCTTCAAAACCTTTGGTCATCACAACCAGAGTGAAGAAGGCGAAACAAAAGCCTGGGGGCAAATTTGTTGTCTCTCTCGTGTCTATCATGCAAAACACAGACTCGGACTCAGAGCCAGAAGACGACGCATCGTCAAGCCAAGCTGACACTCAGCAAGTTCAGCCTGCTCTCACTCCGATGGAGACACCTGCTGATGTAGAAGATCCTACGTCTGCTACCCTTGTTGTTCCGGCAACATCACCAAAGCAAAGACCGATCTTCATTCATAGATCGGATGCTTCTTCATCAAGTTCTCTGCTTGAACCTTTCCAAAATGAAGGTATGCCTCAGCTATCTCTATATAGTCCTGTGGCACAAGCAATTATGAAGAAAATGGGCTATGACGCTCAAAACCCAGTCGGTTTGGGAGAAAGACGCGGTATTCTCACGCCATTGGAGCCCGCCTTGACCAAAAGCCAGCTGGAAGATTGGAGACTCTACGGATATGTAGAAAAGTCTTCACATGGGTTAGGATATGATCCTGATACCCCCCTGAGACAGTTGACACAAAAGCTTAAAAGTCGTTTTACCGACCAAGCCTCAACATCTCAAGTCCACGAAGACATCGATCTCCCTGGAAATCTCTTTAAAGAGTTACCTGACAAAGATCCAGGAAGCTCATCCAATTTGTACGATTTCTCTGACGATGAAGAGGAATCGTCCGATAATACAGACTTGTGCTATTCTGACCCAGAAGAACCCTCGTCTCCAAAAGAAATACCAGACTCAACAGGCGATTGGGACTATCTCATAGCAAGCCTTGAGGAGATCACCAATCAAGAAAATCCATGGAAAGGAACAGAGCCTTGGCCTGGTAATGCAGTTGAAACTCCAGAAGGTTTCGTTGAGTTGGAAGCCTCCGAAAATATTGTGGAGGAACCACCTTCGAACCTTCCGACAGAAGATCCTGTTGAAAAGATAGACTTGGGAACACCTGATAACCCACGTCCTGTATTCATAAGCAAGAATATAAAGGATGATGAGTTACCCGAGTATATCGCTTTTCTTCGTGAGTTCGTTGATTGCTTTGCATGGTCCTATGCTGAAATGCCTGGTTTAGACCCCAAAGTAGCAGTCCACAAACTCAATCTTCAAGAAGACATCAAGCCTGTCAAACAAGGCCAAAGAAGATTCCGTCCAGATGTGATGGATAAAATTGAACAAGAAGTTCAAAAACTCAAAAGCGTTGGCTTCATCCGTGAGGAACAACATCCAGAGTGGTTGGCCAACATTGTCCCCGTGACAAAGAAAACTGGGCAGATCAGAGTCTGTATTGACTATAGAGACTTGAATGGCGCTTGCCCTAAAGATGAATTCCCGCTCCCCATACCGGAGGTGATGATTGGCAATACCTGCGGATTCGAGCGAATGACATTCATGGATGGCTTCTCTGGTTACAATCAGATAAAGATGCATCCCGAGGATGAAAAACACACTTCATTTCGGACTCCATTTGGCGTGTATTGCTACACTGTCATGCCATTTGGTCTGAAAAATGCTGGTGCCACATATCAGAGGGCTATGATGAAAATATGCCAAGATATGCAGCACAAGACGGTCGAATGTTACGTTGATGACCTCGCCGTCAAAAGCAGAAGAAAAGAAGACCATCTCAAAGATCTTCGGGAAGTCTTCCTCTGACTTCGCAAACACAAACTGCGGATGAATCCTCTAAAATGCTTCTTCGGCGTCTCGTCGGGTAAGTTTCTCGGATTCCTTGTTCGGAAAGCTGGAATAGAACTTGACCCCATCAAAGTCAAGGCTATTCTAGAAATGCCCTCTCCAAGAACCTTGAGAGAACTAAAAGGGCTTCAAGGGAGATTGGCCTACATCAGACGGTTCATCTCCAATCTTTCGGGGAAATGCCGTCCATTCTCTCGATTGATGAAAAAGGGTGTAGACTTTGTCTGGGAAGCCGACTGTGAAGCCGCATTTTAAGATATCAAGTCATACCTGACCAAACCTCCAGTGTTAGCTGCCCCTGCCACTGGAAAACCATTCATCTTGTACACAAGAGCTCTTGATCATTCTGTAGGCGCTTTGCTTGCACAAGAGAATGGTGAGGGAAAAGAAGCTGCTCTATACTACCTCAGCCGCATGCTAGTAGGTGCAGAGCATCGCTACTCTCCAGTCGAAAAGGAATGCCTTGCAGTGATGTTCGCCGTACAAAAGCTACGTCACTACTTGCTTTCCAACACAGTCTACCTGGTCTCGAGGATCAACCTCTTGAAGGTCCTTGTCACAAAGGCATGTTCTCTCAATGGCCGACTGGCAAAATGGTCCATCCTTCTATCACAATTTGATATAAGGTATGTGCCACAAAAAGCAATCAAAGGCCAAGCTCTAGCAGATTTCCTCGCAGAGCATCCATTGCCTAAAGATTCACCACTCAGAGATGATCTCCCAGACGAACCTGTCTACAACGTGGAGACTTTCTCGCCAAATGCCTCCTGGGACATGTACTTTGACGGTGCAACCAGGACAAATGAAAACAGAAAGCTGATCTCAGGAGTTGGCGTCCTCTTTGTTAGCCCCGACAAATGCATGATTCCACACGCTTTCTCGCTATTGGAACCATGCACAAACAATGCAGCTGAATACCAAGCTCTGATCCTAGGATTGGAACTCGCCATTGAATCCGGTATCACCATGCTGGAAGTCTTTGGAGACTCTCAACTGATCGTCAACCAGATGAATCAGAAATATGAAGTCAGGAAGCCTGATCTGCTGCCTTACTACAACAAGGCACAAACGCTTCTGCAAAAGTTTGACATCTGCAACATCACCCACATTCGTAGAGGTGAAAACATCCGTGCAGATGCCCTGGCCGGACTTGCCGCATCAATGGCGATCCAGGAAGGAAAAAACATGCAAATTACCGTGTGCGAGAGAAGGATCCTCCCTCCTCTTAACACACACCAAGCAGTTGCTGAATGCCACCGAGTGGTTGGAAGTCGGATCTCTATCCTTCAACCTTCAATCGGCGACTGGAGGGATCCGTTCATTGATTACACTATGTTCGGAATCCTACCTGAAGATCCAAAAGAACGGGTAAGCATCCAAAGGCGAGCCCCAAACTTTCATTTGGATATCCCTTCAAAAATCCTTTACAGGAAATCCTTCAATGGAGTACTCCTACGCTGCTTGTCACAACAAGAAGCTAAAGAAACACTCGAAGAAGTTCACGCTGGTCTTTGTGGAGCTCATCAGGCTGGTCCCAAGCTCTACGACCAAATCAAAAGGTTGGGTTACTACTGGCCTACCATGGTACCCGACGCAATGCAATTTGCTAAGCGCTGCCAACAATGCCAAGTTCATGGAGACTACATTCACATGCCTCCGGAATGGCTACATCCTACAGCAATCTCATGGCCTTTCGAAGCATAGGGCATGGACATCATAGGTCCTATCTCTCCCCCTTCAAGCAAAGGTCATCGCTTCATCTTCGCCGCAACGGATTATTTCTCCAAGTGGTCAGAAGCATTTGCGTTTAACGAAATGAAGACCTCATCAGTTCTTCAGTTCCTACGCACCAACATCATTTGTCGTTTCGGCATACCCAAGAGATTCGTCCATGATAACGGACCACAATTCCGGGATCATCGATTCTACAGGTTCTGCGACAAATACAAAATTCAAAGCTGTCCTTCGACTCCATACAATCCGGCAGCAAACGGATTAGCAGAGGCCTTCAACAAGACACTCTGCAAAATCCTCAAGAAAATGGTCTCTAGTCACAAAAGAGACTGGAGCGACAAATTGTCTGAAGCTTTGTGGGCCTATCGAACCACCGTTCGAGGACCAACCCATAGCACACCATTCTCCTTGGTCTATGGATGCGAAGCTGTCGTGCCCCTAGAGGTACAAATTCCTTCTCTGAGGGTATCTCTACAAAATGACATGACTCAAGAAAGCAATGCGAAATTGCGACTCCATGAGCTGGACAATCTCGACGAGAGACGGCTCGAAGCTCGACAAAGCATTGAACTTTACCAAGCACGCATGGCAGGATCTTTTGACAAAAAGGTCAGGCAACGCGCCTACAAAAAGGGTGACTTGGTTCTTGCGGTAAAAAGACCAATGGTCTTCGCACACAAATCCAAAGGCAAATTTGAACCAAAATGGGAGGGACCCTACGTCATCGACAAGGTCTTCTCCAATGGCGCATATGCCCTCCTAAACATGGAAGGCGACAGATGTATGCTGCCTATCAACGGCAAGTTCTTGAAGCGGTACTACCCTTGAAGACTTACCCAACTGAGTAAGAGCAATGCCTGTATGGCCAAAACCTGTTCTCAGGTACTCGCTCGTCAAACCCACTCTCTTTAGAATTTTCATATCAAATGTCAAAATTTCTAGAGATTCAAAAACAATGCTTATTTTTATCGTTTCATTGTTCAGAAACAAAAAAAAAAAATCCAAGTTTAGGAGCCTCTCCCTGACTTGACCAAAACTTTCGATCCTTGAACCAAAATTCATGGTTTGAAACAAAAATCTGGATTCAGGGATTTCCACCCTAGTCCACCTTACCTTTTACCGCCAAATGGTTTTAGGTCAAAATTTACGACCCTCGTGTCTTTAAACAAAAAAAATGGTTTTTCAAAAATCGTGGGGAAACGACATCAAAGTCAGTACCCGCAAAACAAAAATTTTGAAAAAAAGCAAGGATGCGACATTCCATCGATACTTGCACCCAAAATCGCAGGGAAGCGACATTTCGTCGATACTTGCAAAATCCAAAACCCAAATTTCAAAGGTTCGAGAAAACCTAGAATCGTGGAGAAGCAACAAACCAGTTGATATCCACAACCCAATTTCAAAAATCGTGGAGATGTAACATACCAGTTGCTTTCCACAACCAAAACTACAAATGGTTCGAAAAAACCTCAAATTTCAAAAATCACGGGGAAACGACATCAAGTCAGTACCCGCAAAATCAAAAGTTTTGGGAAAAGCAGGGAAGCGACGCTTAGTCGATATTTGCACCCCAATTCGCGAGGAAGCGACATTCCATCGATACTTGCAAAACCTAACCCGCGAGGAAGTGACATTCCATCAATACTCGCAAAACCGAATGAGCAAGGAAGCAACATTCCATCGATACTTGCACGACCATTCAGCGGGAAGGCGACATTTAGTCGATACCTGCATTTTGAAAGCAAAAAAAAAATCTGGCTATAAACGCCAAAACCTGGCTCTTTTGCCAAAAACCGGCTATCAATGCCACCAAATCGGCTATAAATGCCACACAAAAAAAACCTGACTCTCATGTCAAAACCGGCTATAAATGCCACAAACCGGCTATCAATGCCACAAAAAATTGGCTTTCACGCCGACAAACCAAAACTTGGCTTTCAAAAAATGGCTATCAATGCCACCAAACCGGCTATAAATGCCATAAATTGGCTATCAATGCCACCAAACCGGCTATAAATGCCACAAATTGGCTATCAATGCCACCAAACTGGCTATAGATGCCACAAAACAAACACCGGCTTCCATGCCAACCCAAATTTTGGCTTTTACGCCATAAAATTTCGGCTTCCATGCCATCTCAAAATTGGCTCCCATGCCACGAACAAAATTTTTGGCTCTTATGCCATATCAAAAATCGGCTATAAATCCCACACACAAAAAAAAAACCTGACTCTCATGTCAAAACTGGCTGTAAACGCCACAAAAATCCGGCTTTCATGCCAAATTCGTTTCCCCTACCAAAACAATCATTTGACAAAAGATTTTCACAAAATGACAAAACTTTTGATCAAATCCCATTTAGCAATTGCTTTCATCACAAAAAGATTTGAGTGAGCGTAGGGAAAACAAAAAAAAAAAAAAAGAAGTACCAAAAAAATACATGTGGTACCAAAAAAAAAAAAGAAAGTGTTCACAAGCACTACAAAAAAAAAAAAAAAAAAAGAAAAGTACCAAAAAAATACATGTGGTACCAAAAAAAAAGAAAAGTGTTCACAAGCACTACAAAAAAAAGAAGTACCAAAAAAAATACATGTGGTACCAAAAAAAAAAAGAAGAATGGTTTCTGCTATAAAAAATCAGGAGCTCAGCCAAAAATGGTCTCCAGCCAAAGCTTCAGCTCCTCAAGCAAACTTTTGGACTCAGCCGTCAGAGTTTCCAAGGCACGCTTCTTCAGGAACTTGCCATGAGATGCTGGCGAATGCCGTAACCCTTCTTTTACACCGGGAAGCACTTCCCCAGCAGTTTGCCATCGTTCGTTTTCTATAGTCCTCCTCTTGAGAACTTGACCGGCATCTGCAACCCTGCGAATCAGAGTACTCTCCCTGTCACGAGCCTCTGTTATAGCAGCCCACTTAGCATCGACTTGTGCCTTCAAATGCTCAAGACGTTTCCTGGCCTCCTCAACTTCCCTATCAAGGACGTTAAGGTCATGCCTCAATCCGATGATGGCTAGCTCTTCCTTGTTCTTCTCCCGAACTAGCTGCTTCTTGCTTTGTGTAGCCTCATTCAGGTCAGACTTAGCCTTATCAGCAGGGTCCAAGAACATCTCCTTGAAGAATTG
The DNA here is from genome assembly GCA_028538565.1 of Umbellularia californica. NCBI lineage: Eukaryota > Viridiplantae > Streptophyta > Magnoliopsida > Laurales > Lauraceae > Umbellularia > Umbellularia californica. Next base: position 12,728,549 of record JAPQWN010000004.1, on the reverse strand, counting down.
GTCGTCAGGGAAATCCATGGTCTCAAACCACTTGTCACCCAGTGCAATGATCCTATCAACGATCGCCCTGGCACCTGTGACATCCAGACCAACCTCTTCGGTGTCAGTCAGAATCTCCTGTACATGTGGGATCATGCCAAATCCCGCCTCCAAGTGTCCAGAAAGGAGAGTCTTGACCCAAGAACTCAAAACCCGAGCCAGCACCTTCTTCGCAAATTGAAGAGACGAACTGGATGAAGATTCACCCTTCTCCGCTGATCGGCTGCTCATGTCATGTCCCATTGGAAGAGTAACAAAAGAACTCTTTTCACTTGGAGCCACTGGAGAGGGAATCTCAACACGAGGCATCTCCTCAATCATGTCAGAACTGGTCTCTACCTCCGGATCGACCTCTGGTATCCCTTGCTCTGGTTCTGAAGAAAGTGATGGACTCTCTTCTGTCACTTCAAAACCTGCAAATGAAACACAAAAAGGTATGAATATGATCCTGTTAAAAAAAAAAAAAACCATCAGGGTCATCACTACAAAGTACCTTCTTCGACGACTGGCGGAACACTCTCTTCCTCCATGAACTCATCGGAAGCATCATCAACATTTGCGTCCATTGAAGGTTCAAAGTCATCGGAATCTTGTGGCGAGTCAGCTGACAAGAAAAATGTTAGCAAATCAAGTCGCAGGCACAAAAAAAAAGAGAAAGCGAAAGAAGTTATACCAATTGGAGATTCTGGAAGCCTTCCAGAGTCCCTCGGTTCTTCTTCAGATGCCATAACCGGCTCCATCACCGCCTCATCGGTCGGAACCTCAGGCATCGCCAAGTCTTCATCCTCTGCTAAAAAAAAAGCAGCAGCAGGGTGAGAAAACAAATCAGAACATGGAAAGCCCCATGAAAGAAGCAGAAAAAGAAAAAGGAAGAATCATACCTTCTCCCAGGCTTGCTGAACGGCCACATTGGAAGATCTAGCAGATCGACGAGGTACGCTTGTAGCAGGCTCTTTACCCTTGTTCGCTATGGAGGAACCACCTGCAAATGTTGGAAAAGAAAAAGATCGTCATCAAAATGACAGGATTTCGCTAAAAAAGAAAAAAGGGTCACTTTGTCCCACCAAAAATCTGGCGAAATTTTGGCATGGTTCCGGGGCAATTCCGAAGAAAAGGGAAATACCCCAAAAGAAATAGAAAGTTTGAAGATGGGCTCAACATTGCTGCGGGCTCCGAAACTCCAAACTTTCGAAACCTCAAAATCTCCGCAAAATCAAGAAGGGCTCAACATCACTGCGAGCTCCAAATTCCCAAATTTGCAAAGATTTTCAGGTATGCTATCATGCTCAATCTACAAAAAGTACATGCATGAACATCTAGATTTGCATAAAAAACGCATTATCATGATGAGCAAAAAAAAAAAAAAAGGCCACGTGGCCGTACGGACCAGATCCGTACGGATCTGTCCGTACGGCCCACAAAAAAAAAAGAGAAAAAAAAAACGTGAAAAAAAAAAAGAAATCACGTGGAAAAAAAAAAGAGAAGAAGAATAGAAAGAAAAGAAAAAAAAAAGAGAAGAAGAATAGAAAGAAAAGAAAAAGAAAAGAAAAGAAAAAAAAAGAAAAAAAAAACGAGAGAAACTTTCTTTTTTTTACCATCCTATTCTCTACATGGAGAGAGAAAACTTACTTGAAGCCATTGATGGAGAAGAAGAAGGAAAAAGCTTGAAGATCCTTGAAGAAGAAGAACTCTTGGTCTTGGAGCTCCCTTGAGATTGTTGCAAAAGAAAGCAATAAGAGCAAGAGATCCTACCTTTCCTTTGCTTTTATAGGAGAGAGCAAATCAAAGAAGGAAACAAAGAAGAAAGGTAAGTGTTACTAATTAGTAACCTTACCAAAAGAGAAGGAATTAGAAAGATTCTTTCCCAAAAAGAAAGATGTCTTTGGGAGATTTCCTCCCAAAATCAATCAATGAGAGATTCTCTCCAACAAAATAGGAGATTGGAGATTCTTTCCCAAAAAGAAAGATACCTTGAGATATTCTCTCCCAAATTAAGGGAAGATGAGAGATTCTCTCCCATAAAGATATTTTTAGATATTCTCTATCCAAATGAGATATCTTTAGATATTCTTTACAAAAATGGCCCCACATGAGATCTTAGCCATCCTAAAAAGCTTAAGGTCCCATGGGTTAGCCCATATGAGCCAGGTTTGACCACCTAGGCACTAAAAAAAAAAAAAAAAAAAAAAAAAAGGGCTTTTAATCAGAAAAAAATCCCTCTTACCAAGAACATACAAATAATGGTTCCATGCCTCTTTTGAGTTGATTGAACCATACAAAAAAAAAATCCCAAGCCCCATGAGCTTCCAAAAATCAAACCATCCAGCCTCATATACCAAATTGAGCCAAAATCTTGAAATTGACATTTCACAAAAATCCAAACCACTCCAATGGACCCGCACAGTCCCAAAGAGTGACCAAAAACCAAATCCTGGTCCCCTAACTTGCCACATACAGCTTGTTAGGTCACAAGACCAAAACCAAAAACCAAATCCTGATCCCCCAACTTGCCACATACAGCTTGTTGGGTCACAAGGTCAAAACCAAAACCCGATCCCCTAACCTGCCATATATAGCTGGTTAGGTCACAAGATCAAAAACAGAAACCCAAATCCACATCCCTGATGTCATCTTCAAAAACTTTGCCTCGAGATGGTGTGTGATTCCTTTCACTACCATAAAATTCCCCTGGAAGCTCAAAGGCTACTCTACTAAAGGAAGGATTGCTCAAAGACTCTTGGTCAAGACACAAGCTCTCCTTCAAAAATCTCTTCGAGGCACATCGACTACAAAAGTCAAGCAACTCGTCGCTGTACCTCCAGGGGGCATTTGTTGACACCAAAAATGTCACTTTGCCTCTTCAACATCAAGAAAGCTGCATGAAGTCGCAACCTGCCATAAATAGGCAATGCAATTTCTCCAAAAAATCAAATCTTGTCAGAATCAAACAAAAACTGCAAGATCCTTCAAGATAGCCAAGAGAAGAGTACACATGAAGTTTCGGGCCATTTTAGAATCATTTGGCCTAACTTCGCTTCTCCGACAGCTAAAATGGCGCTCCCGGCGGCGACATCATCGGAGACGTCAAAACTTCGATCAGAGCCTACAGATGACTCCAGCATGTCTCAAAAGGGCTCCATGCCAAATTTCAGGTCATTCTGACAACGTTTGACCAGGTTTCGATGCTCCGAGAGAAAATCAAGCCTACCGGCGGCGGAGCAACCCGGGACCATGACATCAAAAACGGAGCCCATGGAACGTCTCAAAATGACTCCAATAGGCTCCCCGTCAAATTTCAGGTCAATCGGACATCGTTTGACCGCATATCAAAGCTCGGCATTTTCCCCGCAGCAAAATCAAGTGAAGCATCGACGGGACCCCAAACGGCTTCAAAACTCAAACAAAAGCCTATGGTTGGTCTTATTTATTGCTCAGGAGGCTTCACCTCAAATTTCAGGTCATTCCGACATCGTTTGACCAAGTTTCAGCTTCTGGCGGAAAATCAGCAGCTCTACGCGACAAAGTCTTCGGCTTTCCCGGAAAATTGGAAACTTTGCACTCTAAAAATGCAAGGATTCTCATCAGGTTTTCTACAGGGAAATCAAGCCAATAAATGAGAAGAAATGTCAAGAAAAATACAGAAGAAAACGGCGACGAAAAAGACCTCAAAACGACCGCAAAACGGGCTCCGAAGGGGAAAAATCCCCCAGGGTCGCAGACCCCTGCGACCATGGCCCATGGTAGCAGGCCCCTGCGACCATGGCCCATGATCACCGGTCCATGGTCGCCGGCGACCATGGAGGCCCGGGTCACCGGATTTTCCGCCAGTGACCCGTTTTTCCGTCTTTTTTCGCGTTTCGCGCACTTTGGCCCCTGTGGTTTCCTGAAAATGTGATTTTTAATGCTTGAAATTGACTCATATCCGACGACATCTCGGATCCGCCGTCAAAAGCATAAAATCATCAGTGATCGCTCCAAGATCGCCAACCGGCTGACCAAGAAAGTGCACTTTCTGTCCGACCGATCGTGAAGTCGACAAGACAGATGTCACCGGCCCGCTCTTAGCTATCAATGTCTGAAGTTACATGTTCATCCGATATCGATCAGCATGTAGATCCATCGATGATCGTCGCCAGAAGAATTCCAGAAGACACGGCATGGCCTGCGACTCTTCGACTGCTCGGCGACCAATTAATGTGGTTAATTGACTAGCTTTATTGCAGTCATTAATTCATTTCTTTGGACGGCCCAATCAGAAGCAAGCATTTGGGAGTTACAAGTCAATTGATTCATGGCATTTAACCCATGAAACTCCTCCCATTATGGTAATTAAGGTGATTAAAAGCCCTTAATCTCCATCGGCCAATCAGATTCAAGTAAAAAGGAGTTACAAAATCAAGAAATAAATCTTGTAACTCCTCTCATTAAAGCAATTAAAGCTCATAAACTCTCCTAAATGGCTACCAAAAGCCTATAAATAGGAGAGCACCCCAAGCATTCCAGGGATCACATCCAAAGCGCCACAGATCCAGAAATCTGAGAGAAAGAAAAAGAGAGAAAAACTCTGCTGAAGTTCTGCACCAGCCACCACTACAAGGTGACAAAAGTCCCTTGGGGGGCACCCCCCCCCCAAGGTCCTTGCCTTCTCTCGCTACCTCCAATGGCTTAGACGTGGCTTTTCAGCCCGTCTACTTAGCTTTTTATTGGACATAGGACCTTCTCTTGGTCTTTGTCCTCTAAAAACCCGAGGTTATAGCCAAGCCAAGCGAATTAAGAGCATCTTCTGTTCTCATCTGCATGGATGATGGCGAAGCCCATACATGGCTTGCGACCGTCAATCTGAACGAGTCCCCCACAATCTCCTGAAAAGTTAGATCTTCCTTTTCTTGCTTTTCATTGTAGTTTGTATTTTTCTAAAAGAGACAAAAATCACAACTCTTGTCTTTCATTATTGATGAGAATTGTAAATCGGCTATAAATGCCAAACAAAATCGCCTTTCACGGCAAACCAAGAAAATGTCTCTTTTCTTAAATATTTGTGCAATGGAAAACTTGAAAGAAGTTGATTTCCTTTTTACTTGCGAAGGTTGATCTCCGGATTACCACTTGCAATTCCAAGTAAAATAGAAAATCTGGCACACCCACACAAAGAAATGTTGATGCACGCTTCAGGGCTCGCCAGGGCGCGAAAGGGCCGGACCCGACGGGCTCCCACGTTCCGCCGACCCCGGTAGCCGCCCCAACGGCGCCTCGGAGCGCGTTCCATCACCAAATACTTTATTTTTTTCTATCTCTTTCATCAAAGCTTTTCTCTTTAACTCGAAAACACAGGCAACCAAATCAGGACGATCAACAGCCGTTTGATGCGGCAATAGAGCTGAAGTAATTTCCGGCAATTTAGGATTTCCAGTCATGGTGAGAAAAATATCAGGGTGATGGTTGTATCTCGTGATAGCCATTGAATCTTGAAATATCTCAAACATATGTCTAGGGCTGCCAGTAAATGAAGATGGCAAAATAAACCTTTGACCAATTTGATTAGGGTTCAAGTCATCAGGACCAATATCAGTCAAATCTTGGTATAGAGATGAACGAAGTTTTCCTTGATTGAGCTTATAGTATGTCAATCGATTCTGCTCTGTTGCTGCCCAAGCATCCACCAAGAACTCTTGAAACAATTTTCCTCCTCTCAAAATCGTTGAATACTCCGTTGGTCGCTCAAATAAACGGTAACTATAAAAATCCATCTGAGTTAGTCGTTCAGCCGCAGGCCGACAATCTTTAACATCCCATTGCTTCATCTCAGGTTCCCATCCAAGTTCACCATGTGGGAATAGTAAAACATAGTGTAACGGTAGATATGCTGGGTGACATTCGTTAATTTGCATTAACTGATTATCTCCTCTTAAATGTAAAATAATATCTCTCATGCCACTGACGGTAGATCCATCCCCTGGTATAATTACTGCAATTTCATCAGCTGTTGGTAAATTATATCGTCGCCGATCTTTTGAAGAACTGTAGTGAAGATGGGCAGGTAAAGTTTGTCTGGACACATCCAGTTGATCAAGAATTGCATATGCTTGACGAAATTTATCCACAAATGGATTGACTTGCAACAAAGTTTGATGAATTGTTTCAAGAACATCCCTTCTCAACTGCTTATTTCTACGATTACGAACTTCCAAAGCTGAAGCAGGATCATAAATATACAGCTGAGCATATGATACATCCTTTCCTTGTTGCGGCAGCAGTGAACCTGCTCGATGTCGAAGTTCACCATGGATAGTGAAAGATGTAGGACCCCTTCCAGTAAGTACCCTTGGATCTAAGGTGGCACCAAGACTGGTAAAAGCATTGGTTGCATTGTACACTCGAGCATGTGTTCGAAATGACTTTGATCGATCATCACTCCCATCAAACAATGCTCGAAGTGGTGGAGGGCGTGTAATAAGCATAGGTAGCCTTATCTTTCCTTGTAAACAGCAAGTGCCAAATAACGGACGACTTCTAGAAGATCTTGTCAATCTCTCATCCATCCAATGTAGGGCTAAACAATGAGGGCATAGAATATCCATCCTGCCAAGATAATGCCTTCCTAAACTTATGTGAGGTATTCCTGAACTCATAGGCTCTTCCAAATCATAAGCCAATTCTTCGTCACAACTTAGCTCCACTTGGTCGTTAAGAGTATGCCTTTCAAAATTAAGATAGATTTAGTTGAAAAAAATGTGTACATCTGAAATATAAAGTTTTGGGAGATGCAATTCATCCAAAAAAAAAAAAAAGTCTTACCAATTGGTTTGTGGAGGGGAAGATGTGCTTGGCACGACGGATAGAGACGTAGAAGTTTGTGCAACCCTTTGTCGCTTTTCCACATATTGTGTTATCAATGATCCCTGTCCGAAGTAGTTTAGAGGATGACGACTGGGTTGAAGGAGAGCTCACATGTGGTACCGATTGAACACATTTGTTAGTTCACTCTACTTGCGACCGTTGTATCAATTGATAAGCACTACCTTGCTTCGGATTTCTCTCTCGGTCTCGTCTTGCGCGTTGGGCCAATGTTGCTTTTGATATCATATTACCGTTGGTTACCTAGAACATCGACAACGTTTATTATTTATTTAATTTTTTTTAAATTAATCTTGATTGGAAAGGGTATCAAGGTTTGGTTAATAGTTTCATGGTCTATATATAAAGAGTATGAAGTACCTCACAAATACGAATGGGAGTCACATTCTGCTCTTCGCGGATTACAACTCCAACATTTATATCTCGAAGTGGCTCAGTCTATAAATGGAGAATTTTAAAGTAAATAAAGAAAGAGACAGACAATAATAGAAGGTAGAAAATCCATAAAATCCGTAGTTGTATCAGGGGTAATAAATAGGGTTTGTATAAAATCCATAGAGCTTTGATAATAAACAAAGTATATTACCACATGATTTTCTTTTTCCATAGCACATTTGGCTTTTCCTTTTCCCTTGTCTATAGAGATTGTCTTATGCCTAAATTGAGCAATTGTGTTTGATGTTCGTAAGTCCTTCTGAGTAATACATAATCAGAAGTGTATTAGAGAAATTAACAAAGCTGATCATTGTACAACCTTATGAAAGTAGATATAAGCACCTCATGCATATGGGTCGTATTATCATGGACAATCCCATTGTTTATTTCTTGTAGCGATTGTACCTATAAATAGTCTTCATACTACTAATAAGAATTTTTTTTAATTGAAATTTGCATCAGCTTCTATACATTTTTTTTTAAAAAGTAATGGCATTGCTTTTTCTCCATTTTGCATGTAATATGTTTTTCCTGAAAAAAACTTCCATACATAATCAAAGAGTCTTACATTTGTATCCCTTGGCAAGTATTGATCTGATCGCACAGCACTGATTCTTACACCTGTATCCCTTAGAAGTCATTCTCGTTCCCGTCGTGCACGTTGCGCTAGTGTTACTTTTGATATCTCTTTTCTAGCTTGTGGCTAAAGTATCCATAGAAGAAAATCTTATGTCATGGTTATGTTCGCAGTAGTAGTAATACTAAAGCAATAATTGCAAATGCATAAAAATATTGGCATCAAGTTAGTCGACTTGCAGTATTTTTTGTCCAAATGAAAGATTGAATATACCTGTGAGTTTTCCTTTCCATTGCCTATATGCGTTGTCTTTCCTTTCCTAGCCATTGCTTCTACTACTACTGGCATTACCCATTAAAAAATATATAAAATGTATTAGGAGTAATAAACAGGGTTTGTATAAATTTAGTAGTTGTATGGAGACTAACCTCGTGAACATGGACGTCAATGTTGCTGTCTCGTGGAGGTTGAACCTTTACATAAAATGCCAATTGAAAATAATAATTACAAAAAAACATGGTTAAAAGATTTATATATTCGGAAATGATTTTTTATCATAAGATTCTTACACTTGTATCTATTATCAAGTCTTGTTCCTACATTTGTACGATTTATACAAATGAAAAGACAATGAAACGTTTACGTTAACTTTTAGTAATAAAAAATATTTACAAATTAGGACACAGACAATGTCAATCATAATATTAATGTTGAGTACTTGTAACTCCATCATAGCAAGCGGTGGACCTGTAGGCATATAGAAACTATGTTAATAATTAATAATTCATTATGTTAATGGTAAATAATCAAATGAAACTATCTCAGATGTCATCATAAGAGAACATTTTTACCTGGAATATTGAGATCTACTTTCATATGGTGTTGTTGATGTTCAGTCCATCCTCTAAATCGCTTAAAGCCTTCACCGTTCTAATGTCTATCTCGATCTCTTCCAACATTTCCCCTAATCCCCTCATGTCTACGAAATTAGTCTTGAGCCTGGCGTGGATGTCTTGTACCGGCCAAGGATGTGGTAGATTGCTTACTATGGAACGTACCATATCTACAATATTCGGTTTAGATCCTCTTCTCTTGAGATCGTAGAACAACCGTTCTTTGTTCAGCAAATGTTCCCTAACACATGTTCCTTCAACCATTTTCCCTTTCCTGAACTGTATCCATGAGGGCTGAATATATTTTTCAAATGATTCTAATTGGTCAACAAACTCCACTGCATGCCATGGTCGCAAGATTTCAAATACCCTTTTTTTTACAGCATCCCAAACCGGTGGCAATGTCTCAGCAATTTTTATCATTATATATCTTTCAGGGATGAAGTTTCTACACGCTCTTAGCGACTGAGCTAGTTGTATTTTGCGGAAACCATGCCTTGCTATTGGTGTGTCATGTTTGAATGGTTTTTTTTCAAACTCTAACGTCCATTCCCTAACACATAGAGGTGTACTCATCTTACCTGGTTTAGAGCTCTCAAGTTAAATTATAAATTGCCATTTAAATGAAAACTACAACAGTTCAACCAAATCAGTAATAACATAATAAGCAAGTTAAGGGTGCTTATGGGCCTGGCTATATCATACCCAAATCCAGCCCCGCCAACATCGGGCTATTTTATAAGCCACATTTTTTATTTTAAGACTATTTTTGGATCCATTAGGTAAACGGGCCAAGTCTTGTATACTGGATGCTTAGAGGAGCACCTTTATCAGGCCTTTTTAGCAAAAATAACATATTTTTTTCAAATACACTGGTCTGGATCTGGGCCTAACAATTAAGTAGGCTTGCCACTGGGCTTGGTCTAGCTTCCACGTGGGCTGATGTAAGCACCCCTAGGTGTAGAGTAGATGACAATTCCAGGATCATTAACCTGTTTCTGTATCACATATTTCTTCAATGATGAATTGATGACATCTTTCATGGTCATGGCTCATCATGAATAATTTCGGCTTTCATGGGTGCCGCACTAATCTATATAATCATGGCCATTCACAGACCCATGTCCTGTCAGATATGATTCCCATAAATTTTGGGAAAATGATTATTATACAAATATATATATCCAGGTCGCATTGAATCTTAATCCTCTAAGACCAGCCCTGTAAATCTAGTTGCCCATCTACAAAATTTAAATTGCTCAAAATAATTCATTCTTTTTGTTAATGCTGATCCCAATTTCATTTCAAAACATCAGTAGTGTAGAAACTGTCTTTCACCCAACCACCCCAACATCATTTTTAATCATACTCACTATCTGTATAATGGGACAATCGATGAAGGATCGGATGGAGCACAAATTGTAAAAAGTGTGAAAAAACACCATTAATTATTTCAATTTATTTTAATTTGTAATATATTTATGTTATTTGTTTGGCTTTGGTGATGATAACACATCTATCAACATTTAGATTCACTATGTCAATATTGTTTAATATATAATTTTTTTGTTATGATATCTTTTTATTGTTATTATTTTTATGAATAATGAGTATTTCATTTGGGGTTCTGCCTTTTTTTTAATATATTAATGTTGTTTGTTCGCTTTTGGTGATGCTAACATTATTCAACATTAAAAATCATTTTTTTAATATTGTGAAATTTTTATTTTTTCAATTTTTTATGAAAAATAATTATTTAATTTCCCCTTTTTTTAATACACCTATGATGTTTGATCACCGTTGGTGATCCTAACATATTAAACAACATTAAGATTAATTTTTACAATTTTTTTTTATTTTTTTATTGTGATATAATTGTTTTATTAATTTTTTTAAGAAAGATAATTATTTATTTAATTCCTTTTAATACATTTATGCTGGTTGTTTTGTATTTGGCGATGATAACATATTAATCAACAGTAAGATTCATGTTGTCGATATTTATTTTATGAAAATTAATTATTCCATGAGGGCTGAATATATTTTTCAAATGATTCTAATTGGTCAACAAACTCCACTGCATGCCATGGTCGCAATATTTCAAATATCCTTTTTTTTACAGCATCCCAAACCGGTGGCAATGTCCTAGCAATTTTTATCATTATATATCTTTCAGGGATGAAGTTTCTACACGCTCTTAGCAACTGAGCTAGTTGTATTTTGCGGAAACCATGCCTTGCTATTGGTGTGTTATGTTTGAATGGTTTTTTTTCAAACTCTAACGTCAATTCCCTAACACGTAGAGGTGTACTCATCTTACCTGGTTTAGAGCTCTCAAGTTAAATTATAAATTGCCATTTAAATGAAAACTACAACAGTTCAACCAAATCAGTAATAACATAATAAGCAAGTTAAGGGTGCTTATGGGCCTGGCTATATCATACCCAAATCCAGCCCCGCCAACATCGGGCTATTTTATAAGCCACGTTTTTTATTTTAAAACTATTTTTGGATCCATTAGGTAAACGGGCCAAGTCTTGTATACTGGATGCTTAGAGGAGCACCTTTATCAGGCCTTTTTAGCAAAAATAACATATTTTTTTTCAAATTCACTGGTCTGGATCTGGGCCTAACAATTAAGCAGGCTTGCCACTGGGCTTGGTCTAGCTTCCACGTGGGCTGATGTAAGCACCCCTAGGTGTAGAGTAGATGACAATTCTAGGATCATTAACCTGTTTCTGTATCACATATTTCTTCAATGATGAATTGATGACATCTTTCATGGTCATGGCTCATCATGAATAATTTCGGCTTTCATGGGTGCCATACTAATCTATATAATCATGGCCATTCACAGACCCATGTCCTGTCAGATATGATTCCCATAAATTTTGGGAAAATGATTATTATACAAATATATATATCCAGGTCGCATTGAATCTTAATCCTCTAAGACCAGCCTTGTAAATCTAGTTGCCCATCTACAAAATTTAAATTGCTCAAAATAATTCATTCTTTTTGTTAATGCTGATCCCAATTTCATTTCAAAACATCAGTAGTATAGAAACTGTCTTTCACCCAACCACCCCAACATCATTTTTAATCATACTCACTATCTGTATAATGGGACAATCGATGAAGGATCGGATGGAGCACAAATTGTAAAAAGTGTGAAAAAACACCATTAATTATTTCAATTTATTTTAATTTGTAATATATTTATGCTGTTTGTTTGGCTTTGGTGATGGTAACACATCTATCAACATTTAGATTCACTATGTCAATATTGTTTAATATATAATTTTTTTGTTATGATATCTTTTTATTGTTATTATTTTTATGAATAATGAGTATTTCATTTGGGGTTCTGCCTTTTTTTTAATATATTAATGTTGTTTGTTCGCTTTTGGTGATGCTAACATTATTCAACATTAAAAATCATTTTTTTAATATTGTGAAATTTTTATTTTTTCAATTTTTTATGAAAAATAATTCTTTAATTTCCCTTTTTTTTAATACACCTATGATGTTTGATCACCTTTGGTGATCCTAACATATTAAACAACATTAAGATTAATTTTTACAATTTTTTTTTTATTTTTTTATTGTGATATAATTGTTTTATTAATTTTTTTAAGAAAGATAATTATTTATTTAATTCCTTTTAATACATTTATGCTGGTTGTTTTGTATTTGGCGATGATAACATATTAATCAACAGTAAGATTCATGTTGTCGATATTTATTTTATGAAAATTAATTATTTCATTTTGGTATTTGCCTTTTGTTTTATATATATTTTATGTTTGGTCGCAATATTATGTCTTCTATTAGACCCAATATTTTGTGTCTGTAATTAGACACAAAATATGGCCTAAATGCCTTATTAAGTCCCAAGATATAGCTTTAATTATACCCAATATATGTGTCATTAATCACCTGAAACACTGTCCAATTTCAGTTTCAAAATAAAATTAGTCCCACTATTATCATGCTTGGATCTCTAATTAATCAAAGGCCTGCAGTTAGACCCAGTACCCAATTCAATCAGTCATTATATTTGCAAAGGCAATAAATGCTACGTCATATAATAAATATTTTATATTTATTTAAACATAAGCATGAAATGGTAATTTAAAAAATTTACAGTAATAAAGATGCAGCAAAGGATAGTATTGTATGAATTAAAAAAAAAAAAAAATCAACGCATCAGTATTGTATGGAGTAGGAGAAAAGAATACCTCTGTCCAACTTCTGGTGCAAATTGTGATGTCTTTTTTTCCTTAGACCTTTGCTGGTATGATGATAGTTAAAAGTAGAACTGTAAATTAAAAAAAAAAAAAAAATTTCAATATCCTACCATTACTCTACACATGTTATCTACTTCCGGATTTATATGAACGGTTCTTTGTCTTATATTAGTTAACCACATCCTAATCTTGAAAGCAGAGCTAATTGAAATCAAATGAACAAATAAATAGAAGTAAAATCTAGTAAAATTGCCAGGGCTAAATATTCAGAACTAAGAAATAAAGTGATATGTTGTTATTCATTTTTTGTTTAAATGGGGGATGGAAATGCACTCATAGATTATGATTTAGAGTGAAATGTGCCCCACCAGATTATCCAAACGTTACCGTTTTAGAAGCAATAATTTTCAAAGAAACTATTATCACTTGTGTACATTGTGTGTTATGATCCATCAAAATAAGTGGGCTGAGTGGCAACTAATTAGAGGGCAATTGGAAGATTGGATTGCTCACTGGTGGATTTAGTTGCTCACTTAATCTAAATTGATCTTCCCCATCAGATTATCTCAACTTTACCATTTAAGCCAGTGGTCAGAAATTAGATGGATTGGAAATAAATTTCCCTGAAATGGATTTCTTGTTTCTTTATATATTTAATATCCTAGCAAAAGGGTTCATGTTTGGAAAAAAATCAATATGTGCATTTGTTAAAAAACCCTAAATGAATTTTATTCTAATGCGCCCCAAAATAATTAATCTTTATTTAATTTTTTGCTCGGGGCTAGTGCGTAGCCGAATGAGATGGAGTTCAAGAAAATATCCCTGACAGGGATCTGATGTTATTTTAAATAGTTAATACCCTAGCAGAATGCATTGCTCTTTTGGAAAAAGACATCCCTGACATGGTTTGTGCATAGGACATTGCTCTTTTGGAAGAAGCCAACATTGTCTACTGTTTGGTGAAGGCCATCCCCGTCTATTTTACTACATCGCCATGGGGGAAGGCACAACACAACAACAGACTAACATGTATTAATTTTTATTTTTTAAATTTTTATGTTTTTTTTATTATTTTTTCCCTTTTTTTATTACGTAATTTATATGTGTTTTATCCAATATTGGACAGTCTGGCTTGGCCTTTAAGTTTTTATGAGTTTTTATCAATTAGGTAGATCAGATCCGTCCAAATGTACATAAATTAAAACGTTTGGTCAGCTCTTTGTCGTTATTTTGATTTTTTGGTGTTTTTCGAAATGTTTTATGGAAAACATTTCAACAATGGAAAGATCATTTACTAACCCACCCTATTCTGTCTATTAATAATTTGAAGTTACCAATTATTTGATAAATTAGTTATATATTCAAGTTTACATAAATTAATTAATGGCACCTACCTGACAAATGTACAGATGAGAATGTTAATAAGCTGTGACTGACAGTTAAATATATTCAAATAATATATTAACAATTAATAAATTTGAGTTGTTGAGTACATAACTATTTTAAGTTAATCAAATTAAGATGTGCAAGTTAAATGAAAGTCACCTTCTTAATATTTGAGTTCTTTTATGGGTTAAAAGAAAATGGCCGTCACTAATTAAGCCAGGGTTGGGCTAGGTCGATCACATGTTTCCAATCCAAATATACTAATAATTGTATCGGCCTTATACTCACACGGCCTTATGAATTTTGTGGTTTTTTATGATTTTCTATTAAATAATTTTTATAGGTTTTTATGAAATAATTTTTATGAGTTTTTATTTAAATATTGGACAGTTTGGCCCGGCTTTTTTATTTTTTTTCAAATAATTTTTATAAGTCTTTATGAAATATTTTTTTATGAGTTTTTATTAAATAATTGTTATTTATTTTTTATTTAAATAATTTTTATGAGTTTTTGTTAAATATTGGATAGTCTGGCCTGGCCTTTGACTTTTTATGAGTTTTTTTAAATTAGGTAGATCAAATATTTCCAATCCAAGCCATATTTTTGTGATTTTTTTCAGATATTTTTATGAGTTTTTCCGGATATGTTTAAATGCACATACTAACATGTATTATTTTTATTAAATAAATTTTTTAGTAAAAATTTTGTATGAGCTTCTACAGATGTTTTATGAAAAACTTTTGACCATTCTACCTAATTAGGTAAGCCCATTCCACCTATCGAAGGCCAATTCAACCCATGCATGCGAACCCGAAAACGCACAAATCCCGTAGTGGACCACCTTCTCACCATTGCACAAATCCCGTAGTGGACCACCTTCTCACCATTGCAAACAACGTTAACGGGCCACCTTCTTCTTTTTTATTTCTTCCTTATATTTTTCTTTATCTCTTCCTTCTTCTTTCTTTCCCATCCTGTATATCTTTCCTCATCAGTAAACATCACAGTATGCAAAGCCACAGTAAACATGCATGCAAAGCCACAGTATGCAAAGCCACAGTAAGCATCATCACATATCCCGTAATGGGCTTACCACTGCAAAGCCCATTCCACTGCTGCCTTTCACCCTCACAGCCCCCTCCCCACCCCCTCCCCCTGTACCCATATCTTTCTCTTTCTTTCTTTTATCTCTCTGTCTCTTCTTCTCCTTTCCCTTCACTGCAAACCCTTCTTTCATTCTCTTCTTTCTCTCATTCTTCTTCCCCATGAACCCATTTGGTGCCACAAACAAACACCTCTCTTCCACCCCTACACACCTGCACAAACCCATCTCTCTCCTGCATCGTTTATTCCCTCTCTTCCACCCCTACACACCTGCACAAACTACTGGTCTCCCACTCACTCCCCCAATTCACTCTCTCTCTCTCTCTCTCTCTCTCTCTCTCTCTCTCTCTCCCTGCCACTTTCTCTCTTCCTCTTACTCACTCTATCCCTCTCCTCACTCCAACCCACACTCTCAATCTCTTTGCCCGACTCTCTCCACTCTCTCTCTACTCCCCCTCCCCCTCCCCATCCTCCCCCTGAAACCGCATTCCCTCTCCCCATCTCTTTCCTGCATTGTTTTTCTCTCTCTCTCTCTCTCTCTCCACTGCTGGTCTCATTGTCCGACTCCCTCGTCTCTCTCTGCCCCTCATTCTTTATCTCTTTCAAACAATGAAACAACTCTTTCAAACAAACAAACAAAGATCAATTTCAAAGATGAAACTCTGTATTCACCTCGCTCTTTGAAGCAGTGAAACAAAGATGAATAAGAAAGTTACAGATATTGTATAGACACGTTTGGATAGGTAAGGACAACGGAGAGAAGATTTCAAATACTGCTCCCCCGTAGTTTTATCATTTTGAAATTTGTATGCATTCCTGCAGTGAAACAACTCTTTCAAACAAACAAACAAAGATCAATTTCAAAGATGAAACTCTGTATTCACCTCGCTCTTTGAAGCAGTGAAACAAAGATGAATAAGAAAGCTACAGATATTGTATAGACACGTTTGGATAGGTAAGGACAACGGAGAGAAGATTTCAAATACTGCTCCCCCATAGTTTTATCATTTTGAAATTTGTATGCATTCCTGCTGGTTGTTGCAGAGGAGTCATAATCAAACACAGATAGAATCAACCTATGATAGCAAAATTGTAGTGCTGACCTATGACAGACGTTTTGGCCCTTCCTTTCTTTGCTCGAAATGGTAGAGAAGAGAGAGGATGGTAGAAGTTCCAGCGCTTCCTTTCTTTGGTCGAGATTGTAGAGAAAGAGAGGTTCCGTTTGGATCAGAGATTTGTTGGAGAAGAAGTGGAGGAGGGATGTTTCAGCGCTTGGATCAGAGATTTGTCTGCATACATGCACACAGGTGTCAACATACTAAGGCTGTATACATTCCCTTAATGAGAGAGAAACTAACATGACATCCTCTGGTTTGATTTTTTTTTCCATTCTGTGTATTAGGAGATTGGAGAGAGAGCAGTTCCAAACTTAGTTAGAGAAAGCAGTTATTCCAAATAGGGTAGTGGAGATAGACGATAGTGGAGAGAGAGATTGGAGAGAGGGGTTATATATCTTAATCTCAGCCCTTGGATTTATGTACATAAATCCAAGGGCTCAAAATGTGCTAGGATTCAAATACTGCTCTCCCATATTATATAGATATATATAATTGTATATGCTTAAAGGCAAGATATTTAACGCTTTACATACATGTTTCCTTTCAAATAAGATATTGTTTTTTTTTTATTATTATTATTTTAAAGTTCTCTTATTGAGTATTTTAATAATACATGTAGACATACCTGGAATCTACTACATTGAGACTTGAAGAGTGGAGAGTTAAGCAAATAAATTAGACAGAGGAATGGGTGCAAGTGTGCAACTTCATATGTAGGGTCCTAAGGTGGAAAGAAATTGGTATGCATAAATCAAATAAAGTCATTTATATTACACCGAAAAGATGCACAAATCAAGTAAAAAAAAAAAAAAAAACTGATATCAATCTAAGATGCTGAAACCAAACCAAATCATGCAAATATGAATAAATAATCAAATGAAACTCCATTATTCAAATCAAGAACTTTGGGAAAACAATTACCCTGAGATGAACTGATGGAGGCAGGTTGTCAGAAAGCATTGTTAACTATATTTAGAGAAGATCTGAACAGGTAGAGAAATAAAGGTGTGCGTGCCTAAATATTACGGACTTGGTTTAGATGATAATGGGGATTAGGAAGATCATGTTCAGCTTGATCGGGGAAGTCTCCGACGCCTGAATCCTGAAAGAGAGAAGAAAGAACGGTCAGGACCCGAGGCCGCTGCCAGCCAAAGGCACTCCGACGCCTGAGTTAGTGCAGTCACTGAACTAGGGTGAAGTGGGGAAGAAGGTATTTAGCAAAATATAACAGTGCAGGCTGTATATTGCATGTACCTGTTCATGGCTCTCCATGCAGGCATATATAGAGGAGAGAGGAAGTTTCCACAAGTTTCCACAGTGGAGGTAGGTGAGGATACTTGTCCCATTAGCCCACATTTGGGATCTTTAGTGGGGGTAGGTGAGGATACTTGTCCCATCAGACCTCCCCTCAAATCCCTCACATAAATGTGGATGTGATCTGTTGATAGGAACTACCCCTTGTCAATGGTCGGTGGCCACCCTACTTGTCAGGGACTCCCTATAAAGCAACCGTCCCATCTCATAATGGGGATTAGACCCCCAGTGTTCACCTCGGCTAAGGGGCCGAACTGGAGAAGGCACCGAGGTCGGTTGTGCCTGAGGTCGGACAAGGATGTCCACACGAGGCTGAGTTCGGAAGGATGTGGTCGGTACTTCTACCGGAACCAGTCCCATCTTGAAAAATGGCTAAGGCTCTGCCGTGCCAGGAAAATGGAGGTTGAGGCCTTTTCTGATCGGTACCATTACCGAGGTCAGGGTAACCTCGGTTTCGGTAGAAATACTCCACACAATTGCCCCCAGCTCCTGATCTCGGGGGTTTTGCAACGCCTCGAGGTCAGGAGTGATAGGATGGGAGCTTACCGAAACCGATCCCGTAGCCTATAAAGAAGCGTGGGGTGTCGTTTTGCTTTCCGAGGCGCATTTAATAGCGTCCAGCTGTCTGGAGGCGGTTTGATAGCCCGCCCATATCATGATGAAGGCGACGCGATGCTGCCACGTGTCTCGCCCCCGATGGCTGTGAAGTCCTATCGAAGAGACGGGTGGTGTGCTCGAGGCGGTGTCTGCACGCGCGTCTTTCGGGATACGAAGAGATTTTCATCTCTTTATAAAAAGTCTCATCCTCGAAGGAGGACTACTTTTGCTGGACCTGCCATTGTGTCTAGAACTTCTGCCTGAGATTTGTCCGAGAGACCTCGTCGTCCGAGAAGTCCCTCCGCTGCTTTGAAGCTCGAGTTTCCGTTGTCCTTACATCCCTTCCGGCCTTGCGTCCTAGTGAGTTCCTTTCTGCCCTTCTGCCATTTTTCCTTCTCTGGGTTTTTTCTCCTTTGGGTCTGCGCGCTGTCTTCATTCTCCGTCGCCGTCGCCTATATTCTAGTCCATGTTGGGGAAGATGGGGTATACAGACATTAGATAGACACAGAGCTTGCCCTAGCGGAGCTTAGGAACAAATATCAGATACCAGATAACGCTCGTATTAGGGCAGATGGGCCTGAAGACCGAATCCGACCTCGGATTTTTGTAGACGAATGGATGTCCTTCCCACTAGTGGCTATTATAGAGGGCAGGGTGAGATTCCCAGTCCATCCTCTCCTGAGGGCCTACCTCAGGAGGTGGAACCTTACCCCCTGCTAACTAATGCCCAATAGTTACAAAATAATCATGGGTATAGCCGAACTTAATAGGATTTTGGGGACCGACCTTGGCGTTGAGGATATTGAAGATGTCCATGACCTCTGTCGATCTCCAAAGGATGATGCACACTACCTTCGAGTTCGGTCGAAGGAAATCCCCATAATCAACGAGCTCGAGGACAACACAAAATACACCGGGGATGATTGCCTTTACGTCACTGGGAATTGGGAGTACGCCCCCGGAGAGCCCAGGGTGGACCACATTCCCCGTCGTCTCGGAGTGCCACCGAGTAAATATCTCAATTTCTTCAGTCTTTTGATGTGTTTCTGTTCTGCCGAACTGATGTTCAATTGCTTGGTGTGCAGGTCACAAGGAGAGAAAACAGCAAAAAAAGAACTCCAGGTGGCGACGAAACATCACCTGGTTGAAGAGAATCTACAGTTACAAGGGTCACCGGACCCGATCAGCCTCAGCCCTTCTCGGGTACGAACCCGTGTAACGATCCTTTACCAGAAGGCGGCACGAAAACCTGAGGGGGCAGCAGGTTCTAACTCTTGCTGAAGCCCAGGAGCAAACAGCTCTAGCCGAAGGGCCTGCACAAGTGTCCCCCGAGATCATACCATCTCGAGCCTCTGCCGACGGCAGGCCTTCACAGGCTGAGACCGCTGCCGACACCGAATCCGAAGGGGAGCGCCAGTCAGGGGACGAACCCGAGGAGGCTCGGCAAGAGGACCTCGTGAATCTTCAGTCTTCCGGATCAGACGAAGAGGTCGAGATGGGGCGACGCCGGGCAGCAATCGTAAGCCTTGATGATGTTATCTTCGGAGGCCCAGCCACCCCTTCGGGAACTGCTCTCCCTCCGAGCTTGGAGGAAAACACAGTCGTTTCTGCCCCCACGCGGTCTTCTCCCCGGCTTCCCACAGCAACTGGGCGCCCCACCGAATCCAACCGGGACTCGATGCGGTTGGGAAAAAGGCCTAGGATCGTAGATCCAGCCAAGGATGAACCCAATCCATTCACTCGGCGTTCGCCGTTGCTTGGTCCGCCGAACTGGAACCCTGACTTCCTGCTGGAGGATGGTCAGCCATTATCAGCGGATGGCCGGTTGAATGACGGTACTTCGGTTGTCAGTGCCCTTGCGCAAGCCTGTGCTCTGCCTGGAGACATGCAGAACACTGGAAACTGAGCGAGGTGGATCTGGATGTGGCTCAGATGGGCGATGCCCTCAGGGTAATTCCCTCTTCTGGGCTTGCGCTTTCCATTTGACTTCTGCATTTCTGATATTGACCCTTCCAACACTTGTTTCTACAGATCCTGCAAAGGGGCCTGGTGTCGGCGGAGAAATCCCAACAGAGCGCTGCTCGGGCGGAGAGGGTGGAAAAGAGAAATACGGACCTCGAGGTAGAGCTCGGGGGGATGAAAGAGAAGGCGGCCGAGCAGGAGATGTACGCCACGGGTCTTAAAACCGAGCTCAAGAAGGCCAGAGCAGAATTGGAAAACCAAGCTAAGGCAGCGACCGAGCTCGAGAAGAGGTGGGAGGAGGTGGAGGCTGAACTTCGCGCCGAGGCTGATAAACTGCGGATTGAAGTTGAAAAGGCTTTCGATGAAGGGGTGGCAGAAGTCACCGATCTGTATGTCGCTGAAGTCCGGAAGGTCAGCCTGAAAGCCTGGAGGCTGGGTTGGACGAGCTCATTGAGAGCGGCAGGGGTCCCCGAGGACAACCCCGTGTATGCAGAAATCCCCCAGTTTCCTCCTCCTCAGCCCAGACTGAACCAAGCTCCTGAGGTCCCTGCTAGGGGAACCGAGGATAATGTTCCTGAGATAAATGTCGACGCCGAGCAAGGAGCAATTGTCGAGGCCGGGGAGAACGTTGCTGCTGGGGGCACCGAGGGGACCGTGGGTTGAAAAAATTTAATATGATATAATTTTCATTTTATTTTCTGTACTGGAGGGGAAATCTGTATTTTTGAATGGATAGATTGTAATCATTCTCCAATTTTGAATGAAATTGGTTTTGTTTCCAACTTGAGCATTTGGTGAATGTTTATTTTCTTCTTTTCCTCTCTTTATGCGCTTGGCTTTGCAACCAAAATAAATAACAGGAAATAAGACAAAGTAAACGAGCTCGGCTCCATGGCCGTGCTTAATGTATAAGGTTTATAACCCGAGGTGCCGTATGGATTCTGTAACTATAACAAGCATTGATCTCGGTAAAACCAAAGGCGCTTGGTCCTGGGACCAAAGCGGAGTTCGGCTTTGCAATCAGGACTCGACTGGTCCATTGACCGGGCCGTAGTAGCCGACCATGGTAACCGAACCAAAAACACAAGCTGATCATGTGACCGGGCTGTATGCATATGTCGAGTTCCATAATTTGGTCATTTTTTGAAAAGAGATAATTCGGAAAGTAAAACATATTCTATAAAAAGAACCAGTTTATTGACTTCCGAAATCTGATTACATCTCAAAAGTAGAACTTCTTGAGGTACGTGGCGTTCCACGGTCGTGGTAGCTCTCTACCCTCCATGTCCTCAAGCCTATATGCAGATTGCCCAGCTACTGAAATCACTTTGAATGGCCCATGCCAATTCGGTGCAAGTTTTCCTTCGCTGGGACTTTTGTCTGCTGGAAGAGTCTTTTTCAAAACCAATTCTCCAGGGGAGAACTTCTGCTCTCTGACCTTTTGATTGTATCCTCTAGACAACTGTCGCTGGTAGGAAGCGAGGCGGATGGCTGCGGCATCCCTTCATTCCTCAGCTAGGTCGAGCTCCGTGGCGAGGTTCACATCATTTGGGCCTTGGTCAAACAGTTCCGACCTGAGGGTCGAGAGGCTGACCTCAAGTGGAATTACAGCTTCCATCCCGTAGGCTAGGGAGAAGGGTGTAGCCGAGGTCGAGCGCCTCGGGGTAGTCCTGTATGCCCAAAGGACACTTGGAAGCTCTTCTACCCATCTCCCTTTGGCTCGGTCCAGTCTCTTTTTGAGTCCGTCGAGCACCACCTTATTAGAGATTTCAGCCTGTCCATTGCTCTGGGGGTAAGCAGGAGTGGAGTAGTAGTTCCTGTTCTTCAGTTTTTGACAGAAGTTTTTGAAGAAGTTGGAGTCGATCTGAGTCCTGTTGTCCGAGACCAAGGCTCGAGGCACTCCAAATCTTGTCACGATGTTCCTCCACACGAAGTTTTTAGTATCCTTTTCAGTGATGGAAGACAACGCTTCAGCTTCTATCCATTTGGTAAAATAGTCAGTAGCCACTATCAACCATTTCTTATTTCCTGGAGCTCTGTGGAGAGGTCCCAATAGGTCCAGTCCCCATTGGGCAAAAGGCCAGGGACTGGAAAGAGGGCTTAGGTCATGTGCTGGCTGATGGAGAGAGTGAGAGAACTTCTGACACTTCTCGCATTTCCTGGCATAGACCTAAGCGTCCCTCTGCATATAGGGCCACCAGTAGCCTTGGCTGATAGCTCGGTAAGCCAGTGACCGACCTCCAATGTGACTGCCGCAGATCCCTTCATGGATTTCATAAAGGAAATCCTCGACTTTGCTCGGGTGAACGCACTGGAGGTAAGGGCCATTATAGGACTTTTTGTAGAGCATGGCATCTGGAGAAAGCCAGAACCGAGCTGCTTTCAGCCTGATTTTGTGGGCCTGGTTTTTGTCCTCGGGAAGCTGGTCGTCTTTGAGGTAGGAAATTAACTCGTCCATCCAGCTAGGACCGAGGTCGATACACATGATCTGCCGCTGCCGAGGTGGGTGGAGCTCTATACTCGGTCTGTGCAGTGCTTCCACTTCGACAGTCCTTTTTCTTCCTGCCTCGATGGCAGAGGCCAGATTTGCAAGTGCGTCGGCGTGAGAGTTGGAATCTCTACCGACCTGCCTAACTTCAGCCTTTTGGAACTGAGATAGAAGTTGCTTGGTGTGGGCTAAGTAGGCTGCCATCCTGTCGTCACGAACTTAGTAGTCACCATTTAGTTGGCTTGTCACCAGCTGTGAATCGCTGAAGACCACCAGCTGCCGTGCTCCCAGAATTTTTGCGCTGCTCAGCCCTGCTATAAGTGCTTCATACTCAGCCTCGTTGTTAGATGCTTTGAAGTCAAGGGTCAGGGCTTGTTCAATGACGAGACCCTCCGGAGATTGGAGGACGATGCCAGCGCCAGCCCTTTTGGAGGTTGAGAATCCGTCGACGAAGACCTTCCAAGAGGAGGCTAGGAACCGTTTCCAGGACCGCTCATGCTCTGTCTCGGTCTCGGTGGTGGTCTCCTCCCTGCCCCCCAGTTCGGTGTCAAGGTGGCTCGGTGCCGAACTAGGGGAGGTGAACTCTACAATGAAGTCAGCCAGCACCTGGGTTTTGATGGCCGTCCTGCGCTGATATTGGATGTCATATTGTCCCAGTTCAACAACCCACTTCGACACTCTTCCGGAAAAGTCTGCTTTTCTGAAAAGAGACTTTAGTGGATGTTCGGTCACAACCACTATGGAATACGTCTGGAAGTAGTGGGAGAGCTTGCGGGAGGCACTGATGAGTGCAAGTGCGAGCTTCTCTAATGACAGGTATCTCGTCTCGGCATCCAGCAGGATTTTGCTCGTGTAATAGATGGGTTTTTACTGCCCGTCATCATCTCCTATGAGTACCGAGCTGACTGCATGGTCCGAAACTGCCAGATATAAGTATAAGACCTCACCCTGGGCCGGGGTGGAAAGCAGGGGAGGTGAGGAGAGGTATACTTTGAGCTCTTGAAGGGCATTTTCACACTCAGGCGTCCATCGGAACCCTGAGTTCTTTCTTAGGAGTTGAAAAAAGGGACGGCATTTGTCTGAAGCATGGCTAATGAAGCGGTTCCGCGCTGCTGCCATTCCTGTAAGTCTCTGGACTTGCTTTGCCGAGGTTGGACTCTGCAGGGCCCTTATCGCCAAAATTTGATCGGGATTGGCCTCTATTCCTCGTCTGGTGACCAAGCTACCCAGGAATTTGCCCGAGCCGACGCCAAATGCACATTTAGAGGCGTTCAGTTTGAGCTTGTATTGTTTGAGGATGGTGAAGGTCTGATGCAGGTCAGTCAAGTGGTCCTGTAACCTTTTAGACTTAACGACCATGTCATCAATGTAGACCTCGACCGTTTTGCCGAGCTGGGCCTGAAACATTTTGGTTACCAGCCTCTGGTAAGTGGCACTAGCGTTTTTTAACCCGAAGGGCATCACCTTGTAGCAGTAAATGCCCCTGGGTGTTATGAATGCGGTTTTTTCTTGATCAGGCCCGTGCATCGGGATTTGATGGTAACCTCGGTAGGCATCAAGGAAACTCATCCTATCGTGCCCGGCAGTGGCATCGATCAGCTGGTCAATCTTTGGGAGGGGGAAGCTGTCTTTGGGACAGGCTTTGTTGAGATCGGTGAAGTCTACGCAGACCCTCCAGCTCCCATTCTTCTTTTTTACCACCACCGTGTTGGCTAACCATACAGGGTAGTGGACTTCTCTGATGGCTTCCGCTTCTAACAGTTTCTCGACCTCTTCGGTCACGGCCTCAGCTTGCTGGATGCCCGTCTTGCGAGTCTTTTGGACTACAGGCTTGTGCTTGGGATCTACATTCAGCTTGTGGCTCATGACCTCAGGGTCGATGCCGGGCATTTCGTGTGGGGTCCAAGCGAAGACTTCTCTGTTCTGTAACAGGAAGTCAAGCATCTCGGTCCTCTCTTCATCAGCAAGCTGGCTACCGAGCACGAAGAACCTCTCTGGATCGTTGGGATCGATCCTGACTTCAGTGAGCTCTTCAACACTCTTCTGCTCTGGAGTTCGGCCAACAGCGTCGGGCTCGAGATCGAGCTCGGTCATATGAACTCGCTGTGGCTCGGCTTCTCTAGGGACAACGGCATAAGACATTCTTTGGCCATTTGTTGGTCACCGCGGACTATGATAACTTCGAAGCCCCCGTCTTCGTTCTGTAATAGGAACTTGAGCTTCTGGTGATGGGTGGAGGGGACAGCCTCCATGTTATGAAGCCAGGTTCTTCCAATGATGGCATTGTATGGAGATTGAGCATCTACCACCAGGAAGTCTGCTGTCATGGGGGCCCCTCCTACCTCGACCTTGGGGGAGATCTTCCCTTTGGGATACACTGTCTTGGAGCCGAATCCCACCAAAGGGGTACGAGCTTCCAGCAGGTCCTCCTTTTTCAGACCCATTCTTTTAAAGCAGTCAAAATAGAGGATTTCTGAGGAGCTCCCGGGGTCCACTAGGATCCTTTTGACATTGAAGTTCTGTAACCTCATAGTCAGAAGAAGAGGATCGTTGTGGGGTAGTTGAACCCCGGCCAAGTCTTTGTCAGAGAACCAAATCTTTGGTCTCTCTACACGCGCCTTGTTTGCTGAGGGACCGACCTCGGCCGTCATTACTTGTTTGCCGTGCTGGGCCCTCCTGGCCTCAGCGCGGGCCTGATCACTGCTTCTGGGAGTGGGGGCCAGGTGGATGACGTCGATGGTCCCTACAGGCTCATCGCTATCCCTGTCGTCGGGGTGGTGCTGCTGGGCTTGGTTTACTCTGCCCTCTTCTTGGATATGATCTCTGAGGTGCCCATCTTTCACGAGCCTTTCGAGGTGCGCCTTGAAGGCATGGAAATCCTCGGTTTTGTGCCCTTTATCTTTGTGATAGGTACAGAACTTGCTCTGATCTCGTGAGGCAGTGTCACTTTTCATAGGCTGGGGCCATTTGAAGAAGGGTTGAGCTTGGATTTTGCCGAGGAGTTTGTAACTGGGCTCCTTGAAGATGGTGTTGACAGCCTTGTGAGGGGCGCCACTTGGTTTCAGCTTTGTGCTGCCTCCCGAGGTGGGAACAGAACGCACTGCCGAGCTGGTTGGTTCTCTGTTTCGGTCCGCCTCCCTTTTAGCAAGCCTCTTTTCCCTCCTTGAAGGTCGGCCCTTCGAAGATCGGCCCTCCGGCCAAAGGTTATGGCTCTCCCGAGCCCGGACCTCATCTTCTTCTTGTTCAACGTACTGGTTTACCCGGATCATGAGTGCTTTCACCGAGGCCACAGGGAACCACACCAATTCCTTCCGAAGGTCGTTGCCTGGCAGCAAAGCTTGTTGGAAGGCCGTGATGGCCACTTCATCGTTGGAATTTTTTATCACGCTGTAGATGGTCCAGAATCTCTTGGCGAACCGAGTGATATTCTCGGTTGGCCTCATTTTGATTGAAATCAGGTTGGCATCAGTCTTTGGGATGACCCGGTGTGCTTGGAACTTTTCGACGAAGGAGTTTCAGAGCTGTCGCCAGCTCGAAATCGATCCCTCGGAAAGTGCACAGAACCACCGAAGTGGGAGGTCACCCAGGCTGGAGGAGAAAACTTTGCAATCGGGGCTGCCGTCACCGCTAAACACTGACATCTTCTGGGTGAAGTGTTGGAGGTGCGCCTCGGGATCCGAAGTCCCATCATAGAGATTAAAGCGAGGGACGTTAAATTTATCAGGGAGGGGATGTTCCCTGATTTCTCGAGTGAACGGAGACGTGCCATGGTTCTCGCTGTTTTGGGTAGCCAACCGACCTCGAGAGAGGCCAGCGTACTCCATATTCTGGTGCACTGCTAGCTTGATTTGCTGATCTATATAGTCAGCCATGTCTGGGTCGGCCTCGGTCTCCCGTCTTTGTTTCTGGCGGTGCGGCTGGTCAGCGCTGGCATGGGTGTTACTCGAGCCCTCTTCGCGAGCTCGGGCACGCCTTTCGTTTAGCTGCTGTCTCAGGTCCGGCTGAGTCCCGGAACTCCTCCGAACTCTCTGCCGAGGTGGAGGTGTGTGTGAGATTCTGGGCGGGGCTCCATCCTTTGCCCCGAGCTGTCGCTGGAGCTGGAGGATCTGCGCCTTTTGCTCTTCAATGACGAGATTTTGAGCCTTAATTGCTTCGGCTTGCGCCTCGACATCCTCGTCCAAGGCCATGTCATCATCGCTTTCATCATCGAGGTGAACGTGGTCCTGGTCCATGTGATCCTCGTGATGAGACTGACGAGGATCGGACTGCACTGGAGCCTTGCCCCGTTGGGACCGTTCCTGAGGAGGAACATCCCTACGGGGTGGTTCGGTGAAAACAACCTCTAGCCGTGGACGCTCTGCCTGAGAGACAGCTGGCCTGATTCGCTCTAAGACAGGATCGCGGCGAGGAGATGCTGCTGCATCCCTTGACGACGAGTGTGTCACCGTCACGGGCGATCCTACACTTCGAACGCCAGGTTCTCCGCCAACCCTCCTTGGCTGGGGGTTGGGCGGTGTCTGCCTGGTTGCTTCCCTCTGGTCAGTAACTGGCGCTCCTGTCCGATTTGTCACCAGTGGAGGCGGTAGATGAGATAGAAATGTTTCTGGTTGGTTGGACCTGGATGGTTCAGCAACGCTCTTTCCCTTCCTAGTCTTTGGAGGCATGGCTGTTAGGATGAAAAATATAGATTTTCAGATCGTCTCCCCACAGACAGCGCCAATTGTGCGTGCCTAAATATTACGGACTTGGTTTAGATGATAATGGGGATTAGGAAGATCTTGTTCAGCTTGATCGGGGAAGTCTCCGACGCCTGAATCCTGAAAGAGAGAAGAAAGAACGGTCAGGGCCCGAGGCTACTGTCAGCCAAAGGCACTATGACGCCTGAGTTAGTGCAGTCACTGAACTAGGGTGAAGTGGGGAAGAAGGTATTTAGCAAAATATAACAGTGCAGGCTGTATGTTGCATGTACCTGTTCATGGCTTTCCATGCAGGCTTATATAGAGGAGAGAGGAAGTTTCCACAAGTTTCCACAGTGGAGGTAGGTGAGGATACTTGTCCCATCAGCCCACATTTGGGATCTTTAGTGGGGGTAGGTGAGGATACTTGTCCCATCAGACCTCCCCTCAAATCCCTCACATAAATGTGGATGTGATCTGTTGATAGAAACGAGCCCTTACCAATGGCCGGTGGCCACCCTACTTGTCAGGGACTCTCTATAAAGCAACCGTCCCATCTCATAATGGGGATTAGACCCCCGGTGTTCACCTCGGCTAAAGGGCCGAACTGGAGAAGGCACCGAGGTCGGTTGTGCCTGAGGTCGGACAAGGATGTCCACACGAGGTTGAGTTCGGAAGGATGTGGTCGGTACTTCTACCGGGACCAGTCCCATCTTGAAAAACGGCTAAGGCTCTGCCATGCCAGGAAAATGGAGGTTGAGGCCTTTTCTGATCGGTACCATTACCGAGGTCAGGGTAACCTCGGTTTCGGTAGAAATACTCCACACAAAAGGGAAAAAGTAAAACAAAAACTTTGAATCCAATATAAATTCATATTCTGGTTTGGGTCTAAGATATTAGTTTATGTAATTGCATTGTAAATCAAGGATGTGACACAGTTCAAAGGTGTGAAGCAGACATAATTCCCAGAGTGATGCAAATGATTGGACAGTTTGTGTAATTCACATCATCATATTCTTAGCTAAGTATAAATCATTCAATTCTATGCCATATATAGAGTTCCACAAAAGAAAAAGAAAAGACAAGAGGCTTTGATTGGTGCTCTTGTGTCTAATCAGGTCCTCAGATAATCACGGGAAGTTTGCTTGATATCATCTTCATATCCATTGCTTGTAACCAAAACTAAAAATTCTACATATATTCTGATCAAAATTGAAAGGGTAACCAAACACTTGTCCAATACAAGATCTTAAGAAAATAGAAATAGAAACAAATTAGAAGTGCACAATAAGTACCTATAAAAGAGATTTTAAAGAAAATCTTAGTTACATTCTCGAAAGTAAAAAAGCTCCAGGACACTATATAGCAAAGTATAGTAGGAAGTAAGAAAAACCAATGAAGAAAATCATTTAAACAATATATAGAACAATTTATAAATACCCTAATATAAATTAACTAAACTATAATAGAATACAATATTTTTGTATGGAGCATTGTGGTAGTTGTTGGGGGACCCAAAGAGTTAAATCTACTTTTGTTGATTATAAAACCATTTACAAAACTAAGAAAATACCCACAAAGAAAAAATCATGCATGAAGGCAATGTATGTAGCATTCAACATGCATCAGGAATTGAGAAATTAACCAAATCCTTATATAGTAGGCAAGAGAAACTAAAATAAGTAACAAATTTTCAATGAATTAATGACCATTTACAAAAGTAAGAACAATATGAAAGAATTTATGAATTACATTATATCGATATCATTCTCAAGATGCGCACAGCAGGAAGATACCTACTAATCATGACAATCCCCACTCATACCTTCCAATGAGGAAAACAACATACCTGTAGTCTACGTCAAACTATAAAGCAGACCGAAAATGTACCTGAAATGGATGAATAAGCAGTCACCGACCTATCAATTAAAAAAAAAAAGGGCGGCAGAATTTTTTTGCTAATTGGTAAATTTGTATTGAAAGAAAGAAAAAGGCAAAGCCCCAGGACAAGGAGAAGGAAAAATACAACCAATGGAAATCAAACTGAAAGGGTGGCCTTCAAACAAAGAGGCCTAGAACCAGCGAAAAAGGAAAGAAGAAGAAACAGAGACCTGAAATTCTCCTAGAAGATAAGGGAAAATCCAGGCCAAAGGAAAAGAGGAAGCACCAAGCAAAGAAAACCGATGCATTACAACCCGTGACCTGCAAAAACCAAACTACTGGATCCTCCAGCAACTCCACACTGACCAAAACTAAACTGTAGCAAAATCCAGCTTCCTCTCCCAAATCAACCTAAGACCTGAAAAACTCGCCCAAGAGGCCTGTAACTTTGAGAGGCTCCCCATTCAAACAGATAAGAGCTGAAACCACAAGAGAGGGAGAGAAGACAGCTCTAGAGGCCTAAACCTGCAACAGAGAGAACTACAAAGAGAACCCAGCGAAGCCATCCAAAGCAAACTTGGGCTGAACAAGGTGATAGATAATATTCCTGGCCCATCTGTTGCCCATGTATTCTAGCCCATGTACTCTAACCACCAATACTTATCCACCTAATCTGGATAGTGTAGAGAAACTATTCCCTTGATTCTCTCTTCTGTTGTAACTAAATGAGATACAAATACTACTAATGCAATCATCCAAACCAATAGAGTTGGACTGGATTTTCACAAGTTGTTCACTGTATTATGGTATCAGAGCGGGTCGATCCTATCCTATCCTTACAATTCCTATTCTCTCGTCACCAAACTGAAACAGTCCCTTCAAACTACACCACCTGATACCCATCCTCATCTCCACGTATTCCCATCCTCAGTCCATTTCCACGTCAACAGTACCCTCACCCTACTCATTTTCATCATCCTCATGGCCTCCTCAGCTTCCTCTTCCATGATCACCATGACCTCATCTTCATCTTCACCCACACCCACTCTCGTCATCTCCAATATTGCTAATCTGATACCCATCAAACTGGACAGCAACAACTTCTTGTTATGGAAATCACTATTTCAACCCATTTTGCGAAGTCATCATCTTGAACACTTCATCGATGGGTCCAAGCCAATTCCACCTAGGAAAACTGTTGGTACAGATGGCAAAACATTGCCAAATCCAGCATTCACAGAATGGTTTGACCGGGATCAAACCCTTCTATCTTGGATCAATGCTACACTATCCGACTCTGCTCTCCCAGACATCGTTGGCAAGGACACCGTAAAAGCTGCGTGGGACTCTCTGGAACAACGTTATGGTTCCCTCTCTCGATCCCACATCATCGAGCTCAAGAAACGCCTTCCGCACATAAAGAAAGGCACTTCTTCCATGCAAGAGTATCTTCATCAACTTAAAGTTATTGCTGATCAACTTGCAACTTGCGGAGCTCCAGTCAGTGAGGAAGATCTTATCCTCTACACTTTATCCGGCCTGCCATCTATGTATCGACCATTTCAAACCTCCATTCGTACTCGGTCACGTCATGATTCTATCTCCTTGGAAGAACTTCACACCCTCCTCGTGTGTGAAGAACTAAGCTTTGCTGACGAAGTAACTAGTGACTCCTCCACTGCCTTTGTCGCCAATAAATCATTTGCTCCAAGCCGCACTTCAGATTCTAATACTCACCAACGAAGATACTCTGGCTCATCTGCTCATTCCTTTCGGAACTCTAGTCCTCGTCCAAGCTCAGGTGCTTCTTCTGATGCTTCGAGTCAACGCCAACTTCGTCCAAACCCAGGTGCTTCAAAACCACTTCACACATGCCAGATTTGTGGCAAAGTTGGTCATCTTGCCATTGACTGCTTCCATCGGATGGATTTTTCTTACCAGGGACGACATCCGCCTCAAAAACTTGCTGCTATGGTTGCTTCTCATCAACCCTCTTTGTCACAACCCTGGTATTCCGACACTGGAGCCACTCACCATGTTACCTCGGACTTAGATAATCTCTCCATTCATACTCCCTATCATGGTTCTGACACCGTCCAAGTCGGTAATGGGGCTGGCCTCTCCATCTCCAACACGGGTAATGCCACTCTACACACAACAAATTCCAAATTTTTTCTTCGTAATGTTTTACATTGTCCAAATGCCTCTGCTAATCTCTTGTCTGTCCCACAATTTTCTCGTGATAACCACTGTTATTTTTGTTTTGATGACACTGGTTTTTGTGTGAAGGACAAAGCTTCGGGGAAGATGCTATTCAAAGGCCCCATTGAACATGGTCTTTACCATGTTCAATCAGCTTCTCCAAATAAGACTGTGAAGACTGCCCTTCTCATCCATAGTGTTCCTAGTGACATTTGGCACTCTCGTTTGGGTCATCCCTCATCTGCTATTCAACGAACTATTCTTTCCAACCTCTCTACTTCAATTAAACAGGTCAAGACAGTATGTTCGTCTTGTCGCTTAGGAAAGAGTACCAAATTGTCATTTTCTTTATCATCTTCTGTTTCGCATAAACCTTTGGATTTGATTCATTGTGATGTATGGGGTCCGTCTCCAGTGACTTCCATAAGTGGTTATCACTATTATGTAATTTTCATTGATGATTATAGTCGTTATTGTTGGATTTACCCACTAGTTTTTAAATCTGAAGTTTTTCAAATTTTCTGCACATTTAAAAACTACATTGAAAGGTTTTTGGACTCTAAAATTAAAATTTTTAGATCAGATGGTGGTGGTGAATTTACAAGTTCATCTTTTAAAAATTTCTTCTCTTCAACTGGAATTGTTCACCAACTTTCATGCCCCCATACACCTAAAACAAAATGGTGTTGCTGAATGCAAACACCGTCACATTGTGGAAATAGGACTTTCTCTCTTAGCACACTCCTTTTTGCCCCAAAAATTCTGGTTTGAGGCTTTTAATACCGCTGTTTATTTAATTAATAGAATGCCTATCATTTCTCATTCCAAACTTTCACCTTATGAAACTTTATTTCAAACTGCCCCTGACTACACCCATCTCAGAATTTTTGGGTGTGCATGTTACCCATGGCTTAGGCCTTATCAGCCTTGCAAACTTGAGTTTAAATCCAGCCACTGTGTGTTTTTAGGATATAGTCTTAATCACAAAGGCTATCGTTGCATGGATGTTAAATCTGGCCGCCTATATATTTCGCGACACGTGATTTTTGATGAAAATACTTTTCCTTTTCGTCAAGCTTTATCTGTTGCTCCCTCCACCACTCATCCAGACTCGTCAGCTATTTTTGGGACCACTCATCAATGGCTCCCATCCAAAATCACTAATCCCAGTGTGTGCCCAGTACCTAGTTCAAGCCACTCCAGGCCATGCCCAGTTCAGGCAATGTCCACCCCATTACCGACCAATCCAAGTTGTCCTCATCCTAGGATTGTACCCGACCCATCTCCGGCTACTTCCCCACTCATCTCAGATAGTGCCCAGCCCATCTCAATTCAGACCGTACCCAACCCAAACCAGGCCATGCTCTGTCCAACTCAGGCCCAATCCAACCCACATCAGCTTGTGTCAAACCCAGTCCAGTCTATGCCCAGTCCAATTAATACCCAGCTTAGCCCAATTCAGGCCTTACCTTATCCAAGAAATAGTCCCTGCTCATCCACACTAAACCCCATACCCATTGTTCCTACCCCACCACCTCCTCCACCAATTCCTACTCGCCACCATCCCATGCAAACACGGTCCCAATCTGGCATCTTCAAGAAAAAATCTTGGTTGGGCGCTAAACACGCTTTACCTAGTGCTTTATTAGCTGTCTCCCAATCAGCTGAACCCACTTGTTATTCACAGGCTGCAAAATCTTCCGAATGGCGGGCCGCAATGGATCTTGAGTTCACTTCCTTACAACGAACTGGCACTTGGACCTTAGTCCCACATGAGCCACACATGAATGTGGTCGGTTGTAAATGGGTATACCGTATTAAACGAAATTCAGATGGGAGTATCAATCGCTATAAGGCACGTTTAGTTGCCAAGGGCTCAATCAACAACCTGGTATTGATTTTGTTGATACCTTCAGTCCAGTGGTCAAACACACCAATATTCACATGGTGCTTGCCTTAGCCACTGCTTATAATTGGCCACTTTGTCAATTGGATGTGGAATGTGCTTTCTTGCATGGCGATCTTCGTGAAACTGTCTTTATGGCTCAACCACAAGGTCATATTGACCCTACCAAACCAACTCATGTGTGCCGCATGATCAAATCCATCTATGGCCTCCGACAAGCACCTCGAGCCTGGTATGAAAAGTTTTCATCACAGTTACTGGACTTGGGCTTTTTCTTATCAACATCTGACCCCTCACTCTTTGTTCGCAAAGGAGATGGCTGCATCACATATTTACTACTTTATGTAGATGATATCATCATTACTGGCAGCAGCTCCATCTTCATTAAGCGTCTTATTTCCCAACTGGGCTTACACTTTAAAATGAAAGATTTGGGCCAACTGACATACTTCCTTGGTGTTGAAGTGAAACACGGTAAAAATGGTTTATTTCTCTCCCAAGTGAAGTACGTCACTGATTTGCTTCTCAAGTTCGATATGGATGGCTGTAAACCGGTTGGCTCTCCCGCTTCCAAGTCCAAACTTAGTCCATTCGACGGATCTCCATTACAAGATCCATCCACATATCGCAGTCTCGTTGGTGCACTTCAATATGTTACTTTGACTCGTCCGGACATATGCTTCGCTGTCAACCAAGTGTGTCAGTTCATGCATGGCCCAACTGATGTTCATATGACTGCTGTCAAGTGAATTCTTCGCTTCCTCAAAGGAACCATCCACTATGGGCTTTTCTTTCGACCAGGCCCATTTTCCCTCTAAGCCTACTGTGATTCTGATTGGGCCGGTTCTCCACATGATCGTCGCTCCACTAGCAGGTTTTGCATTTTCTTGGGTCCTAACCCAATTTCTTGGAGTGCTAAGAAGCAACCCACAGTGGCCCGTTCCTCTACAGAAGCTGAATATCGGTGTTTGGCACATATTGCTGCTGAAGTCACTTGGCTATGCTCCCTCCTCCGCGATCTTCACATACCATTGTCAACCATACCTGTTATTTGGTGTGACAATGTCAGTGCCATCTCCCTTGCCTTTAACCCGTTGTTTCATGCTCGGACTAAACACATCGAAATTGACTATCACTTCGTCCGTGAGAAGGTGGTTCAAAAACTACTTGAAGTTCGCTTTATTTCAACGTTGGATCAAGTCGCAGATATCTTCACCAAAGGTTTACATTCAGCTCGTGTCCGTGATCTTCAAGCCAAGCTTTGCGTTCAGCCAAGCCCGCATCAGCTTGAAAGGGGGTGATAGATAATATTCCTGGCCCATCTGTGGCCCATGTATTCTAGTAGATGTACTCTAACCACCAATACTTATCCACCTAATCTGGATAGTGTAGAGAAACTACTCCCTTGATTCTCTCTTCTGTTGTAACTAAATGAGACACAAATACTACTAATGCAATCATCCAAACCAATAGAGTTGGACTGGATTTTCACAAGTTGTTCACTGTATTACAAGGATCTTCAAAATTCCCTGCCTAAGAAAACGGAGAGCTGAAAAAAACTGAGCAAACTTGCAGCCACAACACTACTCAGAAGAGGAGCACCAAACCAGGGAAGAAAGCTGGAGCACTAGAAGCCACTGCTCACTAAATGCACTGAGGAAGGTTAAGAAGAGAACGACGGCAAGCCAGAAAGCTAAGAAAACGCCACAGCAAAACCATCCAAAGACTAGCAAAAACCAAACTACTGGAAGCTCCTCAGATGACCAAACCAAAAGTACTCCTTGAAGCTCACGAGAGATGCAAAGCTTATCTGCCTCCAGAGGAATTGAAAAGCCTCTAAGCTGGCGACACCACTACTGGGAACTGAATCTCTACCGCTAGCATCTCGTCAAACAGCACTAAAGAAAAACTTTCTGCATACTCTGCAGGCCAAAGCTCAGAAGCTGCATTGGGAGGCTAAAACTGAGAACCAGAAGACTCCATAAGCCCAAGCAAACTGCTAGAAGAAGCTCCACTACTTGAACTGGTCTGAGAGCAAAGAAGCCAACACTTCTCTCTTAGGCGCACTAAAAAGAAGAAAATTCCAAGCTGGAGCAGAGGAGGAGGGAACTACAGGAAACTGAAACTCCAAAACTGAAGAAGGAAGCTAACTACAGCAGAAAACAAAAAGAACAGCAGCAGCAGCTCTTTGCTACACAACCAACTGAAACAGAACAAGGCTTACTGCGATTCAACCTTGGCATAGCTTCAAAAAACCAAACAAACCAACTGCCGCAAACCAACCAGAGCAAAGAGGAAAATTCCTGCAGCCTGAAGACCACAACAGCAAAACTACACTTGGAAAGAGCCTAATGAGGAGCAGTAGCAGCCACAAAACCACATAGCTACTACCCCTGGAATCTCTGAGGCATCAACCCAAAGCAAAACTGAAGGGCAAGGAAGAAGGGTAGATCCTCCTAACACCTGGCAACCTGCAAAGACACTAGGAGAATGAACAGAAAAATGCACCTCTCCCTATAGCTCTCAAAAAGGGGTGAGAGGGGATAGGCTGACTGCTAATTGGGGGCCTGAGGAAATGGCTACATCTGTCAATGATAATCGACTTGGCCTTAGTCAATGAAGGACGTTTACTGCGGTGCTTAGCTTCGTTCCGGAGGGACCAAATGGTGTTTATGACTTGGAAGAAGACTGCTGCTATGAGTTTTCTTTCATGGCCATCTGTATCCTTTGATAAAGCATTCCAAATAGAGGAGGCAGAGAGAGGAGAGACCATTGGTCTACCAGAGAAGCTGAGAACCCAATACCATAGAAGCTTTGCTTGGGCGCAAGTGAAAAAGAGATGAAGGTCTGATTTTTCCTCAGAGTCAGGAGTAGCATCTAGAAGCCATGGAACAACCAAAAAGCTTAGCCCAAGAGTCTGTAGGAGTTTTCCGGAAAAGGAGACGCCAGCTAAAGTAGGAAAGCCTTGGGTTGATGAATTTGTTCCAAACGAGATTGTGCCAAGCTACTGTTTCCCCTCTGGTCCTAAGGGAATTCCAAGCTTACTTTATGGAGAGATCCCTTGAAGCTTGGCCTTTCCAGGAAAGCTTATCTGGGATAGGAGAAGCCGGCAGCTGAATGTGCGCCGTCTAATGGATTAGGAAGCTGTGTACTTTTGCTGGCAAGGTAGCTGGAATGTACTAAGAACTCCCTTGAATGATATCCGACACCCTGTCATTTTCAGAGAAGATGAAGAGGGGGAATCTAGGA
The DNA here is from genome assembly GCA_028538565.1 of Umbellularia californica. Lineage (NCBI taxonomy): Eukaryota > Viridiplantae > Streptophyta > Magnoliopsida > Laurales > Lauraceae > Umbellularia > Umbellularia californica. Next base: position 12,691,616 of record JAPQWN010000004.1, on the reverse strand, counting down.
GCAATTGGATCATGGTCAATCCAGTTGTCTAGCCAAAGCTTGATGGAAATGCCATTCCCCATAACCCAGCGGCTGCCTTGCTGAATTAAAGGAGCTAAGGATCTAATCCTTTTCCAGATGCAAGACCCTGCCTTTGGATTACCCTCATACCAGATGGGGAGGACCTAAAATACCGACCTCGGAACCAAGTAGCTTAGAGGGAGTTGGAGGTAGCTGCTGACTAGCCCAGCTTCATCATGCAGGCTTCGTTGAACTCCTGCACCCTCCTTATACCCAAACCACCTTCTACCTTAGGCAGGCACACCTTTGCCCAGTTCACCATATGACTCTTCTTTATCTCCTGGCTAGAGGACCACAGAAAGTTCCTCAGGAGCCTTTCAATCTGCTGACATGTTTTAATTGGCAGGGGAATAACCATAGAGATATGAAGGGGAATGGAGGAGAGGACGTGCTTGACCAAAGTCAGCCTTCCTGCAAAGGAAAGGCATTTAGCCTTCCATCCGTCCAACTTAATCCGAATAGAGTCAAGAATCCAAGCAAAGTGGTAGTGTCTGGAGGCTCTGAAGAATAAAGGGACGCCAAGATAAACTGCCGGGAGAGAAGCTTTGGAGATAGGGATGATCTCAGAGATCATTTGGGCTCTTCTAGCTGAACATCTGAACATTTCCCCATGTAGAGATTACTCTTCAAGAGATTGAAACTCTGGCCTAAGGATTCCTGGTACTGAAAGAGCAGCTCTTTAATATTTCTTAACCCGGGCTTAAAAGCTTCGACGAAATTCAGGATATCATCGGCGTAGAGCAAGTGGCAAGGGGTATTAGGCACTAGAGAAATAGGCAAAATTTTCCCTGAAGACCTTAGCTGAGCAATGTGAAGGCTAAGGATCTCCTCTACTAGGATGAATAAATAGGGCAACAAGGGGTCCCCTTGGCGCAGACCGCAAGAAGAGGAGAAGAAGCCACTAGGACTGTTGTTAATTAGAACTGAGCCTCTACTCGTACATATCATCTCTCTGATTAGAACTTAGGCTCTGAAAAGGAAGTTCCACTGGAGTTTGTCAAATGCCTTAGAAATATCTAGCTTCAAGCACACTGAGCCACCACTGATTTTAGAATTGAGCTTTTGGATGAGGTCATGAGCTAAGGCCACATTATGGTGGATGGTCCGACCTTTAACAAAGGCTGATTGACTGTTGGAAATAAGGGAAGGAAGGATGGTGGAGAGCCTAGAAGCCAAGTTTAGGAGACTGATAGGTCTGTAATATGCAAATGTGTCTGGTGAGGAGACCTTAGGGATAAGGGAGATGAAGAAAGCATTGGATTCTCTTAGCAGACGGCCAGATTTGAAGAAGTGAATGACTGCTTCATAAACTTCTTTGCACACTATTTGCCAGCAGCTAGTAAAGAAGACCCCTGAGAATCCATCCGGACCTGGGGAGCTACTTCTTTTGAGGAGGAAAACAGCCTGCCGAATTTCTTCCAGGGAAGGGATAGAGACTAGAGCCTGGTTTTGGGCTTCTGAGACAGAAGGGCCGTTCAGACGGAAGAGATCTTCTTCTGGAATAACCAAGTCTGCTTGGAACAGCTTGGAGAAGAAAGAGACAGCTTTCTCTTTTATCTGATGAGCTTCTTCGAAGAGGATGCCGTCAACAGTAATTTTATCAATACGGTTCCAAACACCTTTGGCCTTCGCAGACAAGTGGAAGAATTTGGTATTTCTATCCCTTCTTGAATCCATTTCACCTTAGCCCGTTGTTTCCAGTGAGTAGATTCCGCATTGAGCCAATTATGAAGGTTAGCCTTGGCTAGATAAAGTTCCCTGAGGAGGGAATCGCTAGGTTGAGCTTTGAAAGCGGTTTCTTTTGCCAGAACTTGGGATTCTGCCTCTTCAATGTGATTCTTGAAATGGCCATAAACCTCTTTACTCTAGATCTTTAGGTTGAACTTGAGAATCTTTAATTTGGAAGCCAATATGAACTGGGGAGAACCATGGCAGGGGGCTGCCCAACTATCTTCTACAACTTTAGCAAAAGAGTCATGGGAGAGCCACTTTTCCTCAAATCTAAAAGGCCTATTTTTTGAGGAAAGACTTTGCCTGTGGGAGAGGATAATGGGGCTGTGGTCTGAGGATATTCTGGGAAGATGGTTAACCAAAGGATCCTCAAAAGAATCTACCCAAGAAGAATTTGCTAAAGCTCTGTCTAGCCTAGCTGCCACAAAGGCCAGACCTTGCCTGTTGTTAGTCCAGGTGAAACTATTTCCTCTGTAACCCATATCTTTTAAACCAGCTGCCAGGGCCATATCGTTAAAATCTTTGACCGAAGTAGAGGAGGCCGGACGAATGCTGAACTTTTCTTTGGCAAGAAGGATGGCATTGAAGTCTCCAATCACACACCAGGGCTTAGTGGAGATGGAGCTTCTAATGAAGGATGGCATTGAAGTCTCCAAGTAGCCCAGAGGACTCTTCTTTGCCTATAATCAGTGGATCCATACACTCCTGTAATGAAACTATGGGAGGAAGGGGGAGCTCCAGAAATGGAAATGGATATGTGCTGGGCGTCTATTAAAGAAAAATTAAATTAGAGGATAGGTTGCAGAGACACCACAGGGTATTATCTGCATTGGAGAAAGAAGGAGAGAGCCCAAAGGGAGAAGCTCCATAGGAAAGGGAGTCTAAAGAAGTTTTAGACTCAGAGAGAAAAAGGACATCAGGAGAATGAATAGCTAGAAGGTGGGAAACCATGTTTTTAGGGGAGTTGCAAATACCCCTGCAGTTCCAATAGATAATTTTAACCATTAAGTAACTTTTTTGGAGGGAGGGCCAGGAGGTTTAGGACCTGAGGATGAGAGAGCATTGGCTTTAGGCTTCCTTTTGGCTTTCATCTTGAAAGAGGATAGATCAACCACTAAGGAGTTGTCTTTGGTGGAATCTGGTTTGGGAAGGGAGGGAGTGACTGAGTCTAACACCTGCTCTGGGATGATCCTTTTCAGTTTAGGAGGGTCAGCTTGCAGTCTTTTGAGGTTGGCAGAAGAGAGGGCAAGGTTTGCATAGGAGTAATTTTCCAAATTGGAGAAGGGGTTGGAATAGTCCACTGTGGGAGCCGGAATTCATTCCAGGATATCAAAAGCTACATCCTTTGGGCGGAAGAATAGAACGCAACATGGAAAGAAGATGAATGATGAAAAGAATCCTCAGATAGTATGAGAAATCCAAGCGACAAGTTGTTCTTCAGTTTTGAAGATTTGCGTAGAGAGAGGGGAACACGAAGGAGAGACGACTCTAACAACTTGAGAGAGAACAAAGTTACCGAAACAGAGAAATTAAGGGGGAGGGAGGTTTTACACGTAAAAGATAATTAAAAGGAATAAGAGTAATGACAGCGGAAAACCACAGGCTTAAATAAGAGTGAAAGACATGGTTCGTCTTCATGATCCGACTCAAGTTCTCACAGTGAACCGAAATCTTATTCTTCTTTGATGTTCGGTAGCATGGATCTGGAGATATATATTAGGGGTGGGAAAGAGGGAAATAAAGGGGTAATTCTTTCTAACCTTCATATTTCATAGCTAACACACTTATTTTACATCAGTGCTTCTAACCACTAAAACATGAAGAACTGAAGCAAAAGATGTCATTATAAGTTTTATTAATCTGTCTACTATTATGTGATTCTATGGTTATATAAAAAGAAAAAGAGCAGCATTAAAATTGAAATAACAATAAAAAGAGCCAGCGAGAAAGCAATCATAGCAAACAGACACACCAACTCACATGGTAATCCTGCCGATAAAACATTTAAATGCAATTGATGCTATGCATAGTCAGCAGCCAAGCGACCTCCATACCCATCATTGTTGGAAAAGCTACAGAATAGAGGTTGCTGTCAAACAGTATGTAAATAAAACAGTAGTACCCGATTGATGAAGACTACAACCGTGATTTGTTGGCAAAAGGCGAAGAGCAGTAATAGCAATCAAGATTCTTATAGAATTGATTCTAGATACAGGTGAATAAGTATCAAAGAAGTCTATTCCTTCTTTTTGTCTAAAAACCCAGATGGTTTTTCAGGGGTTTTCTTTACTAACTGCTGGGAGATTATTAGTAAAGAGGTGATTGGGGCAGTCACTCATTTCTTTTCCTCTCACCGCATCTTGAGAGAGACTAATGCTTTCTTCCTTTCCCTTATTCCCAAAAAATCCTCCCCGGAATCATTCTCAGACTTTCAGCCAACTAGTCTCCTAAATTTTGTCCACAAAATTTTCTCTAAGATCCTGGTAAGATCCTGGCTACCAGGATCTCCTCTATCATTCCTCTTCTCATCTCCAAGCACCAAGCTGCTTTTGTGAAAGGGAGGTCCATTCACCATCATGTAGCCCTAGCCCATGAGCTTTTCCAAAACCTCAATTCGAAAACCAGAGGAGGTTCCCTTTGCCTGAAGATGGATATTTCCAAGGCCTTCGATAAACTGCAGTGGAGTTTTTTGTTCAGGGCCCTTCAGTTCTTCATTTTTTCTCCTACTTGGATCGAGATGGTGAAGGACCTCATTAGCTCCACTAAGGGATCAGTTCTTATCAATGGTAGCCCTTGTGGCTTCTTTTCTTCTTCTTGTGGCTTGCGCCAGGGTGATCCGTTGTCCCCCTACCTGTTCATCTTAGCTGAGGAGATCTTTAGCTTAAGACTTCAAGCTTCTTCAGGAGACAGGAGCTATTGAGCCTATTTCTTCTGTTCCTTCCACCCCTTGCCATCTTCTCTATGCAGATGACATTCTGCTCTTCATCAAAGCCTACAAGTGTGGCCTGAGAAGTTTTAAAGAGCTCTTTGCTTCATACCAAGAATCTTTAGGCCATTATTTCAACCTTCAGAAGAGTCAGTTGTTCGTTGGAAACTATCCTTCTAGGAGTGCTCTCAAGGCTTCTGAGTTTCTTCGCATCCCTAAGGCTGCCCTTCCTTCCACCTATTTGGGAGTTCCCATCTTCCTGGGTACCTCTAGGCACCCTCATTTCACCAAGATCCTGGATTCCATCAGATTGAGGCTGGCCGGCTGGAAATCCAAATGCCTGTCTTTTGCAGGCAGATTAATTCTAGTCAAGCATGTGCTAACAACTATCCCCCTGCACATCTCCCTTGCCGTCCCTATTCCAAGCAAATCATGTCTTCAAATGGAGCGTCTGATGCGGAATTTTCTCTGGTCTGCCACTCCAGAGAAGTCCAGTAGCCATGTGAATTAGGGTTAGGTCTGCTTGCTGAAACCTGAAGGAGGTCTTGGCCTGCGCAGGGTAAAGGATTTCAACGATGCCTGTATGTTAAAGCTTGGCTGGGCTGCTGCTTCCTCAGATTCCTTTTGGGCCTCCTGGTTCAGATCTAAATACTTGAGAGGCTCCTCAATCTGGTCCTATAATACTTCTAGAGGAGGATCCTGCATCTGGAAGAGGATTAGGTTGCTGGCAATCCATCTCTAGAATGGCAGCATGTGGAAAATTGGTAATGGCCTATCCATAAGCATTTGGTTTGATAATTGGCTGGGAAAGGAATCAATTGCTTCCAGATTTCCTCATCTTCTCTTTTCAGACAAGGATAAGTTAGCAGACATCATCCACATTAACTCCTGGATTCTGTCTTCTCATCTTCCTTCTGAGATCCATGACTTTCTTCTTTCTTCTACCAGCCAAATCAATTTAGGAGGGCCTGGGGTCCCAGATTCTCTCTTCTGGTCCGGTAGCCCTTCAGGAGATCTCTCCCTCAAAGAAGCCTCAAACTTGCTGAGGCCCAGCCAAGATAGGGTGCCTTGGTCCTCCCTAGTCTGGAACAAGTTCATGCATCCCAGGCTGTCATGTTTTAGCTGGCGCCTCCTTCTTACGAAAACTCCCACAGATAGTTTGTCAAAGCAGAGAGGGAGGATTTTGGCTTCTAGGTGTTGCCTCTGTTTTTGTAATGAAGAAGATGATCTCCACCTGTTCTTCCTCTATCCTTTGGCTAGTCAGCTTTGGCTGTGGATCCTGGGTTTTGGATTTCTTCCCCCTACTCTTCCTCTATCAGCGCCCGTCATCTGGTCCTCTCTAGCCTGAGGTGTAGATGATCAAGGTAGGAAAGCTGCAACAGTCATCTTCTTTCAAGTAATCTCCACTCTTTAGTCTCTCAGAAACGATTCAAAGCACCGCAATGTGAAGCCTTCCCTGGTAAGAGCAAAATTCCTTTGCTTGGATTGGTTGAGAGGAATGACCCTGCCCTCTCATCCCATTCTAAGGGCGTCTGGGTGGGACGTTGGTTGACTTCTGCAGTTTGGAGCTGAGGCCCTCCAGCTCTGTCTCCAGTACAGGGAGGTTTTTTGTGGGAGTTTCTGCTGCTTTGCAGGTGTTTCAGTGTTTGTTTCAGTTTTTTCTGGTTCCCCTGTGGCTCGGCTCCTTCGGTCTTCTTCTGGTTTTCTGCAGAGGCTTTGGTGCGTTGGTTGCCTGCGCACTCAGCTTCAGTTTAGTGCCCTTCATCGGTTTTACCCCTGCTCTGAGTAGCTTTCCTTCAGTTGAAGTGGTGGTCGTGTAACAGTGTCTGTTTGGTTTGGGTTGAGCTATAGTCTGCCCAGGTGCTGAGCTGTCTGTGGTTTGCTTGCCTGTGTGCTGCTTTGCTGTAAGATGCTTTTAGCCCCTGCTTTGGCTTGCATTTCCTTCTCAGAGGCCCAGTTCCTTCCCAGGTTCCAGTCCAGCCCTTTGGTTTTCCTGTCTTCTTCAAGTGTTGAAGCTTTGCTTTTGCCTTGTTTCGGCAGTCCTTCAGTTGTTTCAGGTGCCCTGATCAGGGAAGTTGAGGTAGCTGGAGTTCTGTTCTCTAGTTGGTAGGAGTAACTGTGCTCTGGTGGTAGGTGTTTGAATTGCATTGAGTGCAAGGTGGTTGAAGAAGCAGGTTTTCTGTTTTTCTTTAGTTGGTAGGAGTTGCTGTGATTTTGCTTGCTGCTCTGGTGGTGGGTGAGGGCGGAGTCTGCTCCTTTGTTTGGCCGATTTCAGCTTTAGTTTGGTTCAGCTTTGGCTTTCCTCTCTGTTCTCTGTTTGTTTCTCTCCTTCTGAGAGTTGGGTGAGCTGCAATGTAGCTCTGCTGTGGGTGAGATTGTAGTCTGCCCAGGTGCAGGTTTCTCCAGAAGCGGCTTGGCTGGCTGTGCTTAGTTCGTTTTTGCTCTCGTTCTGCCTTTCAGCCTAGTGTTCTTGCCTCCCTGTCTCAGGCTGCCCCTTTTTTTTTCTCCTTTCCCTCTCTCTCTTTTCCCTCTTTCTTTCTGTTTTTTCTCCTTTGGTTTGTTTGGCTGTCTGGTTTGGTTTTGGTTCTCTCTGTTTTCTTGGGGCCCTTGGCCTTTGGCCTTTCCCTCTTCTTTAATTCAATTTGCCATTAAGCAAAAAAAAAAAATTTGTTTTTGTCTAAAGCCTTTGGCTACCAGCCTGGCTTTATATTTCTCTATTAACCCATCAGGTCTAAGTTTTTTCTTGAGAACCCACCTGCACCCTAAAGGTAAGTCAGTTAATTCCCAGGTATTATTGGCTAAAATGGATTCAATTTCATCCTCTAATACTTCTTTCCAAAAGGTAGCATCATGTGTAGTCATAGCCCCCTGAAAAGTAGATGGATCTTCCTCTACTAGATAGGTTTCAAAGTCAAGACCAAAACTAGTAGCAGTCCTTAGTCTCTTACTCCTTCTAGCTTGAGATTCCTCTTCCTCAAGAGTTCCTAGAACTCTTTTGGATGAAGAAGGTTCTGAAGTACATTTAGTTTTAAAAGGAAAAAAGTCTTCAAAGAAGTCTACATCTCTAGACTCAACTAGGCTTAGGTCTTCTAATTTCATGAATATGTAGGCAGCACTATCTTGTGCATAGCCAATGAAAACGCACTCCCATGAGTGGGGTCATAATTTAGGCCTTTTTGGATCTACTATCCTAACATGTACTAAACACCCCCAAATTTTAAAATATCTAAGGTTAGGCTTTCTCCCTTCCCAAATCTCAAAGGGTGTTCTATTAGTCTTAGAGTGTAAAACTCTATTTAAAATGTAACATGCAGTCAACAAAGCCTCACCCCATAAGTTTTTAGGACTACCAGATGCTATTAACATAGAGTTAACCATTACAATCAAAATCCTATTTTTTCTTTCTGCTATTCCATTTTGTTGGGGTGTAACAGGGGCAGTATAGGTTCTCTTAATTCCTTTAGATTCACAATAGTTTAAAAAATCATTTGAGGTGTATTCACCACCTCAGTCACTTGTAAATGTCACGACCTTTCTATTCAATTTATTTTCAACTTCAGTAACATAAATCTTAAATTTAGATAGTGCTTCATCTTTAGTTCTTAGTAAGTATACATAAGTATATCTAGACCACTCATCAATGAAAGTAATAAAATAGTATTTACCACATTTAGTCATAGTATTCCTTAGATCACAAATATCAGAATGAACCAATTGAAGTAATGTAGATTCTCTTTCTATATGCTTAAATGGCTTACGAGTAATTTTTTATTGAGAACATATTACACATTTCTTATGTTCATTTTCATATTTATCAATTAGTCCATCATTACTCATATTTTTCATAATTCTGAAATTAATATGACCTAATCTACCATGCCATTCATCAAATGAAGCAATAATATAAGCAGAAGAAGATGCAATATTATTATTGACAATGTTCAATTTAAACATACCCTCACATGCATAACCCTTACTGACAAATACACCTTTCTTGGTGATTACAAACTAGTCGGATCCTATTACCTATTTCCGGTCTTATTCAGAAGATAACCAGACACAAGGTTCTTTCTCAATTCTGGTGCATGGAACACGCTCAATAATGTCACTGTCTTTCCGAAAGTGAACTGATGTTCAACCTTCCCTTTACCAATTACTTGAGTAGTAACGATAGTTCCAAGAGTGAGCTTACAATCATTCGTGACCTTCTCATAGGTCTTGAACACACCTCTGTCAAAGGTGACATGGGTGGTTACACCAGTGTCAATCCACCATCCTTTGCACTTTCCTGTGATGATAGCATTTACCTCATAAATAACAGCTACAAACTGTTCTGCTTCAGTAACATTAGCTTGAGGCTTGGTTGTCTAAGACTGTTGTGGAAACTTCTTTCGGTGACGAAATTCTCTTGTAAAGTGTCCCGGCTTGCCACAAACAAAGCAACAGCCTTTAGCCTGTGGCTTGACAGTCCCTAGATTTTTACTGAACTTTTTGTTTTGGTTTTGGTTCGGATTCTTCTTCTTAAAAGATGGTTTATACTTCTTATTCCTATCTAGTTGTTGATCAAACTTCCCTTTCTTTTCACCATCAACTTGGGATTTAAATTCAGCTAGGTTAATTTTACCACCATTCTCATCCAAATCCTTTTGATCACTAATCCGAGCTTCTTCCTCAATTCTTAAGTACCGCTGAAGGCGCTCTAAGGAATAATCATTTTTCTTGTGTCGAAGGGTTTTTTGTATGTCCTTCCAAGTGGGTGGTAATTTTTCAATAACAGTAGCCACTTGGAACTGTTCATCAATTGGGATCCCTTCTTTAACAATTTGATTGACGATGGTTTGTAAATCATGTACTCGAGCAAGAATGGGCTTGTCATCTACCATCTTAAAATTCAAATAACGACCAACTGCATACTTCTTAGCCCCAGACTCTTCTATTTTGTATTTTTTTATCAAGGGCTCTCCAGAGGTCTTTAGTAGATCAGGCTTCATAATACATATTGTATATGTTGTCGGCTACAATCCTCAGAATATATATTGATGAAATCAATCAAGTGTAATATGCATACAGTTATACAAAGGATAAGATATACAATAATATTGTTCACCTTGAAAAGCATATCGAATTGTGCCATGGATGATTAGCTTATATTTTATCAAGCCTTGAAAATCTTGTTTCATGAACAACCGAAAAAACAATATAAGAAAACAATAATGCTACAGGAGCTCACTATTGCTACCCAAAAATAGTGAGTACCGGCAAACAACTATGTTAATGCTCAATCCTTTTTGCCAAATAATTTCACACATAAAAAAAAAATAATCCTTGTCAACCGCACATCTCAACAACAATATGATTATTCTAGAGAGAAATGCATGCTTTTCACAAACTTTTACATACAAAATCACCTCAATTAACAATAAAAATGAAATTCACGAATTCTCACATTGAGAAGCAAAAATGTCGAGATTCTGCTGGCTGCAGCATTTTGCCAAACTCCATTTGCACATGGAACTGAAAAAAAAAAAACATCAACTTGTAAAAAATCTAAAAAAAAAAAGAAATATGGTAAGTAGAGGATGATTCAGTACCTCTCTGCCTTAAGTGTGGCGGATATAGTGGATGCCTGGGAGTTGCCCACAAGCAATTGGGGCAGCGTTGTAATTGAGCATGGCCTTTGGAGATGACAATGAGGAAGCCAATAAAAGACGTTGGAATTCGGTCACAGATTGATGGAGAGAGTTGCTGATAAGGTATGAATCCTATCCATGATGCCCAGTTGTTACCGAAATGCAAGTGTTTTGCACATTAGAGAAATGGAGAGGATATGAGTTAGGACAGGGAAATAAAGAGGGAAAGAATAGTGGTAGCCAAGAAAAATGTAGGAGAGGAGCTGCACGTGAGAGAAATGAAATGGAGAAGGCGAAAGAAGGTAGAGTTATGAGTAGTGCGATGATGTTTTTTCTGCTTGCAGATCAATCGGTATCAAAGGTGTGGAAGCGAAACGGTTCCCATCAGAGACAGTTTTGCACAAGTGAATACACAATGGCTCTATTGATGCTGATATTAGAAGGAGGTCAATCAAATCACAGAGGGTCAAAATCAAATTTGAAATTTAGAAGAAATTCACAATTGGATTTAGTTCGCTTCATATAATATAACCAACAAAGAGTGCCCATACTTATCATGGGCAAGATGGTTCACAACAATGAACCCTTAAATCGAAAAAACTAAGGTCTCAATCGCTCAACTCCCTTAGCTGAAATTTACTGAAGCATTCAAAGAAACTCACTGCATTTGGATGTGAAAATGATCGGATGACCATGCCCTATCATTGTAAGGAAATTATGTTGCTAAAAGTTAAAAAAGAAAAGCACTAAAACATCAAATGAATAAAAAAATCAAGTGTTTTGTCACAATGGCAAACTCTTATTTCATGTTCCATTTTATAATGTTTTCTAATCGAAGAACCATAGATATAGGTCTCACCTGATTGAGTGGCCAAAACCGAGCGTGAATTCTATTATCACTATTGTAGCCCATACTAACCAACTACTCTTCAATTCAAAAGCTTTGATAAAATAATGCAATCTGTTTTGTATTGGGATTGGCAATGCAATTGTATCTCTCAGTGGATCAAATGCAAAAGAATATTAAGAATGATGATCTAGAAAATACATGGGAATGAAGATTAATAATTTTAAGAGAAAGACAAAAGAAAAAGAATCTGGCTATAATTATAGAACCAAACAATTGTAAGAACTTAACAAAAACTCTGCAACCAAACGATATCTAGGCGTAGCCAATCCATACAACCAAAGTCAGAGATTTATACATGTCCAACAGTCAACAACCTCTTATGATATTTGCAATGACTCATTGTGCTTTAAAAAAAAAATGAATTACTATTCATTCTCTTTGCAAAAGAAAAAAAAAAAAGAGTGGTCTGGCCCATGAGAATCCCTACTTTTGATGAATTCTGCGGAGAAGAAATAAACGATGTTATATGACTGATAACAGACACTTTGACTCCGCAGCATAGTTTATTTCGCTCATCCTTGTGACCAGATTTGCTTGGTTTGGGTGACTGTTTCCATTTCTATTCACTTTTAAGTAGAAAATGAATGACTTCCACAAAAGACTCTTGATCATGTCTGCAACTCTTTCTACCTCATTTTCCTATGTAAAAGGTATTGATTATGAACAATAGTAATTATATCCAATATCTCAATAACAACAAAGATATATCATTTAAAACATGAACTTATGTCAGTTATCAATTATGACAACTCATCTTAGCATGTGGGCTATGATGATTTTCTCTCAAATAACCCTCTTTCCATTGCTTCCCTTTGGTGCCTGTTCAAGACCAACTCCATGAACTCCAACATTTCCGTGATAGATTTTTCTTTCCAATTTTTTACCATTTCTTTCACTAACTGATTAGATGGCTACAAAGGTCTCATCTCTGACATTTATGGATCAACCAACTATATTCAGGGAAGAGAGTTATGGAACCACCTCTCTACTACTTCCTCTACATTCAGAACACATGAACTGCACTATATTGGAGAGAATTCGGTGTATGTTGTCTAATTCTGGATTAGGCAAAGCATTTTGGGGTGAGGTAGTTCCTTATGCATGTTATCTCATCAATAGGATGCCTTCTGCTGCGATTGAGGGTAAAACACCCATTGAGGTATGGTCTGGAAAACTTGCTACTGATTATGATAAATTGCATATGTTTGGTTGTCCTACTCATTTCCATGTCATAGAGAATAAGCTGGATCCAAGGGCCAAGAAAGTTATTTTCTTGGGTTTCAACAGTGGTGTGAAAGGATACTGGCTATGGTGTCCAACTTCAAAGAAACTTGTTTTGAGTAGAGATGTGACTTTTGATGAAACTGCCATTTGGAAACAGAACAAATAAAATGGCACTCAGGAGGAAAGCAATGCTAGTGGTAAATCGAATCAGATGGCGTTTGATGTCATCCAAGTTAAGCCAGAGGGTAAAGAGGAGACTCTAGTTGATGTCATCCTAATTGAGTTAGAGGGTGAGGATACAGATGAGGAGGGGACTCTAGCTCAAGAGCCTCCACAAGCGCAACCAGATTCTATTGTAGCCAGTAGACCAAAAAGGAATATTAAAAAACCTCAATGGTTCACTTACATGGTGGCATATGCACTTCCAATGGTTGAAGAATTTGTTCCTACCACCTACAAAGAAGAAAATTAAGAGGCATTCGAAAAACACAAATATGCTGACTAAGGTGGTGACTGGGGTCAAGTTTAAGCATTGCTTAGGCTTGATCAACATCCTGTGAATTTGAGCACCTTCGGGTGTCTAGCACCTATGGGCGCATTTGGAGGCGTGTGATTACATGCCAAGGTGGAAAATGTTTGTGATCTGCAAATCTTGCCAAGGTGGAGATTTGCTGGGTTTATGTGTTTAATTTGGCTCATTTTATAGGCCAAATTCATTTGTATTAGGGTTGAGGGGTAATTTGGTTTTTGCTAAAACTACATATTATCTCTTTTGGTTATAAAACTAATGGTGTGGGGAAAAATTTTTGATTAGTGGAAAAGAAGAAGAAGGTGAGCTTTGTCCGTGGACGTAGGTGTGAAATCACCGAACCACGTAAATTTGTGTTCTCTTTTGTGTCTTGATTTGTTTGCTTGTTGATCACACGCTTCCACACACACGATCACAACAGAGTCTAATGTCATAAGGGAAATCTTTAAAGAAGGTGTGTGTTTCATTATTGGGTCAGGTGTGTCTGTTCATTTCTAGTTTGATGACTGGGTGGAGTGGGGTCTTTGGGGAGTCTTTTCCCTAGATTATTGAGAGTTACATCTAATAAACAATTTTCATCCATGAGCGTTAATTCTTGAGGAGGGGTTGTTAGTTTTTGAGAGATTCCTAAGAGAAGAGCTTTGCATCAATTAAAAGAGTACGAGTCATTGCTGAGTTTGTTTTCTAGCATTTTTTTTTTTTTTGTGCAGGGATGATAATGATGCTTGGGTTTGGAAACCTTCTTGCTTTGGGCTTTTCCCAGTAAAGTTCTTCGCTGTAGCACTGGAGCATTCTTCTTTTATGCAGCATTCTTCAGCTAGGATTTGGATGGGTCTCTTTGTGGCAAGGAGACCAAATCTATCAGCCATCTCTTTATTCGCTGCCAGATTTCACCTTTCCTATGGAAGTATTTCTTTGATAAGTGTGGCATGTCGTGGAGCTTTCCAAGTTCTTAAGGTGATTGTTTGATGCTTGGTCTTTGGCTCCCTTAAATGGGTGTGTTTGTTGCTTTGGAGACTCATTCCTTTTGCTATCCTTCAGTTCATTTGGAAGGAAAGGAATGAGAGGGTTTTTGTGGTTTGGTTTTTTCTTTGCAAGAAATCTTGGTGGAAGTTTTGATGAAAATTAGGAAATGATCTGCAAAGAGCAAGGAGTTCAAATTTCTTAACACTGATAATATTCTTGTTAATTGGAAGGCTTGTATGGTGTGTGATCTTCTAGATCCATCAATCATATTTGTTGGTTTGGTTTTTTCTTTGAAAGAAATCTTGGTGGAAGTTTTGATGAAAATTAGGAAATGATCTGCGGAGAGCAAGGAGTTCAAATTTCTTAACACTGACAATATTCTTGTTAATTGGGAGGCTTATATGTTGTGTGGATCTTCTAGATCCATCAATCATATATTCATATTTGTTGGTACCCACCTTTGGAAGGGGTTCTCAAGCTTTATGTAGATGAGGTGGCTAGAGGCAAGCCAAGTTCGGCATGTATTGGAGGGGTGCTTTGCAATTTCAAAGGTGAAGTATTGATTTCTTTCTCCAAGCCGATTGGAATTAAAGATTGTAATGAGGCGGAAATGCTTGCCATTTTCAAGGCTTTGAGAACTTATTCTGGGTAATTTGGTGAAAACTTGATTATAGAAAGTGATTCATCTAATGTGATTTCTAGGGTTTCACGTAAAGACAAGTCTCAATGGAAATTGTTGTACATCCTTAATGAGGCTAAAGCTTTGTATTCTTCGATGAGGGTGGTCTTATAGCATGCATATTTTTTGTTTGGTTAATGCTTTTACAAACTTGCTATCCAAACATTGAGTATGTGGGCCGCCATTTGACTTTAATTAGCCCCAAACTTTACTTCATTTGATCACACATTGAGTATGTGGGCCACCATTTGACTTTAATTAGAAATATGAATAGGATATTGGACTTTCTTATAAAATAGGAAACTAGCTATTTAAATGGGTCTCATTCCCAAATATCAGACGATGGTTTCAGCAGTACATGTTGATATGCTCCTTCATTCCTTTCTTCGTACATTCTCTGTCTTCCTTCATCTCAAATCCTTCAAAGATAGAACTTGCATGTGTGTTTTAGGCTCAGGTGTGGCTCTTTCAAGCTTTCCTCTTCATTTTTATTCCTTGGTCGGACAAGATTCAGCTCCTACAGTATCTCATCAGTTCTTTTGATTTAATA
Source organism: Umbellularia californica (assembly GCA_028538565.1). Classification (NCBI taxonomy): domain Eukaryota; kingdom Viridiplantae; phylum Streptophyta; class Magnoliopsida; order Laurales; family Lauraceae; genus Umbellularia; species Umbellularia californica. The sequence continues at coordinate 12,676,411 of JAPQWN010000004.1, read as the reverse complement.
TTTGAGGGTATTGCTTGGTTTGGCTCTAAGAGGAGAAAAGGGTGTGGGAAGTTTGAAACTAAGGTGGAATAATGAATGAGAGGTGGAATAGTGTAGGTGTGGAATAGTGCAGGTGGAATTATATGTAACTGTGTGTGCAGGTGGAATAGTGCCTGTAAAGTGTAGGTGGAATTGGAAATAAGAGGGACATAGAGTCCAGCTGATGGGGTGGCCCTCAATGAGGTGGCTCTCGTGCCCAAGGCAATGATGAGGAATAACTCTTCTTGTATGAGAAGTGTATGATGTGTACAGGTGGCTTCTTTTGACACCTATTGGTATGAGAATGACTCACGTGGATTGTTAGTTGAGGATGAATAGATTAGCCCGTCGCTATAACGAGATGGTTTCTGTTGGGCTCTATTTTTTTTTTTTTTTTTGACAAAAACACTTTTTTTTTACCGCTACACCTGTGTCTATGACACCAAAGATAGTATCTTAAATACAACTATTTAGCAAGTATAGGCATTAACATTGTAACACATGTTATATCAATTCGAATATAAGGACAATAAGTCAAAGATGCCAAGGTTGAGTAAAAAAAAAAAAGAAACTAGGCAATTTGTGCAATTCGAATCATTTATGCTCGACGAATCAAATGGGGGAGCAACATACAAATTTGGCATCTACATTGTGCTCATCCTCTCAAAAGAGAGCAATTCTAGATGGGATGTCACCAACGTCCCGGTCAAAGGCTAACTGGCTACCCAGGTTGGAGTTCTGGTACTCCAAAATGACTTACTGCAATAGTCTAAAAATAAACCAAGTGTAACCCCGTTGGGTATCACAAGGTCGAAGATAAGTAGTGTCGACTCAATCAAATTAAATAATAATAGAATGTGAATAAATTTCCATAAGATATAAAATCTCATAATCTCAAATCGAATAACCAAGTTCACATTCATATTATTTCAAGGGATCAGCTCCGATTATAAAAGTTGAATTAGAATACACCAATATTTATATAATGCATCGATAAACCAACTTGAAGTCAAAGTAATATCCTACTCAACATGAAATGCAATGAATTTAAGAAATCAATACTAATCTATATATTCATAGTCTCTCACCTCATAGTCTCTCACCGTCCATTACAGGGTAGTTCTAGAAGATAAATGTATTACTATCATGTATTCCAAACTTGCTATACAAACTTGCTATCTGATCTATCACTGATCAGATAATAACTTGTGTCTCCACAGTAACTTACCGTGTGGTGATCAATGGACACCTTAATGAGCTCATCAAACCCGAGCGAGGCCTGCGTCAAGGGACCCCCTCTCTCCTTTCTTGTACATCATTTGTGCTGAAGCATTGACACGTAAGGTCAATGCTCTCGCACTACGGCAACCTGCTATGTTTCCAACTATTGTGCCAGGGGGCAATCGTATTCCAATCCTTCAATATGCAGACGACACAATTCTTTTTATCAGAGCAACGTGTCCAACGGCGCGGCATATTCGGAAACTCCTTTGAATCTATGCAGCAGAGGCAGGGCAACGTACTAATTACTTGAAATCAAGCCTCACTTTTAGCAGAAATACTGACAGGGCAGCAATCACTTTAGTTAAAGGTGAACTTGGCATCACTTCTGTGCATGACTCCTTCTCCTATCTAGGGGAGGCCATAGGCGTCCAACCTCATAGACACAGAACCGTCAACACTCTTCTATCTCTCATTTCAAAGCGAATAGACCATTGGAGAGGAAAAGCTTTGTCATTGGCAGGACGCAGGATATTGGTGCAATCAGTCTTGACAGCAATCCCACAATACTGGTAAGGTTTTCAAAGCCTCTCACATAGCGGGACTAAACAAATTCTCTCAGCACGGTCTTCTTTCTTATGGAAAGGTTCAGGGTGGTGTGGAGGTTGGCATCCAATAGCCTGGGACCAGATTATTCAGCCAATAATAGATGGAGGCCTGGGTATCAGAGATGTAGCTATACAAAACCAAGCAGAGATGGCACACTTGGTCTGGAGATTCCTCACCCAGAAAAAGGCTTGGTGGACAAGATTGCTTTCACACAAATACCTACGGGGAAATTAGTTTGATCTCTTCACCCTCAAACAGGGGGACTCACCAACATGGAAAGCGATTCGCAATCACAGGGACACCATCCTTGTTAGGACTTTAGTTGTTGGCTAATTCATAGAGTCTGGACAAAACAGGGTTTCTAATCTTGTATTTCGATTAGAGTCCGGACTGTTAAAGATCTTCGTCCCAGAAAGAATAAGGTCTCCAAGTTTCCTGCAGCTTTCTATTTCTTAAAGGATTCTATGGGTCGCTCGAGCGAACCCATATTCGCTCGAGCGAACCCATCACAGAGGTTAGTTCGCACGACCGAACTTTGTGTGCGCTCGACCGTTCAAGGTTCTGTCTCGGAACGTTTGTGACAGAAAGATGTCCGCTCGAGCGAACCCCTTCCATCGCTCGAGCGAACAGAGAAGTTTCTATTCCTGAAGTATTGAGGATTCCTATTTCTATCAAGATGCTAATTGCTATTCCTAGAGCCTTTCAAGCACGAATTGAAGACTATATATAGGCCCTTTCTCTCAACCTTTGAACACACTGATTAAGAGATATATTCCTGAGATTGAGAGGTTGAGAGATACATCTTCTTCCCCCCAAGACTTCAAGCTGTTGCTGTGCTGAAGATCTGAGTTTTGGGTCTAGTTTCCATCCCCTTCCCGAAGGTGGTTATGTGCAAGCACGGTGAAGATTCGTCAACAAGATCAGAGGCAGTCCTTAGGTTGAGTCAACAACTGGGAAAAGGGTTGTAAGTGTCTTGTAATCTTCTGTGTTTACATAGTGCTTGGTTGTCTGTTGGCCTAGACGATAAGGCCCGTGGTTTTTCTCCCTTTTAGGGTTTTCCACGTATAACTCTTGTGTCTTTCTCTACTTGTGGTTTGATTGGTTAATTATATTGGAATTGGGATTAAATACTAGTTTAAGCACAGTAGTGTGATATCCAATCGAGATCTGGTAATCGGGAATTCTACCTGTGTTAAGGTAGAGATCTTTTTCAATTGGTATCAGAGAGGGTTACACTAATCTGTTGTGTGATCTTATTACTGATCTCCAATGGATATCAACAGAGAAGGCACATCTACCAGTAAGCCTCCTCTTCTGGATGGAGCTAACTACTCATACTGGAAGTCTATGATGATTGCATATATGAAGGCTATTGATGATCAAGTTTGGGATGTTGTTAAGGAAGGTTACATTGAACCTACCGTGGTTGTTGAAGGGGAAACAATTCCTAAACTCAAAGCCCAATGGACTCCTGATGAGAAGACTAGATCAAATTGCAATAACAAGGCCATTAATGCAATTTACAATGGAATCACTGCTTCTGAGTTTCATAGAGTGTCTGCTTGTCTTACTGCAAAGGCTGCATGAGATCTCCTTCAAACCTTATATGAAGGAACTGATATTGTCAAGCAAACAAAACTCCAGAATTTGACAACCGCTTTTGAGACAATACGCATGAAAGAGTCTGAATCCTTTGACGAATTTTACACAAAATTGTGCAAGATTGTCAACTCATGCTATAATCTGGGAGAATCTGTACCTCAAAACAAAGTGGTTAAGAAAATCATGAGATCTCTCCCAGAACGATTTCGTCCAAAAGTAGTTGCCATTGAGGAGCACCAGAATTTAAATTCTCTAACAGTTGAAGAACTGGTTGGTAATTTGCAAACCTTTGAGTCCAATCACTGTCAACAGAAAAAGGGAAAGGACATGGCTCTTGTATCCTCTAATTCACTGGATGTCCCTGCATTTAGTGACCATGGCAGTGATACTGATGATGAAAAGTTTGAGGCATATCTTGCTAGAAGACTTAACAAGATTTGGAAAAACAGAAAGTCTTTTAGAAAAGATTCATCAGACCCAAAAGCTCCTCCTAAAGGGAAAGGTAGGTTTGTACCAAAGACTGAGCAAAAACCTTTTCAAAATCAATCTAAGGGTACTACAAAACCTGTAAAATGTTTTGAGTGTCAAGGGTATGGACACATTGCTTCCAGGTGTGCAAATCGCAGAGATAAGAATAACGGCAAAACTGCCTTAAATGTTGCCTGGGATGAGGAATCTGAAGAAGAAATTTCTGAACCTGATTCACCCTCCAGTGAGTCTGGGAAATATGTTGCTTTCATGGCTCTCTCCAATATCTCTTCTGTGCAGGAATCCAAGTCTGAAGATGATTTAGACCTTCATGAATTTTCTGATGAAGAACAGGAATTAGATGAAGATTATCAAAAATTACTTCATGAGTCTATTCGAATGTCCAAAATCAGTGAGAAAAGAGCTTTAAAATTGAAAGCTGTGGAGGAAAAGAATTCAACTCTGCAAGCATCATTGCTAGATTCTAAATCAAAGGTAAAACAGTTGGAAGATCATCGAGGTATATTGTCTAACAAAATGATTCTTGCAGGTCAAGAGAATGATCGCCTGCAACAACAGCTTCAGAAGTCTGAATCTCAACTATTGACCTTGCAAAAAGAGCTGAACACGTGCAAATCTGAGAAAGATAATCTTGCTGGAAAATTAAAGATGGCTCTTGTAGAATTGGATTCAGCAAAAGCTTCTATCAACCGAATGAACACTGGATCAATGAAGCTGAATGAAATTCTGGGAAGTCAATTGCCTCCTTCTTCAAAATTTGGGCTGGGATTTGAAGGTTCGTCTTCATCAAAAGACAAAGGTAAAACTGTGTTTGTTAAAAGTTCTACAATGAAATCCATACCTACTGTCTATCCAAATGCAAAATATCCTCAGAGTTATTATCCTTCATATGTGTCTAAACCAAAATTCATTCCTATCTGTCACTTTTGTGGAATCTCTGGACACATAAGACCACACTGTAATAAATTGAGAAATTACAACAGAAATCAGCGTAGAAGGCCCAAAAATTCTTCACATCAGATTAAGACCAAACCAGTCTGGGTCCGAAAATCTGATCTACGTTGTAATGTGGTCCTTACAGCACTTAGTGCTACTAACTCTGATGATTGGTACTTGGATAGTGGCTGCTCACGTCACATGACAGGGAACAAAGCCTTGTTTACATCTCTAGAAGATTATAATGGTGGGAGTGTTCGATTCGGAGATGGAGGTAAGGCTAAAGTGGTTGGAAAAGGAGTTGTGGCAATCCCAGGTATGTCTAAAATAAAAAATGTTTATTTGGTTGATGATCTCAAAACAAATCTCTTAAGTATCAGTCAGTTATGTGATAACAAACATGAGGTACACTTTTCTTCCCAAGAGTGCATAATTGTGGATAAAAAGGGAAAAACTGTTCTACATGGCATAAGGAATTCTAACAATTGCTATGTGGTTGCTTCTGAGAAAGAAATGTCCTGTAATTCTGCGTTAGTCAGTGACTTTGATTTGTGGCATCAACGGTTAGGCCATGTTAATTACAAAGTTTTGGAAAAATTGTCAAATCTAGAGCTTGTTCGTGGGCTTCCAAAACTCAAAAGAGCCCCGAATTCTGTGTGTGGTCCCTGTCAAGTAGGAAAACAGATAAAAGCTCCTCACAAAAAGGTTGATTCACTTGTCACTAAGCGACCTTTGGAGTTATTGCATATGGATCTCATGGGACCAACAAAAATTGAAAGCATTGGTAGTAAAAAGTATATCTTTCTGACTGTTGATGATTTTTCCAGATTAACATGGGTAAGATTTTTGCAAAATAAATCCGAAACTTTTGTTGTCTTTAATGATTTGTGGACCTTACTTCTTGCAGATAAAGGACAGCAATTTGGCGGCGTTTCAAGGATTCGTTCCGATCATGGAACCGAATTTGAAAATTCCGAATTCTCCACCTTTTGCACAACACATGGGATTAAGCATGAGTTCTCAGCCCCTAAAACACCTCAACAGAATGGGGTAGTGGAAAGAAAAAATAGAGTCGTTCAAGATATGGCTCGGGTGATGTTGCACAGTAAACATTTGCCTCAAAGGTTTTGGGCTGAAGCTGTTAACACAGCTGTTTATGTCATCAACCGTGTCTATCTCCGACCGGGAACGAAAACCACTCCTTATGAAATTTGGACTAGAGTCAAGCCCAACATTAAATACTTTCGAACTTTTGGGAGCAAGTGCTATATCCTTCGTGATAGAGAACACTTGTCAAAATTTGACTCTAGGAGCGATGAGGGAATTTTTCTTGGTTACTCTATGAACAGCAAAGCTTACCGTGTTTTTCACTTAAAAAATTCTATTGTGATGGAATCCATTAATGTTGTCGTGGATGATGCAGGTACCTCAGATTACTTCTCAAATGATGATGATGAGGGACTGATTTTTCCTCCGTCTTCTGCACAGGTTACGCCTCCAACAGAAAGCCATGCCAAACCTGATTTGGAATCACCCAAGGATTCAAACGCAGATGCTGATACATTCGAATCAATGGAACCGTTCTCTGAGTCTACAGTTCCTAATAGAATTCGACAGTTTGAAGAGCAAAGCGCTACTCCAAAATCTGTTCATCCTCGATCTCAAAAAGCCCAAGTCATCAAAGATCATCCTTTGGACAAAGTCATCGGTGAAATTTCAGCACCTATGAAAACTAGGAAACAGGTACGCAATGAGGTAAGTCATGTATGTTATGTTTCCTCATTAGAACCTAAAAATATAAAAGATGCTCTTATAGATGATTCTTGGATAAATGCAATGCATGATGAACTAGGTCAGTTTGAAAGGAACTGTGTATGGGAGCTTGTTCCTCGACCGTCGAATACAAATGTCATCGGAACCAAATGGATTTTTAAAAACAAAACCGATGAGACTGGTCAAGTCACTAGGAATAAAGCTCGATTAGTAGCTCAGGGGTATACCCAAGTTGAGGGTATTGACTTTGATGAAACTTTTGCCCCTGTAGCTAGACTTGAATCTGTGCGCTTATTACTTTCCATTGCTTGTTACTTAAACATTAAATTGTTTCAAATGGATGTTAAAAGTGCATTTTTGAATGGGTTTTTAAATGAGGAAGTGTTTGTAGAACAACCAAAAGGTTTTCAGGATCCTCATCATCCTGATCATGTCTATAAATTGCAAAAAGCCCTGTACGACTTAAAGCAAGCTCCGAGAGCATGGTATGAAAGATTGACTGAATTTTTGCTAGAGCATGGGTTTACAAGAGGAACTGTGGATAAAACTTTGTTCATCAAACAAGACAAGAACAACATTGTCATTGCCCAAGTCTATGTTGATGACATCATTTTTGGATCTACATCTGAGGTCTTGTCCGATAAATTTGCAGCTAAAATGTCAAGTGAATTTGAGATGAGTATGGTTGGTGAGTTGTCGTTCTTCCTGGGGTTACAGATCAAACAAACCCCCTCTGGCATTTTTATTTCTCAACCAAAATATGCTAGGGAGTTGCTGAAAAAGTTTGGAATGCAATCTTCAAAACATGCTCGAACACCTATGAGCACCACTATGAAAATCAGTTTTGATGCTGATGGACTGGATACTGATAAGAGAAGTTATAGAAGTATGATTGGCAGTCTACTCTACCTCACTGCTAGTCGTCCTGACATTTCCTATAGTGTCGGTGTTTGTGCGAGATACCAGTCAAAGCCTAAGGAGTCTCATGTACAGGCTGTGAAACGTATCTTAAAGTATGTTTGTGGTACTATTGAATATGGGATTTGGATGTCCAAAGATACCAACACGATCATTGTTGGGTATTCTGATGCTGATTGGGCTGGATGTGTGGATGATCGAAAAAGTACATCTGGTGGCTGTTTCTTTGTTGGAAATAATCTTGTTGCTTGGCATAGTAAAAAGCAGACTTCGACTTCTCTGTCAACTGCTGAGGCTGAATATATTGCTGCAGGAAGTTGTTGTACACAACTTCTTTGGATGAAACAGATGCTTCAGGATTATGGGATTGAGCAAGACACCATGACTGTCTTTTGTGATAACCAGAGTGCCATTGATATTTCAAAAAATCCTATCCAACACTCCCGCACAAAACATATAGACATTAGGCATCATTTCATTCGTGACCTTGTGGAAGAGGGAACAATTTCTTTGCATCATATTCCCACCGAAACTCAACTTGCGGATATTTTTACCAAACCATTGGATGCAACGCGCTTTGAATCCCTGCGAAAATCATTAGGGATTTCTCTTATTCCCTACACTCCATAAGTATCTATTTATTTAGGTACACACCCACTTGTACACATGACCATTGTTTTTTTTCTTTTTCTCACCGCACGGGTCGTTTTTCGATTCTCTCACTGCTATCTCCTGCTTTATCCTTTAAGAGATGTGTTGGTAATAAGGTTAACCCTGAGGAAGATGGCTACCTACGGTTGTGCGTGAAAGCTTCCATTTGATTGGTAATTTTCTCTTGGAGAATGCTACTACGACCTTTAGTGTGAAAGTCACCAATGATGGCTTAACCCGTCCTCTTTTTATTTCAAAAAAAAAAGGAGGTTGAGGACTCCGGTAAGATTCAAAAGAAAAATATGGAAACGACATTAAAAACAAAAAAAAAAAAAATGGGAGGAAACTATTTTACCCAACTTTGTGTTGACGGGTGTGCTCCCCATGTGACATTTTGTTCATCTCAAAGAGGTTTAGTGGGAGTTGATCACACTAATCTTTATTTTTTTAATATTTTAAATGGTCATTTTATTCACCTTTTGCACTGTGTGCTTAAATTTATGCAAATTAGAATCCGTGTCTCTGTTTACACTGTTCTATGGAGGGATTTGACCAAACGTAACCGTTAGGAATTTTTCGCGCGCTGCACTCTAGGGTTTAAAACCCTGGACACATCGTTCGAGCGATCATTCACATTCGCTCGAGCGAATATGGCGGTTCAAATTCCCGAGACACCTCTTCTTCTTCATTCTTTTCTCTCTTTTCTCTTCTCCTGCGCAGAAGGCGATTCCGCCCCTTTTTCTCTTCTTCCTCCTTGCATCTCGGTTCCCTTTTGTCTCTTCCAAAGGTATGTTTTTTTTTTCTTTTTCTCTCTTTTCTTTTCTTATCTTTGTTGCATATTGCTCGTTTTCTTGTTTTATTTTCAATTTCTATTTTCCCCTTTTTCGATTAGGGTTCATTCATTTTCACATCTCTTTTGTGCTTTTCATTTTCCATACCCATCTGAATCCCACTTGCACATTTTATTTAACACAATGGACGATTTCAAAAAGTTATGGATGGCCAGTGCTCCCTTCTTCATGTTCTGTTTTTTGGCATACTGGTGTTCTGCTCTTTCTCCTTCCCTGGCACTGTGATTCTGATTTTCTTTGGTGTCAATTTCGGTAGTGTTAAATCTCCTGTGTATATGTGTTGGTTGTAAATTGATGGAGTATGGAGTGCAGTTTCTCTGTTTTGGCAAGTTTGGCATATTTTTTCTTTCCAGGGATGGGTTGTCTATGAAGATTCGATATTGGTGATAAGATTATGTATATCTTGTGGCCTGCAGAAGAACATTTTTTTTGCTGCAGGAAGGTTGTCACAAGGGGGAGATTGTTAGGGAGAAGTTGGTGGTTTGTGAACCTCACTGTGGAATGTGTGTTTGTTGTGTGGCTGTTGAAATTTTTTTTTTTTGCAGGACAGTTTTGTTGATGGGATTCATTTTTTCTCAGTAATGGCACCTAAGAAGAGACCTCATGCTGAATCTTCGTCTTCCTCTTCTTTTGATCAATCACGTTTTCCTTCCATCGGAAAATCGAAGCAATTCGCTACATTATTTGCCAATCGCAATGTTGAATCCGAAAGAGAGATTGCAGAAGAATTACATGGCAAACGTGTCTTCCGGAGTCTTGCCACCCGGAACTGGTTTTCATTAATAAAATTCAACTCCTCGTCCATCAATGTTGATTTAGTCCGTGAATTTTATTGCAATTTGGAGGTATTGGACAATGGGTCAGTTAAGTCCTTTCTCCGGGGGAAGTGGATCCAAATCTCAGCTCAAGATATTGCAGATTTTATCGATATCCCCATTGTTGAGAATCCTGATTACCCCATTCCAGATGAACTTCCAGCACCGATAAATTTTGATGTCGTAGCTTCTACTCTTTGCGGTGGGGACACACACTGGCCAGGGGGTATTCTGTCCCATGGACTCTTAACTAATGAATACCGATTTCTCAATCGGTTCGTTTGTCATAATTTGGAGCCCCGGGGACACACTTCTAATGTTGCCCAGCGAAACGGTTATCTTTTGTATTGCATTGGGACTGGGCGACGGGTTAATATCCCGCAGGTGATTTTGAATGTCTTCATCAAGACTCTCTCCGCGAAGAAAAACTCCCTTCTTCCATTTGGTGTTCTTCTCACGGATTTTCTGGCCTACAAAGCAATCAACCCAAGGCCAAATGATTTGCTGATGAAGATTAAAAATCCAATCAATGCCAGAACATTGTCTTTATCTACCTCGCACATTCCTATTGGGCAGCAAGCTGTCGAGGCTGATGAAGAGCAGGCCGGTGATCCTGTTCAGGGGGAGCAGCAGCCGCAAGTCGGTCAATTGGCTGCACAGATACAGCATCTCACAGCCCGGGTCGACACAGTTAGTGGCCAAGTCACAGCCGGTTTCACACAAATGCACAATCACATGACTGAGGGATTTGCTCAAATTGATACAGTATTGGCTGATCTTCTCTCTCGCCTGGCTCCACGCGATCCTTGATCTTCTGTTTGTGAAGTGTGTGGTTTTGATTTACTTTGTTGCTAACCTTTCCCCCTATGGATGTCAATTATGCACAAAAAGGGGGAGCAATTTTAGAACTGCTTAACTTCTGAACTTTAAACTTGCTTATCTTATTAAAACTTCAGCATTTTATTATCTTCTATGTTTAATCTTGGAATTTGTGCTTACTCAGTTTTATTATCTTTGACCTTTCATTTATGCTGCACTTGATCATTTTTTTGGAAGTTATCGCAGGAAATTCGATCCTTCTTCATCGGTTTATCTTGGTTAGGATAGAAGGGTAGAACATCTTTTCTTGTATTTAGGGTTTTGTCCATGAATTGCCAAAGGGGGAGATTGTTAGGACTTTAGTTGTTGGCTAATTCATAGAGTCTGGACAAAACAAGGTTTCTAATCTTGTATTTCGATTAGAGTCCGGACTGTCAAAGATCTTCGTCCAAGAAAGAATAAGGTCTCCAAGTTTCCTGCAGCTTTCTATTTCTTAAAGGATTCTATGGGTCGCTCGAGCGAACCCATATTCGCTCGAGCGAACCCATCACAGAGGTTAGTTCGCACGATCGAACTTTGTGTGCGTTCGACCGTTCAAGGTTCTGTCTCGGAACGTTTGTGACAGAAAGATGTCCGCTCGAGCGAACCCCTTCCATCGCTCGAGCGAATAGAGAAGTTTCTATTCCTGAAGTATTGAGGATTCCTATTTCTATCAAGATGCTAATTGCTATTCCTAGAGCCTTTCAAGCACGAATTGAAGACTATATATAGGCCCTTTCTCTCAACCTTTGAACACACTGATTAAGAGATATATTCCTGAGATTGAGAGGTTGAGAGATCCATCTTCTTCCCCCCAAGACTTCAAGCTGTTGCTGTGCTGAAGATCTGAGTTTTGGGTCTAGTTTCCATCCCCTTCCCGAAGGTGGTTATGTGCAAGCACGGTGAAGATTCGTCAACAAGATCAGAGGCAGTCCTTAGGTTGAGTCAACAACTGGGAAAAGGGTTGTAAGTGTCTTGTAATCTTCTGCGTTTACATAGTGCTTGGTTGTCTGTTGGCCTAGACGATAAGGCCCGTGGTTTTTCTCCCTTTTAGGGTTTTCCACGTATAACTCTTGTGTCTTTCTCTACTTGTGGTTTGATTGGTTAATTATATTGGAATTAGGATTAAATACTAGTTTAAGCACAGTAGTGTGATATCCAATCGAGATCTGGTAATCGAGAATTCTACCTGTGTTAAGGTAGATATCTTTTTCAATCCTTCAGCATCAGAAATGGGAGGTCGGCACAGGGGCGTCAGTAAGGGCGCTAGATGAGGTCTTGGTTCCGGGGTCGGGCAGGTTGAGAGACCTTTTGCTCTGCTCAATCAACAATATTGCAACTTCATCCATTCCCACTGTCCCTAACTTGCAACAGCTAAAGGTGGCCGACCTTATCAAAGCTAACAACCATGGGCAGCACTGGGACGTGTGTCTTCTTCGCACTCTATGGTCGGCAAACATTGTTCGTGCGATATTATCCATACCTTTGGGCACCAATGACCTGCGGTGCTGGAAGGAGGAACCGGCGGGAACGTGCCGTTTCAAAATGTTGCACAAGCACCTACTGCCACAACAAATCGGGCCAGCACTGCCCTGGAAAGTTGTCTAGAAACTTGGGGTCCCTCAAAAAAATGAAATTGTTTTGTTGTAGATTACTTCTGGATAGGCTACCTACCAGAGCACGACTTGCTCATTGGGTACCTACAATTAACCCAATCTGCCCCCTCCGTACCCAGGCAGAGGAAACTCTGAATCACATTTTAGCCTCTTGTACCTTTGCCCAATTTGTATGGAACTTGTTCCCTAGCTCAACACACACCCCACAGCCAACCATCGATATTGCCTTCTGGTTATGGAATCTTGCCTCCCCGAAACTCCGTAACATGGGCGTATTTGTTTTTTGGTATATTTGGAAAACTAGGATTCTTTACATTTTCCAATATCATCCTGTAAACGGTTTTCATGTTTTCTCTAAAGTCACTAACGCATTGCTTGAATGGAACATGTCTCGTTTGTACATAGGCTCTGAAAGCACTCTGGCGGTCCCACCAGACTGGTGGCTGCCACCTCCCCCTAGCTGGCTAAAACTAAACTTTGATGGCTCGTTCCACAGCACGTCTGGAAAGGCTGGAAATGGAGGCCTCATTCGTGATTCAATGGGCAAGCTAATCATTGCATACATAGCGGAAGCATATGCCAAACACCGTTTAGAAGCAGAGCTGCTTGCACTCCAACGTGGAATCTTCCATGTCCGTGAGCTTTATGCACCGGCCATCCAAATTGAAGGGGATTGTCTGGCACTCATCACAAATGTGCGGACTTCTGCCACAGTGACTTCAGACCTCATGCCAACTTGGCAGTGTACAATGGACCTCCTAGCAAAACTGGATACATGGACAATACAACATTGTAAACGGACTGCCAACAGAGTGGCGGATCTACTGGCCAAGTTTGACCTCCCAGTTGTTCTAGAGGAGAGATCATCCCTCCCTTCTTACATTCGAGCCGCAATCGCAGAAGATCAAAGCCGGGCTGAGAACTACACAAGGAACTTCTTCCACCTCCCACCAGAGCAAAAACAATCTTCTTCAAATAGGTACTCTGAGGACTTATCTATTATCAATCCACACAATGGCCAGAGGAACCGTCTATATGTCAACCCCTCGGAATGTGCGAACCACACCATCCAGCCTGGGGAGACTTCCACCGGCAGTAACACGGACTAGGCATCTAATGCATCTATCTCACCATGAAAGACGACAGGCAGTTTCCTCCTGAATACATGGAAGAGACTTGGATATCTTCTATCGTAGGCTTAGCTACTACAGTTAGTTTAATTTCCTTTTCAGTTGTTTGTGTTTTACTTTTTTTGTTCTGTTTCTGTATGCTAGGACTTGGTCCTAATCCTCGAGTCTGTCCCAACTATCATTGAATAAAACCCCCTTTTCCAGCTAAAAAAAAAAAAAAAGATGTGGATAGGGATGGTCCTTTTGTTGGTCCAAACTTACATCTTTTGTATGTTTTTCTTCTTCGGCGAAGTTTGGTATAAGGCTTTTGTATCTTTCCTCTTTATTTTTCTTTCTTTTGTATTTCTCTTTTCTTCATTTTAATATGAGTTTTGTTACAGATAAAAAAAAAGTCAGTTCTAGACAAGGGTCTTTCTTCTTTTTATTTTTCTTTTTTCCCTAGTTGATAGTTTTTTGAAGATTATAAAATTCGAAATATGCGTGCATATTTATCATGTTCCCACATTTAGGTGCATGAGATTAGGGGCCAATTAAAATTTTTCTGACATGATTAGAATGCACATGACCCCAAATTAGTGCCTTTAAGGATTGAATCCACGGGTAAGGTATAAACATTTCCTCGATTCCCAACAATTATACCGGGCTTTATTATTACATAATTAACAGATGATAGAAAATATTAAGGCATTAAAGGGCAAAGCAAAGGTTTGCATTGATATATAGTTAAAGTTTAGACAACATATACCAACAGTAGTTTAATTAGATGTCCACTATAAAAAAACCTCGGCCAAATAAGAGATGTGCAAAATGAATAGACAAAAAGTAATGTTGTGAAAGCCATAGAGTGCGTGGTAATGACGACTAAGACAATGTCGTTTGCACACCACTCACGGAACTTATGTACTTATGTAGCAAGAGCAATTGATCAGCTTAAATTGCCTCCTTCTCCTTGGGACTAGCGGGCTCAGTACCTATGTAACAAGAGCAGTATCATCAAACTACGAATAGCCAGAAGATGAATAGAAATTGTAACGCCTCAATTCTGAATACCGAGATTACTGCCAAGGTACCCGAATTTGGCGCACCACTTTCCGGAAAATCAAAAAACTTCTAAAATCATAGTTCGCAGTGAAGTCCAATCTAAAACTTTTTGAACAATATAATGATCCATGGGTAAGTCTACAGAAGCATAAGAAAGATAGCGGAAGCAATTGTTACAAGCATAAGGTATCATATAAAATGAAGCAAGTGTGGCATGGCTGAAGTCCAGCCTAAAATCTCAAAGTATAGAATAAGTTTGTACATATCAGTCTAACTCTCTACTCACAACATAAACACTCAAAATCCCAAAATGATAGTACTCTCAGATCCCATGTGTATGCACTCCTCCATCCAACTCGACCTCATGGTCAGCTGGCCTCCATCGGTAGTCACCAGCTACGGGCACGTCGTTAATCGCGTCATCTGCGAGGCCGGTATCGATACATAAGTACCAAAGATGAGTCAAATCCGAGAATCTGGTAAGGCACGGTATACAAATAATATAGGATGTATGCATTAAAGAGAATAAAGACTATCATATAATCATAAGATCAACAATGTTACAAGTACTAGGCAATTGAGCAAGATATAGCAAATAGAATCAGAATGAAAGTAAAGCATCTATCCCGACCATATATAAATGTGACATGCTCACACAAGCTGGATGTTATGCCATGGCCCTCCATACTGTAAATAATCGCGGTGGGGAAAGTAAAGTAACCATGCAAAGGATAACAAGCCCCACCAACAATAACAATATAAATAACCACATCCTCTCACTCAATAGAGCGGAACATGTATCATACCATCCGTCTAACCATAGCTCATATATTAGATCTAATCCATAACCAATATAGCTCCTACCAGTGATGATCAGTTGAAAGGGTAAGCTTATAACAACTGAGTGAATGTTAATGCCAACTCAAGGAAACAATTACTGGTCTGTGTCTGTCTTGGCTTGCCTTGCTCGAGCAAGATCCTATCAAGTCTCTAAGAGTCTAAGTTACAAGTCCAATCCATGGAATACAGTCTAAGTCAAAGTCCAACATTGGATCCATACTAAGGCTCACCAATAACATCGCCTTAGTCTAAAACAGTCCAAGTATAATATCCAAGTTCAGTCCATCATTATCCAGTCCATCCTCATTCACATTGAGTGACAAGTCCATCCTAAACAACTTCTCCATTCTAAGGTATTACTCATTCCAAACCTAAGCCGTATGAGGGCTTGCCTAGCCACAGACACGAGTCATTAATCACTAAATCACATCATCGAGTCACCATTAGGTAATCTCAGGTTTAGGTCATCCAATTTTCATTTAATCAATAGGTATATAACAATAACAAGGATATAAGAGTAACAGTGATGCATTAAGTAAAGTAAACCTCCAAATAAGAGAATCAATGAGAAAATAGCAAAGTTCCAACCTAAGTAATGGTCCCTTTTTCAGATCCAGGTCTATATCAGTTGATTTGATTCCTAAATGAAGTTTTAGATGCAAAGGATACTATGTTTGATGCTTCAGAAGTTACAGGCATCTTCGACGATATTTAAGGATCGAATCTACATTAAATCAATACACTAGACCCTACTTGGTGGTCCCCATGAGTCACGGTTGAGTGACACCATTGACTCATGCTTGGCACATCAATAGAAGTCCTTTTGGATGGTCAATGGACCCCACAATATATCACAACCTCAAAAACTGCAAAACTGGAAAATCACTGTTCATAGCGTATCCGGTCGACATCCTCAATGGGGCGATCGACCGAGTACACTGGGAAGTCAGGACGTTGACTCCTAGGTCGATATCCAATGTAGTGTGTCCGGTCGACCTCTTGGCTAGGTAGGTCTACCACGCATATTGAAAACTGAAGACATTCACCTGGCAAGCAAGGCCTAATCGTGGAACTCCACTTTGTGTCCGGTCGACATCATGGTCTAGATGTCGACCAAGAGCACTGGAATTCTGAAAGATAGAGAAATTCCAGTTCCCAGCTGAACCCTGGAAGTTCTTTGTATCCGATCAACCTGGCAAAAGATAGAGACATTCCAGTTCCCAACTGAACCCTATAAGTCCTTTGTATCCGATCAACCTGGCAAAGGATCGGGTCGACCGAGTACACTAGATTTCTGGGTTTGAGGGGAAATTCAACTCTGAGTTAATTTCTGGATTTTCCTTTGTATCCGGTCGACCGGGTACATTGAATTTGCAAATTTTCCCAGAACTTAACTAGGGCTTGATTTTCCTTAATTTTAGTGTCCTCGGTCGACCTAACTGCAGTTCAGTAGACCAAGTATACAAGCATGCAACAATTTCGGATTTCTAGATTTTCACTTCTCTAATCCAATTTTCATCCAAATCTCCTCCGATCACCACGATCCATCACAAAAACATATAAGACAACAAAAACATTTCAATCTACATCCATCCATCATCAAACGGCCATTGATCTTTCAAATGAGAGACCTCATCCATCAAATAGACAAAAACCCATAAAAACATGCTCAAAGGTAGATCTAAGATCATTTGAATTGAAATTGAAGAATCAACAACAGTAAATCATGCATTCTATGATATTTAGCATATTGTACTTGCCATAATCCGATTGCTATAGAAATTGACAAGAAGAGAAGAAATACATGCTCCTAAGATAGAAATTCCAGCTCCTATGGCTTCCAAGCTCTCATTCAATCCCAAAAACCAAATCTAGATAGATCTACAGGTCCTAATGCCCAATTCACAAGAAAATTTCAATTTAGAAGGAAATCTAGAAAGAGAAAGAAGGATTTCTGTGCAAATTGAACTAGAGAAAGAGAGAATTACCTTTTCTTGTAGATAGAAGAGAGATATATGAGATGAGAGAAATCCTTAGGAGATTGTAGCTGTAATTGTAGTAGACAGTCTTCTTCTTTATTAGAGTTGAGAGCTAGGGTTTTAAAGAGAAAGGGAAGGGAAGATGAGGGAATTAGGGTTAGAGTGAAATTCATTTGAAATGGGAGAGTTTAGCTTATATAGGTTAGGATTAGGTGGTTAATTACCAAAGGGGCCTTGTAGCTTAAATGAAAATGAGGATAAGTATTAGAGTAAGTTGGTCATTTTTAAGGATTCTAGAATGTTCTTAAGTGGAAAACCCCTTATTATGAAACTTAATTACTAGCTAGGGCCTCTACTAACTAAAAAACTCTACAATTACAATAAACACCCTACAAAACCTATAAAATACACAAAGGCCTAATTCATAGAAAATAGCCTAAGACTTAGGAAAATACCTATCTACCCTTACTAATCCCTATTAAATAGCATAATTAGATAACTCATACTATAATTTATAATATTCAAATCAAAATGAGGGTCCACAAGGGGTGGGACCTCACAGAAATAAATAACAATAGATATGTTGCATCAATATGAGTAATGATATTGTTACCACATGAAATATCCACAAATAGATAAAATAAGAAGTATTGTGTGAATCTAAATAAATGAAGAATCAGATAAGACAATAAGTAAAACAATGACATCCTAACAAATAGGCGGTCCACATAAGCTAATCCATCATGGGATCTTATCGCCGTCCTCCCATTCTCGAACCGAGTTGTGATAGAGAATATACACGGAAGTATAGCCTAGTCAATATGGTACCACTACAACAAAAAACACCATTAGTGACACCCTTTGGTGACAAAAAAATCAATGTTGACACGGAACGCACACGACGGAGACAAAAAAAAAAATTCTTGTCACGGAAAAGCTTTAACCAAGGTGCCAAATAAAGAGGAGATTCGGTGACAAAAAATTTTATCACCGAAAGACAAATTTTGGGTGACAAATACAAACTTGTCACTAAAAGATCTAAACCCACATCAACAGTCATTTTTCGATTAGCCAAAATGGGTCCCTCCCAGTTTCACTTGCGTCTTTTTTCATCCCCTCGCTTTTTTTTTCTTTCCCTCCATTACTCGCCATTTTCTTTCTTTCTCAATCGATTGGCCTCATTTCTCTTCCTCTTCCTCGGCTGTCTTCCTCATCTCTCTTCCAATCTATCTCTCACACCCGGTTTCTCATTCCGATCTCATACACCGGCAGCGACGCACTGAAGGTTGGAGAGGAGGGCATTCCGTTTGCTTGGTGCAGGCCAGGTCTCCCTCTGCTCACTATTCTTTGTAATTATTCTCTCCGCTGACTTCTCTCTGCAAAATCCTCAAGGTGAAATCTCACACTTCTGATTTATTTTCTATTTCCATGCTTTTGAGGGTCTCAAATTAGGGCAGGATTTTGGGGATTTTAGGTGTTTTTGGATTGCTCGTATGACATCTACTCCCTCCTAACATCATTTCCTCTTCTTAAAAAAAAAAAGCACAACGGCAATGGAAGGGGTTTTTTCTTCCTCAAAAGTGGGTTTTTGATGTGGGGTCTTTATGCTTTTTCGTGTTACATTTATCTAGTTTGATGTCTTTTCTTGTTTATGGTATCTCTTTTTAGTACAGATTAACAATAGTTTTGTTTTGTAGTTTTGTTTGTTTGTTTAAAGGGTGCACCGGATGTGGTTTCCTGGTTTCCCTTGGCTGCTTTGATTGATTTTATCTTCATCTTAGATTTCTATTCTTTTGCGTTGCATGCTTATTTTTCTATTTAATAAAAAGGGGTTCTTTTACTACTTTTTAGGGCCATTTTTCCTAAAGAGTGATTTACATAAAACCATCACCATGGTACAAGAGAGGGGGGAAAAACCATGGGAAAATCCAATGAGCAGGCAAAAAGCTCTGTTTAAAACTGTCACCCAGGGAAGTGAGGAACCTATATCAAAAACTACCCTTTACAAGCAAAAAGCTCTACATAGATTGTCAAGAAAAGACATTAAACCAGATGAACAGAACTAGAAAATTGATTCTTTAGTTTAGTTCATCTGGTTTAATGTCTTTTCTTGACATGGGATCTGTGTTGGGCATTTTTCTTGTAAAAGGCACCTTTTGGATGTGTGTATATGTATATATCCTAAAAATTGATTTTTGGATGTGGGTTACTGGTTTTTCTAGTTTACTTCATCTGGTTTAATGTCTTTTCTTGAGATATGATCTATATAGAGCTTTTTACTTGTAAAGGGTTGTCTTAGGATGTAGGTTCTTTTTTTTTTTTTTTTTTGGGAGATTTTTTTGGTTGTCCAAGGTTGTTTTTTAATGTTGTTTCCTTATTTCCCGTGTTGATTCAGATTGCCTTTCTTAATCATGGTTTAAAATCGTGGTTCGCGGTCATCGCGTCACGGTTCGCAGTTGTCGCGGTTCACGGTTATCGCGGCCCATCACAGAGCGAATTTTTATTTGACCCCAAAAAAATCCGAAAAAATATCCAAAAAATTCAGAATATTATAAAATGATAGAAACTAATGTCTTTTTCCATTAGTACACACTTAAAGCAAAATAACGGTCCTCTCAAGTTATAACATCCTTTATCATTGCTGTATCGATGTATATACTAAAATAAGCTGAAATATCATAAATTTGACATAATGCAACCATAATTTTGGGCAAACTAATAGTGTTAAGCATTTAAAGTATACACTTTAAATCATAAGATTCACACTTTTTTGTTCCAAAAGTGTAGATCTATTGTAAACTAACATATTATAAATGCATTTGAACGGTAATTTGGAAAAATGTAAATGATATTAAGAACAACTCCAAATTTTGAAAATGAAAAAAATCTAGATCTACACCTTAAAACAGTAGATCTAGAGAAAAATTAGTGAGTAACATCAAATCTAACTCTATATAAAGCCTTTGGTTCATGTGTTACACAATCTTTAAAAAAAGAAAAAAACCTAAAATAATTCGGATTTAAATAATGAAAAAATAAAAATTATTACAAAAAGTGCTAAAACTTGAAATTTTTTGCTCCAAAAGTATAAATCTAACACACCTCAAACATCTCTAAGTTATTTTGATGTTGAATCTTGAAAAAAACTCCAAAAAAAAAGCATACCAAAGAGGTCCCTTGAGTTTGATTAGATTTCCCCACATACAAATCCACCCAAAAGTATCTTAGATCTAAACGTTTAGGTGCTCTTCCATGCATTAGAAGTTGTAGCAAGCCTTAGGAAGCTCTTAGAAAAGAAACATATTGAAAGAATTGAAAGAAGAAGGCCAAAGAGAAGTTTTTTTTAAAAAATCTTGTCGGGCGTTATAATGGTTGTTATTTTGAAAATAACGGCCGTTATAACGGTACAGCCATTATATTCAAAATAACGGCCGTTATGGACCGTTATTTTGGCCATTTTTTACCCCGATATACATCTCGGCCGTTATATTCATTATAACGTAGCGGTAATGGTCGTTACCGTTACATAACGGCCGTTATGTAACGGTAACGGCCGTTATTTTGAACCAAGTTCTTAATACTAGAAATACTCGTTTTTATTCATGTCGTTCTGTCTCTTTCTTTTGGAAATGGCTCTTTTAGAACTGCATTGCTGCCTAGTTTCATATGATTTCAGTTTTTACATCTGAATATGGGAACTCTTGCGTCCCAGAAATGGTTCTTTTAAAACTATGTTTCTGCTTAGTTTCATCTGGTTTCAATTTTTACATCTGAGTGCGGGAACTCCTATGTTCTAGAGCGAGGTTTTAAGTCAGTTTATTTCCTAATTAATTAGGTGCTAGGAGTTTTCCCCCCTTTTTTTCAACATGCTTTTAGATTGGGTTACTGTTTAATACTATTCACCCCCGCCTCCTTTTTATTAATCTCTTGTGATGTTCATTTGAATGCTCTGAACATCCATGATTCAGGTTGTTATGAGAATTTTGATCAGTTGTTTCTATTGGTTTATCTAGCAGACCTAACTAGTTGTAGATTGGGAAGGGGTAACCTAGTGGTAAAGGCTCTCACTCCCATCCCTCCCAAGAGGGCTCGATCCCTGGTGGGTGGCTTTACTCCTCAACAACTTGGCTACTGAGCCAAGTAAGCAAAAAAGAAAAAGAAAAAAAGAACTAGCTATAGATTGAGCTTATCTGGTTCAGAACCTTATCTTCCCAAATGATGGTAGTTATTTCTCTACGCTTGCATGTGCATGGGTTTTGTGCATTTATCCGTGTTTTAGTTGCTTGAATCTTCTATATAGTATTTATACAAATGGAGGTTCAGTTTTATGTGCATGGATCTTGTTTTAGGATTGCCACACTTGCTTTGGAATTTCTAGCTTCTTCTTAGATTGTTCAGGTCTTGAATATTCATGAATGTTTGCCACGTGTACATTGGTGCTGCAAAGTTTTGCCTTTTGGAAATGCACATTGGAGTCGGCCTTCATTTCCATGCAGCTGCTTGAGCCTTAAAGTAGTACTTCCTATTCAGAATCTCACAAAATCTTGGGTCTTTTCTTTATCCATTAGGCTTACCATGTATTGGAACTAAGGGGTCATGCTCAATGGATATATGTGTATGTAATTAGCTACCTTTAACTGAATGATTATGAGCAAAAAGTCGTAACCACAAGGTTGCAAGTTTCACATGACCATTAAAATAACAGAGTTCTAACCTGTGATGCCTAGAATGATATGTTTTTTTCTTCTATGACTGCAGTTTTACCAATTGAATTACCAATCCAATGTGTTGTTGTGATGATAAGAATGGTAGAATTTAACGTCACTGATCACAGTTGTTGCAGGGAACTTAGAAGTACTGTGACCAATGCACAATGAATAAATCGCCTTCGCCATCACTGAAGCTTTTTTCCAGTCTATCTACGGTGTAGGCTTTGAGAGTTATATTTCATTCTCATCCCTATCTATAGCTATGTTCTTTGTCACTCCACACCTAAATATTTCACTTCTAACCACTTCACACCAAGTCCTAATAGGCCACTTGGTTCCTACAGCCTTACACTTGTAACACTTCAGCTCTGTGTACAGGGGTTGTTTTTGGTCTTCAAAACACATTCCCAAAACTAAAGCCTTGTTTGTTTGTATTAGACCGGAGGAATTGAATATATTGAAAAGGAAGATTAAAAGGTGAATTTTCGAAATGAACATCAAATATAACATTTTAATACAAACAAACAAGGCTTTAGTTTTAGATTCTTTTGTTATGAATTTACAACTTGAGTTTGAATTGAATTAGATACTTTGGAGCATAAATTCATCTGATGGGCGAGAATGGAGGATGTTGAGTTGTGGGCTATATGAGATTTATCTCCCCTAGGATCTGTTTGGATGAGGTGAAAATCGTAGTTGAGACAAGAAGTGGATGAAAATGTCCAAAGTTCTAATTTTTATTGTATGCAGCACCCCCCACATACAATTCTTTCATTTAATTTTGTACCTTGTGGATTGATTATTGTATACAGTGACAATTTGGGTTATAAGTTTTGACTCCTAACATCATAACATAACATGCAAACAACTAGGGGTTTCTTTTTTGCATATTGTGATGATTAAAAAATGGATTCTTGAATATTGATTTGGTTGAGATGCACTGTATACAAATTCAACGAACTATCATTAGTTTTTGTTTCTTTCTATGTTTTTATTCTACCTTCAGTTGTCATTTGTCAACATTTCTTTTGGGGATCAATAAATATCAACAAATTTCCCTCTTGTGAAGAATGGAATAGTTGCTTTGTATAAAAAATGGGATTTTTAAGAAGACGTCTTTGATTGTGTAGTCTTACAAATTAGTGAACCATATTTTTTTTTTAACCGTCCAGAACCATTCTTCTATCCTCTGTCCTTGATAAACATTAGTTTCGGATGATGTTCCAATATTCTTTTGTTATTTTTTCTATTCAGTTTCTTATTGTACATTACTTTAAGAAAATCTTTACTTCTGCCTCTTTTCTTTGATAAAGAATTTAACACTTCTTGATGCTTCAAGACTTGTAACAATCCAATAGGTAAGGATATTAGCCACAGCATATGCAGCTCATTGATATGAGTGTGGAGGATTATACCTAGTGTTGTCAACCATAGAAAGATTTGGGTTTTTCCATCACTGTTATATTGCGTAGATATCAAAGTGTGCATCTAGTTGCAGCTATATGGTGATGGGGAGAGTAGTAAGATAATCAAAAAAAAAAAAAAAAAAAAGAGTATACATTAGAAGATGCAAAATGAGAGAGATTTTTCGTCTTAGATAGTCCCCAACTCCACCCCTCTTTGAATCACAATGGATAATCAATTGGTGTAAATTTTTCAAGAAATTAGGACAAAGGAAAAAGCCAATAACAAAAAGTTCCTTCTAACAGAGACAAGATATGATCTATGATAAACTCTAGATTATAGAGAACATAGATTTAAATAGAGTATAAGTGCAGATGTTGGACTTAGAACCACAAAAAACAAATACAGAAAAGGTAAAAGGCCCAAAAAGGAGTACCGTGGGGTCGTGATGGTTGATGGCAGCTGGCTTCTTTTGGGCTGGGCCTGTTTAGCAGGACTGGTTTGACCAGCCAGGCCAATTTTTGACCATTAGACTGGGCCCAGCAATGGCCCAGATGATGACTAGATCATTATTGATCATCGACTTCCATTTCTGCGGATTTTTTCCTTACATCCCCACAATTGAAAACACTTATTGATGCTACCCTTAATACTTGTGAGTGTGCTCATTCCTGATTCTTTTCTAGTGTTACTATACATCCAATTCATGCAACATATGTGAAGGTGTAAAATATTCATGCAAAACTCTTCCCATGTCAGTGAGAGTGGTGAAAACTCAGCTACTCAGCTTCTCAAGAGAGTCATCAGGTTGAGCCCCCCAAGCAACTCTAACTAAATACTTAGTTCCGTGTCGACAGTCATATCCATTACACTTGGTTCAGTATCGGTCAGACCCATTAGACTTACTGACTCAGTGATCCACCAAGCTATCTTCAGTAACTCGGAAGAATAAAAAAGAGTCATCTAGGATCTGACCTAATAAGCTTTACCCCAAATAGACCTTTCATATTCATGACCCTTCATTATTGGCATAAAGGTATGCACCCGGAAGAACAATGCTAGAACAAGATAAAATAGGCAAGTGAGAGAACAAATTAAAGGCTGGATGCTTCCCAAAATAAACTAAAATACATAGCGTTTTAGTTTCAAGACTTTTGAGATTTATGGGCCATTCCCCTCCTTGTGATGAGGCTTATAGAACTGAATAATTCCTCTTAGCTGGATGTGGGTACAAAACATAGCAACCCAAGATGATTATCCAAGAAAATTTTGGATGAGTTATTGCATAGGCCCAAAAAAACGCCAACAAAAAATGATTTGGATACTTTGAATGTTACTTTGAAGCCTTGGTGATTGACATTGTAAAAGCTATTGTTTTAGAGGAAAAATTGGGTGGCGGTGTTGATTATGCATTTGTTGTTTCCTTTTCCGTTGCATGATGATTAGTTGATACATGTTGCTTTGTGGTGACTATTATGCCTATTCAACAGCTATACATGTTCCTCTATATGCTCTCTCTTTTTTCTGATCAGCTCCTCTATATGATCACTTAAAGCAAATAACATGCTTTTAAGTTACATCTTCATTTCTGTGGTACTTTTATAGCACGCCTATTTATATTTTATAGATGTAATAGTTTTTTTTTTTTTTTTATCGGCTACAGATGTAATAGTTGATCCATCTCTAGGATTGATTTCATTGCTTTGAAAATCAAAGTTTGGTCTAAATATTTTTATCCAGCGGAAGCTGTACTAATCTTGACTTTGTAGGTGATCAGCAAATATGGATAAGAGTTGGATGACAATTAAGAATAGAATGAGCAAAGAGTACCGAGATGAGGTAAATCATTTTGTTGACTTTGCAGTCACAAGTTCCGGTTCTGATGATAAGATACGTTGCCCGTGTTTAAAATGCTTGTCATGTACTCAAATAACATAGTTCTTTGTTGTCATAGTGTAGCAAGGAACATAGTGCTTGTCATGTACTCAACAAAGCACCGTGAGAACTTCCTTTGTTTGAGTACTTTAATTGAGAACATAGTGCTTGTCATGTACTTTTCATTGAACTGCATAGTGGACCATATATGAAAATTGAAGTGCCTGGGAACTTTTCATTCTCAGCACGTTGTTTTCTCTTGGCATTGCATTGGTGTGCAGAAGGTTCCTATTTTCCTCAAAAGCAGAGATACAATTTTCTAAAAGGGATGTCAGACTTGCAGGGGGTACATTACATTGGTGGGCTACTTTCAGATTTGAAGAAGCCATTTAGGGCCTGTTTGGATGTATGGTGAATTGAAGTATAGTGAGGTGAAGCATCAAATCAAGAAAGAATAAAATATAAGGTGTTATGATTGTGTTTTGTTTTTAGTTGTTTGATATGGAATCTTTTTGACTTTTTGTATAGAAAAGTGGAGTTTTTTTGTCTTTTAGTGGAGAAAGGAGGTTGCTTTTTGACTTTTTTTGAAAAATTGGGAGGGAATTTTGTAATTGTGTACTTTTGATATGACCCATTGTCATTTATTGCCTGAATTTACTTGACTTCACTTTAACTAGTTAAGTGCCAAACATGCCCTTAAGCTTTACCAACAACCCAACATCTGCAATTTTTGTTTCACCATATCATTTCACTAACTGTAATGTTTTGAAATATTTGAGCAACATGCCATTGCTGGCCAACACATTCTGGTTTTCTATACAGCAGAACATTTTGGCAGGCTCTCATTTCTTTGAGGTTGGCTCAACTTTATGTAAGGCTCTTATAGCTCTCTTTTCTACGTTTGGCCATTCATGGTAAGGCTCATCATATTAGCACTTCGGATAACAAAATGGGTGCTTTTTCTGTGTTCCATTCCAACCAAACAACATGGTATACAAATAACTGTAAGCAACAGTTACAACTGAACAATTGACTGATTAAAAAATTGTCAGATGTTATATTTAGTTATTTGCTCTCTCCGTTTTTTTTTTTTTTTTTTTACACCAATTGGTTATGTCTTCTTATACATAAGTGTTTCGTGCAATTTGAAATTTGACTCTTGATTTCCAGGGAGGACAGTGTGGTACATATGGAGCCAATTGTCCAGAATGGCTTATAAGTATGGAGGTACTTGTAAAATCTTTCAACTTATATGTTAGATCCTCCCATTGAGCTTGTACTATTTCACTTCTTGTTATGAAATTTTTGCAGGCATGCAATTGCATATACATAACAACAATATTTTAAAATCCATTTGTATGGGACCTGACGTCCATAGTCTCCTAAGTTCTAACAGCTGCATTTCCACAATGAAACTCCAATAAAATGAAGTTATCCATGAAAGTAAAGCCATTTTCAAGGTATGGCCAATCCATAGATGACTAATAGTATGGTTTCAAACCAACTAGTAAGATCCATGGGTTGAGGTGTAACTAAAGAGGAGAGTATTCTAGTTGGATGAAGGGTTGGACCTGCATTCATTTGGACCCATAATTGGATACAATCCAAAAGTGGGACCTTCCATTCATACAAAACAGTAAATAAGTGGTACATGCTTGTGCTATTGAAGTGACCCTGCACATGAATGGATAAACATTTTCTAAAAGCTTGACCAAACAAAAGCTCAACTATGATCGACCAGGACTAACCCCAGCCCAAACAAAAGGATTGGACTTGAGCTTACCAGGCCCTGCCTGAACTTAATCTGTGGACACTATGGTCTTCGCTAATCTCTAGATCCAACTGCATCTCTGGCCAAAAGAACAACTCTAACCATGATTAGTGAAAAAGAAAGAAGTAATGAATGTGATTGAATTTCTCCACTAGAAAGCAGATGAAGCTCAAAGTTTTTTTTGCTTAATGGCAAATTGAATTAATAAGGAGGGAAAGGCCAAAGCCCCCAAAATACAGAGGGAAAAACCAAAACAAGTAGAAAGCAGACCAAAGAGAAAGAATACAGGGAAGAAGCAAAAACAAAAAACAAAGAACAGAGAAGCCCCCACTACCAACTGCTGAAACAGGCAACTGCCCTGAAAAAACCAAACCTCAACTGAAAGAAGCTGCTGCACAGGAACTAGCGAAGAAGAACAGCGCTGACCACACAGCAACCGGGCAAACAACAGCTCTGCCCAAACTGGACCAGGCAAAGCGCCACAACCGCAACAGCTACTCGAGGGAAAAGAGACAACATAAGAGCTCCAAGGGGAAACCAAGGAAAAAGCCCTGAAGAAAACCTGAAGCACCAGCACCAAGCAATAGACACCCCTACCAAGCACAGGACTCCTGCAGCAGAGCAACACTAGAAATCCTACACAGCCAGAAACTCCAACAGAAAAACCAACTGGGAGATGGAGAAGAGAACTCCAACAATCCACTAAGAACTGCCCAAAAAACCACCAGCACAAAGACAAAAAAACACAAGCGAGCAGGGGACAGGAGGGAGGAGAACTCCAACTCAGCCAGGAAGGAAGCTGCACGGGACAGGAATCCACTGAGCTCCAGCCAGAGAAGACTCCAAACACCACACACTCCTGCACTAAGAGACCCCAACTGCTAGAAGCTTGGACTGAGCTAGCTCCAAACTACAGGAAGCAAGAGCGCAGCAGAAGGAAGAAGACTGCAGCAATAAAAAACAGCCAAGAACTCTCCAAGGAAGGCTCAGAAGCTACTTAACAAAGCAGAGGCTGCTGGCAGAAAGGGAGATTCAGGGAAAGGCCCAGGAAACCAGCAACTAAAGCCCAGCACAGCGACTGCTCAGCAACTCCCAGACAGCTCCACAGCTGGCCAGACAACAAATCGACCCAAAGCTGAACGCACAGAACCTCCACCACTCCAACAACACTCAGAAGGAGGGAAGGGAAACAGCAAAGGCAGAGAGGAAACTACTGCGACAGAACAACTCCGCCCACAGAGAAGACAAGACAGCCCCACTACCACAGCAGCAGCACGAGGCAGAACCACACACAAGCAGAAAATAAACCGAAGAACAGAGGAAGCAGCAGCGGATAACAGCGAACAAGCCTGCAAAGACAGCACACCAATACAGACAGAAGAGCAAGCTGCCAGCACAGGCACTGCTGGCAACAGAAGCTGCACAAAGAAAAAGCTACAGCAGAGGAGGCAGCAGCAGAATGCAGGCAAGGGGCAACTGAAGAGGACCAAGAGATTCTGATCCAGCAGGAAAACATGGCAGGAGAACGCCAAACAGCAGAAGACAACACCTCCACCGCGAGCTGAAGACAAACTGGAACAAAATCATCCTGGTCAATCCATCTGTCAAACCACAAGGAGATGAAGCTCAAAGTTAAAACAGGGAAACGCATGTAATTCACGACAATTAATAAGTACAGTATTCATACTAGACAACTCTCACAAGAAGTCTTTCAAGAAGTCTTGTTGTTGTTGCCTAAAGTCTTTCAAGAAGTGCAGCTAAGTGCTGTTGCCCTGCTGGTCTGCTGGTCTGCCCAAAGTCTTTCTGTTCCTGGTGCCTTTCAGAGTAGGCTGGGCTCTGTTTTGTCCTGCTGCCTGGCTTTGGGGTGTTAGTTTGTCTCCTCTTCTTGCTCTTCTGTTATGTGTCCATTTTTTTGGTTGGTTGCTGTTGTGGATTGGCGTCTTGTTGTAAGCCTTCCTAGCTGGTTTCTTTTTGTTTTTGGGGGCTTTAGCCCTCTTCCCTCTTCTTCTTTAATTCAATTTACCATTAAGAAAAAAAAAAAAAAAAACTCACAAGAAGAATAACAGGGGACCCCAAAAAACAGTACGACTTCAAAAAAGATACCCTTGGTATGTGTTTCAGAGCTTTTCTTTGTGAATTTGCATATGCATGGTGTGATATTCTTTTTTTTTCTTTTTCCCTTACGAGGGAGTTGAACTAAACACCCACTCATGAGACATGAGACGTGTGATGTGTCCTTAACACATGCATGGTGTCATATTTGGTAGTCATAACTAAAAGTTATTCTGCAAGTGATGCAGGAATATGTGTTTGAAAATTTTTTCCATGAATATAATAATAGATTCCTTTTGATTTCATGCCTTGTCCGCGATAACTGTTTGTTTATAAACCAACTGAAGACTAACATGTATATCTGACTTGCTTATCTTTTGTGATTATAGGTGCCGGTGCAGTGGGATTTATTATATGCCATGCAGAGGTTTCAATAGCTTTTGTAGAAGAGATGAAGATTCCTGAGGTATATTATGATCTCCCCTCATTCTTGGTCAGTTCAAGAAATTGTTATTTTGCTCTATCTGAACATAGTGATAGGGGAATACAAAATTGATGCAATATTGGGGAGATTAAAACTGTACAAAATCGAAGCATGGGACCCGCACATACAGAAGGGGAAAAGTTGTATATTTTGTTATAAATATTCAAGAATACCCACTTCAACCCAATCTTGATTCATTGTTCTTAATCTTTTCCTTGTTTTTTCCCCATCTGACAGGGTAGTAGTCATGGTGTTCTTCACTGCATAGAGACATGATCAGAAACACCAGCCATTCAAAACATCCAGTTCAAACTGCAAACCCAGAATCTCACAGATTTGAGAGAACAAAACAACTCACTGAAACTCAAATCTACATCTGCTTTCACAATGGGCCTTTTACTTTGCATTGAATACATAGAAATTCATGGACAATGAGCTCCACTGGATTATGAATGACATTAGGAATGAAGGGTGAGGGGCAAGGATATAAGTTCCGTTATAGAACCGATTCAGACCTTCCTATGATCTAATGACTTGGGTGATGACTGGATATTAATTCTGTTGGAATCCAAAAGCAGCATGAAAGTGTTACAAGAGAACCATAAAACATCAAAAAAAATCACACTGCCTGCTATGCACGATGAACAAGTATGGGCCTGACTGAAAACCAGCTTAATATGTTTACTGTTTCATCATGCGTAAGAATACATTAAGATCTTGTTTGAGCTTGATATCAAAAGTTGACTAACATCTTGAGTGTTTATTTATTTATTTTTTCATATGCTACGAAGTACACATATTTACAATGTTCTGATGCTTTCTACCATCCCTTCTGTGTTGAGCAAGAATGGAACTTATCCAGCTGCAAATAGCACGCCGATGCTCAAGTACTCTCAAGAATGGGCATAAAAAACTTTCAAAAGATTATCCTTTAGAAGTGTCTTAAAAAAAAAAAAAAAAAAGAGCATGTCCAGTAGCACAGCTTCAGATGAGAGAAATAGAAAAAAATGAACTTTGTTTTGGATCGTCATGGTTAAAAATGTTGTCTGATGAAGAAAGATGGATGTCATAGCAGTGACATGATCCCGACAGAATCCAAACTTGACTGTCCCCAAATCTTTACCATTTTATACTTTTTGTGGAATCGATCACTAACTGTTCCACTGGCATTTGGGTATAACATTAGGTAAAAAACCATTGTAAGCTCCCAAGTATATAACTGCTGTCCTAAAAATAATTGATTACAATTATTAGCAAGAAGAAATAATAAATGATATGGAGTGCAAGAAGAATAACTTTTTTTGTGTAATACTACAGATGCTTATTGCTGATTCAAAAAAGATCTATGTATGGATCCATAAATATGACACTGATGTCAAGTTACTGTGTTAATTTTGTGGATAGAGGCCAGATATGAATCACCTTAGAATATAATAATTGGTTTTTTATTCAGTTTTTGCAGGTCTCCTTTCTTTTAGGTGTTGAAAACATTTCCTAATACAACGAAATTTTTGAGAAGTAAGTGGTTTTTTATTCTTTCTTTCTTGGTCCTGGTGCTGTGTTAGTTTATGCATACTGAAGTTGATATTTTATAATAAAGCAATTGTTAGCTTTGGGAAGGTTACAAATGAAAAAAAAAAAAAAAAAAAAAAAAAAGAAGAGGCCAAAAAGTCTGGTGTGACAATATATTCTTGGGATGAGTTTATTGTAATGGTAAGACGGCCTGCTTGCTTCATAACATGTTAAATAATTACATTTTTTTGTTGCAATTTTATGCAGGTAGGTAACTATATTTTATAATAAAGCAATTGTTAGCTTTGGGAAGGTTACAAATGAAAAAAAAAAAGAAGAGGCCAAAAAGTCTGGTGTGACAATATATTCTTGGGATGAGTTTATTGTAATGGTAAGACGGCCTGCTTGCTTCATAACATGTTAAATAATTACATTTTTTTGTTGCGATTTTATGCAGGTAGGTAACTATCAAGATGGAGTTTCTTTTTGGCAGTTAACCAAGATGACCAAGATGGAGTTGAAGACTTTTTGTAGTTAACTGGAACACTTGTTTTGAATTATTTTTGTCATTTGACATGACACACCGTGTATGGATGTTTTGTAGTTATGCTAAAACTATTAATTAACTTTGAAGTGTTTATTGTTGAAAGATGAATATTTTGAAGGGTTGTGAGCTTGGATGATAAAATGTTGACTTGTTGGATATTTGATTTGAATGATATTCTACGTCTTTGTGGTATAAGTTTTGCTAATGGGTGTATCTAGATACAAATATTTGAAACTTGGTAAGCAGGTGCGAAATGATAATTTGGGTGGCACAAATATTTTGATTGTGTTTTTTTGCGACAAAAAGAGTATGTCACCCTTGTGTGCCAACTTGGTAATATTATCGGTGACACGCATTTGGTTGTCATAGTAAATATTTTTAGGGACAATTCTTGTCACAGAAGATCTCTTTTCTATGGCACCCGCATTGTTGTCACCATTACTTTCAGTGACATCCTACTATGTCATGGAAAATCTTTCTTCCATGACACCATATTTTTGTCACTGTTGACATCATTCCGTGTTGACATCATTCCGTGAC
Organism: Umbellularia californica; assembly: GCA_028538565.1. NCBI lineage: Eukaryota > Viridiplantae > Streptophyta > Magnoliopsida > Laurales > Lauraceae > Umbellularia > Umbellularia californica. The sequence continues at coordinate 12,644,170 of JAPQWN010000004.1, read as the reverse complement.
AAGTGCACAAACTTTGTCACCCTTGACTTTTAGTGTCATGGATATAATGACACCCCATCCCGTGTCACCAATGATAATAGGTGACAAAAAATGGGCCTTCGGTGACATTTTTTCATGTCACCAAACATGTTTTTTCTTGTAGTGTACCCAGGATAATAAACATAAAAATCCTTTCATTCATGGGGACCCCGTGGTGTACATCCACTTCAAAATTGATCTGTAGTCACAAAACAAAAGATCCTATCATAAAGGTGCCTCATCAGGTGAGTTTTGCCTGACTCAAGAATGCTACCAACACAATCAATGATGGGCTACGCTTATCTTACATGAACAACATTCGTCAAACGAATGAAGAACTACTCTTAATGAATCAAAGTTCAATTTAAGTCCAAACATCAAAGCCTCATACAATAGTCCTCTCAAAGCCTTTGTATTTAAAGTCGCCCAGTCTTTACACTCCAAAACGATACAAAAAATGATACAACGTATACTTAACAAACCAAATCCAATAACCATATACAATGGGGAAACTACGTCAATCTAAGTTGTCACATGTGGATACTAATAAATACGATTACACAACAGTAAGGAACATGCTCGAGGCATATGGATATCTATACCGAAACTATATAGAAAAATGCAATTATTCAATACTCAAAGGAAAATTATAATCCAAACATAAGTCATTGATTGCCCTCATCATACGACACATCACCATTTGGTCCAAGGAGATAATGAGGTCATTGATGTCTTGTCATAAAACCTTGGTTCATCTAATGGTATTCAATATCACATCATCCCATATCTTCACACTCGGGCTTAGTTTGTACTTCGCTTGTTATGCAGATAATCCCTAATGGTATGCAGCTTGAACATTCTGCGCTAGTGTTCTCCCATTCAGTCCCCAACTAAGTACACCAAACCTAAGTTAGAGTTCTCTTTTCAGAAGAGAACTGGGCATCTACGGTTAGCTATAAGGCAACCTACAATAAGCTACAGTTAGTTGTAGTATAAGAAGGGCCCAAAACCCCTAATTTGTCTTAACCACAGTAATGTATTTGGGTTAGCCCCCAAGGCTCACTGTTAGCCATGAAGTTATTCAATGGTTAGTCACGGCTAGTTGTGAGCTAACCGTAGATCAACCTGTTAGTGGAGCTTGTTTAGTTCTGAGATTTGGGGACATTCACTCCCCTTCAAAAACCACTTATGGACCTTACTTCATTAGGGCCTAGCGCTATTCATTTGAACATAAACCACTATCAACCAACCCACATCCAATGCCATTTATAAAAATCCCACAATAAATGCATACAATTACACATTCTACACTAAAATGAGCTTAAAAAGGGTGCCGAAATGAAATCAATGGTAGAACCAACAATTAACATACATATGAATGGAAATCTACATGTATTTACTTGCCTTGGATTTGGGGACCTTGGCGAGAACAAAGCTTAGATGACAAAACTCTCTGTAGGATCTTACACCACATTGAGCTACCACTTATCCCAAACCAATTGGTAAAAGAAAACAACACAACAATAGTTTCATGATGAGGGCGAGCGCTCAACCACAATTATAACCGCTCAGGAATGAGGGTGGATGCTGACTTCAACAATTCCTCTCTCAACGGCACACCCGCCGAGACTCCTGCTGCAAACTCAGAAGATGCATGTCCCGTGACTTGAACACCAGACCTATTAGGCTCTGATACCACTTGTAGGTTCTTACACCCCATTGAGCTACCACTTATCCCAAAACCAATTGGTGATAGGAAACGGCATAACAGTAGTATTATGGTGAGGCCAAGGGCTTGACCACAATTATGACCACTCAGGAGCGATGGTGGACGTTGAGCTCAACACCCTCTTTGGAAGATCCACTCTCGGAAAAACCAATACACAAGCCCAAATCCTAACACAAAACAAATAAGAGGCTAATGAGCTAATCCATCTCATTTTTTACCAATAAAGCAAGAAATCCTAGAATCTACAATCAAAACAACTTACCTATGGTTGGTGAAAAGGAAGAAAGCTTGAAAAATGGATAGTTGAGCTTTGTGAAGCATGGTGAAGATGATGATGGTGTTGACTTGAGCTTGGAGGTCCTCTTGATCTAAGAGGAAACAAGGAAGATGGATAGAAAATGAGAGAGAGAGAAATGAGAGGGGAAGCCAAAGTAAAGTGAAGGCCGAAGAGAAAGGTCATTCATTTCTTATTTTGGTGGAAAAGTTTATAGAATTTCAGTTTAGTACTTGGTCATCTAAAGCTTGGAATTTGGCTGGATCTGATGCTTCGAATCGAAATGTGTCCTTAAGGAAAAGTTCGGAAAATGTGGAAATCTACCCAATTGACCCAAGATAAAAAAAACAATCTAAAATTATGAAAAAACCCCTCATAGTTTCCTGAAATTTCAACCACCCCCTACTAGGACCAAGCTAAGCTGAAATGCTGCCAAACTTGGCACACACGGCTAATACTAAACTGGACTTACGTAGCCACCAACATAATTAATTAATAATAAATACGTTATTTAGGGTTTTAGGATTTTGAGTGTTGGCTAAATTCATAGGTTGGATAAAACTCTGGGTCTTTTGAGCTGTTATTCTTTATTTAGAAAAGGACTCTGAAGGTAGAATATTGGAAGGACTCTAAGAAAAAAGTCTGAAAGAATTAGAAGAAGAAAGCTAGAAGAAAAGGTGCTGAATTTTTGGATCAACCAGAATGGGGTCTGCTCGAGCGACCACATCATACACTCGAGCGAAAAGAATTAGAATATCTAGACGCTGAAACAGAACCTCATCCACTCGAGTAGATGGAAGGTCCACTCGAGTGGACATGTGGCAGAGTCCTATGAAAAATTAGAAACTTTTCTAATTGTGCCCAAACTGCTTGTTTTAATCATAATCAAATTAGGCAACCTTAAGCACGTCCCAAGGGCTATTTAAAGGACTTAAGAGCTATTATAAAGCTACACCTCACCTCTCAAAGTTTTAAGTTAGAGATTATTATTGAGAGAACTCTTCTCTAGGGATTTATTAAGAAGTTGTGCTGCCAAATTCTCTAGAGCCAGTTTCTTCTGAATCCTTTGTAGAAGATCATCTTCTTGCATAGAAGATTTGAGGAGTCAAGCGCAAGATTGAGTCTGTTGTAATCAGCAGTGTGAAGCATTGAAGCGTGCAGTAACACAAGGTAGCTTCAATCCTTGGGTAAGGGGTATCTGAGGAGGGAATCTGAGTTTCTTATAATTGCGAGATTCATAGTGCTTGATTATTGATCTAGTTCGAATCTGTGGTAACCCGGTTAGGGTTTTCCATGCAAAATCTGGTGTCCTTGTGATGTGTGCTTGTGATTTTATTTCCGCTACATTATTGTTTATTTTTGCAAACTTTGGGCTGATTTATTGAGAAGACCAATCTAGAGGTCTCGCACCCTAAACTTTCTTAGGGGCAGGAAATTGCACTATTAGCTGTCCTTGTAATGGCATGTTCCTTCTTTCTTTCTCTGTTGACTTTCTTCACATTCAAGTAGGGACAAAGGATAGATTAAATGCCACATTCAATTAGACTTGAGTACGAACTTGGGAAAGTTAGACGTACTCCATATAAACAAGAATGGACATCTATTTTAAGGTTGACCTTGCTACTTCCAAATCCTGCAGTAACTTGGTGCCTACTTTGTGAAGTTGCTAATTTCATTGGTACCAAAAAGGCAAAAACTAATGTACACTTGCAGAGTGCTATTTATCCTATTTCATCCACACAAATACTGTAGCAAGTGTAGCAAAACCAAATGGTTCTTGCATCTATTTTTCAAAAGGCTTCCTGCTTCAATTTCTTGGTCTGGCAACTATGGTTTCCATACTTTCCATGTCCATTAATACCCACTCATCTTACTTGCACTTTCAGTTATCCTCGCACTCTCCGTTATTGCAACCATTTAAGTATTTCAGTTAGAACAGGACTATGTAGCCCCGTTTGCCCAATCTGTTCTCACAACAGAGGATTGGATTTCATGTTGAAACTAGTCAAAAGTGGTAAACGGCCAGTTCAACTGTATTAGTGGTGGCCCTGCATTAAGATCATCAAGATAAAATGTGTTTTCAAGTAAATACTATGCTATTCACTTCTTTGATTTGAACATTAATGAGCCTTGGGAAACTTATTTGCTCCAATGCCCAACTTCTCTTAGAAACCATCATTTACTGAATTAGAATAGAGAAGTTCTTTTCAATGAAGTACAAATAGGACAGTGTAAAGATTTTTTGTTGACTAATTCATAGGTTTATGGACAAAACCAGGTTTTCTTAAAATTGTATTTTGATTAGAAAAGGATTGCTCAAGATCTTCTCTAAAAATAGAAAGACATTCTGAATCCAGCGGTTGACAGAGGTCGCTCGAGCCAACCTCTATTCGCTCGAGCGAACCCTTCACAAAGAGTTGACCGCTCGACCGCCCTTTATGTCCGCTCGAGCCAAGTGTAGTCTGTGCTGAATGACTGAAGACAGAGAGTAGGTCGCTCAAGCGAACTCCATGTCCGCTTAAGCGAACCTGGGAATTTCTAATTTGAGCTGGATTTCTCTTTCTATTCTCTCAAGGCAATTTTCCATTCTTAAGACTTGAGACACGAGGTTAGGCTTATAGTCATTCTCTCTCTCTTCCAGACATACCTCTGATCAAGAATACATCCCTGGAAAGAGTTTGAGAGATCCATTCAGTTCCCCCCAAGGCTTTAAGTTTTGCTACGCTGAAGATCAAGTTTTGAGATTGATTCCATCTTGCTTTCTTGAAGGCGGTTTGCTCCAATACGGTGAAGATTAATGACGGGTTGTCAACAAGATCAGAAGCAGTCTTTAGGTTGAGTCAACAACTGGGAAATGGTTGTAAGTAATCTTGTAATCTTCGTTTTCATATAGTGCTTGGTTGTCTGTTGGCCTAAACGGTAAGGCCCCTAGTTTTTTCCCGAGTAGGGTTTTCCACGTAAAAATTGGTTGTCCTTCTCTCTTTGTGGTTTGATTGATTTTTAATTGGAACTAGGGCTAATCATTAGTTTAAACACGTGATATTGATATTTAATAGAGATTTGGTAATTGGGACCTCTGCCTGTGGTAAGGTGTTGTACCAGAACTTAAGATAAAGAGAGGATGGTACCAATCCTTGAACCATGGACCTCTTGGATGTACTCCTAATCATGCAACCAGCGAGACACAGGGAAGATTGGTTTGTATCAAAACTTCAGAGTCACTTAAGTACATTGATATTGCAAAGAGCACTATGGAAAAAAATAGTGAGAAATGTGGAAGAATGGAAATGTGAGGGTTTATTCTTTCTTTCTTTTTTTTTTTTTTTTTTGGTAAAAGGGCTTATTCATTTCTTAAACTAATCAAGTAAATGAAAATAGTCCATTTAAACTGTAGCATAGTAAAGCCATTTTCTTAAAACAGAGGATTTTTACAAATTAAACTTCATTTGCTTTCTTGTACTAAGAGCATGAAACTTCTAGTCCTTGAAAAGGAAAGGAAAGGAAAGAAAACAAAATTACATTCAGTTTAAAACGTTTCAAATATGTATTCCATAGATACATCATATCTAAGCACTGGCTGCAGCACCTTTTAAGGCTCTAGGATTATCAAAACAAGTCATTCATGGGAGAAGACATCCAATTTTTCTCTTTCTCCTGCTCTTAGCACACGCTCTCATTTGCTGCGTGTGACGTTGGTTAGACCACAGCTAATTTAGGAGGAGTAGCGTTTCCAAGGAGTTTGCAGTGGTGATTTCTGGAGTGGGGCTTGGTTGTATCGGCAATGAGTGCAAGTACTTACAATTTGGGCAAGATGGAGAGGACTTGGAAAGCATGACAAGCAGATGACACTTGAAGCATGCGGCTGCAACCATGGTGCTGCTTGAATTAGATTTGGAAGGCTTCTTTGACTCCTCCAGATTTTTAAAGCTCAATTCATCAGAACTGGATATTGTTGAGATATTGAGATCCAAATCTATGTTTTGCTCCGGGGGCCAGTTGTAGCTCCTCCTTGCAGTCTTTTTATTAAGGTAATACATTCTCCCAGACTGCAAGACAATCGCCACAAGCAAAGATAAAAATTTCATAATTCACATATCAACATAAAACCACTTGAACAACTTTTGTACCAAACACCACTAAACATAATTTTCACGTACTGTAAAAAAGTGATAAACAAATTGAGCATGCACATATATACATATACACGCATGCATAAGTACATACATACATACATATAAATAATTAAGAATTTGTCTCAAAAGTTGCTCAGGGGATTAAAATTGGTGAGAGGGCATCTGGGGTTCACCTAATATCTCATTCCCCTTTTATCACCCACTACTAGTCATTTTGAATATCATCCAGACTGTATCAACCATTATATTTTACATTGAACCATTTGTTTTATTTTTTTAGATAATGACCGTAAGACTGCCGTTAGACTTGAGATTTACCCTAGAACAGTCTGACATTTAAATGTTTCATGTAGAGTTGCTCGCCCAATAATGGTGCGCGCGATGTCACAAGGCCATAGGATATCGCACAGGGAGATATGTGCACTATTCCACTGCCCTAAGATATCGCATAGTACAATGTTTGCGATATCACGGTCCTGTGATATCGCAAGGACATCTTTATAGGAAATATTTAAACTTTGACCACTCAAAGGCGAATGTCAGAAGTAGCTGCTGTATGGGCAATATCCCCTTTTCTTATACTTTCTCATACTCCACCAGTTGGAAATCTTGGTGCTGTTAATTAAGTTGCTCAGGGGATCGCCACCTCAAACAGAGAGAGAGAGAGAGAGAGAGAGAGAGAAGGTTACGTACTTTAAGATCTAAGCATTGCTCCCAATCCGAAGGCAAAGGATCATTAAGCTGTAGTTCAATGCCAGTATCTGTCATGGAGTCACTCTTTAAGTGATCCAAAGGATACTTTCTTTTTCGACAAGAATTCGGTTCCGACTCCAAAGAAGAACTGTTATTACTTTCAGTGGTGACGATGAATCTGGGAAGGCCTAAAGTAAGGTCAGGATTTTCCATCAGACTCCATTGTTTCATCTTCTGCTTCATCTCCTTGTTTTCCTCTTCAGAAAGCTGATGCTTTTGTAGTAGGAATTCCTTGATCATCGTCTAACTAATGTATTCTTCTATCCACAAGAACTTGACAAAACCCAAGAGAGTGAGAGCCTTGCTTGCATACAGGAAGAAGGTGGTTGAAGCTTAAACTCCCTTGATTGAAAGGGTCATGCAAGAGGGCGTGGATGCTAAAGAGGATTCTTTAATGACCACCATCGAACTCATTGAAAGTTGGGCAGGCCAAGCATTAAAAGTGAGCAGTAGAGAACCCTTAATGCCCAAAATCAAATGTTCTTCAAACAACCCAAAGAAAATCTTTCTTTCTTTAAATATATCCTTTGGTAAGTACTTTCTTGTTTGCTTTGATTTATATATATATATATATATATATATATATATATATATATGGGGAACATTCATGTGCATCTATCCCTCACCAAAAATGGTGAGGGACACCCCTTTTGGGGGTGTTTCAAGTACAAGAGTGGTACAAGAGGAGTACTTTGTACCTTCCTCTTGTACTTGAAACACCCCCAAAAGGGGTGTCCCTCGCCATTTTTGGTGAGGGATAGATGCATATGAAGATCCCCCTATATATATATATATATACACATATATATATCATGATAAATATTAATATTGCATGTGCTCGATCTCATTCTAATCTAATAAGGGGTCATTTGTCTACACCCATTTACATATATAAATGGTGAATATGCATAATATTTACGCATCAATGATGTTTGTCTACAAGTATTTACGCATCTTATGTGTAAATCAGATGTGTAAATGGTATGAAAATGAGCCCATTTCCACACCAAGATTTGAACACCCGTTGAGGTGGGAAAAGAGAATACCAAAGCACATGTGATTTCAAAGAATAATCGTTGGAGGCAGACGGTTTGGTTTTGGGACAGTTTCTGTCAAAGAGGTTCTGGGTTCGAAACCCCTTGTAATGCATTTAGAAAAATAATAATAAAATAGGTATTTCCATCAAAGAGTTTCTGGGTTCGAAACTCACCTCCAATGCATTTACAAAATAATAATAAAATATGCATAAAGACTGATGAAACCTAGCATCTCATCCCCTTTTATGAAGGTAACCTCTCTATTTCTCTCTATTGCCTTGCTATGAAAAAAGTACTTTATAAAATCTATTTACTCTGTAGGTTTATTCTTTCAGAATTTAATTCTCTATCTTCTCTTCTCCTTTTAGATTTTCTTCCAATATATTGATGATTTTTCTAAAATTATTTATTATTGTATTATTTTAAAAATATTTAAATATGTAGAAATGAATGTAAGAGAAAACGAAAAATGTATATTATATAGCATTATGGTATCATTAAAAAATAATGTATAAATGCAATTTAATCTAACCATAATAAATTTGTGATACTTTTAATACAATTGGACTTAGCAATAAAATACTCATTTTAAGAACTTTCTATAATTGATTAATATTGGCATAAAGCTGGTGAGATGCATGGGTTAAGTTTCATGCAAATTGAATAATGAATTAAGATAATATTGAACTAAATATTAATTAATAGAAATATTAATAATAATCCTATTTTTCTTAATCATCATACTATAAACTCTTATTTCCTTAACCAAACATGTTGGAATGCAGTTTTTTAAAGGTGATCATTGATAGAAATATCTATTTTTGAAAAGTATATTTCATGTTGAAAGACATGTTCTTTTTTAAGGATTTAAAATGCAAATGAAAACTTTGATATAAATCAAACCTTTTTTGTCTCCTTTTTCATATCATTATAGTAGAATATAATTTAATGATTAATAAGTATCATTTATACAATCATTTAATACATATACACATATCATTGAAACAAACATAGAAAAATGAATCACATGTGTAATTGATGCGAAAATAGTGTTATTAGACAAACGTTGTAAAAAGAAACCCATGTGTAAACGTTACATACTTAAAATTTGAATATTCATCTTTTACATGTGTAAATTGTATTTACATATCCCACGCGTAAAAGACAAACGACACATAAATTAAAGACATTTATTTGAGCTAATAGTCATGACGCATATATACATTTGTCTCTGAAGGCGGACCCAGGAATTTATCATTTGAAGGCCTTTTATAAAAATATAAAAACCTGGGAGGGGCATTATTTAATAACAATATAGAGATATCTAAAACTATAGGGGCTTTTATGCAATTTGTTGGGAGAAACCCCAGCCCCCTGGTTCCCCCAGTGTCTCAGATTATGGGATTGTCAACTTGTCAAGCTAGCAGATGAACCACCTCCAACTTAACTTTGCTTGATTGGGCCCAGCCTCAAGTGCGAGCCAGCTGATCAACTCAGCTTGGTTGGGCTCGGGCTTGAGATTGGGTTCATTAGCCAACAAGGAAGGCTCAAGAAAGGGCCTGTTGATCTCGAGCTTGACTCGGTTAAGGGCTTGGCTCGAGGTCGAGATTGAGCTCGTCAATTAGGTTAATTTTGTATTAGCCTAAACCCAAGTCCCCAAACTCAGCTTGTCAATGTACAGAAAACACAGGTAGAAGACAAGCTCTGCACCTTTATAATAGAGTTTGAGCTCTTGATTGGTAAAGTAGTGAACTCATACGTGATAGGATTTGCATTCTAGCTATTTACTGCTTCATAATTTCTTTGGCATACAACAAATGTTGTCTTCATGAAGTGTTGAATATTGCAAGCTTTTGCATCCTGCCAAAAACTCAACTTGAAGTGGCACGCAATATTTATACCTTATACATGTTTAGGTTGGTCACGTTAAAAGTTTCTTAGGGAAAAAAAAAAATAGGATTTCTAAATACCCGAAGGACCCAAATGGAACAGAATGGGTATGGGTCCAAAATTTAGACCCATTTTTGTAAGTTGGGTCAGGACTGGTCCATGATTTTCATACCTTAAGATTCAAATCTTAATGCCACCATCGTATATTATACAAGTATTTGGGTCCCAATTTGGGTCCTGGTATGGGTTCAGTCTCTAATCTAAATTTGATTATGGGTTCATAACCAGGACCTAAGTCGGTTGCGGGTGTAAGTATTAGTCCCCTTCTGTAACTTGGGTTCAGGTTCAAATACATGGACATGGACCCTATCTAAACCAAATCTTTTTTAATTTCTTAATACTCATCCTAGCTTTGCAAACCACCATTGGTGAAGAATTCTTTCTATTTTACAATAGAGGAATGGTGGTGGGTTCATTTCACATTATAATAATAGTATACCCGGCCCCATCATCAGGCCAGGCAAGGACTTGTAAATGCTTTTTACTGAGGAAACTCCACTCTAGTTATTCCAATTATTCTGAATTGAAATTCAAATGCCTCTTCCCTCTGTAACTTAAAGTAGTTTTTCTTGCTAGTTCTCAACAAATCACTGTCCTTAAATGCAACCTTTTTTCATATCTGCCCATGTGACTGCAATCCTTCTGTTGTATTTATAACTCTACCACTAAATACTATGAAAACATGAATTGGCTGTTGGTGGTGGTGGGCATTCATGGTCTGTCCCTGTAGAAATTTACACTTTGTTATAATTTATCACGTCTTCCATATGAAGATTTTCTAGGAGAGACAAGAAGTGGAGAAAATAAATTCAGCCCTGTTTGAAATTGAAATTCAACTAATTTATAATTTATTAAACTCATTTTTTAACATCTCCTGCAATCACATTGTCATTTCAAGAAGTGATCATGCAATTGATCATATCAAATTAAACGTCATAATCTCGATTGATATTCTGCGAATATTTTCTTCGTGTTGTGTTCGTGATCACTGCCTATTCGATCTATTGCATCCTGCTCTTTCGAGTATGTTGGTGCCGATGGCCCACTAAGTCAGATCTGTGTGATTTCTTTCATGAGACTGTACAGCTTGATGAGATGATGAAATTGTCAGGGTTAGAATTGTTGATGAGAGCGGATGTTTAGTTTTTATTTAGGAGAAAAAAAAAAGTTATTATAGAAATGAAAATTCATTCTCTAACATATTTAAAACTCGAAGTCATTTCCTAACCACTCTAACATTAACAACCTTAATTAGATGGAATTTTACCAAAAAAAGAAAGGAAAGAAAACCTCAAAGGCTGATGGAGAAGGTCCATATAGAGTGCTCTAGTCAATTAACAAATCCTCTCAGTAACTCGACAAATAACTTGAGAGGGAAGATCCAACGTACAATAGCAAACCCGACCCTTAGAGGAGCAGGTCACCCATTTGACATTACTCTGTTGGGTTATGTCTTGTATTGCTAGTTCAACATGTCAATGTGTTGAAGAGATTATGTACCAGTTAGCGATGTACAAGAAGACATTGCCAGTTATATTTTCTAGTGGCTTGAGTTGAGCGGAATTTAAGCCAAGGTGGAGAATATTGGGTTTATGACTTGCATTCCATGTTAGACCGAATTGGTCCATTGGGTTAGCCAGGATGGGGCTTTGGGTTTGGGGTATTTTGGTCATTGTATCAGGGCTTTTTTGGGGGCTAAAAAAGCAGAGATTATAAATATAATCTAATCTGTAACCCTAGACCTTTTTCTTTTTTTTATGACGGAGGGTGTCCCAGCCCTATAGGCCAAACTAATCCCTACGGGCCCGGGGTGGGGGAAGCCGGGTAAATCCCCTGTAACCCTAGACCTAAGGTGGTGAAATAGTAAAGAGAGCGAGTTCTCTTTGGCCCTGTATGTAGGCAATCTGCTAAACCATGTAAATGTCTTGTGTGGTTTTTCTCTTTTATTGTCTGTGGCTTTGATTGTCGATCCCAGATATTCGATGCCAGCTATAACTTTAGGCATTGCCCATTTTACAGTGACTCCCATAATTTGGATGGTGTGGACTAATTGACATTGATGATGTGTACGATGATAGCTGCATGGGCAAGGACCACCATGTTCATCCAGAGTATGATATAAATCCTCAATAAATATGGAGAATTTAGGGTCCTTTACCAGTGCCAACAGCACCAATAAATTGCAGCACCTCTCTCTTGGTTGCTGGGACATGATCACCATTTAATGTTTTTAAATGTATGTATTTTGCTTCTTCAATTTCCATACCTACACCTGTTCTTCCTTCCTGCCTGTTTATCCCATGAACATGCATACAAATGAACTTTTAACTCTTAGTCCTCCTTTTTCACCTAATTATTCCGCAGCCTCATTAGCTTTAAGAAACTTTTTCAGTGCTCACTTTAAGCCACCATTTGGTGAACACAGTATCTGTGGGGTGTGGGGAGTCTATTAAATTTTTTTGTAATGTATCAATTAAATTTCATTAGGAAAGTGCTATAAAAGACCTCCAATAAACAAAAGATATAACAAAAAATAATAAGTTGCATGAATATAAACAACATTATATGTCAGCCATCCATAAAAAAGAATTTACATTCCAAAGTTTGAAAAGTCATTTTCTCAATTCTAATGGAGAATTTTTTACATTTGCCCATGATGGGATTCAGTTATTGGAAAGTGATGCATGATCACCTCATTTTCCATAATAGTGAAAAATAAAGATAAATCTTACTAGAATTTCATGATGCTATTCAATGGGTCCACTTATGAAAAATCTAAACCACACAAAAAAGAGGCCACCTACCTTATAATCTTACAGATTTCACTTAAATGGGCCACAATTAGAATGACAACTTTTGAAACACTTACACAAAATAATATAAAAAAAACAAATGTTTTGTAGGGATCAATCTGATGGCGAGGTTAGATCATACTGAGTGAAATCTCTCACAAAACATAGCCCACTATTAGATTGATGATATCAAATATACTAAAGTAAAATTGTATGAAACATTTAAACGTTTCTTGTAAATCAATCAGACAGTGTGCCTTGTATTAGAGTTAACTTTTGCATACAAAGATATTTATCTTGTGGGGTTTTGATTTTTCTCTGTTAATTAAGCCCAGTTATCACTTTTATTAAGCGGGCCCCACTTAGGAGGGCAAGGAAGATTTGTAGGAGGCAATGCTTCCAACTACTGCAGGAACATGTGCTTGAAACTTTCTTTTGATGGAGAAAAGGTTTGTACTGGAAACTTAGGCTGGAAAGAAGAAATGTGGATGCTGGTCTAATTTCTCTTTAGAAGGTATCATAATATTTCTTAAATTCCCTCTTACATTAGGACAGAAATAACAAAAGTTGAGTTGCCCCTCCTCAACCTCACGTGGCTCGCCATTGGGTCTAAGTTTGGTCACGTGGCACTTTTAGATCCTATGGACTTTTTTTATGATCAAGAGATGAGCCATGTAAAACCAATAGTGAAAAACCCCTATATCTTAGATCCAACGTGAGCTAGTCTCTTCGGCACTCAAAAATGTTCAAAAATGAGTCCCCTAGTTTTATAGAAAGGTCTTTTTTTTATCTAAAAGGGTAAGGGGCATCACAAGGGGGTTCAAATTGAGCTCACCTGGTGTTCTCACATCGCCATGCTTATCAATCCAAATCTCTAAGAAAGTATTACATCCGGCTTGGCCCTCCAAAACTGAAAGCATGGGTTTATTTTGTTTTATCCTTTTAGCCCAAGGATAGGGTGGGGTCTAATTTTGAAAAGCTCGCCTCGAGTCTGGCTAAATCAAGATTCAAGATCCCGCCTGATACAGATCTTTGGTGTATCCATTTTATATATAGACCCTCTTCTCCTGCACACCCATATCATTTTTTTTTTTTTTTTTTTACGATTTTAATCCAATGTCCAATTTCTTTTGGATGGGTTTCAAAACCCTGAATCTTGTGACATTCAGGAGGATGATTGCTGATGGGGTTAGATGAATCAAAGGGGGCCCCAAGTGTCCCCACAAGACAGGCTGCATGGCCTCTTCATGAGGCCCTGTTGGCAGGAGGGGGATTTTCTATATATGTAATATTATTTATATGACATATATACATCCTTATTTATTAATATTTTACTTAATAAAAAAACTTATACTCTGCCATTGGCCATCCTCAATAAAATAAAATAAAAAAGAGGAAATATTGCCTCTTGCATTGCATTGTTGATCCCAAGCTTTGATAAAGAAAGATTGTTAGTCGGGTTGCAAACGGGTGTCCGATTATCCGGAAGTTTCGACCCTCAAAAAACCGGGTATGGAACCTATTTTTCGTTCCGATTCATAACGGGTCTAGGTCCGATTCATAACCGGTTCATAACGTTTACAACCCTAATTGCTAGTGCCAAGTTGACGGTTGGTAGTATGGTCGCAAACGAGACAGTTAGGGGTCGGAACCATACTAGGCCTGGACCTGGACCCTTTTCTAAACAACGGTTCCGGTTTTGACTCAGAACTTATTTTATTGGTTCCAGACCCGGTTCCGATAAGAAAACCCGGGTCCACCTAGAGGATTGAAATTTAGTTCCAAAATCAGTTCCAATTTCTCTTCATTTTTTTATTTTTTCTTAAAATAAGTATATGACTCAACTTATAACAGTGCACCAAGTCTACTACATCCAGTATTATACATAAAAATTTCCAAAAAAGTGGATTTTGAGGTATCGTTTGCAATATCAAAGACTCATATATCGGGTCCCAGGTCCACAGGTAGGAACGTATATGGACACTGAACTAGACCCGTTTATTAATCAGAATCTAAATTGGATTCCGGACCTAGATTCGTTTATGAATCAAAATCTAAAATAGGTTCCGGATCTGATTTTTTGCAAGTCGGGACTTTCGGGTAATCGGAGAATCAGATACCCATTTGCAACCCTAGTTGGTAATGATGTAAAAGCAAAATTAGAAAAGAAAAGGAGAAGATTTTCTTCTTTCAATATGTTTCATCCCTGGCCATTAAGGGTAGGGTAAGGTATAGAGTGCTTAATGCCCTCGACGGGCTTGGCTAGGGCCAGGGCTACGGCCAGTTCCGTATAAGTGAAAATAGCCTAAGAACAGCTCCTTATCCGAGTGGTAAGAAGGAGCGTCGGTTCTTACCTGACTACCCAGGGTTTGGACCCTGGATATGTCACCTCTTCCCGCTTATGCAGGCCTCCTTCCCACTTGATTGGGCTACGTTTTCGTGTGTATGTGGGCTCTCTCTTGGGTCCAAGCCCCCCTTGGCTTAGGTACAAAAATAATTAATATATATATAAGAGAGACTGCATCTCTCTTGGGTCCGAGCCCCCCTTGGCTTGGGTACCAAAAAACCATATATATGTGTGTGTGTGTGTGTGAGAGAGAGAGAGAGAGAGAGAGAGAGAGAGAGAGAGAGCTGGTGCAATTACTTGGAGTAAATTAACCTTCGTCCTCCACGGAACTTACTGCTGGGACTTTTTGATTTTTGTTACTAAGAAGGAAACCGGATGCAGTTAAAGTAGCAGGTAATGTTGTACTTGGACCGTGGCTTATTGATAACATTCCTCGGGTCTCAATGTATAATAAGTACTTCTAGACTTTCTGAAGCATGGCTTCAGTCATTGGGAGATCGAGTAGCAGGTCGATTTAATACTTTCTTTCATGGAAGCTTGCTGGACGATACGAAAGGTTAGGATGTCATAAGTAGGGTCATTAAATGTGTAACTAGTCCAATTGATAACTTCTTTTTTGCAGGTTGAGTCCTAACTCAGATAACGCCCATTTGTTCAGGAGGTCAAATGACCTCAAACCACACCCGGGTATTGACCCAACCTGTCCTACCTTATCCATTTAGCAAATGGGACCTTAATTATCCTTATTGGAGGTAGTTAATGTGGTGAATGGCAGAGAGGACTGAAATTAATTATCTCCTATTTTATGTGATATTCAGGACATTATTAAATCTTTTGTTGGTTTAAATGTTGCCATATTCCAAGAAACCTCAACAAAATTACTCACGATTGTAAAGTCCCGAAACTCTAAGTGTGTAATTAGCCTAGTTAATTGCATTGTTAGTTAATTAAGTTTATTTATGAGCCAAATAAGTCCAAATTAACATTAGAAACGTGTATGTGAAGTTTCGTTGAGTTTTGAGTTTGTGAGACCATAGCAGGGGGTTAGTGTGCAATTTAGGATAGTTTTAAAAAGTTTTTCGTAATGTTAGATTTTTGAAATTTTGGTGTCTTTAAGTAGATGTTTTAATTTCATTCATATTGGTCTTTTGTATCATTTCAATCTGGAGCTTAGAGCTTCATTAAAATGGGACCCAAACTTCATTTTGACTCAAATAGAGATTTTAGTTTATAAGTGGGTCTTCATATGCAATTTCCCCATTAGACTCATACATGTCCAACAGAGGAGTTACTTTCCCATTTCAATTCCAGAATTTAACTTTCTCTTTCCTTTATTTCTCTTTCATTTCCTTTGAGAAACCTTGTTGCATAAGATATTTAAAGCCATTTTCTCCACAAATTGAGTTCATGATCTCCATCTTCTTCAAGGTTCAAGCTTCATCTACATATAAGTTTCTTTGGATTTCATCTACTCTCCATCTCTAGGCAAGCTCTCTTCTTCATTATAGATGAATTTCTTGGAGGGTTTTTGTTTTAAAGGCGTTAGATAACTTCTTTGGTCTCTTTTATACTTATTTAGAGTAGTAATTGAGTGGGTTTGTTTCTACTTAATTCATAGGCTTTGGGAATTTGGGAGCTAGGGTTTGCAATTGAGTTCACCATCAAGCAAAGGCAAGTTGATATACCTCTTATGTGTTGATATGTGGTCTTTAATATGAATTTAAGAGTTGTTTTAAGTGTTCTTTTACATTTCCTAAATTCAAAGTTATGATTTCAATTGCTTTGTATTATAAGAAATGGAATTTAGGAATAGATTGTTGACATGGACTTTCAATTTGAGTAGGAAGTGTAAGAAGTATTGAAAGTGTTGAATTGATGGTAGAGGGCTTAGTCCCTTAATTTTCATGCAGGTGAAGGAGAAACAAAGGGAAAATCCCGTTGTAACTGAAGCTCCATTGAGCTTCAGGTCTCAAATTCTGGAGCGAATTCGGTTAACCAAACTTGGCTATCGGTTAACCGAACTATAGTTCGGTGACCCATCGGTCACAAAACTAGAGAACGTGAAATTGGAGAGTTTTTGTGAAGTCGGTCACTTAGTCGATTAACCAAACTGGTCAGTTAACCAAGTATCATTTATATTTTTCTGTTTTCTTTTGAAAACTGGATATTTTCCTTGGATTTCTATGACCTTTATGCTACCTTTTAAGTCATTTTAGAGGACTTATCACATGCATAAATGGAAATTTTAGTTTTCTTTTTATCTATTTTAAAGTATGCATTTCTAACTATATGAATGAACACCACTAAGCTAATCCACATATGAATTTGACGAATAACAATTTGATTTGAATAGGGTCAGATTCCTTTGAAAACCTAGAAATGGTTGATCACCATGAAAAGAAATTATGAATAGGGTTACAGATTCCCGAAAAGTCTGGAAAATAATATATGAATAAAGTCAGATACCCGGAATATGGTGGATATATAAAAGAAACTACTGGAAAGGGTAAGAACCCAAAGTTCCATGGCATATTGTCATGGTAAAGGCCTAAGCAGTGTATTTTATGATATGAAATTTTGATTTCTTTGGAACTTATGAAATTGATTTGATTTGAAATTTAGAGTTTCTGATTTTAATTGCTTTCAAATACATATCTGTTACAAAATATGTTTGTCTACCTACCAGATCTTTTGTTTGATGGTAATATGCTTGATAAACAGGTACCGAACCCACCCTTGTCCCGCAGGAAGAGGAGGAAGAGACGATTTAAACAGTTTAATGTGATGAGCATGAGTGGTGCGCAGATGATGTCTACTGTATCATCTTGACTGTGCAAGAGAGCCTTGCTACTAATTTGAACTTTATCAGTTTGTAGATTTGTATATATATTGACTTTCGTAATTAGACTTTTGTAGTAATTCGTGAACTTTAATCTTAGGTTTATACAGGTTTACTCTGATGATGTAAAATGACTTTTGTTAATATTATAAATGAACAATTTCATCACCTCACCACAGACATCGATCTTGTGGACTTTGATTGAGAGTCAAATTAACATTTAATCAGGTTTGTATATATCTAATTTGACTCTTAATCTCACATTAACCCTAATGGCAATTTGGAGATGTGGCAGAACGTATCAAAGCTGGCTTGTTTTTAGAAATAAAATTGACTAGAAACAATAGAATGTGTGTAAGGACATGAATCGTTAGAGAGTTTCTATACTACATGTGTATGGATTCTATAGCCTTATGTTGTTAGAAATTGTTAAATAAGATTTATGTTGTCTTTAATTTTGATTTTCAGATTATGGCAAATAAAGATCCTCAGGCTCCTAGTAGTAGTGTCGATGAAACTCCTACACCGCCTCAGACTACACCTACCCCACCTCAGTCTGCAGAGGATAGATTACAACATTTCATGCTCAATCTCACTTAGTCACAGGAGAGTAGAGTTAAGGATAGGAAACAAAGAACTGCAAAAATTGGTAAATAAAGGGAAGATTAAGCTACTTCCCAGCCACAAATGTTAGCAGTTATGCAGAAGACTACTTAGCCTTTACAAGTTGTTATGACACCTAAGGAGAATGATCCAAATGAGATTTCTAAGAAAATCAAGAAGAGAAATCCACCCGAGTTTAATGGAAGTGGGGATGAAATGGGTGCAGATGAGTTTATAACTCAAATGGAGAATATATTTGATGTATTTTAGAGTACTAAGAAAGAGAGAGTACAGCTTACAACTTAAATTTTTCGAGAATTAGCTGAAAGATGGTGGACTGCAGTGAAATATAATTATAGTACCATTGCAAAAGATGTTGCTTGGACTACTTTTATGAAGGAATTTAATACCAAGTTTATTTCTGATCATATCTGAGATCAAAAGTTGAAGGAATTCGAGAATTTGAGACAAGGAGATATGACAGTACATGATTATGATTTGGAATTTACAAAGCTTTCTAGATATGCACCAAAGTTGGTTACACCTAAGTCTGAGAGGGTGACAAGATTTCTGCAAGATCTCCGTCCAGATATTTTCCTATAGATTTTTAGGGATCATAAGAACACATATGCTAGAGTTATGAAAGATGCCTTTGCGGATGAAGAGGCATTAAAGAGGTGTTACAATCCTTCTTTTTATGAATCATATCAAGCTCCACAAGCACAGTTTCAGCCACAAGTACCTCAAAAGTCTTTTGTTCAGCAATCTCAAGCTAAGAAGCAGAGATTTGGTGCTATGTCTTCGCAGCAGCAAGTGTGTGAACGCTGTGGTAAAGGTCACTCTACTTCTGACTATAGATGGATAACGG
Source organism: Umbellularia californica (assembly GCA_028538565.1). NCBI lineage: Eukaryota > Viridiplantae > Streptophyta > Magnoliopsida > Laurales > Lauraceae > Umbellularia > Umbellularia californica. The sequence goes on along the minus strand of JAPQWN010000004.1, from coordinate 12,624,827 downwards.
GTGCTTGTTTTAAGTGTGATAATGTGGGACATAAGGCAGTTGATGGTACTTTTTCCAAAGGAAGTTAGTAAACCTATTTTCAAATCCCATCCACAGAAGTTGTACCTCCACCTCAAAAGTCTTTTGTTTAGCAATCTCAAGCTAAGAAGCAAAGATTTGGTGTTATGTCTTCACAGTAGCAAGTGTGTGAACGCTGTGGTAAATGCCACTCTACTTTTTACTATAGATGGATAACGAGTGCTTGTTTTAAGTGTGGTAATGTGGGACATAAGGCAGTTGATGGTACTTTTTCCAAAGGAAGTTAGTATTCCTATTCTCAAATCCCATCCACAGAAGTTGTACCTCCACCCTAGCCTTCGAGGCCAGTTGCACCCCAGAATAGGCTTCAGTGACCTTATTAGCCACAACCTCAGGCCAGACAGCAGCAACCTCAGTTTAGAGCACTAGCACGTCAGCAGCAGTTCAGACCACCTTTACCACCACAGCAGCGGCATTACAAATAGACAGCTCCATCTCATAAAGAACTCTCTAGACCTAGAGAACAAATGCAAAGGCAGTAGCAGCGATCTCAGCAATCAGGTCAAGTCTATGTAATTGGTAGACAGTATGTAGAAGCTTCAGCAGAAGTGGTTGAACGTATGATTTATATTTTTTATGTAGAAGCTAAGGTTTTATCTTATCCAGGATCTAGTCATTCCAATATTTCTCCTATGTTTGATGGTCGCTTAGGTGAGGAGAAAGTAAAGGCAACAGCAGAGACCTCAGCAATCAAGTCAAGTCTATGCAATTGATAGGCAGTATGCAGAAGCTTCAGCAGAAGTGGTTGAAGGTATGAGTTATGTTTCTGATGTAGAAGCTAAAGTTTTATTTTATCCAAGATCTAGTCATTCTATATTTCTCCTATGTTTGATGCTCGCTTAGGTGAGGAGAAAGTAGAAAGTTTAGATGTTGTGGCTCTTATTAGTACCCCTGTGGGAAAGCAAATTGGCAGTGAGGAGTATTTTCTACAATGTCGGATTAAGATCGGTGATTTCATATTATTGGCCAGTTTGATCATTTTACCGATGACCGATTTCGATGTGATCTTGGGGATAGACTTGTTATCCAATTATCAATTTGTTATCCAATTATCAATCATGTTGTTATGGACTGCTTTAACAAAACCATACAGTTGAAAGTAGAAGAGAATTTTTTGGATTTTGTAGGAGAGAAGAAGAAGATGATTGCAAGAAGGATTTCTGCATTGAAGGAAGGATGTCTGCTAAAAAGTGGATGTGAATGTTATTTGGCTTTTGTTTCAAAAGAGAATTCATTGAAGAAGACGGTTGACTAGATACCAGATGTGTTTCCGGAGGAGATACCGGGTTTCCCGCCATCTAGAGAGATTTATTTTATCATTGAGCTTGCACTAGATACAACACCGATTTCTAGAGCTCCTTACCGCATGGCTTCAGGGGAGTTGCGAGAGTTGAAAGTGCAGGTCCAAGATTTATTGGATAAAGGTTTTGTGAGACCTAGTCACCCTAGGGAGCTCCAATTCTTTTTATAAAGAAGAAATATGGAACTATAAGGATGTCCAACGACTATAGGCGGTTAAATCAGATGACAGTGAAGAATAAGTATCTACTACCTAAGATTGATGAGTTGTTTGATCAACTGCAAGATACACAGTGATTTTCGAAGCTGGTTACCACCAGCTAAGGGTGGGAGAATAAGATATTCCGAAGACAGCTTTTCGATTGAGATATGGTCATTATGAATTCTTAGCGATGCTGTTTGGATTGACTAATGCACCGGCGGTATTCATAGAATTGATGAATCGTATCTTTGCTCCACACCTTGATCATTTCATGATAGTTTTCATTGATGATGTCTTGGTTTATTCTAAGTCTAAGGAGGAGCACGAGCAGCATCTTCGTACATCATTGCAGGTTCTTAGAGATCACCAGCTCTATGCTAAGTTGAGCAAGTGTGATTTATGGTTGAAGCAAGTAGCATTTCTAGATCATATTATTTCTAAAGAAGGATTGGCAGCAAACCCAATGAAGATAGAAGCTGTAGTGAAGTGGGAGAGTCCCAAGATAGTTCCTGAAGTTCGTAGTTTCCTTGGTCTTGCAGGTTACTATAAAAGATTTGTGAAGGGATTTTCATCCATAGCATCTCCAATGACTTGATTGACAATGAAGGATGTTCCTATTATTTGGTCAAACAAATGTGAAGGTAGTTTTCAGGAGTTGAAAACAAGATTGACAATAGCCCCGATTTTGTCATTACCTATACGTACGAAGTGGATGATTTGTAGTTTTCTCAGCTACACCAGGAGTTGGATTGGGTGTGTGTTGATGTAGCATGATAAAGTTATAACCTATGGGTCAAGGCAATTGAAGGAACATGCGAAGAAGTATGCCACACATGATTTAGAACTAGTAGCAGTGATTTTAGCTTGAAAATGCAGAGGCAGTATTTGTATGGTGAGAAGTTTGAAGTGCAATCAGATCACAGAAGGTTGCAATATATATTTTCGCAAAAGGAGATGAATAATAGGCAAACAAGATGGATGGAGTATATTAAAGATTTTGATTTTTCAATCACATACCATCCAGGTAAGGCTAATGTTGTAGTAGATGTCTAAGTATAAAACATGTTTGCACCGTAGGTATGAGAATATTGGAGTGGTGATCATGGGTTGAGATTTTTCAAGATATAGATATAGATTTCCAACCACTCAGTAATAAAGTGATGTTGGCGAGTTTATTTTCTTGGGAGCCAAAGATTTTTCCCAGAGTAAAGATTTTGCAATCCTATGATACTAATTTAAAGAAGATTATGGATAATATTACAGATAGGCAGGGTTTCAGGATCTTAGATGGCATGTTGTATTGTCAAGATCGTCTATGTGTTCCAAATAATGAAGATTTGAAAGATGAGACTATGACTTAATCACATCATGCTAGATATGTTATTCATCCAGGCAGTACCAAGATGTATCAGAATCTGCAAAATTATTATTGGTGGAATAATATGAAGAGAGACATTGTAGAATTTGTATCCAAGTATTTAACCTGTCGGCAGGTGAAAGCAGAGCATAACAGACTCCAGGGTAACTTCAGCATGCAGTTAGAAATTCCGGTTAGCAAATGGGAACACTTGACAATGGATTTCATTAGGATTGCCAAGTTTAGGAGGTAAGGGTGGCATATGGGTGATAATTGATAGACTTTCTAAGTCGGCACAGTTTATTCCAGTTAATATATGGAGTTCTAAAGAAAGTTTTGCAAAGATGTATATAAACAAGACTATTATCTTGCATGGATATCCTATTTCCATTCTTTCATATAGGAATTCTTGATTTGTGGGGAGATTTTGAGGAAAACTTCAAGAATGTTTGGGAACTACACTACATTTCAGTTCAGCTTATCATCCTCAGATAGATGGTCAGACGGAGAGAACAAACCAGACTTGAGAAGATATGTTGCGAGCTTATGCACTGGAGTTTGAAAAGGATTGAAAGAATCATATTCCACTCTGTGAGTTTGCTTATAATAATAGTTATTACTCCAGTATTGGGATGGCATCATATGAGGCACTTTTATGGTCGTAAATGTAGAAGTCTGATTTGTTGGGAGGAAATTGGTGTAAGATGGACCATTTACTATTAGTGATACTAGTGAGAAAGTGGAGCTTATTCATGATAGGTTGAAAGCTTTCCGAAGAGATCTTCAAGTTCAAAAAGTAGATTTTGTGTTTCTCAAGGTTTCACATGTTAGAGAAACGATGAGAATTGCATAGAAAGGGAAGTTAGCGCACAGATACATTGGTCCATTTGAGATTACTCATTGTGCTGGAAAAGTGGCATATAGATTAAGGTTACTAGGACAACTTCCTGGGATTCATAATGTATTCCATGTTTTGATGTTGAGGAAGTACATTGCAAGCCCTTTTCATATGCTACCTTATGAGGCCTTTATATGTTCAAGACGATGCTACCTATGTAGAGCAACCAGTAAAGATTGTGGATACTAAAGAGCAAGTGTTGAGAATGAAAACTATCCACTGGGTTCAAGTGTAATGGGAGTATCACCAGTGGCGGACCCAGGATTTTCGTTTGGGTGGGGCGGACGATGGTCGATTAAAAATTGAAAATGTCAAAATCAATGTCAACTACCAATAATCTCCACTTATTGCATGGTTTAAAAACATTAATTTTTTTATTTTCTTGAAAAATTAAGTATAAAGAACTCATATTCCGCTACTTAGCAACATATTGCTTCCCCACATATTGTGTACAGGTATGGTGAGAGGGTGGACCTTTTTGCTATGCTATTGTGTAGAAGCAAAACTGTCTGAGCTTAGAGTGAAAGAAGCAGACCGATTGAGGGAAGGGTTCCAAAATTTTTCATTCGGGAGATCTTTGAGATCGAGACTGAAGAGTTTTTCGAGACCTGGGCACTTCACTGGAATGGGGCATGGGCCACAACTTTTAAGCCTTTTTGGATCAGACCTGGGGCGAAGGTAGGTTCGCCACTAACTATCACAGTGAACATGAAGCCACTTGGGACCTGCGAGATCAAGTGAAGAAGGATAACCCGCATCTTTTAGTAGAGGTATGTTTAGTTTAGGCCTTTGGAGGACCAAAGGCTCTTTAAGAGGGAGGGAATGTAAAGTTCCGAAACTCTAAGTGTGTAATTAGCCTAGTTAATTATATTGTTAGTAAATTAAGTTCATTTAGGAGCCAAATAAGTCCAAATTAACATTAGAAATGTGTTTGCAAAGTTTCGTTGAGATTTGAGTTCGTTAGACCATAGTTGGGGTTAGTGTGCAATTTACGGTAGTATGAGAGAGTTTTTTCGTAATATTAGATTTTTGAGATTTTGGTGTCTTTAAGTAGATGTTTTAATTTCATTCATAATGGTCTTCTGTATCATTTCAATCCGTACCTTAGATCTTCATTAAAATGGAACCCAAACTTCTCTTTGACTCAAATAGAGATTTTAGTTTATAAGTGGGTCTCACATGCAATTTCCCTATTAGACTCATACATATCCCACAAATGAGTTACTTTCCTATTTCAATTCCAGAATTCAACTCTCTCTCTCTCTCTCTCTCTCTCTCTCTCTCTCTCTCTTCTTTATTTCTCTTTCATTTCCTTTGAAAAACCTTGTTGCATAAGACATTTGAAGCCATTTTCTCTACAAATTGAGTTCATCTCCATTTCTTCAAGGTTCAAGCTTCCTCTACATATAACTTTCTTTGGATTTCATCTACTCTCCATCTTTAGACAAGCTCTATTCTTCATTATAGATGAGTTTCTTTGAGGGTTTTTGTTTTAATGGCATTAGATGAGTTCTTTGGTCTCTTTTATACTTATTTAGAGTAGTAATTGGGTGGGTTTGTTTCTACTTCATAGGCTTTGGAAATTTGGGAGCTAGGGTTTGCAATTGAGTTCACCATCAAGCAAAGGCAAGTTGATATGTGGTCTTTAATATGAATTTAAGAGTTGTTTTAATCATTCTTTTACATTTTCTAAATTCAAAGTTATGATCATAATTGCTTTGTATTATGAGAAATGGAATTTACGAATGGATTATTGAAATGGATTTTAAATTTGAGAAGGAAGTGTTAGAAGTGATGAAAGTGTTGAATTGATGGTAAAGGGCTTAGTCCCTGAATTTTCATGCGGGTGAAGGAGAAACAAAGGGAAAACCTCCCTGTAACTGGAGGTCTGTTAAGCTTCAGGTTTCAGATTTTGGAGCAAGTTCGGTTAACTGAACTTGGCTGTCGGTTAACCAAACTATAGTTCGGTGACCTGTCAGTCAAAAAACTAGAGATCATGAAATTGGAGAGTTTTTGGGAAGTCGGTCACTTGGTCGGTTAACCGAGTATCATTTATTTATTTTTTCCCTTTTTTTTCCAAAATTAGATCTTTTCCTTAGATTTCTATGACCTTTATGCTACTCTTTAACTCATTTTAGAGGATTTATCACAGACTTAAATTGAAATTTTAGTTTTTTTTTTATTTGTTTTAAAATATGCATCTCTATTATAATATATTAAGTTAAGAGGTTTTTACTTCAATTTTGCCGGTCGATTATACTTTTGACTGACGGTTGTGGTTTTGTAACTACTAATGCAACTATCCACTCATTTTTCTATCAAACTACTCATGTTTCAGTTTTTCTTACATTACAGTGGAGGGAGATACCGTGCTAAGCACGGGTTATTGGGCTAGTATATTCTTATTTATGAAGCCGACTGAATGCAATTGCCAATTTCTAATTTTATTTTGACTGTCCTACAAATTTTGACCTCCATTTAAAAGCAGCTAGTGATTGATTTTCAACGTCCTCTTCCTGCACGACGCTTCAAAACCGATTCATCTGCAATCATTCCTCTCCCAGGTCTCTCTCTTGACCTCTAGCTTTATTTACTCCTCTGTATTTTACCAATTCATCCTTTGAAATTAAAAAAACCAATAATTTAGATACATGTTTTCCAATTTTTTTAGAAAATATTTTTATTCTAAAGATTTTTATTTATAATTAGGCCCGGGCACCTTACACTAGTATGAATGAACACCACTAAGCGAATCAACATATGAATTCGACGAATGCACAGTTTGATTTGAATAGGGTCAAATTCCCGTGAAAATCTTAAAGTAAAGAAATTATGAATAGGGTTACAGATTCCCCAAAAATCTGGAAAGGTATATGAATAGGGCCAGATCACTGGAATATCTAACGGAAAAAAGAAACTATGAATAGAGTAAGGACCCGAAGTGCCTGGCATATTGTCATGGTAAAGGCCTAAGTGGTGTATTTTATGATATAAAATTATGATTTCTTTGGAACTTATGAAATTGATTTGATTTGAGATTTAGAGTTTCTTATTTTAATTGTTTTCAGAAATATATTTGTTACAGTTTATGTATGTCTACTACCTGCAAGCTCTTTTGGTTGATGGTATTGTGCTTGATAAACAAGTACCGAATCCACCCTTGCCCTGGAGGAAGAGGAGGAAGAGATGATTCAGACAGATCAATCTGATGAGTCCGAGTGGTGCGCAGATGATGTCTAATGAATCCTCTTGACTGCGTAAGAGAGCCTCATTCCTAATTTTAACTTTATCAGTTTGTAGATTTGTATATATAAATACACACACACACACACACACAGAGACTTTGGTAATTAAACTCTTGTAGTAATTCATGAACTTTAATCTTAAGTTTATACAGGCTTACTCTGATGATGTACAGTGACTTTTGTTGATATTATAAATGACCGATTTTATCACCTTATCACAGACTTCGATCTTGTGGACTATGATTGAGGTTCAAATTAACATTTAATCAAGTTTATATATTTCTAATTTGGATCTTAATTTCACGTTAACCCTAATCATAATATGGGGATGTGACAATGATCTTGCTAAGTCAGGGAGACCAATACATTTTCTGTAATTGGGATAAGCTAGAATATATATATATATATATATATATATATAAGCTAGAATATTTATATATATATATATATATATATATATATGTTTTTTATGATTCTGCCTCTTTGTGCTGTCTCCTTTTCCCTCTATTAATGAAATCATCTTTCTTTAAAAAAAAAAAATCAAGGACCAACGAAATTTCCACTTGAAAGATAGTAGAAGGGTTTTGATTGACCTATTTTTTTTCCTTTTTTATTTTTGGTTTTGGATTTGGCTTTAAAAAACTCCAATCAATTAATGAATGGAGAGGTCAATGATCAGTTCATTCTTTCTATTCTACCCTCAAACATAAGCATGACCCTTGGCATCCGATTATCCAAATGTTTTGAATATCAAACCTGGATCTAGGAGAAACTTGTAATTCGGTCCAGATTGATATGATTCTTGGATCCAAAATTCCAAATCTATGTGTGCTCGAGTCCAGAGATCTGGATCCAAAGTAACTGCATACATATTAAAGAATAATGTTTAAAGAGTCTACAAATCCTAGATCATATTGTTTATTAGAATCCACGAGCATAAATCATGTTGCCTCTTCAATATTGGTACACTTTTATACATTCAATGTTGATAAACTCAAACAATTCTCACTTCTAGTCTAGGATCTGGATCCAGAACAGCACCTTTAATTGTCTTTTAGTGGAATGCAAGGCTTGGGTCCTACACATAAAATCCACGTAGGATCCATATATGAACATTATTCCATCTTATAAGAAAATGGATTTCTGTCCAGATACACCATGATTGTGCTCCATACCCAACCCTTTTATATTTCAACTGGCCCTAACCCGATCTGATCTAGCTGAGTGATTGCTATTTGCCCTGCCAAACCTACTTGAATCCACCTTCGTAACTCAGGGCTTGGGTTGACCCTTTCAACATTTAGGTTGCAGCTTCAGATTGGACTCATATATGTTGCTCACATGGGACCCAGCACCTATTAGTTAGCCCTACCACTGAACATATGACAAGCTCCAACTTGGATGGTATTTCAAGTAAAATTTTATTGGATTTAAAGACTTAGGCCCATTTGATTCAGAAAAAAGGTAAAGCAATAGATGCCTTTGATTCAGATTTCAGATCATTTCAGTCCTTTCGATGATGGGAGATTGGGTCCCACATGTGAATTTCATGGGACTATGAATTGCAGAGTACATACTTCCTCCTTAGCAAGATCATAAAGTAGAATCAATCAAGCAAACAGAACCAACAACCTGCTGGATTCTCCTGGCCTTTTCTAAAATCCCCATGAAAGCAAAATAGAGATATTCATCATTATTGCAGGTTCCATCTTTGATGGGAGAAATACACATTGAGTATCTGGGCCTCACGTACACCTGATCAGTTTTCAATGATGGTACTCTGTAAGGAAATTATCTTTAGGTCCATTACTTGGACCACAAGTCCTTTCCTTTCCCGGAATGTGGTCATTATAGAAAATCCGTTTTCATAGGATATATGCTATTAATTACTAAAAACGGTTTCTTAATGAGATGTATTCCATAATATTCTCTATGATATATGCTATTAATTACTAAAAACGGTTTCTTAATGAGATGTATTCCATAATATTCTCTACCTTGATGGACGGTTGAGATTAAGTCTAAGGAAACCCTAATTGGAAATTCGGTCATCTTTCAACCTATAAAACAAAGCATTTCGTCCATCACAAAGGTATTCACAAAATCAACACATTAGGTTTTATAGGCAAGGAAAGAGAAACCGAAACCATTCACCTAGCCTCTTCCTTGACGGATCACAGTATCAATCAGCAACAGCACCAGACTGCAGTATCAAAAAGCTCTCTGCGTCAGGATGTCTGGAGGTACTCTTTAATTTATTTAAGATTAAATCCTACACGTGATTATCATGCTGTTCACGATCTTAGGATTCATGTTAATAATAGAACAACATACTCAACATACAACCCCGTGGCAATGGAGCAGGTGTAAAGTTTGCTTTTTAGTCATCAATATGTTTGATATTTCATAATTATGTTTTATAGGGGTGACCATGACTCTGGCTAGATAGGCCCACATTTGAGTGGATTTGTTCCTTGTTTTCAGGCACATGTGCTTGACACAGTTGTGTTTTGGCCCGAACAGTTAAATGGGAATAGCTTGACTTAAATATGCTTAAAGGTCCAACCATAGGCCGAGCCCGAAAACAACTTATTTAGGCCTAAGGTGCATATATATTTCGACAATGGCAGAGCCCAGAACCTGACTTTGAAGGCTTTTGTGGATCTAACCGTAGATTCCCGCCACTCACTACATGGATGCTACTGTAATAGTCATTGATGGTCCATTAATTAATTCAGAGATTCTAGTTAAGTAGCAAAAAATAATTTTATGAACTTGTTTTCCTTGGCTAGATGCCAAACTCTTCTTTTTGTTTGAAAGCCCAGTGAGCCTAACAAACTTTGCTATATGTGTTATTTTTAAAAGATCTTTTTACAAAAAGACCCCTGTATTTTCAAAAATCTCGGAAAAAAGCCCGTGTTTTGTATTTTTACTAAAACCTCCCCAATCTGACGGTAAACTAAAAACCTGTTAGACTTTATACAAAAATGACGAGAATAACCTTTTAGTGGAGAGACGCTATTCATCTCCCACCAACTACTTTCCTCCTCCATCTCCAATGGCAAACACTTCTCTCTCGTTAGCATCTATACCCATCTCAACCGTCTAGGACCCAAACACTAACAAATAAGACTTAGCACAACAGGTTCTCTTATAAGTACTCTCCATTCAATGAGTGTGAGATAAGGATAAGAGATTACCTGTCAATCTGTCATCATCTACATCAGTAATGTTTATCTACGGTTCCTATCTGTAAAACTGTACTATATAATAAACGGTTCTCTTGTAATATTCTCTATGTGGATGGTGTCGGAGTTGTACCTGTGCTTGGGTGTTGACATGTGCATCTAAGAATAAACAAGGATCTGCCTTTAACCCTACTACTGTAATAACCTAACTTCTTTAATCAAATTTTTTAGGAAGGTATTATGTTGGATGAAAACCCATTATATATCCTATCCTTTCAATGCAAGGCTAAATACTAGTCTCGACCAAGGGTTGTTTGTGGGGAATTCTATATGCACTCACCAATTTTACTGAGCACGCTCACATTCCTTCTTCATGTATAATTTTTTTCTTCTAAAGGTAGGTGTATTCAGCAAAAATAGAGGTGCATATAGAATTTCCCATTGTTTGTTAATCGTCTTACAAAAGCTGATGGGCCCCACATTCTAATTTTAAAGATCCAGCTTCAAAAGAGGTGGGCCCCTGACTTCTAATGTTAGGAAGATACAGGGTAGATTGATTGTTGACGGGTCAGATTGTCACTTCAAAATACTGTTCAATGATATAACCCTCTGTTTTTTATTTTTATTTTTTTTTCATTCTCTCTTCTCTTCAGATACTGATATGGAATGGAGAAGAAGATAGATGCAGTAAAAGTGTAATACTGGGTACCACATCTTATCAAAATTCAGTCCAGATAGAGAACGCCGGATGCCTAATTTGTGACTCCCAAGTGAGAAATCTCTTTCCCCTTCTCTACTTTTAGAGGCATATGTGAAATACAAGACAAGGTAAGAGTGACAGAGATGTATCTTGTTCAGGTGAAGGTTGAGAGTGGAGAGTCAAAAGGATTAAGCGTTGGAGATAGTTTTGTTGCCGGAGTTAGTTTTATTCACTAGAAGGATAATTTTGTCATTTCTCATTAAAAGCTAACATTTTTTTGCTTTTCTGTCAAATTAGGGTGGTTTTAGTAAAAACACAAAACACAGCGGCCTTTTTGAGATTATCTGAAAACATAGGGGCGTCTTTGTAAAAACCTCTTTTTAAAAATAGTTTACTTTTAGATCTTTTGCAAGAGGATGCGACTCCTTACAAGAAAGTCTCTTTATACTTTCTTTTTGCCTCATTTTTTGAATCAATTTTACAACAATATGATATTACCATAGAATGGAGTCTAGGACCTAACTATTAAGGATGGTAATGTTTTGAATTGGAATGAAAGTCTGGTTCGTTCCATATGGTGTTATGAGATAGCAGGGAAAATTCTTCAAATTCCTCAAGGGGGAAGATGATGGTAGGTACATATAGAAGATGAAAAATGAGTACCTTTTTCAATCAGCCCATATGAATCCTTTTAATGTGATCCAAAAAACGAAGCTTGCTCTTCTTCAATGGAATGTAACTAACCTTGTTTCCATTGCAGCAATATATGTAGGCCTGCCCAAGGACGATTGGAGCCCACCTAGAGAAGGGTTCATGAAGCTAAACTTTGATGGGTCTGTGAACCCATTTACTAAAGCAGCAGGAATAGGATAAATTATCCATGACTGCAACGGTGAGATGCTCATTGCCTACACTGCAAAAATTGAAGTTACTCACCCCCTTGAGACAGAGCTTCGGGCACTATTGCAAGGGGTTCATATCTGCCAGACAAAGCAGGTTAGGAAGGTTATACTCGAGGAAGACTGTCTAATCCTTGTGGAGAATTTGAAGAAGGCTAGAAAATTTTCATGGGATTTCATGCCTCTATGGAACACTCTGCTGAAGGTCTTAACTACTTTTGGACTACTTTTGAGCATTGGGAAACTAATTTCTATAGGAGAATCCAAAACTAAGTTGCAGACCATCTAGCTAAGGCAGCCTACCCAGTGTTTACCCTTTTCAACACATACCTGCCCCCGAATCTTATAATGACTATGCTAAGGAAAGGGCTACTACAGCTCAGGGTATTGAACAAAATAGAGATGGAGCTGAAGTCACAATGGATGGCCTAGTAAAGGTGAATGAGATAGGGGAACCAAATTATTATAAGTTCATATGATGATCAATCCCCGGATAACAAGATTAGTATTGTAATGCCCAAATTTTGAATACCGAGTTTACCGGCGGGCTATCCGAATTTGGCGCGCTACTTCCCAAATAAAACGGAAACTTTCAAGATCATAGGTACACAGTGAGCTCCAACTTAAAACTCTCTAACAACAATTATAACAATAGTTAAGTGCGGAAGCAATATAAGGTATCAACATTCATGGGGCAAGTATAAAGGGCATAAGTCCAGCTAAGTCTCAAAGTAGAAAATACAAGTATGTACATATGAGAATAAATGTCCCCCCAGTCTCACCACAAATGACACTAAGAAACCCAAAAAACAGAATATCACTCAAACCCCATGAACGGCTCTCCGTCCTCCGATGCCACCTCTGGGTCAACCGGGCCCCACCCATACTCCTTTGCTACTAGCGCCTCAAGGAGCACCTCAACTTCGTGGACGGGGTAGGTAATGATACCTAAGCACTAAATAATGGGTTAGATTTAAAGGACCCGGCAGCACAATATATATAACATAGTATGAATGCATCAAAAGGGAATAGAGACAGCAATCTGATTAATTGAATAACGAAGGTACAATACTCGGCAATCGTGCACAATGCATAATAATAAGGATCACATAAAAGAACCATGCTAAATGACCATCTAACTATAGGGTACATTCACACAAGCTGACATCGTAGGATATTATGTAGCGGCCCTCCTGTACTACCTTCGAGTTATAGTGGGGAAATGCGCAGGGTAATAACACAACCAAATCATAAATTACCTGAGTCTATTGGCCGTATAATGGTATCGTGCAGTGTCGTGTGATACTCCAGTAGCGTACGTCCACCTCTATTGCATATCATGATGGCCGCTATATAAAATTAACTTTTGCCAAGGGTGATTAGTGCCAAGAATAAGCTCATATCAACCGAGTGAATGTTTTATGCCGACTCACAAGGAACCGTACAATGGGTCAGTGTCTGACTAGGCTATAGGTCAATACATACCCATACAAGGTCCAGTATCCAAGTCCGATCCATATCACGGTCCATCTCCATAGTTGTATTCATTTCCATGACCCATCATGATTATGGTAATCATTCATTTCCATTGCATTCCTATCCATAGTCATAACCAACAATATTAATTCATTTCATTACCATTCATAAATGGTTCCCTAATACAATAACACGTCCATTTACTCCAAAGTCATCTCATTCATCCATTTTTTAGGCCATTGAATAGCCTGCCTAGCCACAAACACGGGTCAAGTGTTTTCCAACCATATACCGGGTCACCTCTAGGAAATCCTAGGTCAAATTCCACCATTTTTCATTTATTAATTAGGTATGTCAATGATAAAGAAAAGAGCGAACAATAAACATAAAGCATCTAATCATATGACATCCATATCAATCAAATGATGGAAATAGCAAAGGTCCACCTAAGTCAATACCACACTTTCAGGTCCAACGTCCCACTTCACTCAATTCCATCACTAAAGGAAGTTTCAAATGCTAAAAGAGTGTGTATTTGGTGCTCTGAAGTTACAGGGCATCTAAAACCAATTTTAAGGATAGAATCAGATTCCATTTCATAGCCTTAGACCCTACTTTGTGCGGCCACATGGGTCAAGGTTAAATCCAACTCTTGACTCATGTTTGGCTTATCAACAGAGGTCCACATAGAAGGTCAATGCATGGGCCCCACAATAGATCAAAACTCAAGATCGTCAGAACCTAGAAAGCACTGTTCATAGTGTGGTCGGTCAACATCATGCAAGGCAAGTCAACCGACTACACTGGACATGTTGGCATACAAGAAATTCATTCATTAATAGATCACGCTTCCCAAGGAAAAATACTCAATTCCAATATCATCTTCACTTGCTACTAGACACTGACCGGCTACCCTAGCTCACAAGACGTTGGCCACTCGGCTCGAACTATGGCCGCTGCTCTCCATCCAAAACATCAGCCATTATGGGAGCATTTCAAAGGCCACCAAACTTCTTCTTCAAACAACCGATGCGCAGTTATCACCCACGACTTGGACGGTTACACCTTCTAATGGTCGCTGGATCTGCGAGAGGGGCAGTTACAACCTCCATTAAGTGTAGTTTTCGAAACCACCCCACTCCTCCATGATTTCCGACGGTTATGGCTTCTCAAAAGTTATAGAAGAGGGACTTGGGAGAGCAGCAAGAGCATGCATCCAATCTAGTCCAAAAGCCCAGAGACTCTACGAGTTTCAAGATAGAAAACTTTCCTTCTTCCTTTCTCAAGGTGAGAGTCAAGCAACAAGTATTCTCTGAATGGGATGATAGTTTCTGAAAACTAGTCTTTGTTCCTCTCACTATAGAAGAAGAACGAGGATTGTCTTTATTATTTTGAAGCAAACTTCCTTGTTAATTCTTCTCTTTCACAAAGGTGATGAATTACAAAGATTGACAAAATAAACTAAGCTGCAAATTTCTTCAACTTCGTCTCGTGCAACTTTCTAAAGATAGCAACCTTTCTCTTTCTCTCTTCATTTTTGTATCATTTCCTTTATATTTGATCTCATAAACCTGACGAGGGGGTTGTATAAAAATTTGTAAACAACCTATACTCAAAAGGTGAGACAGATAGAACCCATGTAAACAAAAGTGAATGTGGCCTTTTTAAAACACAATCAAATATGTGTGCAAGTCATTTTCACATTTTTCTGTAAAACATTCAAGAATGAGTAAAGTTTTCCCCTTTTCATTTTTGAACGAAACAGAAGATTGATGCCGTCTGTGGGAAATCTATATTCGAAAAATGTCTTGTTGATCGATTACTTAGGAAGATTAGAAAAGAGATAGAATACTTGGTTGCTGTTGCGGTTCTGAAAAAGAGAGAGAAGAGAAGAATAGAGCAAAAAACGTCTAACAGAAATGAAGTGGGGAGGATGCACAACGCCCACTAGTCATTGCAGAGGAGGTTCGGCGGCTGATGTAGGCGCCTAACGACCATAAAACATAATGTTGGCCGGCCGGCCAAACATAACCTTGCGCATCCATTGGCCATCGCGATTGATCCTATATACAAAATCTCGTGGCTAGTGCCTTTGGTGTCAATGCATCCAACACCCAATGCGATTGACAATGTCTAGCAGCCAATGGATAT
The DNA here is from genome assembly GCA_028538565.1 of Umbellularia californica. NCBI lineage: Eukaryota > Viridiplantae > Streptophyta > Magnoliopsida > Laurales > Lauraceae > Umbellularia > Umbellularia californica. Next base: position 12,609,334 of record JAPQWN010000004.1, on the reverse strand, counting down.
TATGCCTAAAGCGTAGAATGCTCGATGGCCATTGATTACACTCATCAACAGTTCAGTGGCCAACATAGTCGGTCTGAGTGCTTAGCGTCCAACGACTAGGACCGGCAGCGCCTGCTAACCGGTCCACAAAAATAAAAAAATAAAAAAAATAAAAAAAAAAGAAGAAAAAGAAAGTGGCCGTTAGGCGTTGCTGTTAAAATCTTTGTTCTGATGTATTCTGTTTTGAGATTCTGAGCATCCCTACTGTTCAAATGTTCACTGTATGGAATCCAAAACCCTTTTAACCCCACTGAATGCTTTCAAAATAGCAAAGGAAATGAGGAACCATAGTGGCAAAAATTAAATTCTATGTCACAAAATAATATGGCCATTTGACTTCTTTTCTTATGAAAATTAGTCTAATATGTAAGTCCATATTAAATCAGTCTATTTGACATATGCAAAGTCAGTTTTTCATGGCTGATAGCAAGCATTTTATTGCCCTGCTTATGGCCTACAAACTTGATAAGATCTCGGTTAATCAATTCATTAGTTGATGTTGGTCAAAAGCCAAATACATCACTATGGATATGATTGAATCCCAAATCATTTTCTTACCCGTTTATGGGGCCATGTCTATTGCATCGAAATGCTGCTCGTTTATCGGTAGCTCGTACATAAGATATGAAGATAAAAAGTAAAATAGACTGATATAAGATTTAGCAAATAAATATGCTCTCATATTACTTATTCATTATTGGTCTTTCATTCTTTTGCGGATCAAACATGAATTCTCTCATCAATACCTTTTATGGAACCAAGGAACGCCTGTACAGGGTTTCTATCCAGGAAAAACAAGAGCTCTAAGGGCCAAAAAAGGGCCTAAACTGATAACGAAAATGCTCATCAAGTTTGTCTTTCAGAGAATAACTCCTACTACTTTCGAGATCAAGATCATTCAGGTTGCAGCAAAAACCTGACAAAAAAGCCGCTCCACAAAAGGCATGAATGTCAAAGTACACCCAAAATCCTTTTTGTGTTCATCTCAAAGAACTCCAAGACTCAAAGGAACTAACTCACCCCCACATCATTAAAGAAATGCAAGGGGCAAGAAAAGTGCAAGCCATGGACAGTACTCCCCACTCTAAATCCAAAAATGGCAAGGTCAAAACCTGCGAAGGTAAAGATCTATGCCAGATGCTAAAGAAGAAGGAATCACAGCAAAAGGAGGTGATTTCATATTGCACAACATGGTCCCCAAAACCACGAAAATTTAAGAAATATGGTCACCATGATACATCTTTGGCATCACTAGAAGAAAATACCTTCTATCATCTTACTCAGAAAGATGGAAGGAGGTACGGAAGGCGACGTCTCGCCTCGGATGTGGGGTTCACTTGAATCAAACAACAACAGTCATGAAAGTAAGGGGATCAAAAGAAATTGACACCGATCTTTGACTAGTGGCAGAAACTAAACCCCACTCAATGATGATGTTGATGGTCATCCATCTAAACCCTCAAACTTTGGTAGTAGTTTACATTGGTGAAAATCAATATGACGAATGACAACTTATTTTTTCTTTTATTGAGAAATATGTCTGTGTTGGGCAAACGTAGAATTAAGTATATCGTTAAAAGAAAATATAGAATCAAACAAAGGTGGAAATATTGTTATCTATGGGGATATCCATTAAGAAATTTTTTAAGATTTGATTATTATTGTTTGACAAAATATTACGTCTTTATCATTAATTTCTAATTAGATGAGTTTTTTATAATTTCTTTTGTAAAAATCCCGATATATATTATATTATACATATTACTTATTTTTTATATTAATAGAGAAAGGGCGCAGCCAGACTAAGTCAAGCCCTAGCTTGGCCCTCAAGGTTGCGAACTTTCCAAAATCAGGCCCTGCTGTAAGTTCGGCATCCAAACCCCAAAAGGGGGGGCTGAATAGGTGAGCTCAGTTTTATGCCAATCATGCCAAATTTAAACTCTTTAAAACAATTAGGCACAACTGATGAATATATGAAAATAAAATGCGGTGGCTATTACAATAAATCACAAGAAAACATTCACTATAACACAACGATGTATAGTGGTTTAGCAAATTGCCTGCGTCCACTCCTAACTCGTGTTCCTACACTCCACTGGCATTTCAATATAAATTTATACATTTCAATATGCTAAGCAATAACCTTTACAATATGCTTTTTAAGATGCTAACCAATAACCTCTACACTATGCTTTTTAATAGGCTAAGCAATAACATCTACAATATCATTTTCTAGGTTAAGCAATAACCTTTATAACTCTAAAGATTTTCTCTCTAAAATGTATCTAAAATACGCAAGAAGAGATACAATTTTAAGCTCAATAAAATGCCTCTAGAATAGGCAGATATGAAGGTGAAAGAACAACTCAAGCATACACTCTATGAATGCAAAGATGTATTATCAATGTGTATGTATAATGACTTCAATCAAAATTTTAAAACGTAGCTAAAAAATGTAAGCCTAAATCTTTTGAAAATTTAAGTCATAAAAGGAAATCTGATTGAAGTAAAATGCAAATCACATGTAGTTTCAAATGATCAACTTGATAATGATATGGCTAATCAAATGCTCACAAGTTATATGAAATTTCAAACCTAAAACATGTAATCTATGAGCTTGTTGTTTCCAAAACAAATTAGTTTAACTATATGTTTCAAGGTATGCAAAACAACATAGCTAAAAATTCAACCAAATATGAGAATCATGCTATAAGCATTTTCAAAGATGTTGGCAAGACATGATTCTATAATGGTATAAAAATGAAACCCAACTTGGTGTGAATCAAAATGAGGAATCCAAAATAATAAACCAATTCAAAGTCATGTACATGCTATGGATTCAACAAATCATGGTAATCATGCTTAAATTGATTTTCTAATGGTTTAAATAAAGCATGAAAAATATATGATGAGAAAAACAAAGCTTACTTAGAGAGATTGAACTTAATGAATCCAAAATTTAGCTTTCCAAATGACCTCTAGTGTTCCTTAACACATTCCGCTTTCTTTGGCCCCAAAACCCTTTAAAAAGTCGCCCAATTTTCATTTGCATATGGCCTTGGAATGAGCTGGTATTTATAGAAAATCCTTTATAATGGCCAATTTACGGTTAGCCGTAACTCCAACGGTCAAATAGCAACGGCTAGTTTTTGTACAGAGGTTGGCTGAAACATATTCTAAGGTTAACTGTAAGATATTCTACGGTTAGCCGTGAGCTGACCGTAAGGTCATCGAAATGCAAAAATGAGGAATTTCAACCTCTAACTTCTGAGACATGACCGACAAGAAGGTCGGTTATCCAAAAATTTCCACCGTTTTAGACTTGAAAATGATTTTCTAAGAGAAAATTTCTTGCCATGGAAGTCGTGCTTGGCTTCATGTTTAAATCAATCTAATAGTTGTTTTCAAAACATGAACCTATTATATGCTTAATATTATTTTGAAACTCTAAGACCATAGGCGTGCATGATTGAAAATCAAATAAATCAACTTTTCAATAGAAATGCATCCAAGTTTAAGATCCAAACTATGCATAAAAATCACTTTTGAAAGTTATAAAATTATGCATGTGAAGATTCAAGATTTCAAGTTTTTTCAAAATCAATGCGTATGTAAAAATTCAAATGATGCTAAATAGAATATGTATCAATCAAATTGCAACACACAAAATTCCTAACACCTAGCCTACCCTTGGGGTTTTGGACAAAAAGAAAAGCCCTTACTTTGAGGGCTTTTTGCAAGTTGGGCCCCCTCGTCAAAAGGCCAGATTGACAGCCCTAAACACAAGATGTGGGGAGCAAATACATGCTTTATGCCACTCCACCAACTCCCAGGAAGGTAATCAAATTGTACTCTACATGTATTATTCACACACATGAATAAAACATTTATTTATGCATATTTTCTAAAAAAAAACTTTTTGTATAATTTCAAGAAATAAAATTAATATAAAGTCATTTTTAATACGTTTAATTTAGAAAAGTGTATGGATATTCCCGATAAAAACCTTTCATATAATTTCAAGAAATAAAAAAACTAATACAAATTCATTTTTGATATGCTTAACTTAGAAGAGTTTCATTAAAAAAATACATAAACACTTTTCCTCATATAAACTTCAAGACTAACATATTTGCAAAAAATTATATTAGATATACTAAATGTAAAAAAAAAGATTTATATTGGAACATATCCATATCAGACACTATTGTTTTTATGGCCAAACTTTTAATCATGATCTTCAAATGTTCAATCCAAAAAAATATTCAAACGTGCTATGTACTTTAGTCTACAAGCAATTTTCATTTTCTCACCCTATCAAATAACCTCATAGTTTCAATGTTCTTCAATAAAAAATAAAAATAAAAATAAAAAAACACCTAGAAGAGAGAGAAAAAGAACTCTTCGACAATTTTCTTTTTCCACCCATGATGCAACAATCTCTAAAAGTAATTTATTTCAACCAGCTTTTCTTTTATTTCAAGTGGTGGGTACATCTGTCATAAAAGGATAATATATGAGAAATCTTACATCTCTCCTTTGACTACAGGAAAAAGAATTCTATTAAAAGAAGAAAAATAAGAGCTTGTTGGATCTGGTGACCACCAGTTGATTTCAGTAAATTCGGGAAGACTGGTGAACTACGCCCGACTACCCACCAACGGCTGATCGGGATCTCAGATACACCTGGCAACATGCACACCGTCATGGGGTCCATGTTAGAAAATAACAAAGCACGTTCTTGAACTTTTTTATATAAATGATCACAAGAACATGGCAACACCAACACTCTCATAAATAGCGGTGATATTATAAAATATCATGATAATGTAATTATATATTTTAAGTTGTATTTTCCTGATAATATCATGATATTGCAAGGATAAAAATAAAATATATCATGAGTATATTAGGGGAGGAAAATGTTTTCCTACGATTAATTCCAATCGTAGTCCAACACTGTGGGGCCCATTTGAGTCCAACTTTCATCAATGCATCTCCTTTGATACTCTATTCATCCTATGATCTAGCATCATATATAATTTTATTTCACACTCACTGAACCTTAACGACTCACCGTTGAATCGAATCTAATCAAGAAAATCAATGATTAAGATGCCATTAAATTATAAGATTGTTAAATAAATGGCTAGTCTAATTAAGTGGGTTGATTTTCTGGATCCCCCTTGTCCATATGCCCTCCTCCCCTTAATAAACTTATATTTAAATGGGCCCCACGAGCTGGAGTGAATACAGCTTATATGAAGTCTACTCATAGAACAAAGGGAAGAATAGAATAAATATGGAAAAATATATATATATTTAAAAATTCTTTTGATAGTATTTTACATTTCTTTCTTAATATTTCTCGACTCATAATATCTTAAGAAAAACCCCCACAATTGAAAATATGCTAGCATTTTTCCACAAAACTTTTAAGAACACGCTATTTGTGACAACACCACATAGCACCTAATCTAACCATGTGAGATTCCGTATGGCATGGCAAGATCATGCCATTCAAAAGTCAACATGTGCTAACATGCATTGGCTTGTAGGAATTTAAGTGAAGCTGACCATTCAATTCCACAACGAGTCATATTAATATTTAGTCTACAAGTCTACAAAATAATAGTTATCAAATAACATTTATAGTCATGGATTGGATGCTTGGGATCCCAAGGAAATGTACCTTTCTTATATTACTAGGACATAAGTTAAAATTTACTTAAAAACATGCTTCCACCAACTTATTCTATGCTAAATTCTTTCCTTACAGTATAAAAATGAAATTAGAAATAGTTGGAAACCAAGGAGATGATACGAGGGAGAGAAAAATGTTTCAAATAAGAAAATGAGCAATTAACAGCCACTAAATTCTCTTATTACTTACTACTCCCACACTGGTACCCAGGATCGATCACAAGATACTAAAGTGAGAAGCGGGTTCCAACCAATTAAGCTAAGTCCTTTTTTCTGTCATTTAAAGCATATTGTTATTCCATTGGGGAATTCATCCTGTTGTGGGAAATCTAAAGTTAGAATTGTATTGGCATTTGGGAATTCTTAATGATCAATTTTCCAAATTCTCTCAATTGAAAAGGCAGCGGAAGAAGATTGTCCAGTCATTTGCATGTATTTTACAATTAGTGTTATGTTTTCTTCCCCCTTGGTTAGCAGAGCAATATGATTAGTAATATAAATCCATTAATAAAACTATTTTTTTTTAGCTTTTTGCATATACCCCCCTAAGGTTTCTATGATTTGTAAATAGGCCCTATGATTTAGTATTTATAACTAAGCCCCTGCCTTTACATTTTAATACATTTCGTGTCCTATCCTTCCAATCACCAAAAGTCTTCAGAGTGAAATGACACTTTTGCCAATGTCTTTATCCCCATGTGCATAAACTCAAAAGCTTGGACTTATTTGTTTTAAAGCTTGTGATATTAATAATTACAATTAGTGCTGAGAATAACCATACGTAAATTATTTTTTTAATCAATACATGGTTTATTTCATTAAACCCAAATGGATCATAATGATAATCAACATTTGTGCTTATAATTGGTTATAATTAATTCAATCCATGCACGACCCACCGTTAAATTAATGAAAGTTTTAAAATATAAGATTAGGCTTCATGTGCATTAAATAGTTATTGAGAGAGACCGTTGGGAGTTGGGATAAATAATAATATTTTTATTGATAATAATATACTCATTTTTGTTTAATGGATATTAGGGCAAATGTGTCATTTTTATAAAAGTTTAATACAAATCTCATGGTGGGTACCCATTTTCAATATAAATACTGACTTTGGGGACATGAAAGGTATCGGAATTAAACAATAGGGGCCTATTTACAAATACCGGAACTACAGGGGCCTATTTACAAATCGTAGAAACCTTAGAGGGGTATATACAAAAAAGACCTCTTTTTTTTTTTTTTGTTAACTAATTCTACCAACCTAAATAAACTTCTTGAAGAAAAAAAGGGAAAGAAAGTTGGAGATCATGAAATTATACTACAAAATTAATAACGGGTCATTTAGAAACAATGTTCTTCCTTTAGACTGCAGCGATTGAGCATGAGTCTAGCCTTTTTAGTTTATTTTTTCTTTTTTTTCAGGTAAAATTTTGTCTGCAACTTGCTAGGTCACTAGTGGGAATTTTATATCAAAGCTTTAACCGGGCACCTGCTCTCTTTTTTTTTCTGTTGTTTTTCAGGTAAAATATTGTCTGCAACTCGATAGGTCCCTAGTGAGAATTTTATATCAAAGATTTAACCGGGCACCTGCTCTCTTTTTTTTCTTGTTTTTTTAAGGTAAAATATTGTCTTGATCAAAAGCAGTGTGAAGGATAAAAAGTGAAATAACTTATATCAAAGATTGAACTCAGGGAACCACTCATCAATTTTATCTGTCATTATGAAACTCACTCAATAATATTGCATCTATACATGTATGTAGGGTGTTTTCATGATACTGAGATTACTCCTGGTTTAGGTAAAAGTACCGACTAGGTTTATTTTAATCTTGGCTTTATTCAGCTCAGCAATTATGCCAACTGGCACCGAGCTTGAGCTAGCCTCGGTAAGAGTACCGACCATGCTTCTCTATACTCAGCCTTGTGCATCTCGGCAGCAGTGCCCGAGTTCGCGCACTCCCGACCTCGGTGACTTCTCCAGTTCAGTCCTATTGACCGAGGTGAACACTGTGTCAAGTCTCTATTATGTGGTGGTACAGCTACGTTGCAGAAAGTACTGTCAGATAGGGTGGCCGCCGGATATTGATCAGGGGTTATCCATATCCGACGATCATATCCGCATTTATGTTCGAGATTGGGGGACTATTCGATGGGACAATACTCTCACCTACCTCCACTGAGGGTCCGAACTATGGGCTGATGGGACTGTACCTCCACCTACCTCCACTAAGGGAGCTTCTGATAGGACATTCGTCTATATATATATATATATATATATATGGGTAAGACCCATGAAAAGGTACGCAATATACGCTTTAAGCAAGATACGATTTACACACACCTCTCTTCTTCCCTACTCACTCTCCCTCTGTTCATTGACTGCACTAACTTAGGCATCAGAGTGCTTTCGACTGACTGCAGCTAGGGGCTCTGACCTTTGCTCCTCCTTCCCCTTTCAGGTTTAAGGCATTCAATCTCATCAAAGCAGTTTAGCAGCAGCATCACGAGTTTAATACTCGCCTAATCAAGTCCGTAATTTTTAGGCACTTACAACATGAATGAGCTCAAATGTCACTCCTTTTCAATTAAAATTAAATGCACTGTTAGATTGATCATGTGGAGAAAGATGTGTGACAATTGAGATGAAATTTGGGCTATTTCCCATCCGTAGCAGAACATGCTATTGTATCAAACAAAGGGGTGGGACAACAGGTTACAAACACGCCTTAGGTGTTCAATTACCCATAGTAAATATATAAAAAAGATTGTCTAAAACTAAGATAATTCATTTTCATAACTAATTAAGGGTTATTTAAAGAATTCAGAATCAGAATGAAAGAGTCCACCTATTTTCATGTCAGATCGTTACACTGGAGTCTAGACCCTACTTTTCTTGGTAAACAAATCTTAGAATTCTTTACCATTCTTAAAACCCAAATTACCTTGTTAGCATAAAGATGAAAAATGCATATCTCTTATACCAGCATTACTTTGTCTCAATGTTTTAGTGGTCTTCGTTGTACTAATTTCTCCTGTTAATATATATCATTGTTACGACTTAAAAATAAAAAATAAAAAAAATGAGATGAGAAAGACAGATCATATCTATTATTCAATATTGACAAAGACGACGACTCTCCCCTTCTCAATACTTTGATGGCATATGGAGGATGTAGATGAAGTGGGAAGAGGTGACTCGTTCCAAGGTCGAACATGGAAGGAAAGTGCCCATGATTCCAAATGTCAATAAAAGAAAACAATCCAGCTTGCAAAATCAAATAACAAAACATCATAACACATTAGAATATTGGCCCATATGGGAGCTCCATCCAAACGACCTTGTCCTATAAATACATGTCATGGAAGTCAAGGAAAACCAAGCTCTTCCTCTTTTCATTCTCTTCCAAAACCATCTCTTTCAAAGATAAGTTGTTGTGGGTGTTGATAGAGGAAATAGGCCATAGGTGGTGAAATTTCCAGCAATCGATGTATCACCCCGTCGGCGACGGCCCCCTCAGGGGTCATCATTCGCCTCATCTTCTTCTAGCATTGGCCATTTTATTCATATCTAACAATGTAGCATTGGTTATGAGCAACCCATATGAGTATTCATCTCCCACACCACCATCGCCATCACCGCCTCCACCCTACATCTACAAGTCACCCCCACCTCCCTCGCCTTCCCCACCACCACCATATATGTACAAATCACCACCGCCACCATCACCTTCCCCTCCACCACCATATGTGTACAAGTCACCTCCTCCACCCTCACCTTCACCTCCACCGCCTTACTATTATAAGTCGCCGCCTCCACCCTCACCTTCCCCACCACCTCCTTACTACTACAAGTCTCCACCTCCACCTTCACCCTCGCCTCCACCACCTTACTTTTACAAATCACCACCCCCACCGGATCCATCTCCTCCACCACCCTACTACTACAGGTCCCCACCTCCACCTTCACCCTCTCCTCCACCTCCCTACTACTACCAGTCCCCACCTCCACCTTCGCCATCTCCTCCACCACCCTACTACTACAAATCTCCACCCCCACCTTCTCCATCACCTCCTCCTCCCTACTACTACAAGTCCCCTCCACCACCATCACCATCTCCTCCTCCTCCCTATTATTATAAGTCCCCTCCACCACCATCGCCATCACCTCCTCCTCCCTACTACTACAAATCACCGCCTCCACCATCCCCATCTCCACCCCCACCATACTACTACAAATCGCCGCCGCCGCCATCACCTTCTCCACCACCTCCTTACTACTACAAGTCCCCACCGCCACCTTCTCGTTCACTTCCACCACCATACTATTATAAATCTCCTCCACCACCATCACCATCTCCACCACCACCTTACTACTACAAATCTCCACCTCCTCCATCTCCATCACCACCTCCTCCGTACTACTACAAGTCTCCACGACCACCTTCACCATCTCCTCCCCCTACTTACTACTACAAGTCACCACCACCTCCAATGGAATACCCACATCCCCACCTTGCTCCTCTGGTTGTTAAGGTGGTTGGAACAGTTTACTGCCATAAATGCTTCAGCTGGGAATATCCAAAGAAGTCACATGAGAAGAAACACCTTGAAGGTACGTGCTTTTAACCGGTTTGAATTCCAAAAACTAAAGCCATTTTCTTAATCTTCCATTGCAATTTCACCTTTTTAGTTACCAACAATCTATAAATTGTTGCTAAGGTTTGTTCCCATGAAATTTTATGTATAACCTACATGTGATAAGATTCGGGAAAGGTGTGCTTTAGATGAGATTTTGTTGTTTATATTGTCAGTTCACGTACCAAGTTTGAATTTCATGATGGGGAGAAACTCCATTGTGTTATTCTACTACGATTTATTTTTCATTTTTTTTTTTTTTGTTTGAACAAAATTAATAGAGATCTTACCAAACCTCCACTTACGAAATTTCTGCTGAACCAATGAAAGAATTCGATGTCATGTATATTAATTGATCAAAAGTTACAGCCATTTTAATCTTGGAGTAATGCAACTTGAACTAAAAAAGTTTTATTAGACTCTAGATAATCTTAATCTAACAATGCTTCAATTGTCAAGACAGGCATCTGTGAGAAACGAAGATAAAGCAAACAGCTCTCTGTTTGAATTATTTAATCTTTAGTTATATTTAATCATTTTAATTACTTACAACCATTTGTGTTGTGTCCTCTGTAATGGGCAGGTGCTGTAGTACAAGTCACTTGCAAGGCTGGGGAAAAGGAAATTGTAGCTTATGGGACGACCAAAAATAATGGCAAATACAGCATTACTGTTGAAGGTTATGACTATAAGAAATGGGGAGGCAAGAATTGCAAAGCCATGCTCCACATGCCACCAAAGGGCTCTATGTGCAACATCCCAACTGACCTACATGGTGGCAAGAGGGGAGCCATCCTCAAGGTGAAATCTAAGACATATGAAGAGGTTGTCCTCCAAACCAAACCCTTTGCCTATGCCCCTAAGACACCCTACAAGGAATGTGAAAAGCCCAAGTCTCCTGTATACCACTACAGATCCCCTCCACCAGCAACACCCACGTACTACTACAAGTCTCCACCACCACCAACTCCAAAATATTACTACAAGTCTCCTCCACCTCCTGTCTACTACTACAAGTCACCACCTCCTCCGCCACCCACTTACCGCTACAAATCTCCACCTCTACCTACACCAGAGTACTACTACAAGTCTCCTCCACCTCCTGTCTACCACTACACCTCGCCCCCTCCGCCACCGCCAACCTACCACTATAAGTCTCCTCCACCTCCCTCACCTAAATATTACCACAAGTCTCCACCACCACCATCACCATCTCCTCCACCCCCATACTACTACAAGTCTCCACCGCCAACTGATCCATCTCCACCTCCACCCTACTACTACAAATCCCCTCCTCCACCGTCTCCATCTCCTCCCCCTCCTTACTACTACAAGTCTCCACCGCCACCATCACCATCTCCTCCTCCTCCCTACTACTACAAATCCCCACCCCCACCATCTCCATCTCCACCACCTCCTTACTACTACAAGTCCCCACCCCCACCGTCACCATCTCCTCCACCTCCCTACTACTACAAGTCCCCAACCCCACCGTCACCATCTCCTCCACCTCCCTACTACTACAAATCACCCCCTCCCCCATCACCATCTCCTCCTCCTCCCTACTATTACAAATCCCCACCACCACCATCACCGTCTCCTCCTCCGTACTATTACAAGTCCCCACCCCCACCATCACCATTTCCACCACCTCCCTACTACTACAAGTCCCCACCCCCACCATCGCCATCTCCACTACCTCCCTACTACTATAAGTCCCCGCCCCCACCATCACCATCTCCACCACCTCCTTACTACTATATGTCCTCACCCCCACCATCACCATCTCCACCACCTCCTTACTACTACAAGTCCCCGCCCCCACCATCTCCATCCCCACCTCTTCCATACATCTACGCATCTCCACCACCTCCCACGCATTATTGAGCGTAAAGTGTAATTTCACTTTCACCCTTCGATCATGTAAGTATTAATTGATCTCAACTCATCCAATTTATTTCTTTACCATAATTTTCATCCATTGTCATAACATATTTGTGGTTTTAGATTTTAATATTTACACCAGTAAATAAATTTCTCAGTGTAACATTGTTTCATGTGCAGGTTTTTATTGGGCTAGTGCAATAAAGGATCGTTCCAAGGAGAAGATCATTTTCTCAACATTTGTTCATTCTTGATAATGAAGGTCACATTGGCATGAAGAACATTGATAGTGTAGACTTAAGTGCTTGTAATTTGGCTTTGTTGCATGTCATGGTGTTAGCAATATTCTAGTAGGATTGGCTTGATAAGGGAGCTTGACCATGGCCATTCTCCTATAAGAGAAGCAGCGGAGTCGAGATCAGAGGGTTCGCCCAACCAAATTTGACAATCTTATTTATTGCTAATGTTTTCTTATGCGCGCTATGTGCACCAAGTCAATATAAAAGACCTGGATGCCTCCGTTCACTCAAGTTTCATCTCTCTTGTGATACTTTTTTCTTTGTTTCTTTCCTCATTTCTTTTTTTAATTCACATGCTTGTTCTGCATCCATTAAGCAAAGAAAACCAGAATAATACATAGATGGAATCCTGCACGGCTGCCATGTATTTCAGTGAGCGCTTTTAATTTAAGAGTCCTACAAAGTTTTTAATTTAAGAGTCCCACTTTGTGGATGACCAGGATTGAAATTGTGCTTTTCAGTACAACTATGTTGTGTACCATGACGGTGAGTAATACATTGAAAATGCGTAAACATGTGCATGCTCCTAACAATCTGACCATCAAAATCAATATGGACTTGTATGTTGTCATTGATAGAATGCATAAGAATTGCATACATACACAGGCAATGATCTCCTACAAGTAGGCCCGTCAATTTAGTCCGTTGAAATAGGTACACGGTCTGGCCAAGCCTGAAAACACAGGACTTTAAAAAAAATTTGAGCCCAAGACAATTTTTTGAAAGCCCGGCCAAAATGGGACTGGGAGTGTGCAAAGCATGCCTGGCCGGTTGCAAGATAAATTAATTAAGTTATTTTATATATTTACCGAAACTGGCCCCTCTAACAGCAAGAAAAGGGTGCTGGGTATCTGGACTATCTCAGTGATGAACATGGCTTGCATGGTTCATCAGGGGTGGATGCAGCAACGTCTTCAAATTCTATTTGGGCCTCTTTGCTCAGGTCATGATACAGTGAAAGACCAAATTTGGTCCCCAATTTCTCCTTCTGTTGGTTCTTTTTTGTAGAAGAAAGTCAGATCAGTGGCTCAATTTCTTCTCCAATGAGTAAATGGGTAATGGGAAATGGTAAATCTGCAAGTCTGTGGTATGATTAGTGGGTGACCAAATTGCCTCTTGCTGTCTTCCTCCCTCTTCATAACCTCAGCTCCTCAGATAGTCTGCAATCTAACTATTAATGGCCTATGGGTCGCCCCGGATTCTGTTCCTCAAGATATCAGGTTATGTTTGATGCAGGACATTTCCAATCTACCCCCACCTAGCTTACTGAATTCTGACTCTTGTTTGAAGCAAGGCTATTAGTGGGGATCTTACACTCAAAAATGCTTCAAAGTTTATTCGTTCAGGGCACTAGAAAACCTTGGTACCCACTGGTATGGAATAGCATAATGCAACCTGATACAGCCTGTTTTGCCTGGTATTGTTTCATATGAAAAATCCAACCTCTGTTTGGGTCGAGTGTTGGTATTCAGACAGCCGCTGGCTGCCTTCTTATTCTTAAGCAGGAAGAATATCATCTCTTCTTCAAGTGCTCATAGGTGCTTAAATCATTCTTTAAATTGTTTTTTTTTTTTTAATTTAAAGTTGATAAAAGGGACACAGAATTATTTGTTGGGCCTGCTGGACACTGGTATCTAACCGTTTAAAGAAATTATAACTGAGTGAATGTTACTATTTGAATTTTGTTGAGTTTGTAGCAACGGGAAGGGGGATACCAGGTGGCTGTATATGAATAATTAGTGAACGTTGAACTCGTGTTTAAGCCCAGGCCCGGCCCGAGCCCACGCGGGATGGGATTTGACATAGGCCTGCTCAAATTAGGGTCGGGATTGGACAACCAACGGCAGGCCCATCCAATATTCGGGATGGGATTGGACAACCCATGCCCATCCTATTGACAAGCCTACCTACAAGCAAACTACATAGAGTTTATATGTAGTCCGGCTGTGGGCCACACTTAGATGTAAGTTTTTCAATAGGAGGAAGAACAAGTGAGTCATCGCGTACTTGTGATCATCATCAAAATCCTTAAATCGTGAATAAAGAAATTCAGTTCTAAAAACCAGCAACCAATCAAGATCTATCACATGCCAGATAATTTCAATATCAGCCTGAAAAAGTATGCATGTGCAATCCAAAACACAATTAGAGGATTAGGATTGTAACCCAATGCCTAAGGGCTTACGGAGAAGGGGATCAACCTTAACATTCTCAATTGATTTTGACAGTGCAGTGTAGACCACATTACAGCACTAGTCAGACTTATGAATCCAGACCGTCTTAGTCTTGACCTGTTGAGAAAAAGAAGGTATCTTCTCCGGCTGATTTCTGATATGATTCTCATCTTAATGCAGTGTGGGCTTATGTGTCTTTTGATCCCACAAAAGTGACAATTGGATTTAGATTTAGGCTGTTACACATCCCTATATATGCTTAGCAGTCACATATCTCTTGGGTGTATGAGCAAATGAGCAATAGGAGTCATAGAATAAACAATGGGTCCTCAAATGTTTCAACCATTTAACTAGTTAATAGGATGGACTGATCTCATGAGGCGAAGGAACTACTTTCTATTGGAGTCTGAAATCCTATACGTACATCAGATATATTTCTACTTTCCCTCAAATATAAATTATTTCTTTCCGAAAGCCATATATGCAGGGAACAATATTTTGTTGGTGGATTCCTCTTAGTTAATACGATGATAGAGGATTGTAAATTAGGCATTTTCTTAATATCAACTCCATTTTAAAGACATAAAAAGTTAGGGCATATCGCTATTAATTTTGTATCCCTATGTCCAACTGAAGGTCTAATGTATTGGACTTGGGCCTGACTAAATCCAACATAAATGTTATTGTAGCGCAAAAAAAAGAAAAAATAATAATAATCCTAACCAATTCCCATGATCCCATCTTGTAGTGGAATTTTTGGGTCTTCCAAATGCACCAGGTCATCAATATCCCCTGCTTTTCTCTAATTTTTATATTCTTTGCCGCATGTGCATTATTTCACAGTGATCTCTCTAGAATAAAATAGAATAGCTTGCTAACCACGAAATCATGATTTGGCAATATAAATTACAACCATCAAATCATGATTTGGTAAGGCCTTGTGTAAATCAATCAATCAATCTCTTTCTCTCTCTCTCAACAAAGTTACTGGCACGAGCTGCATTTTCCACTTTCAAATTAGGTTTACTTCCTAAAGCATGTCATTCATCAAATAACTAAAACAAAGCCATGCCAACAACACCCATGTTCCCAAACACCCTCCAGTCCTTTAATTATTCATGTTACTTGGGTGTATTGTTTTTTTAAGAGCAAGGGCATGTTTGTCATTTAATTATTTATTTTTATTTTTTATACTGTTATGGAGCTTAATACAGAATAATTCATGCTCTTTGTAGCATATGTGTTGATGTGGCACACGTGTGACTGGGTTTGAAATTGGACCAATCATAGTAGGTAAAACGGTCTTTTTTATGAATAAAGGTCATGTTAAAAAAAAGTACAAAACTATTGTGACACTTGATTTATCAACTTTAAAGCTTAATTAATAGTCTTTTAATTAATTCAAACCTGCAGTGAGTAAAGGTTTGATGGGTATAAAACTGGACGTGTGACATATGGTGGGGGAATAAGAGCGTGAAAAGAGCTTCAGTGATCAAAGGTGGGCTCAAGAAGGCCCATAGAACTGGACTGTAAGTAGGGGATGTTCCTACAAGAAAATTCCCTTTGATATTAAATATGGGCGGTCATGTATATTGTATTGGTTTATATCTGCCTTTCGCCCTTATGAGACTCCTAGATAAATGCCCGTGTTTCGTATCGGCTACAC
The DNA here is from genome assembly GCA_028538565.1 of Umbellularia californica. Classification (NCBI taxonomy): domain Eukaryota; kingdom Viridiplantae; phylum Streptophyta; class Magnoliopsida; order Laurales; family Lauraceae; genus Umbellularia; species Umbellularia californica. The sequence goes on along the minus strand of JAPQWN010000004.1, from coordinate 12,592,929 downwards.
GCTAGCCCAATTAAATAATTTATACTTTATCATCAGCACCATCAAAGCCTTATTCCAATTATATTGGGATCAACTATACAAATTTTATTTCTATATTTCGATCTATCTTAAGTCAAATATTCATATCAGTTATACTTCTTCATATCTATTTTTACTATCTTCATCCACGTCTTTGACGTACTCCATCTCCTTGTTTGGCCATCAACCTTCATAGCCAAATTTATTCTAAATAATTTATATTTATTTTATTCAACAGGTTTGGTGAATCCAATTAAGGGCGAACCATATGCGGGCCAGGATACCATTATAATTTTCAACCCGAATGATTCAAATGGCTCTGGTTTGAGATGTGATTGCGGCATTTGTGGTGTTTGGCCCACATTATGAGGTAAGCCGAACTGAAGTATGCAATATTTGGAAGATTTTCTCCTATGTATTCATATTTTGGAAGATTTTCTCCTATGAGAATCTTGTGCGCTGCTGGATTTTAAGAATGAGCGCTTAAGAATCCCAAAACCTTGTCTCATGATGAAATTTTTTCTCCCTCTGTATACGATCAGTTCGTCTAATCGGATTCTTTTGATTTTTAATAGTGGCAAGGGATAGATCTTGATCATTTGATCCCCATCTCTGCTCCATTCTATGACAACTCTTTAAAACAACCTTGGGCTTCCTTCAAATTCGAATCCCATCGTGAACGTATATTCCAGGGGTTCATTCAAAAAAATCCGTCCATTGCACACACTTTTGATATCACTTCTTACAAAGCAAAAACCTACAGTGAACACACAATGCACACACAATAAACACATGCAACAAAATTTACGTATTTTGATAATTTGTCTACAATCACTGATTAACAAACTCTCGTCCAGAACCCAAACTTGGGCAGTGAGGTAAGAAATGGGGTACGCCAACCAAGTGGGCAACCCGCAACCCATTATATTATATTAAGCTAACTAGCATCAACGCCCCGTGCTTAGTTCGGGACAAAAGGTAAGATATTACATTTTGAATTTCTAAGGTATCAAAATTAATTATAAACATATAAGTATATATTCATGCATATATTCATGCATATTTCTATGAAAACAAATGCCCGTGCCCAAAATAAAGATATAGTAAATTATTATAATAATTAAACTATAAAAGAAGAATCCACTATTATTATTTTTAAGAATTTTAGAAGAAAATAAAGTGAAAAAAGATATTAAGATTTTATGGTAAAAGGAAGAAATTATCGTGAAAATTAATAATGAGAATCTTGTAATATCGCACCTATAGAATCTTTGTAAATTGAAAAAATGCATGGGTTGAAAGTCCCTACTAAAAAATAGAAAACTCTTGATAGAAGCAAAAAGAAAAAATGATACCATTCAAAGAAGGAAAAAAAAAAAAAAACAAATGCGTCCATTTTCCTATCAATACCCAGCTGGGGCTCAGTATGTTAGGTACATCGTGTGGAGTGTGTGTGTGGCTAAGATGAGTCCCACACCAATGCCCCCGAACACTATCCACTCGTTTTGAGCCTACTTATCATTTGAACACACCTACATGAACCTACAAATCAAATCCACATCCAACCAAACACTAAAGAGAGAGAGACGTGTAGAATCATTTTATTCTACATCAATGTCCTATGTTCATTTAATATATATATAAACAGATCCAAGGAAAAAAGGTCCCTTGCATGGGATCTATACCTGGTGTAAGATAACAATAGAGAGAGCAATTAATTGCTTTCATCAATGTTGAGGCTCTGGATTTTACATGAATGTCGAAGCATCAATACTAACCTTATTGCAAGCATGTGCAATAAGTTTTATAATTTAGAAGTCCATTAAATTAACGGCATATTGTAGGAATTTCAATGGGCCAGTTTTCGAACTGGCCCATTTCTACTATCAATAGGATTGAACGGCCTGAGTTCAGGTGTATATCAGGTCCTAGATACTAAGTTCGAGCCTGCCTGCTAGATTTATTAAATTCCCTAAAACTTTTGTGGGGTAACACATAAGTGAAAGAGATCGATATTTTTGGATCATAAAATCTACATAGTGGGCCCTCTTAGAAGGGTCTTTTGTGTTATTTTTGCAAGATTAACCTTAATTTTAGGGGATATTGATTGAGAAACTTTAAGAGATAGAATATATGGATAGATACTTTTGAGGAAAAAATAATGGAATGTGATGACATGGCTCCTTAAGTCACTCTAAGTTTTTAATGTATATTTATTTAAAAGGAGAACTCCTTCAATGCTGATGTGGCACCCCTCACAACCCTCCTCCCCCTTTTGCTTTAACATATATAAAGGGATTTTGACAGAGAGTTATAACTCCCCACTTCCAATATGTAACTACTCATCTTTACTTCCAATATGGAACCACTCATTTCCTCCACTTCATATAACCTCTTCTTCCCACTTTTCACTTTTTTATAAGAACTTCAGTTCTATCCATATCATAATCACCAAAATAAATCATTAAATATACTTTCCAGTTATTGGTTAAAATTCACTAAAGGAGAGCCACTAAATCCACGATAATTTTTTCTTTCCCCGCATTGTTTCTCTCTACACCCACCACTTAAGTTAAAATTTTAATAAAACTACTCTCTACACACCCATTTTTCCTAAACTACCATAACCTATACTCTCTCAACTTCTCTCTCTCCCTCTCCCTACCCAACTCCGCCCGCCACCCATTGCCGCCGCTCTCCACCCTCTCTGTCTCTCTCCCTACCCGCCGCCTCCTGTTCTTTCTCTCCCTATTTCTCCCTCCCTCCCTTCCTCCCTCTCTCCCTCCCTTCGGCGGTGCTGCAGAAGGGGGCAGTGGTGGCTAGGGTGGGGATGAGGGTGGGTGAGCATAGAAAGAAGTTGGGGAGAGGGAGACTTTTGATAGATGTTGTTTTCGGTAATTTAACACAAAGGTATATTGGTCATAAAAAATTACAATGTAGGGAAAGAAACGATAAATGTGGATTTAGCACCTCTTTTTTTTAAAACATTAAAAAGGTATGATACAAAAACCAAAATACCGCTGAGTTCTAAACCTGGATCTTGGTTGACCAATACGAACTATCTAATTTACTTGAAAATAAAGATTAACCCAACAATGGCTAAGTAATCTTGTTTTATTGAAAGATAAATTATTTAACAGCTATTTGTAGTGCTCCTTCAATTATAGCTATCATTTAACCCGGATCTTTCTTAAATGATCGAGTGTTGCAAAGTGAGAACTACATATACAAGAGCAGATTGTGTATGCAATCTAGTAGTGGCACTCACTTGGGCCACCTATGATCCATTTGACCCTGTCACACCCACTATCCACCGATTCCACCCCTCGTGGCCTTATTTGACGCTCATCTCACCTTTACCTATTGTGTGGACTGTTTCCACCGAAACCGATGTTGTCCCGGCCTCGACAATGGTCCTAATCAAAGAAAGCCTCCACAGCCGCATCTCAGCCGTGTCAAGATGGGACTGGTCTCGGTAGAAATACCGACCACGTCCTTCAGAGCTCAGCCTCGTACTTGCGTCCCCGTCCGATCTCGGGTATAGCTGACTTCGGTGCGTTCTCCAGTTCGGCCCCTCGGCCGAGGTGAACACTGGGCGTCCAAACTCCCATTATGAGATGGGACGGGTGCTTTATAGGGAGTCACTGACAAGTAGGGTGGCCACCGCCATTGATAAGAGCTCGTTCCTATCAACAGATCACATCCACATTTATGTAAGGGATTTGAGGGGATGTCTGATGGGACAAGTATCCTTACCTACCCCCACTGAAGATCCCAAGTGTGGACTGATGGGACAAGTATCTTCACCTACCTCCACTATGGAATCTTCTACTCTCCTCTATATATGTCTGCATAGAGAACCATGAACAGGTACATGCAATACACAGCCTGCACTGTTATTCTGCTAAACACCTTCTTCTCCACTTCACCCTAGTTCAGTGACTGCACTAACTCAGGCGTCGGAGTGCCTTTGGCTGACAGCAGCCTCGGGCCCTGACTGTTCTTTCTTCCCTCTTTTCAGGATTCAGGCCGTCGATGACTTCTCCGGCTAGCTGAACAAAATTTTCCTAATCCCCTTCATCACTTAAACTAAGTCCGTAATAATTTAGGAACTTACAATTGGCGCCGTCTGTGGGGAAACTCTGAAAATTCCACACTTTCAATCCTAACAGCCATGCCTCCTAAAGCTAAGAAGGGAAAGAGCGTTGTTGGACCGTCCATGTCCAGCCAGCCAGAAATATTCTTGCCTCTCATGCCGCCTCCACTGGTGACAAACCAGGCAGGGGCATTAGTGACAAGACAGCAAAGAGATGTCAGGCAAACACCACCCAACCCTCAGTTGAAAAGAGCGGAAGGGGATCCTGGTGTTCGAAGCGTAGGGTCACCCGTCACGGTGACACACTCATCATCGAGAGGTGTACCAGCGTCTCCTCGGAGTGGTCCCGTAGCAGTACGGACCCGGACAACATCCTCCCAGGCGGAACGTTCACGCCTGGAGGTTGTTTTCACCCAAGCACCCCGCAAGGACGTTCCTCCTCAGGAACAGTCCCAGCGAGGTAGAGCTCCTGAGCAGTCTCAACCTCTTCGGTCTCATTACGAAGACCACATGGAGGAGGACCATATCCACCTCGGTGACGAAAGTGACGACGACACGGCCCTAGAGGACGATGTTGAAGCCCAAGCTGAAGCAATCAAGGCTCAGAACCTCGTCATTGAGGAACAGAAGGCGCAGATCCTCCAGCTCCAGCGACAGCTGGAGGTCAAGGACGGACCCCTGCCCGAAGCCTCTCACACGCCTCCTCAGAAAGCTCGGTGGGGCCCTGAGGGTCAGCCAGACCTAAGGGAGCAGCTAAACGAGAGACGTGCCCGAGCTCGGGAAGAGGGCTCGAGTAACACTCACGCCAGCGCCGACCAGCGTCAGCGCCAGAGGCAAAAGCGGGAGGTCGGTGCCGACCCCGACATGGCCGCTTATATTGATCAGCAGATTAAGCTGGCCGTGCAGCAGAACCTGGAGCATGCCGGCCTCGCTCGAGGTCGGTTGGCTACCAGATATGGCGACATCCACGGCACCTCCCCGTTTACTCGGGGAATCACAGACCATCCTCTCCCTGATAAATACAGCGTCCCACGCTTCAATCTTTATGACGGGACGTCAGACCCCGAAGCTCACCTCCGACACTTCACCCAAAAGATGTCGGTATTCAGCGGCGACGGCAACCTCGACTGCAAGGTTTTCTCCTCCAGCTTAGGTGACCTCCCGCTTCGGTGGTTCTGTGCACTCTCCGAGGGATCGGTTTCGAGCTGGCGACAGCTCCGAAACTCCTTCGTCGAGAAATTTCAAGCACATCGGGTCATCCCGAAGACTGACGCCGACCTAATCTCTATGAAGATGAGGCCGACCGAGAATATCACTCGATTCGCCAAAAGGTTCTGGACCATCTACAGCGTAATCGAGAATTCCAATGACGAGGTAGCCGTCACAGCCTTTCAACAAGCTTTGCTACCAGGAAATGAGCTTCGAAAGAAATTGGTGCGTCGCCCACCGGATTCAGTAAAGACACTCATGGCCCGGGTGAACCAGTATGTTGAGCAAGAAGAGGATGAGCTCCGGGCTCGAGAGAGCCACAATCTTTGGCCCCCACTCCCAGAGGGCCAACCTTCCGAGGGCCGACCTTCGAAAGGCCGACCTTCAAGGAGGGAAAAGAGGCTTGCTAAGAAGGAGTCGGACCGAAGTAGAGAACCTTCCAGCTCGGCAGCGCGTCCTGCTCCCACTTCGGGAAGCACCGCAAAGCCGAAGCCAACTGGCGCCCCTCAGAAAGCCGTAAACACCATCTTCAAGGAGCCCATCTACAAACTCCTCGGCAAGATCCAAGCCCAGCCTTTCTTCAAATGGCCCCAGCCTATGAAAGGTGACCTGCCTTACGAGATCAGAGCAAGTTCTGTGCCTACCACAAAGATAGAGGACACAGAACCGAGGATTGCTACTCCTTCAAGAATCACCTTGAAAGGCTTGTAAAAGATGGGCACCTCAGAGATCATATCAAAGAAGAGGGAAGGGTAAACCAAGCCCAGCAGCACCACCTCAACGACAGGGACAGCGATGGGCCTATAGGGACCATTGATGTCATTCACCTGGCCCCCGCTCCCAGAGGCAGTGATCAAGCGCGCGCCGAGGCCAGGAGGGCCCAGCATGGCAAACATGTGATGGCGGCCGAGCTCGGTCCCTCTGTAAAGAAGGCCCGCATAGAGAGACCAAAGATTTCGTCGGGGTTCAGCTACCCCACAATGATCCTCTTCTTTTGACTATGAGGTTACAAAACTTCAACGTCAAAAGGATCTTAGTGGACCCCGGGAGCTTCTCAGAAATCCTCTATTTCGACTGCTTCAAAAGAATGGGTCTGAAGGAAGAGGATCTGCTGGAAGCTCGCACCCCTTTAGTAGGATTCAGCTCAAAGGCGGTATATCCCAAAGGGAAGATCTCCCTCAAGGTCGAGGTCGGAGGAGCCCCCATGACGGCAGACTTCCTGGTGGTGGATGCACAATCTCCATACAATGCCATCATGGGAAGAACCTGGCTTCATAACATGGAGGCTGTACCCTCGACCCATCACCAGAAGCTCAAGTTCCCGTCACAGAACAAGGACGGGAGCTTCGAAGTCATCATAGTCCGTGGCGACCAAGACATGGCCAAAGAATGCCTCACGGCCGTGGTCCCCGGAGAGACAGAGCCACAGCGAGTCCACATGACCGAGCTCGAAGCTGAGCTCGACGCTGTGGGCCGGACTCCCGAACAGAAGAGCGTTGAGGACCTCACCCAGGTCGGGATCGACCCCAGCGATCCAGAAAGGTTCTTCCTGCTCGGTAGTCAACTTACTGATGAAGAAAGGGCCAGGATGCTCGACTTCCTTTTACAAAATAGAGAGGTCTTCGCCTGGACCCCATATGAAATGTCTGTCGTCAGCTCGGAGGTCATAAGCCACAAGCTAAATGTAGACCCTCAGCATAAACATGTTGCGCAAAAGATTCGAAGGTCGGGTACCCAACAGGCAGAGGCTGTGACCAAGGAGGTCAGCAAATTATTGGAAGCTGAAGCTATTAGAGAAGTCCACTACCCTGTGTGGTTAGCCAACACAGTTGTGGTGAAAAAGAAGGATGGGAGCTGGAGGGTCTGCGTAGACTTCACCGATCTCAACAAAGCCTGTCCCAAAGACAGCTTTCCTCTACCAAAGATAGACCAGCTGATCGACGCCACGCCGGGCATGAAAGGATGAGTTTCCTCGATGCCTACCGAGGTTACCATCAAATTCCAATGCATGAGCCTGATCAAGAAAAAACCGCATTCATAACACCCAGGGGCACCTACTGTTACAAAGTAATGCCCTTCGGGTTAAAAAACGCGGGTGCCACTTACCAAAGGCTGGTGACCAAGATGTTTCAGGACCAGCTCGGCAGGACGGTCGAGGTATATATCGATGACATGGTCGTTAAGTCAAAACGGTCACAGGACCACTTGACTGACTTACATGAGACCTTCTCCATCCTCAAACAGTACAAGCTCAAGCTAAACGCCTCCAAATGTGCATTTGGCGTCAGCTCGGGCAAATTCCTGGGCAGCCTGGTTACTAGGCGCGGAATCGAGGCCAATCCCGATCAGATCTCGGCAATTAGAGCCCTACAAAGTCCGACCTCGACAAAACAGGTTCAGAGACTTACCGGGATGGCAACAGCACTGAACCGCTTCATCAGTCGAGCCTCAGATAAATGCCATCCCTTCTTCCAGCTCTTGAAAAAGAGCTCCGGGTTCCAATGGACCCCGGAATGCGAAAGTGCTCTCTAGGAACTCAAAGAATACCTTTCTTCCCCTCCTCTGCTTTCCACCCCGGTTCGGGGTGAGGTCTTATACCTATATCTGGCGGTTTCGGACCATGCAGTAAGCTCTGTCCTCGTACGAGAACATGACAGGCAGCAAAAGCCCATCTATTACACAAGCAAAATCCTGCTGGACGCCGAAACAAGATACCTGCCATTGAAGAAGCTCGCATTTGCACTCGTCAGTGCATCCCGCAAGCTCTCCCACTACTTCCTGACTTATTCCATAGCGGTTGTGACAGAACACCCGCTCAAGTCCCTCTTTAGGAGAGCAGACTTCTCAGGCAGAGTGTCTAAATGGGCTGTCGAACTCGGGCAATATGATATCATTTATCAGCCCAGGACGGCCATTAAAGCCCAAGTACTGGCAGACTTCATTGTAGAATTCACCTCTCCTAGTTCGGCACCGAGCCCGCTCGACACCGAACTGAGGGGCAAGGAGGTGAGAACTTCTGCCGAGACCAAACAGGAGCGGTCCTGGAAACAGTTCCTCGCCTCATCCTGGAAAGTCTTCGTCGATGGGGCCTCCACCTCCAAAAGGGCTGGCGCTGGCGTAGTCCTTCAATCTCCAAAGGGCCTCGTCATTGAGCAAGCCCTGACTCTTGACTTCAAAGCATCTAACAATGAAGCTGAGTATGAAGCACTAATTGCAGGGCTGGGCAGCGCAAAAATCCTGGGGGCACAACAACTGGTGATCTTCAGCGACTCACAGCTGGTTACAAGCCAACTCAATGGGGATTACCAGGCCCGTGATGACAGGATGGCAGCCTACCTAGCCCACACCAAGCAACTCCTATCTCAGTTCCAAAAGGCTGAAGTCAGGCAGATAGGCAGAGACTCCAACTCTCACGCCGATGCCCTTGCAAACCTGGCCTCTGCTGTCGAGGCAGGGAAAAACAGAACTGTCGAAGTGGAAGCACTAGACAGACCGACTATACAACTTCAACCACCTCGGCAGCTCATGTGTGTTGATCTCGGACCGAGCTGGATGGATGAACTCATCTCCTATCTCAAGAATGACCAGCTGCCCGAAGACAAGAACCAGGCTCACAAAATCAGGCTAAAGGCAGCCCGATTCTGGCTCTCTCCGGATGACAAACTCTACAAAAAGTCCTACAATGGCCCTTACCTCCAGTGCGTACACCCAAGCAGAGTCGAGGACTTCCTTTATGAAATTCACGAAGGGATCTGCGGCAGTCACATCGGAGGTCGGTCACTGGCTTACCGAGCTATCAGTCAGGGATACTGGTGGCCCTATATGCAGAAGGACGCACAGGTCTACGCCAGGAAATGTGAGAAGTGCCAGAAGTTCTCCCATTCTCTCCATCAGCCAGCACATGACCTAAGTCCTCTTTCCAGCCCCTGGCCCTTCGCTCAATGGGGACTGGACCTCGTGGGACCACTCCACCGAGCTCCAGGAAACAAAAGATGGTTGTTGGTAGCTACTGACTATTTTACCAAATGGATAGAAGCTGAAGCGTTGTCCTCCATCACTGAGAAGGATACCAAAAACTTCGTGTGGAGAAACATCGTAACCAGATTCGGAGTGCCTCGAGCCTTGGTCACGGAGAACGGGACCCAGTTCGACTCCAACTTCTTCAGAAGCTTCTGTCAAGACCTTGGCATCAGGAACTACTATTCAACCCCGGCATACCCCCAGAGTAATGGACAGGCTGAAATTTCGAACAAAGTGGTGCTTGACGGACTCAAAAAGAGACTAAATCGAGCCAAAGGCAGATGGGTTGAGGAACTTCCTAGTGTCCTCTGGGCGTACAGGGCTACCCCCAGGCGCTCGACCTCGGCAACTCCCTTCTCCCTAGCTTACGGAATGGAAGCTGTAATTCCACTTGAGGTCGGTCTCCCGACCCTCAGGTCGGAACTATTCGACAAAGGCCAAAATGATACAAACCTCGCCACAGAGCTCGACTTGGCTGAGGAACAAAGGGATGCTGCAGCCATCCACCTCGCTTCTTACCAACGACAATTGGCTAGAGGGTACAATAAAAGGGTCAAAGAACGAAAGTTCTCCCCTGTAGAATTGGTCTTGAAAAAGACACTTCCAGCAGACAAAAACCCTAGTGAAGGAAAACTTGCACCAAATTGGCATGGGCCATTCAAAGTGACTTCGGTAGCTGGGCAGTCTTCTTACAGGCTTGAGGACATGGAAGGCAAAGAGCTACCACGCCCGTGGAATGCCACCCACCTCAAGAAATTCTATTTTTGAGATGTAAACTGATTTTGGAAGGTAATAAACTGGTTCTCTTTATAGAATATGTTTGTATTTTCCAAAGTATCTCCTATTCTCAAAGAAGGTGACCGAGCTCATTTACCTGTTTTATTTCCTACTTTATTCTGGTTGTTCAGCCAAACGCATAAAGAGAGAAAGAACAAGACAAGTAACATTCACCACGGATGTTCAAAATTGGAAGCAAAACCAATTCTATTCCAAAAGTGAAGACTGATTACAAATCTCTTCCAAAAGCAAAAAATTTAAATCTTCCCCCAGTACAGAAACTCAAAAAAGAAAAATACATAAATCTTTTCTCACACCACGGCCTCCTCAGTGCCACCAACAGCAGCGTCCCCCTCGGCTTCGGCAAACACTTGTCCGGCATCGACATTAGTTCCAGGAACAGTGTCTTCACCTTCCCCGACAGGGACCTCAGGAGCTTGGCTCGGAGCGGGCCGGGGAGGAGGAAACTGGGGGATCTCTGTGAACACAGGGCTGTCCTCGGGGACTCCTGCTGCCCTTAACGAGCTCGTCCACCCCAGCCTCCAGGCTTTCAGGCTGACCTTCTTCACTTCGGTAATATAATGTTCGGTGGCTTCTGCCACCCCTTCGTCGAAAGCCTTTTCGACTTCAGTCCTCAGCTTCTCGACGTCGGCACGAAGTGCAGCCTCTACCTCCTCCCACGGTTTTTCGAGCTCGGCCGTTGTCCTGACTTGGTCTTCCAATTCCGCTCTGGCCTTGTCAAGCTCGTTTTTAAGGCCCACGGCGTATGTTTCTTGCTCGGCCGCCTTCGTTTTTACTTCTCCGAGCTCCGCCTCAAGCTCCATTCCTCTCTTCTCCGCCCGCTCTGCCCGAGTAACGCTCTGTTGGGCTTTCTCCGCCAATACAAGACCCCTTTGCAGGATTTGTGGAAACAAGTGTCGCAAGGAGGTCAGTACTGGAAATGCAGAAGTCAAAGGAGAAATACGAGCTCAGAGAAGAAGAAATTACCTTGAGGGCGTCGCCCATCTGGGCCACATCCAGCTCCACCTCGCTCCGCTTCCAATATTCTGCCATATCTCCAGGCAGAGCACAAGCATGCGCAAGGGCACTGACAACGGAAGTCCCGTCGGTCAACCGGGCGTCCGATGACAGTGGCTGGCCGTCCTCCAGCAGAAAAATAGGTTTCCAAAGCGGAGGACCGAGCAGCGGAGAGTGCTGAGGGGCTGGGTTGGGTTCGTCCTCGGTTGAATTAGCGGTCCTAGGCCATTTTCCCTTCCGAACTGAGTCCCGCTGGGATTTAGTGCGACGCTCAGTCGTCGAGGAAGGCCGAAGAGGAGACTGGTTCGGGGGAGAGACGACTGTTTCTTCCAGATTCGGAGGAAGAGCGGGTCCCGAGGGGGTGGGCGAGTCTCCAAAGACGACATCATCAAGGCTTATCATCGCCGCACGGCGTCGCCCCATCCCGGCCTCGTCTGATCCGGAAGACTGGAGGTCTACCAGCTCCACTCGCCGAGCTCCCTCAGATTCGCCCTCTGACTCACGCTCCTCTTCGGACTCGGTCTCTGCAGCGACCTCAGCCCGTGAAGGCCCGGCTTCGGCAGGAGCTCGGAAGGGTATGATCTCGGGGGGCACTTGTGCAGACCCTTCAGCTCGGGTTGTCTGCTCCTCGGCTTCGGCGAGAGTTAAAATCTGCGCCCCCCTAAGGTTCTCGTGCCGTCTTCTTATAAAGGACCGGTACACAGGCTCGTACCCGAGAAGGGCTAAGGCTGATCGCGTCCGGTGACCCTTGTAGCTGTATATTCTTTTTAGCCAGGCAACGTTTCTCCGCAACCTGGAGTTCTTTTTTTGCTGTTGTCTCTCCTTATGACCTGCACACCAAGAATTTGAGCGTCAGTTCGGCAAAAACAGAAGTACATCAAAAAGACTAGAAAATAAGATATTTACTCGGTGGCACTCCGAGACGACGGGGTATGTGATCCACCCTGGGCTCTCCAGGGGCATACTCCCAACTCCCTTTGACGTACAGGCAGTCATCCCCAGCATATTTTGTGTTGTCCTCAAGCTCGTTGATTATGGGGTTCCCCTTCGACCGAACTCGGAGGTAATAAGCGTCGTCCTTCGGAGATCGACAGAGGTCGTAGACGTCCTCAATGTCCTCGATGCCGAGGTCAGTTTCCAAAATCCTATTGAGTTCGGCTATACCCATAATTATCTTGAAGCCATTGGGCATTAGTTGGCAGGGGGTCAGGTTCCACCTCCTGAGACAGGCCCTCAGGAGAGGATGGACTGGGAATCTCACCCCGCCCTCGATTATGGCCACTAGTGGAAAGGGCATCCACCCGTCTACAAGAACCCGAGGTCGGATTCGGTCGTCAGGCTCATCCGCCCTAATCTGGACGTTCTCTGGTATCTAGTATTTTTTCCTAAGCTCTGCCAGGGCGAGCTCTGTGTCTATCCAATGTCTATACACTCCCATTTTCCCCAACATAAACCGGAGTACAGGTGACGGCAACGGAGAAGAAGGACAGAGAGTACAAATCCCCAAAAGAAAAGAAAAATACCCCAGAGAAGGAAAAATGGCAAAAGAAGGGCAGAGAGGGACTCACTGGGACGCAAGGCTGGACGGAATGTAGGGACAACGGAAACCCCAGACTTCGAAAGGCAGCAAGTGGACTTCTCGGACGACGAAGCTTCAGGCAGATCTCAGGTAGATCTCAAGCAGAAGCTCCAAACGCACTGACAGCAAAAGTAGTCCTCCTTCAAAGACGAAAGCTCTTATACAGGGATGACAAATCTGTTCGTATCCCGAAAGGCGCGCGCAGACACCGCCTCGAGCACGCCATCCGTCGCCTCGATAAGACATCGCGACCATCAGGAGCATGACACGTGGCAGCACCGCATCGCCTTTATAATGATATGGATGGGCTATCGAACCGCCTCCAGACAGCCAGACGCTATTAAATGCGCCTCGGGAGACAAAACGGCACCCCACGCGTCTTTATAAGCTACGGGATCGGTTTCGGGAAATATTCGTCCTATCACTCCTAACCCCGTGTTGTCCAGGCCCCCGAGGTCAGGAGCGGGGGGCAGTTGTGTGGACTGTTTCCACCGAAACCGATGTTGTCCCGGCCTCGACAATGGTCCTAATCAAAGAAAGCCTCCACAGCCGCTGTCAAGATGGGACTGGTCTCGGGACTGGTCTCGGTAGAAATACCGACCACGTCCTTCCGAGCTCAGCCTCGTACTTACGTCCCCGTCCGATCTCGGGTATAGCTGACCTCGGTGCGTTCTCCAGTTCGGCCCCTCGGCCGAGGTGAACACTGGGCGTCCAAACTCCCATTATGAGATGGGACGGGTGCTTTATAGGGAGTCCCTGACAAGTAGGGTGGCCACCGCCATTGATAAGAGCTCGTTCCTATCAACAGATCACATCCACATTTATGTAAGGGATTTGAGGGGATGTCTGATGGGACAAGTATCCTTACCTACCCCCACTGAAGATCCCAAGTGTGGACTGATGGGACAAGTATCTTCACCTACCTCCACTATGGAATCTTCTACTCTCCTCTATATATGTCTGCATAGAGAACCATGAACAGGTACATGCAATACACAGCCTGCACTGTTATTCTGCTAAACACCTTCTTCTCCACTTCACCCTAGTTCAGTGACTGCACTAACTCAGGCGTCGGAGTGCCTTTGGCTGACAGCAGCCTCGGGCCCTGACTGTTCTTTCTTCCCTCTTTTCAGGATTCAGGCCGTCGATGACTTCTCCGGCTAGCTGAACAAAATTTTCCTAATCCCCTTCATCACTTAAACTAAGTCCGTAATAATTTAAGCACTTACACCTATCATTAGCTTGAATCTAGAAGAAGTCTATACTAAGAAAATCATGAGATTCTAAGGCTATTAAAATGGATTATTAGCAATTTGTTGTTTGTTGTTTTTGTGTGGGTATTTAGCTCTAATACCTACGCAGGTAGTTCTCATTTCATCTTCCTTATTGTACCTTTTTATTTAAGTCTTTAATGTAATTTACCGTTACTAATCAGAAAAAAAAAAAAAAAAAAGTAATAGCATAATTTGATGAGTTTGATTATTTGCATACCCTTACCCATGATAGACATATATTCATCTGGGTGGGCCATATCATCTGGACGGCATATAAACAGCAAATGATATCCTCAAAGGTGAAAACTGGTCTACTTAAAATTGTGGACTGAATTGCAAGTGGATGCTGCCTGCTTCAAAGTGGTGTAAATGCATACACTTCCTTGTTTGGGCAAAACACGCAACTGGCAGGGTATCTTCTACACTCAAGAGAGAGAGCGTTAAAATAAGAAGACTTTCCTCAGTTTCCTGAAAGCCTCTCTTCCTAATATGTCACACATCACGTACGTTAGTAAGAAGTATATTCTAAGGAATAGGAGGATATTCTATTGTGTATGATTTGTACGATGCATATGGCTGGTTCTGGTTGCAATCATGAATACGCTTAGACCATCTAATCTCCAATTTGCAATGGCACAGTGGGTGGCAAATGGGTTGGATTGGATCAAAACATGTCAGGCTGTGGATGTGTTATTAGTTGAAGTTCAATCTTATCTCATTCATTCTTTTTTAAACAGTTCAAATTGCTTCAACCAGCACCCACCCAATGCAGGTCAATCCAACCCAACCCACATAACCGGCATTCAATGTGAGTCAGCCCGATTAACTTAACCCAACCTATAAAACCTTGACCCAAACTCAATTAGTGTCAGCTATTAAGCTGTATTTGAGTTAAGTTGCAAGCAAAAGAAAAAAGAAAAAGACCAAAGCAAGCTCAACTCATTCCATACAAAAAATACTATAAGTAAATATTAAACAAACAAATTCTCTTACTTTTAGATAAGTGGGTAGACCTTAACTCCACATTTAAATAAGTCAAGCAGATTAACCCTACTTCAATCTGTTTAAATGCAGATCAAGTTTTTCATGGCACGTAATTTACCCGTACCACCCACACACGAAACAAAAAAGGAAAACCACGAGCACTAGTGTTCAGGGACGGGACCAGGGCATTGAAAAGATCCACCTCCCACGCACCAAACTCTTTATGGTGAGAGATACTCGAATCATCATTCTAACCACTTGATCACGCAGATAAACTTTCAGCATCCAAAATAAGTCCAGAGTAGATCCAATGGTACACTCCATTTGGATAGATGCTAAACGTGAAATCGGTGACTATCAAGAGGGGTGTTCCTATTTGTGGCCCACTTGATAGATCTCCAGGTGGGCCCACTAAGTATTTAACCACATGTTGCTGGCTCGTTTGATAATTTAACCATAAAATAAAAATAAAGTAAAGAATCAAATCAATAGAGAATAAAATATAAGTAGGTTATGATAATATTTTATTTTTAGTTGTCTGGTATGAAACATTTTATACCTTTTGTATAGAAAAGTCGAGCTTTTTTTGTCTTTTAGTGAAAAAAGGAATTGCTCTTTTACTCTCTTTTTTTTTTTATGAAAAAAAAGTAAGTTTTGAAAAATTGTATTTTTGATGTGGCTCCTTCTCTAAAAATGAAGCATTTTCTTGATTTTTACTAAAATAGTAAAGTGCCAAATGGACCCGAACATGTTAGGTCTTTACTTTACCCAGCAAGGGTCAGGCCTGTAAGCCCCCGGCGTAAGATAGTACAGAGCAGTGAGAAATCATAATCAACGTCCCAGCTGACAGTCCTCTTTCACTGCCTGCAACATCAACCGTACTCTTCCTCTTCCTCCAATATAAAACAACGGTCACTTTTTCCATCTTCCAACCAACAACCCCACCACCACCACCATTATCCACTCTCTCTCCCTCAATAAGTAGTTTTATGTGTTAGTCTTCCACCATCGTAGCAGAACCTTCTCCTTCCCATCAAAGATGCTGACCGACTGCCTCCTCCTCCCTTGCTTCCGTCGCAAACGGATCCAAGACTTCGAGCCCTCGGACCCAGATCCGGATCCGGTCCTCCTCATATCGGGCATCGGAGGCTCCATCCTCAACGCTGGGAACAAGAAGAACGGGTTCCAAATCAGGGCTTGGGTCCGAGTCTTCTTGGCCAACCTTGAGTTCAAGAAGTATCTCTGGTCCATGTACAACCCCAAAACAGGTTCTTTCCATATTGTGGTAGTCTTGAATTTGGAGCACTGATTTATTTGATGTTGTTGGAGGTTTGATCAGTTTGGTTTTGTGTAGGATACACGGAGGCATTGGATCCGGATGTTGAAATTTCTGTTCCTGAAGATGATTATGGACTGTATGCTATTGACATCTTGGATCCTGCATGGGTTAGTGAGTTTTTTGCTTTTATGGCATTTGTAATCTTATCTCTGTCTTGGGTTTTTTTTTTTTTTTTTTTTAAGTACCATCGTTGTTAGTTAGTTTGATATAGGGGTGGATTTGGGGATATCTAGTTTGGGTTGAAAAGTGCTATTTTTATTGGTTTTGGATTTGAAAGAATATGGGGCATCCCAAATGTTCATTTGTTTAAAAGGTAGGTGTCTGATAACTGCTTTTGAAGTCTTATTTGCTTGATTAAGGAGCTTAACCCTCTGTTTGGGAAGGGGGGAAAGAGGGGGAAGGAAAAAAAGTGGAAAGGGGGGGGGGGAATTTTTGTCTTCTCGTGGTAAAAATTTTTCTCCCAAAAAATGGGGAGAAAATGAGGGAGGGGAAGGAAAATGAGGGAAAAAGTCCTTTTTGCTCCTTTTATCCTTTGTTGGCTTTTAGAAACTTTTATAAAAGTAAGGGCAAAATGGTAATTTTTCATGTACTTCAAAACAAACGAAATCCTACTTTTTTCACTTTTCTTCCCCCTAATTTTTTAATTTCCAAACAAGAGGAGGTAAAATTAATTTTCTCTCCCCTCCCCTTCATTTTCCTTCTCCTCAAATTTTCCCTCCCTTCCACTCCCCCCTTCCCAAACACAGCATAAGGCTTAAGCTCTTATAGAGTCGAGAAATCACTTTGGCTGGTGGATAATATTTGCATGTGGGGTAGATTGAAGACATTGTGAGTGTGATGGGTCCACATGCAAATGCACATGCCAAACGCCTGCTACCAACTTGCTCCTGATTTACCAGAAAAAATATTAAAAAAAAAATTGCTACTTGGTTTTTTATTGGTGTTGGGGTTAGTATTTGAAATTGATTGGTCATCTAGAAATGTAATCTCACTCAAAATGGGTAATTTTAGTTGAGCTAAGGTGTTATGGTAAATTAATTGATTGGGAAAGGTGTCCTTTGGTGAATTAGAATTGTGATAAAGATTTATATAAAGGGGTTTTTAATTCCATCGCTCAGTTACAATTATGCACTTTTGGAGGGTCACCATTCAAGTGTATTTGAGAGGGAAGCATCAATCCTGAATATGGACCATCCAAAATATGTATAAGAAAAAATCAAGCCTGAATTAGGAAAGGGAGCCAATGAAAGCCAAGAGTCAAATATATTGATTCTTTTATAGTCAACCTCACGTATGCAGTTAGATTAATAACAAATGTAACAATCAATTAGGAAAAAAAAAAAAAAAAAACAAGAAATATAACAATTGGTATCAGAGTAAGATCATGTTTATGATATACAAAAAAATGAGTTTCTTTGCTGCTTGAGAATCACCTCATATTTAAGTTGGAGGTGGTTTTGTGCAGCATTGTATTTATACCTATGTCTAATATTTTAAAAGAATGCTTTTGAGAATGAACCAAAAGAAAAGCCACAGGGGAAGAGAAAACAGAAAAGTGAGAGAGAAAAGGGAAGAAGAAGAAGCAAAAAATTCTAATTATTCAAAGCCAATCAAGCAGTCAGGAGTCCTCTTTCATCTCTATCTTTCATCCTTTCCTTTTCACTCTTCTAAAATAAAATAAAAATAAACCACCTCTTGGATTATTTTCAACCCCCGCAGTAAAAAATTGCGTAAGAACAAAAAACTTAGGGGAAAAAGGGCTAAACAGTAATGCGCACAATTGGGTGCCACTGTGTCCAACAGCAAGGTGCACACCTAATTATAGGAGTGAATGGAGGGGTTCAGCAAGGCACTTATTATCAATCGTTGGAGATAGGTATGTGCCTAGGCTCCTAGTTGTTATGACTACATCGCTTGGCTAATAAATTACAAGTGAAGTGATCAATCATTAAAATCAAAGATTTAAAATTGATTGGCCTTTAGGCTTGTCATTAATGTGATTACAAAATGGTTTAACAATTTTGGGATCAATGGTTGACCTAAATGAAGGTATTGTAATTAGATTTTTTGTGGGTGGAGAAATATTATTCCCTTATTATGGCTAGGATAGTTGCCCTCGGCCCAAGGTAAGGAATCTTTTCAGTTATAGTGGATGTATTTGATCGAACTCAGAATGAATCTAATTCACCTTTAAAAAAGCAGTGCATCACCATGGTCACTGAAGTTGAAATTTTAGGGCTACATCTTGACTGAATTCTTTTATCTATCTTGTTGTGAATAACCAATGGCTATTTGTAAGGTACAACCAAAGATATCGACTTAAATTCAAAAACCTAATCCTAATTATAATAAGAAAACTAATCATAACCATACTAACAAATCCTGAAATTTTAGGGCTACATCTTGACTGAATTCTTTGATCTATCTTGTTGTGAATAACCAATGGCTATTTGTAAGGTACAACCAAAGATATCGACTTAAATTCAAAAACATAATCCTAATTATAATAAGAAAACTATCATAACCATACTAACAAATCCTAATCACATTACAACGCTATCCTAAAATAGCTCAAATTTAATCTAATCTTAATTTAGAAAAGTTACTCTCAAATTTATAAATAAACCCTTGTTTCTCAACACTCACCCTCAAGCTGGTACATAGATGGCATCAGTGCAGATTTGATTTGAAATTACTTTATATGGATGTCAAGACAACTTAATGGTGGTCTCAATGAAGAGATGTATAAGGTGCAACTAGAAGGGTTCAAAGAAGGAGATATAGCGGGTAGTTTAGGAAGGTCCTTTTAAAGTTACTCTCAAATTTATAAATAAACCCTTGTTTCTCAACACTCACCCTCAAGCTGGTACATAGATGGCATCAGTGCAGATTTGATTTGAAATTGCTTTATATGTATGTCAAGACAACTTAATGGTGGTCTCAATGAAGAGATGTATAAGGTGCAACTAGAAGGGTTCAAAGAAGGAGATATAGCGGGTAGGTTAGGAAGGTCCTTTTACAAATCGAAGCTGGCCTCTTGACAGAGGTACCTCTGGTTTGAAGAGGTGATTACTTCATTTGGTCTGTGAGGGAATAAGATTGGTCAATGTATATGTGAAGACCAACAGGAACAACCTCATTATGCTAGTTCTTTGTATTGATGATGTTATCCTAGTAAAAAGTTACATGGGAATCCTGTATGATATTTATGAAGATTAAAAAAAAAAAAAAATTTTTTGCTGAAACATTTTGAGGTGAATGATATGGATGATGAAGCATTTATGATTAGGATATAAATTCATTGAGACTGCCCTAGCAGTTTATTGGTTTTATTACAAAAAGCTTACATTGGTAAGGTTAGAATTCTGATCTATAATACATGGAAATTTGTATGTACCTAGTGTACCCATATCAGGGGAATATGATACCGGTGGTTGAATACAATTTGGGTGTATCCAGTTGTACAAATCCTGTTTAGTTCTTGGAGTTATATTAGCTTTCTTACTTTCAACATAAAAATGTCAAAAAAGATTGCAAGTAGTTACAACTTACAATTTCTTTTTCTTTTTCTTTTTTTGAAAGGTTACAACTAACAATTTCATTAATTTAGAGTACTATAGGTGAAAGGTAATATTTTATATTAAAAGACTTTTGATGTGAAATATTAAATTTCATTTATGAATAGCATAATCTTATTCATATTCTGGTCCTGGATTTTGAAAAATACAAATCATATCCCTGAACCATGTATCTGTGCCCATATCCATACCAACATCTGGGAATCATAGGGTGTTATGTCACACAATAACTCAACAGCAAGAACCATCTATAAAGGTGACCAAGCCTAAAGTGGGCCCGCCCCAATCAGATTCATATTCAAGCCAATATTAATATACAAAGAGTACTTAGCTATATTAAGAACTAAAGAACCAATATGGAAAACATACAATTTATTAATAAATTTATGTTGTGTCTTGATAAGATTCGATTCTCATAATTTAAAAAAAAAAAAAAAAAAAAAAAAAAAAAAAAAAAAAGGTATCCATGACTTACAATTTGATTCGATCATCCAAACATTCTCCACTAGCCTTGCATTACTAAACTTGCTTCTTCCTCACAAGTGCATTTACTTGCCCATGCCTTTTCCCCACATTTCGCACTTAGATCCCATCTCCCTCCTATTTCACTAACAAGTCTAGACCTCCAATTCTTAAATTTTATGTGTGTTCATTTCTTCCCTGTTGTCACGTGCAGAAGTGCATGGTATTGTTGTATACAAGTTTGGGAAATATTAGGGATTAAGATTGATATCATTTAAAATCTGAGGTCAAGTGAATTGGAGAAATATTAAGGGATAAAGATTGATATCATTTGAAAACTGAGGTTAAATCAATTGGGGAAATGTAAGGGATAAAGATGAATATTGTTTGAGAACTGAGGAGCATTGTCTTTTGCAGAAATACATTAAATGCATGCAGAAATACGTTTGCTACATCTATTTATTTATTCATTCATTCATTTATTTACTATCATTATGACATTCTTTTATGTTCATTTTGCAGTGGGTAAAATGGTTGCATTTTACAGAGGTATATCAGTTTCATGATATGATTGACATGCTTATTGGCTATGGATACAAGAAGGGGACCACGCTTTTTGGATATGGTTATGACTTCCGACAAAGCAATAGGTAGTCAAGTATCAACTGATTGAATTAAGATGTTAAGAAAAGGCTAGATTGGATTATTTGATTCTCAAATGCCTCTTTATCTTCACGCCATAATTAAGCCTGGCTGACTGTTACAATTTCATGCTGCTAGAGTTCCTCAAACTAGCATATGCAACTACCCGATCATCTCAGCATTGGGTTGCTTGTCATGTTGGCAGAATCGATAAAGCAATGGATGGCTTAAAAGTAAAACTGGCTACAGCTTACGAGGCATCTGGAGGGAAAAAAGTCAATGTTATTTCACATTCAATGGGTGGACTGCTGATGTCGTGTTTCCTTTCACTACATCATGATGTGCGTATATTTTCACGTTAATGACCAGTTCAACTATTCAAGCTTTCAAAGTTCTATATTAATCATTATGTTTCTTGTAAGGGTGATAATACAACTATCCTAGTTCCATTGTTTTTACTTTTATATAAATTGTTCTCTCTGACGTGGTGCAACTCATCAGGTATTTGAAAAGTACGTAAACAAGTGGATCTGCATTGCATGCCCCTTTCAAGGTGATTTATTCAACTTTTACCTTGAGTCTCTGCATTTGAAATTTGTATTGATTAGCACTCAATTATTAATCTGTGGTGTTTTTTTTTTCTCAACAGGTGCACCAGGATGCATCAATGATGCACTTTTAACGGGATTGCAGTTTGTTTATGGTTTTGAAAGCTATTTCTTTGTATCTAGGTGGACAATGCATCAACTGGTACTTCCTCAATCTTTTTAAATTTATTTCTGGAATATGCCTGAAGCTGAAATTAGTGGATCAGACTGCCAATTATGGTGTCACAGTGCTGGAGAAAATTAAGCCACCTTGGGTCTTTACTTTTCTTTCTCTGCTATTTCACATGGAATGACATGTTCAATCCTAATGTATCTAACCTTTGCCCTTCAACTGGAATATCTTTTGATTGCTGTCTGTTCAATATCAAGTCCCCATACTAATCCATCATGCTTGTTTCAGGATCCTCTAAGTCTTATTTCTTTCAGAGACAGACCACATGAATGGGTCCTGTACTGAGAAAATTTTGTAGTTTCTTACTCAACATCACGACACCTAATAAAGTTAGCACGTAGCACCTGTAAATAAAATTGATTAGAAGTTATGTCAGTGATAATTCGTAATGTGTCTGCATAAGCATAATCTGATCCCCGTGAGCGTCAACTGGAATTGATATCTTTCAATTTCTGCTTCTGCTGCTGCATCGAATCACCAAACCATACCTATCTATGATCCCTTTCTCAGATTGTGTTAGGATTTTGTGTCTGTATTTTTGAAGAGTCAGATTACATGAAAGGGAATATGCTGAGAATTTTCGTTTGGATTGTCTCACACCATTATACTTTCTTTTTATGAATGATGACCTAGGGAATAATCAAACCATTCTCTTCTGTGTGAAGTAACAAATTATACCGGCACAGCAAATACAGGGTTTTACATGGTCAAATGTGGAGAAAAACTGTTTTATGATCTCTGACAACAATCCACTTAATATGTTAGGAAGGCCCTAAAACTCTTGATTCGAGGAAGAAAAAAAGTAAATAATGAAGTAAATCACAATAGATGGATAACCCCACTACCCAACTGATGATATGGCCTAAAGGATGACAAACTATTGGTTCTAGACCATGCGGTTCTTTAGAATACCCCCAGTTTGATTCGTCTGCCCTTTTCATCTTCTGGGCCACTTGTTCTAGAGAAGGAAACCACAAAACGTAGAACTTAAAAAATCATACACATCCAACTTTTTCTTTTCATGAAGTAACTCCTTGATAATGAATCTTGAAGCATTATTAACCAAATGCATCAAAAAACCTTTGGGACCCTACCCACTTCATAAGGTGGAAATTCCCAACACTTTAGGTTAACAACTGTGATGAAATCGTTAGGAAAGTATTGTCAATGGAAGAGTTCATCGCTCCCAAGTTCAGTATTTTTCTAACATGGTAAAATACTTCTAGACTATTGCATCAAGTTAATATAATCAGTGGTTATAGATTTATAGTCCACTAGCCTGAATAAACTTGAATTAGATTTTATGCAGACATGTCACCATAGTGGAACATTGCAAATCCAAGTAAATAAACACAAAAGATTTTCCCACTTGCTCAATTTGGATGATTTGGAAATGGAACAAACCTAGCCTCTTTGGTCTTGAGTCTGACTTTTGGAATTTTGGCTGCAGGTGAATATACCTTTCCATATTTATACATAATCAAATCAGGACACATGAAATTAGGTGTCATCAAAGGAGGGCATTGTTTTTTCAGTAAGCATGAGAATAGGCAAATTGGCATTAATAATGAAGGTGTTCAGGAACTTATCCTTAGATATTATCTTGCACAATTCGGAGGCTTGCATGGAGTGTGACTGATGCAGGCCAGACCCATGGTTTGCTAACTAATTAGGCCCAGTCCACAAGCCCAATATAGGTCATTCATTTAGTTAGAGTTTTAATTAGTTAAGAGTCTTATTTAGAGAGTTGTTATTTATTTAGAAGTTATTAAAATTAGGAGTTTTATTTCCTTTGGATTGTTAAGTAAGTTATTTCCATTATTGTTTAGGAAAGCAAAGTCCTATTAGGAAAGGGGATGTCCAACCCTTCTTATAAATATGTAATCCCTCTATTAGGAGAGTAGTTGAAGATTATTCAATAATAAAGATTGGTTTTGTTTGGTTTATTCTTTCTCTTCAATGGAAAAAGGTTATTGAGTTCCAAGAGGAATTCGGCTAATTCCCTTTTGTGGAATTGGTCCTCACTGGAATCCATCCAGGATTCGGCAAACTCTCTCATAAGGCTTGTCTGCACCCTATTCATCACTACATGCGGATCCAAGCTGCTTCAATTGGTATCAGAGCGAAGATCCAATCCCAGATCGCCGTCGAGATCACCAATTCGAGGTAACGCGTGAAACCCATTCATTGCATCATCATCCTCCATTCATCGAGTCACTCCCAACCCCATTCATCACTCATATCCGAAACCAGCCCAAAACCCATTCTCAGCCCACCCCGGCCAACCCAACCTTGAAATGAGCCCACCCAAAACCCATCTTCTTCCCTTTTAGCCGCTCATCATCAACGCCCCACCATCCATACATAATCCAGAAACACCCCCCCCCCCCCCCCCCCCCCCCCCCAATTCATCACTCATATCCGAAACCAGCCCAAAACCCATTCTCGGCCCACCCCGGCCAACCCAACCTTGAAACGAGCCCTCACCCAAAACCCATCTTCTTCCCTTTTAGCCGCTCATCATCAACGCCCCACCATCCATACATAATCCAGAAACACCCCACCCCCCCCCCCCCCCCCCCCACAAAAATCATCTCACAAAACAAAAAACCATTCCCATCTGCCGATTAGGAAAAAAAAAAAAGAAAAAAACAGCACAAAAAGAGAAGAAAAGGACCAGGAGAGAACTTAAAAAAAAAAAAAAAAAAAAAGCAGTAGACCTGAGAAAGGAGCAGAGAAACAGAGCAAAAGAAGAGGAAGAAAGGCAGAAAAAGAAAAAAGAAGAGAGGAGCAGGAAAAAAAAAAGAGCAGAAAACAGCGCAGTAGAAAAAAAAAAAACAACTGAGAAGAAAGGAGTGACAGCAAAAAAAAAAAAAAAACAGAGAGAGAGAGACAGACAAGCAGCAGAAGAGAGAATAAGAGAAGAGGAGATCTGAGTCCTACATCAGCAGCTTCAATTTCAGCCATTGATCTTCAAAAAGTGATATCTTGATCATCTGTAATCCGATTAATGATCCGTCTTCACCTGCAAGCTCCGATCAGTGGGATCTACAAATCTGATTAGTCAGATTTTAATTTGGAAGAGCATTAAAATTTTATGTTCATTTTGCATACAAAATCACGATGAGGAACATTGGACCTTCAGATGAAGTTCAAAGTTATTTATATCAATACACATATGGAAATTGGTATTTTCATAACAAGTTTTACTTTCATGAATTCCTCAATTTGAAGCAAAAAGAGTTGTCAGTTGATGAATATACTCGCCGATTTCGAAAACTGCAACATCTATGTGCATTGAATGAAAGTGCGTTGCATGATGTCACTCGTTTTATGAGAGGGTTAAACTCTAATCTAGAGGAGAAAATGAAGTTTTGTCAAATTGTTCAAGAAGCATATAAAGAAGCTATCCGTGTGGAGCACATGCTTCGACAATCTCACATGCAACAATATAAATCTCAAGAAAGAAGGTCCTTGGAAATAAGAAGAGCTCATGTTGTTGAAACGCATTTTTCAAGAGAAGATAATCCCAAGCTTGTCATACGACGACTTCTCACCACAAATAAGATGGAAGAAGAAGAATGGAAACAACATATAAGATTCCAAACACGTGTCAGGTGTGAAGGCAAGCTAGCTAATCTGGTTATTGATCGCAGCAGCGCGATAAACTTCGTTGCACAAGAAGTGATTGACAAACTTCATTGGCCAACCGAGAAACTCCTGAAGCCATATAGAGTTACATGGGCCAATGATGTAATATATTGGCAATTATGAAGATAATATTTGGTGTGATGTTATCAATATGAATGTTGCTCATATTCTTCTTGGAAAACCATGGCTTTTGGATATGAATGTGCATACTGACGAAGAGAAGAACATACATTCTTTTCTTTGGAAAGGACAACAAATCGAGCTCATTCCATTGCCATTGACAACACCTTCTCCATCTACATCTTCACCTCCAATTGAAGAATCAAAGAGTGAGCAGAAGGAAGAAACGGATGTCGAGCTTGTGCCACAAGAGCTACAAACCATGATAAAAGACATCAAGGATGACATTGAACAGCAAGATCAAGAAACTGATGATATCACGACATTGTCAGATGAAATAGCATGCAACACTTTTGGTATGGAGCATATTTCAGAAGAGCCAGAAAACACAGGGACTACAATCATTGCTATGGATAGTGCTGATCAAAAGAGGCAAGAGGCTAATGAAGAAGGTCAAGCGCATGTTGAAGACATAGATCTAATGAGCAACAAGCCTAATCATTCGGTGGATTTAACAGTTGTTCAGGAGACGTCAATAGCTGAACAAATTGTTGAAGTCCCCCACATTGACTTCATCTTTGGGAATCAACAATGGATATTCAAAGATCAAGGTCTATTGGTACACATGCAACAATTGAAGCATCTAATGGTTCGATCACAGATCCAAGAACAATGCCAACATCAAAAGAATCAATACCTCCAATCTACTTCTAACTAGAGGAGGAAATCAATTCAAGTTTCCCAGCTATGTGAAGAATATGACGATCAAGAACTTCGGAAGTTTGTACGCTTGATTTTTGACCCAGGTGGACATTTACAGAACTCGAGGTCGAGTTCTCTCCAAAGCGGAGAGAAACTGATGCAGGCCAGACCCATGGTTTGCTAACTAATTGGGCCCAGTCCACAAGCCCAATATAGGTCGTTCATTTAGTTAGAGTTTTAATTAGTTAAGAGTCTTATTTAGAGAGTTGTTATTTATTTAGAAGTTATTAAAATTAGGAGTTTTATTTCCTTTGGATTGTCAAGTAAGTTATTTCCATTATTGTTTAGGAAAGCAAAGTCCTATTAGGAAAGGGGATGTCCAACCCTTCCTATAAATATGTAATCCCTCTATTAGGAGAGTAGTTCAAGATTATTCGATAATAAAGATTGGTTTTGTTTGGTTTGTTCTTTCTTTTCAATGGAAGAATGTTATTGAGTTCCGAGAGGAATTCAGCTAATTCCCTTCTGCGGATTTGGTCCTCATTGGAATCCGTCCAGGATTCAGCAAACTCTCTCGTAGGGCTTGTCTACACCCGTTTTATTGCAGCTTGCGGATCCAGGCTGCTTCAGTGACCCATCAAAAGCAAAAATGATGGAAGTTTGTGTCCTCCTTTTGGCACCCTAATTCTTAATGTTGACAGAGTGGCAAAGATTAAACCAGGCTCAGCTTGGATCAGTGGTATTATTAAAGATGAAAAAAGTCAATTGTTGCTCACTTTCTCAAAATCTACTGGAGTGAAAGATTCCAATGAAGCTGGAAGTTATGGCTATTTAAAAGATTTGAGGAGCTTCACACCTATCATGGTTCTTTGATTGTGTAAAGTTATTTATTAATGCAATCTCTGGTTTTAAGTGGGAATGGGGTTCCATGGAAATTCCAATTCTCTCTTTAGGAGATTAAGTCATTTGTTGTGGATAGGCAAGTAGAATTTTGGTTATCACTCAACAAATGAGGATACTTCTGGTTTTGTCAGTATTGTAGTTTTTTCCCTTGTATCGTTGTGTTTGTCTATTGGGTAGGGTATAATGCTCTAATGCCTTTACCCTTTGTTTTTGTGGCCTTTTCTCTTGTGTCTTGTTCATCGTTTCTTTTGGGATATAAGTGATCAGTGTTCTATGAGAGGAAAAAAATAAATACAAAAAAAAAATGCACAACTTTAACCAACTGCGTTTGGTTATTTATTTTTGCACCAATTGACCAGTGGAAGATTTGTTATGGTGCATATCATGGTATAATCATTTCAATAATTATTGGTTTCCCTACTCCGTTACCTACTTCTCTCTCTCTCTCTCTCTCTCTCTCTCTCTCTACTTTTTGCTGACCTATACCTACTTTCTGTCGTTCTTGCTTCCCACTTCTCACATTGGTTTCATGCTTCTTCATAGATGATGCTATAAAAATAATGTTGGAAAACGATGCTCCAAACCAATGCTGCTCCATTCAACTAGGCTCACGCTTAAGCTTAGTGCATGTACTAATCAAGCTGAGCTCGAGGTGGCTTGATTAGCTCACAACCCAAGCTCAAGCAAGAGCTCGAGGCTCAAGCTCTACTCATTTGATTTTGTATTGTATATATGTTCTATATAATTATGCATGATATTATGCATTCTATTATTCTATGTTACATCTGATGATGATGATGATACTTATTTCCTGTATTCGTTACTGCCGTGGTGGTGGTGGTGGTGATGATGATGAAGATCCTTATTTCCCGTATTTATTACCGTAGAGCTCGGCTCGTCTATAATTGAGCTTGAGCTTGAGCTAAGTTCAAGCTCGGAAAGTGGGGTCCAGCCGAGCTCTAGCTGTGCCTGACTGGCTTGACTCAAGCTCAAGCCGAGCTAGAATCTCAAATACTTGAATTATGCTCGAGCTTCGTCTAGTTCTATTTACCCTGGCTCATTTACAACAGCATTCCTTACTCTTTGCTGTGTTTGTTTGTCTACTAAACACAAATCTAAAGCTATGCATTTAATAAGATTCCTCTTTTGATGTACAGTTGATCGAATGCCCATCAATCTATGAGATGTTGCCAAATCCAGATTACAAGTGGAAACAGCAGCCTTTGATCAAGGTTTGGCGAAAGGAATCTGAAGAATCAAAAGCCTCGTTGGTCAAACTGGAAGAGTATGGCCCAACTGAAAGTATTCAATTGTTTGAAGAAGCTTTGAAGGATAATGAGGTGGCGCTCACTTCAAGCTTTTAATCATAGACTCAATTTATCTTTGGACACAGATTTCAAATGTTTTGTGCCTCTTGGCTCTTCTTATTCATCTTTGGTTACTGATGCTTTGGTTCTCATCCAAGCAACCCATCTCTCATCCTAAGAAAATTTGAAGTTTGTATTTTTTTTTTTTTATCTGTTTAGTGAATTTTGATACTGACCTTGTCACAGTTTTGAGATCTAGACCACAGAGTTTAAACTCAACTTCTGATCATGTCTACAGCAAGTTTTCTTTAAAACATTTTGGTTATCCTTGGAGTTGACATAAAACTGGTGTTCACATAATCTTTGCTTAAAATTTGAAAATTTTAAATTATAATGCAATCTCATTGTTTCTTAACCATCCATTGGCTGATTTTGCAGCTAAAATATAATGGGAAGTCGGTACCTTTGCCATTCAATCTCTCAATCCTCAAATGGGCAGCTGGAACTCGCAAAATTTTGAATGATGCACAATTACCGAACACTGTCAGCTTCTATAACATATTTGGAAAATCTTATGAGACACCTTTTGATGTTTGGTATGTAACTGTTTTATTAGTTTCTAAACAAGATGAAAATGCCATTATAATCCGAATTCTTTCAACAGTGCCTCTCTTTTGAAAATCAATAGAGTATCATCAAACCTCTCTAAAGTTATACAAATAACATGAACTTTTTCAGATTACAATTGTTACCCTCAAAATGTTGACTTATGTACCTTACGGTGTTTCGATGGATGGTGAATTGAAGTAGAGTGCCGTGAAGCATCAAATTAAGAGAAAATAAAATATAAGGGGGTTATGATGGTCTTTTTTTTTTTCTTTTTTTGTGGCTTGATAGGGAATTTTTTGACTTTTTGTGTAAAAAGAGGATTTTTTTTTTTGTAATTTAGTGGAGAAGGGATGTTGCTTTTTTTACTTTATTTTTTAAAGGAGGGAATTTTGAATTTGTGTACTTTTGATATGACCGTCGGTCTTTTCTTGTCTGGATAATGGAGGCTTTACCTCACCTCAGTTCATGTCACCACCCATCCAAACACACACAGGTGCATTTGAATGCATTTAATAATCACTTGTGTTGTATGTTACTCTAATTATTGTGTACCTTTTCTCTTTAATGTAGCTATGGATCAGACACCTCTCCAATTGGTGATTTGTCCCAAACATGCCATACAATTGTAAGTGGATGCTTGTACTATCAACATGCATACGTGCATGCATTTGTGTGAATGCTGAGGTGCATATATTCATAGATATATTTATTTCTCATTGCTGTTGCTTTCTTTCAGCCTCAGTATTCCTATGTGGATGGAGATGGGACAGTGCCTGCTGAATCTGCTAAGGTTCTTTTTTGAAGCATATTATTTTAATCGTTCATGTTCCATGAATTGATTCTCACTCAAAATATTGGAAAACTGTGAAGCCTCCCAGTGGGTAAAATAGCTGAATGGCAGCAGAACCCTCTATTTTGAAAGATAGTTGAAAACCTTCTCATAGCTACCTATTTATCCTAAATAGTGGGAGGTTAGCTTTCGAATACAGATGAAAGCTTTCTGTGAAATATCCTACTGACATACATTCATTGATTTCCATGAGGAGTCTTGAATTTTGCTGGTGGGGCTGGTGTTTTGCAGTCTGATGCACTGAGAATGAATTGTATAAATACTTGAACTGAGAATAAAGCGTGTAGGTTATACTGCATGCTGGCAATCCAAATGGGTTTATCATTTTGTAGGGGGCATATGTATGTGCTCTAGGTTTCATTGCAGTGGGTCACCAGTCATGGGTATCTGGATGATTGGTGAATATGTTAATAACTTTTTGCAAAACAATGTATTGATTTGATTAACTAAAACACACATGGTGATGGTTATGAGACCTCTCTTTCTATATTGCATGGATAAAATAACTAGGTTCTTTTAACCCACCTCTTCGAATAGAATCTAACTTACTATTCAAAAATAATAATAATAATAATAATAATAATAATAATAATAACTTAAGTGACTACTATGAAACAGTTATGTGCTTGGATGTTTCCCATTTAAAATAAATAAATAAACAGCTATACCAAATTATTTTTGCAGTTATGCTGCTTGGCGAACTGTATTCTTCTATAACCATTTTGCCTACGAATTTCCCGACTTTTGGGCATCCAGTCTAGAAGTGTCATGTTTTTGTAACTTGATTTAAAGGATGCTGTTGTCATTTTTGTAAACTTGACCACATCATCTTATTCTTTTTTAAGATTTTGACAACTTGGCCTTTTGTAATGTGGGAAAATCATTTTCCCCAACTCCTAAAACTAGATAGATCCAAGGTCTCAATGTTGTCGGTTGACTACATCTTTTTATGCAGGCTGATTCATTTGCAGCAGTGGCAAGGGTGGGAGTTGAAGCTGATCATCG
Source organism: Umbellularia californica (assembly GCA_028538565.1). NCBI lineage: Eukaryota > Viridiplantae > Streptophyta > Magnoliopsida > Laurales > Lauraceae > Umbellularia > Umbellularia californica. The sequence continues at coordinate 12,562,007 of JAPQWN010000004.1, read as the reverse complement.
AGGATTGTTACGTGACAAAAAAGTGTTTCAACTCATCAAGCAATGGCTTGGATTGAATGAAAGCTCATATTGTTTAAGCACTGCAAGAGTGATGGACGAATGTAGAAGCTCAAGTGCCATTTGATTGATTGGTTTGGTTGCTGCTGTAGTTCACATAAAGGAGGTCTATTCAATTGATTGAAACGTGATGGAAGTCAAATTTCTTTGTCTAGATTCTGTGCTCCATTTTTACCATTCAAAAGATATCTAGACATTGAGCAATGTAGTGGGGAAGTATCATATCATATATCATTATCAATTATAACCTTTTCCCTTGCATATATATGCTAGTTAAGTTGAGTGCTATTTTCATTAGACTTTTACGTTCAGGTTGGAAGTTTTTATGGTTGAAACTTCTTGATGTTGGAACATGAATATTTGTGGATCTTAGATTTGTGCCACAGTCACAAATGTGCGCATGAATAGTTATGGATTTTTCCCTTGTACGATTCCAAGCCACTTATTATTCTTGGCTTGAATGAGCATGCACTGAAACAACATGCATTACATTTCAGCAAATCCTTCTCCCATCAATTTAGGGTACGTCTGTGTACATGCAGTGAAAAAAAAAGGGTTCCACCGAAGTTTTCCTCATGTGGAAAACAAAAAGGTTTTCTAACCCCATAGGAGTTTATTTTCTGAGGTATTGTGGAAAATTTAGCCCCTTTTTATGCTTTTCCATGAGGAAAAGTGGCCATACCAAATATGGAGTTTACTGTAGCATGGAAAACCATTTTTGCATCTTCCCTCTTTTTATGGAAAAAGAGTTGTATAAACATGTCCTTAGGATTGTTTTAAAGAAGGAATTTCAAAAGCTTTATCCGAAGCTATTGTAATGGATTTGGAAAGAATAAGAATCAATATAATGGAAAGCCATTTTTGCATTCTTCACTCTTTTCACGGAAAAAGAATTGTATAAACATGTCCTTAAGGCTGCTTTAAAGAAGGAATTTCAGAAGCTTTATCCGAAGCTATTGTAATGGATTTGGAAAGAATAAGAATCAATATATGGGGAAAACATTTTTGACAGATTTCCCATGCATGACACTTGGACCTGTTTGTTTAGCTGGAATTGAATTCCTAAGAATTCTAAGAATTGTTTTCCTTGGGGGTCGGCTTAAACTGAAGAAACACAATTAAGGAGAGAGGAAAAATAAAGATCAATAAATGACCATCATAATCTACCATTTGCTGGAAATGAATTAAGGAGAGCTGAAAAATAAATATCTAGCCGTTGCCCTCGAAAATCAAATCCTATTAAAGTGGAGGTCCCACCTAAATCTTAACCTTAAAACCAAAACCTGCTCCTCATAATCATTTGTTGGAGCCCATTTGACCATCAATTTCTAAGGATTCAATTCCATACAAATAAATGGGCCCTTGGGAGTGTCTCAAATTTTCTCTAGACTTGCGGGAAACTACAAAGTAACTATGGGGTAGCCGTATTATCCAGCAATTTTGATAATGATGGGCCCTTGCCTCATCACTAGCATAGTTGATTATACAAATTGATACATTTCTGTACTTGATCAGCTTCTTACATTAACCTTGAACCGCTATCATTCGCTCTCCTTTTTTTTTTTCTCTCTGATAACCCAAGGTATCTCCTGCCCAGCCCACAGGAGCCTTTGGCCCTGAGCCCGAGGGATACACGATTTTGGACAGCTGAAAACTAATTCCTATGGGCACATGCAAACCCTCCTATCCACATCCACCAAATAAAACTGTAGGAGGTGGCCAACAAAAGTAGGAGGTGGCCAACAAAAGTAGATGTCGAACACAAGACCTCTCCGCTTCATGAGGCGCAGAGTCCTTGGCTAATTAAGCTACCACTCGTTGGTTAAGTTGGGTAATATTGGTTGTCCGTATTATCCTAGATCAGATAGATAGTGAGTCTAATGAGATTAATATTGACCTGCCGATAATTATTAGAAGCTGAGCTAATATTCCTTTTGTTCCACCACTTTGCACTTCTTTGTTGAAAATGTAATTATTTCACTAGTGATTCAGCAGGTACATTTTTCTGTACTTCTAAGTAGCAAGGTTTCAAGCAGTTCTTTCAGGAAAGCAAGTATTTTTCAACTCCCGGCCAACAAGAGCCCTACTTTCCATGAACATGAAGAATGAGACTGCTTTTAAGAAGAGCTATTAACTGTAACTTGTCATCCAGAATACTGTATACCTGGGCTCGGATCTAAGAAGGTCACATCCATATCCATTCATTGATTACCCAAAGGTGAAATTATAGCACAAGAGAAACAAGGAAAATTTCCCAAAACCTTTTTTTATTTTTTGCTCATTTTCAAAAAAACAGCACAAGAAGATTTGACTAATTCAAAAAGAGTACGAAACTTTTCCATATTTCGTTCGGTCAAGTCTTCTCCGTAAAAAAAATAAAAATAAAAATAAAAAATGACAAAAGTACCCTCAGGGCCTGTTTGGATAACTTAGGAGTGGAGTGAAGTGAAGTAAATTTCACATGAGAAGTGAAGTGGGGTGAAGTGGGTTGAAGTTAATTAGAGTACTTCACTTCACTCTGGTTGGTTTCTTTGTGTAAAGTGAAATCTAAAATACTTAGTATGTGTTTGGATACACTTATGAGTACCCTTAAGACAAGTTTTTATCTTCTCTTCTCCTTTCCTCTCCAAAAACACACCACCATTCTTCTCCCTCCTTCCACCGATAGTTTTGCCCTTTCAGTTTTTTTTTTAAACTTTCCCACCTCATATCCCACCTTAATTGACATAGTCAATTTTCACTTTCCAGCATCGATCAGACAACTAAAATATCCCACCAGAAAATAAATAAATAAAGAAATAAGGCATATGCTAGATTCATCAGATCCCATAGGTGTAGATCATAATAAAATATGTCACTCATTGAGTAGTTAATAGAAAAATTGCATATTCTTCGGTGGTAGTCAAGTGCCACCCATGACATCTTCTCCATTGCATTTTCCCTCTGGTCATAATAGGGTCATCATAAAACATCTCACCCATTGGTAGTTGATCAAGATTGAGTAGTTGGCCTTAGAAAACAGAGGAGAGTCCAGGCCATGATAAGCAGACAGTTCTTCAGCCACTATTGTAGAGTACCCACAAAATTAACCCTCTGCCACCTCCAATGACAGTAGTCATCAGAATGCAGGAGGGATCTTGGCCTGTTACAAGGAAGCTCTTATGTAATCCACCATTGTTATCCTCGGAGGCAGGAACAAACATAACATCATCTCAAATATTATTCAAAACAAAATCTCATTTTTATATAACATGGTATGATCATGCATAATGATACTCACTCACCCACTTATGTAACCATAATGACAAGTCTAATGGTTTTTCAAGAGGAAATTATCAATCACAACCTTATCCCAACCATGTTGAGGTCAACCATGTTGAGGTCGGCTACATGATTTTTGTTACTCCATTCTGCTCTACCCTAGGTGAAATCCTTAGACAGATAGCACTTCAAAACAAAAATGACAGGTCTTTTTTTTATTTTGGTTATCTCAGGGTATCCCCAACTTTGGCGGGACTAATCCTTAAGCCCCACACCCGCACCCACACAGACGGAAGACGGTTAACGCTCGAGGAAATCGATGCCAGGACCTTTGGGGAGCAAACCCAGTGTCCTAACCACCCAGCCAACACCCGGTTGGGTGAAAATGATGGGATTTTATACAGAAAATGTGAACTATACACGACTAATTGTATACAAAGGGGCTCCAGCCTTGGCTCGGCACAAATACTTTACTTCCAACACCAGCCTTGGCTTTCGCATAAGGTGTCAAAAGTATCCTCCTGAAAAAGAGAGAAAATGGTATTTGCCTGACCAAACAAACACCATTGAGACTTTTTATTTAACCTATGCAAAAAATTGAAGCAGATCAGACCCCCTCAAAGAGAATATAAAAAAAATAATCTGTATAAGCATGTTTTCACACCATATATAATATTTTGAACTTCGAACAGTCGGGCACAGGCAGACAAAATTAAGTAAAGCTAATCTTTAACAGATGGCAGTGACCTCCTAGCACAAAGAACCAGCAAGGAAATGCGTCTGGAAGTACCCTGAATAACAATTGATTTAAAATGGTTTAGAATAATGGGAGGTTCATGTGTTTAGTTGAGCTTTAGAGAGAAGAATAGAAGTCAGAGACTGCATTTGGCGAAATTCTCACTTTTCTGGCCAAAATCAATATCAGTAATCAGCACTAAAAATGACTTGTAGTAGTTTAAGCCAAAAACAGTGCAGATAATGATTTGGGGCAGTGACTGGTGAAAGACACCACTACATTTGATTGGTTCTCAATTTCCAGGCAGACCCAAACAGAGCGGAACAAATATCCATCCACTATGTAATAATATTCAAACTGCTCCTAACTAAGGTACACCAAAAAAGTAAGCTAATTTTAAAAGAAAAAGAGGCAAGCCATCAACATGGAAAAGAAAAGGAAATTGAAGCATAAAACATAATGAAAAAAACCAGTCAAATTCAAAATAATATTTTGAGAAATAAATCAGTTATATTGAAGATGGTGTATTCTTTAATCTTTCCCATACTTCTGGACCTTCAGAGTGAAGACATACCAGATTTTTTACAAATCTTGCTTCCGAACATGCAAGAATGGTACTCAATGCCATTTTGGATTTTACTACTCCTTTCTCGCTTAACCATTTATACATTGAAAACCTAAGCTTGATCCTTTCTATATCATAACACAAATAAGTTGGAAATGGTATAACCGATTCCAAGGGATAACACAAACAGTTTACAAGGTAATATATCTTCATCTCTATCACTTCCCTCGACTGGTTCAGCACCGAAGGAGCCACTCTGATCATGTTACAAACATCATGGAAATTCAATCCAGCATCCACCAAACAATCGAACCGGTCTTGGAGCAGATCCCCTCTGCCTCGGAATTGTTTCAAAGCTTTTGTCATCTCATCCGAATTCTCAACATACCCCATTTTCAACAAGAAATTGGTTTTCTCAAGAAGATAAATGTTATCCTCATAGTTTACAACCCGCAAAAGGCTGGTCTTCGAACGTGAAGCCAAATTGGTCAAGTGACGTGGGTCCTCCTTGATCATATTGCTCAATCTTTCCAATCCCATATTAAGTTTCCGCAATAGTTCTTTAGGCCTCTTCAAATAAGTACATGTACCCAAAACATGGGGGTGAGTTCGAACAATCTTCGCAATGTCCTCTGTTTCCATCCCTAGTTCAGACAGAAAATGGATGGCATGCCACAAATTCTTTGAGAAATTCCTGGAAAGAACTCGAGGATAATGTAAGAGCAAACTCAAAATTTCATTCATTTCTAAACCCAACTTCAATAACAGCGCCACAAGTACATAGATCTTCATTCCAGAGTCATCAAACAAAAAATGGGGATGTCTTTTGAGCAATCTCGCAAAATCATTCTTACTGCATCCCATTTCATTGAGAAAGCCCAATGTTTCAAAAATTCTATTCCAATGGTAGCTATTTTTCTCTGACAAGTGTTCCCCGATCCAGTCATGTTCTATCCCCAAACACTTCAACTCCTCCATAACCCGAATGAGTACCTCATTAACCCCACCAATCAAAAGCAACGGGCAACATGTAACCAACTTAATTATCATGGATTTGCTCAGACCAAGTTTCTCATATTCCTCAAGCTTTGAACTCAAAACCCCTGAATCATACCCAAAAACTTCCTTTGCTTCCTTATACATCTTGCCAATTTTGCTGCGCGGAATACCATAATTACAGAGCACATGGAAGTTCTCAAGCAACACATTGTCATCAGTTAGAAACATCAAATTCCGTGGGAGAAGTGGAGAAAACTCAGAAGGTCTCAAGCCCATGCTCTCAAAGAACGGTTCAAATTCATTGATGGGGTGGTAGCGCAGGAACCTGCTCAGTGCCCTCCTAATATCCTGCTCATCACCTACTTTTGAGAGGAGATTTTGAAGGAATGCAGGTGAGTTCTTGCTTATGTGCTCCGCGTCGGTGAATTGCAAGCTTCTCGTGCAGTGAAGATAGTCAAATAGAGCATCTTGGGCCTCTGTTCGTGCCACACGAGAAACTCGACTTGCAATATGGGAATCATTGGTCTCAGAAAGTGAGATTTTCGCAACATGGGCAGGTCCGGTACTGTAAAAGCTTTGGTTCCTTGGAGAACCAAAAGCTAATACGATTTGAGCCGCTTGGGCGGGTGCAGTACTACAAAAAGTATGGTTCTTGTGCAAATTGAAGAAATGGGTTCCCCTCAAGATGATGAAATTCTCTGAAACAACAGGAAGAATCCCAGAACTGCAGCATTGGGATAGCATTTTGCAGATGCAAGAGACTCCTAAGCGCAATCGAAAATCAATCATGTGGTTGATGAAAGAAAATATATGGGTATCTTACAGAAGAGAAAAACCAGCAAAATCTATCAGTGATTATAATCCGTTTGGTTTGGTTTTCTTGTTCTAGATTTTCTGGGTCACTCTCTTTCATGAAAAGAACCATGAACTGGGTAACAAAGAGGGAAATCTAGCAGTGATTTTCATGCATTGGGGTAACTCACAAGGGGGTTATGTTTTTACCTTGGGTTTTGTGGGTTTTCAACCATTTTTCTTCTTATGAAGGAAAGATTGCATTTTTCAGAGTAATCTGGAGCTGAAACTTAGTTTCTCTGCTTCTGAGTTTCTCTGAGACCAGTATTTGCAGAGGCTGTGACGCTGTGTGCTTAAAACCCTAAAAACAGGAAGGTCTTGGAGTTTATTATTACTTGCACGGGCAGACCAAGTACCAACCCGTTTTAGAAGATAACTCAGTCCAACTCGGTCTGGGTCGACCAGGCCGACTCGTGAGTCTGGATCTGGGAGAGAATGGAAATAGGTGTATACTGTATACAGTATTTATTCATGGGATAGAATGAACTAAGCCCAGTCCATTTAAGGCCTGGGTATAGCTTCTTTTTTTTTTTTTATAACGCACAGGGTTACCCGCCCTTTGGGCCAGATTAATCTCTACAAGCCAAAGATATAAAGCTGGATAAAATTCCCCTGTGGCCCCAGTGTGGTAGTGCAGTTTCGAACCCACAACCTCCGAGTGCAAACGGTGGCCTCAGGCTAACTGAGTTACCCCTCCGGGTTAGGCCTGGATATAGCTATTTGACAGGGAAGCTTAACCTGGATTAGCACATTTACAATAAATTTATGGGCGAGGCCAAATTGGGCCTTTTACGTGTTCAATGGGCCTTGCTACATAGGCCCAGCCAACTGACCTGAAAGAACAGCCCGAACCAGCCCAATTGGGTCGAGGCTCATGCCCGGCATGGGGCTGAAGTGCCCCATGAACACCTTTATGAGACAGAGAGTAGGGATGCAACTTGGGCTAGGCCTAGCTCGAGCCTGGATGAGACCCAATTTGGTTTGGGGTTGTTCTGGACTAGGCTTGGAATTTGAATCCCAAGTGGAACATGGGATCAACTCGGCTGAATTCACATCATTAACCATTTTAGGTTTGAATTGAGAGCCTCTTCTCCAAAGAGAGAAGGTTGTAAAGTCAAGCGAGGCTGGACGATTTCACATGCCATCCTCTCATTGATAGGTATCCATCTAAATAGGGCCTGTAAGTGCCTAAAAATAACGGACTTGGTCTAAAAGATAATAGAGCTTGTGATGATGCTGTTTAGCTGGTTAAGGGTGTCACTGGATGCCTAAGACCTGAAAGGGAGGAGAAACAAAGGTCAGAGCCCCTGGCTGCTGTCAGCCGAAGGTACTTTGATGCCTGAGTTAGTGCAGTCACTGAACTAGGGTGAAGTGAGGAAGAAGAAGATTCAGGCAATAGTGTAATGTATTGCACAGTGCATAAAGAGTACCTGTTATGGGCTTACCATGCAGGTATATATAGACAAGTGGAAGCTTCCTGAGTGGAGGTAGGTGAGAGAGCTTGTCCCATCAACCCATACCTAGGATCCTCAGTGGGGATAGGTGAGGGTACTGTCTCATCGGATCTCTCCTCAATCTCACACATAAATGCGGATGTGATCAGCTAATAGGAAAAAGCCCTTATCGATAGCTGGCGGCTACCCTATCTGCCAATAGGTTCTGCAACATAGCTGTCCCATCACATAATAGGGAGTGGACGCTCAGTGTTCGCCTCGATCAGTAGGCCGAACTGGAAAAGGCGCTGAGGTCGGACGGGCCTGAAGTCGGGCACTGCTGCCGAGACGCACGAGGCCGAAATCGGAGGAGCACGGTCGGTACTCTTACCGAGACCGACTCCATCTCGGTGCCAACTGGTGCATTGCCGAGCTGGATGAATTAGATCGAGGCAGCCCCTGATTGGTACTTTTACCTAAGTCAGGGGTAACCTCGGTCTCGAGAGAACACCCCACACAGGGCCCATGAGTCAGACCGCATATAATTGATATGTGATTTGTCTGATCATATAGGAGAACATTCTTCTTAGTATACAATATAAATAATGGGATGATTTTCTCCTATGCCATGCACTCTACATTTCAAGCGGATCGATACCATTATATGCTTGCAGTCTGCTGATAGTAGAACATTGTCTAAAGTGTATCCCGTATATAATGGGGCAAATCTTCTTGCACTATACTCTCATGTTTGGTAATTTACTATTAAAGTGAAGGTGAAGTAATGCCTTAATTTAAGATACATGAATAGACTAGGGGGTCATGTCAAAATTACACAAATTCAAGATTTTTCCTTTCGTTTAAAAAAATTCAAAAAACAACATCTTCAATCCCGGTAAATTAACAAAAAAACAAAAAGTCAATAAGATTTCTTATCAAGACATTTAAGACGGGAGACCATCGTAACCCCCTTATATTTTTTTCTCTTTTAATTTAAAATCCCACCTCAGTTAATTCTACATGTAAAATTATAGAAGCAGTGTCATTCTGGGGGTTCTCCCGCGTCCGAGAAAGTTTTCCACATATCATGTCCCTACTTGACCTGATCTTGGGGCAGGACCGCTTGCAGCTATCATAACTCTGTACAGTGAGGCATTAGACCATTCTCCACGGTAACAAGACGATAGAATGCTGTGGAAAAGCTTCAGTGGGTAGTCCACTTCCACTCGATCAACTTTCCATGATTTTTACGTTGACTTGACCATGAAGGGCCTGCTCAGAATGCTGCCATGTGCGTTTGTTATCATTCGGAGAATGAGGAAGAAACTAGGATTCCTCAAGAGCATGTAAACTGAAATCAACAGTTGGAAATCCTCTCATTAAACAAATCCACTTCGATTTAGTCGCTGCATCTATATTCACCATGATATGATGGACCCGACACAAAATCCCAAGTCCAGTTGGGTTTATTAACAAATATCCAATTTGAGCAATGGCGGACCTAGGCATGAAAACTGGTTGTGCCGGCTAATGGTGGGTCCAGCGGTGTGCCGTGCCTAGGCAGCTGGGGCTCAGCCTAGCACGGCCCAAGGCATGGGACCATCTGTGCCGGGCCGGGCCGGACCCCGGCGGGGCTGGGTCGTGTTGCCCATGGGCCGGCCCACATACCTCTTTAGAGATGTCAAATGGGCCGGGCTGGGACAACATAACACGGCAGCCAACGTGCCGTGACATCGCCCAGCCCAGTCAACGGCATGGCATGCGCGGCACATGAGGGGACATTTGGCCATTGTGACTTTTTTAAAGAATCAAAGCGGCAAGACTCATACTTGTAAGGGGCATTTGGCGATAGGTTCCTAAATATTTCACTTTCTGCCCTTAAATCTATAATCTTTTTTCATAGTGTGGTGGGTCTTTTTTCTAAATTTGAAGACCTAAAATGTCCAAGTTACCCTTTCTTTAAATGTTATTATTTATTTAAAGATAAATCATATCCCATGATTAGTGGGATATGAAATTAATAATCGTCAATTACCATTTCAAAAGACACAAATAAAATTAAAAAAACATAAATAGATTTCAAAAAATGCAAATAAATTTACCAAAAAACTCAAATAAACTTTTAAAAAAAAACTCAGATAAATTTGCCAAAAATACAGATAAGTTTCACAAAAACTCAAATAAATTTGCCAAAAACACAAATAAGTTTCACGAAAACTCAGATAAATTTTCCAAAAACTCAGATATATCTTCCAAAAACTCAAATAAGTTTGCCGACAGCAGCAGCGACGCCTTCTTCGGAGAAGATCTACGTAGAGAACCTTCATTCAGATCTAGAAAAAATCCAGATCTGTCTTCTTAGGCAAATTAATCAAGAACCTAATCAAAAGCCCCTGAACTTTTTCTCCAATAACGACCAACGATTCGGACAACTGCTCTGTGACAAGCAAACATGAATCTCCTGTGTTTCGTATGTTCTCTGCAATTGTACATGTTGAAACCGAGATCGGATCCTCCTCTCTCTTTCTGCGTAGCAATGCGTCCGGATCATTTGCCTCTCTTAACCAATCATAGCAGCGGTCGATCTAGAGCAATCTTCTTCCTCGAGTCCGACAATGGTGCCGCGATGCGTCGATGCTCCTTCTCCGACAGCGACTCCAGCAATTAGATCAACGGGGGTCGTCTTCTCCGAATATCGAAACCCTTTGTTTTTTTGAAACAAACGAACCCAGACCCTCTTCTTTCTATAAACCGACAACGACAAAATATGAATGAGGGGCGATAGAGAATGAGAGAGAACCTTGCCCTATGAATGAGGGAGAATGGAAGATTTGAAATCTTGAAATTCAAAATTTTATATCTAAACAGTTGAAAGGGCAAATTAGTTATGAAAATATATGATGTAGCGTATGTAGAGACCTCTCGCTAAAATATATCTCACTGTATGGACTATAGGCCATAGAGAAAAAGTTATTGGACTGCACACTTTATAATACCGTGCTAAGGGACTTTTGGCTAATTTGCCCTACTTTTAACCAATTAATCCTGTAGTCATGATTCCACATTGCTACTTTTTGCCACCGCTACATCTATTATTCCACGACATGTCGACGACATTTTTGGGTATGATTGGATCAGAATGCGAATAAAAGGCTGTGAAAATAGAGGTCGAGAAGACTATCTACCATTCAAAATTCTAGCCAATTACTCCACTTGTTTCTCCATCTGTTATCTCCCCTTGGGAACATACACCAGGAATGGCTCCGATCCCACAAGCATGGACCAATGTATATCCTCATGGAATCTTTGCAATAGATATATTGCATATGTATATAGCTGTGGTGGAGGCAGGCCAAGGATGTTTTTTTTTTTTTTTCGAGTGGGACAGACTATTGGTAGTTGGCTTTTGGGGCCAAATCTTAAATTTTTATGTAGATTTTGGGGGGTGGACCCATGAATCTCATGTGGATTTAGAAAGTAGGACCAGAACTTTAAATTTTGAAAGCAGGCCCACACCCGCCCCAAGACCATATATGTAGGTCCATCAAAGAAAAGTGATAAAAATAGCTTACTCCACTCTACATGTCTTTCTCTTCCTATTTACTTTCAAGATGAAAAAAAATGACCAAATTATTTCCATGTGTCAAAGTTCATTTAAAAAGACACAAAAGACTTAATTCTCTCTTATCTCTCTCTTTGACTAAGAGAGAAGAAGAAAAAATCAAACCTCTCCCAGTGGCGTGAAAATGTGTCTTTCATTTTCCACCACCGAGTTGCAGAATCAAATGTACAACCAGCAATGCAAAGGGTTTTCCTTTGGAAGGGAAGGGCGGAGGGTTAAGCTTATGGGGTGCATGGGCCACTGGCCATAGCCCTCCTGGGCTATTTCTGGATTCAACTTGGGCCGACCGCGCCTAGAATCTTACACATGGGTCCGCCCCTGCCTGTGCATGGGTTGATACATATCAATTTTTCGACTGGCCACTATATAGAACTTGTGCATGCTAGGAGGTTGTGAGATCAAGTCATGTTGCCAATAAATTTAAAGAGGGTTTTATGAAAAGAAATCCTTCAAACATTTTGCGATATCAATGAATGCAGGCAAATTTGTCAAAGATGATATAAAAAGTTAAAAAGAGGATATTCTATCATTATCATTATGAAGCACTTAAATTGTCAGGGGTCCTCTCTTAAATTGTCAGGGTCTTTTTTTTTTTTTTTTTCAAAATCCGAAAAATACATATAGAAACCGCGCATATATATTGGTAGATACACTGATATAGCTGCCCAAGGCTTTTTACAGGGTATAAAAGATGCAAGAAGGGTTCAATCACATGCACTACTACTACCGAGGTGAGGTATTTTTTTTTTGGCTAAACTAATTCTTCTGGCTCAGAGGGAAGCAGGGTAAACTCCCATGTAGCCTCAGTGTGGTAGTACAGTTTCAAACCTACAACCTTTGAGTGTAAACTATGATCCGAAGCCAATTGAACTACCCCTTGGAGTTTTTAAAAGATGGGTGAGGTAAGTGAGTTCTCTAACTTAACATCCAAGCCAGCTTATTATTTTTAATTTTTTTTTGTTGCCACCTTTCCTTTGTTTAAACATTTATCTTACCTAAAATCCATCTAATCAATTCAACGAAGCAGTAGTCCTACTTTCAGACTGATGTAAACACAATTCACTGATGGTTTTTATTACAATATATTTGCATGATTCACAGCCGGTAAACTTATAGGATCTAAAGGTAAGGATAAGATCATTTGATATTGAGGTCTCCCCTAATTCATGTCCCAACCTATAAGAAATTGAAATCCTCTCTTGTGATGAAAATTTAAAAAAAAAATTACACTACGAAAAAGTGCCGTACCAATCAAACATAAAATGGGTTGCACGGAGAATAAGAACAAGTCCCCTCTCAATCATAAAATCCTTTTGTTAGATAAATGTATCTTGGTGGTTGCATGGAAATGTTAAATGCTGGAATTTGAAATATTGCTAAATTCTGGAATTTCTAAATTTCTTGTTTCATTCATGGCCAGAGTTTCTGTCCGAGAATTTCTAAATTCCATATTTCCACAAATTCTCGTGTCATAGCTAGAAGAATTTCCAACTAGAATTCAAGTCTTGTATGTTATTCAAATATAAATTCAACTGTAAATTACCCACCAATATATATATATATAGGGAGATGCTCCTATGAGAGATATCTTTCACCTTATATGAGAGATAAAGTGGGGGGGCCTCACATCCATATCCAATGCCAACAACTTAAATGTGAGGGCCCCCACCCTTATCTCTCATATAAGGTGAGAGATATCTCTCATAGAAACAGCTCTCATATGTATATATATGTGGAGAATATTCATGTGCATCCATCCATCATCATAAGGTGAGATACACTTACATAATTGGAAATATTCATGTGCAAAAGAGGAAAAGCTATATATGGTCATATACAGAAAAAGATTGTTCATATGCAAAGAGGGAAAGCTATGTAAGTGTCATTCACCCTATGGTGAGGGCACTTTCCCTTTTTGCATATGAAGACAAGGAAGTGTACCTCACCCTATGTACTTAAAAATTCACTTTTGTATTTGAAAATTCTCATGTATGGAAGTGTCTCTCATCCTATGGTGAGGGCACTTTCCCTTTTTGCACATGAAGATAAGGAAGTGTACCTCACCCTATTTATTTGAAAATTCACTTTTGTACTTGAAAATCCCCATTTATGGAAGTGTCCCTCACCCTATGGTGAGAGATGGATGCACATGAATATTCTCCTATATATGCATATATATGGGAGCTGCCTCCTATGAAAGACATCTCTCACCTTATATGAAAGATAAGAGATAATGGTAGGGGCCCTCATATTCATATCCAATGCCAACAACTTAAATGTAAAGGGCCCCACCATATCTCTCATTGTAAGGTTAGATATGCTCTCATAAAAACATCTCCATATATATATATATATATGGGAGCTGCTCCCCTACACTGCAACCTTCCTTATTGTCAGCTGCAAAGTTGCTTTATTTTGAAATGACCCCAGCATAAAGCAACTTTGCAGCTGACAATAAGGAGGGCTGCAATGTAGGGGAGCAGCCCTCTATATATATATATATACACCCCTACCCCCACTTAATTGCAAAATAGAGCATTCAAACTTCCCGTACTGTTGCCATGGCTTGAGAATAAAAAATGGAGATGACCATTGTGGAAACCAAAGACCTTCTTCTCATCACTTAAAATTTCATCCGTGGGAGAATTCCATAATGCTTTGGGCCGTAGGATTCCAAATCCACTACATAGAGACATTTGAGAATCCTGAAATTCCATAATACTTTAGAACACTTGAATTATAATAATAAGGAACATTGCATTTCTGACAGCAATTCCGGAATTCTCAAACAATCAAAGTCCGACTAGAAATTCTGCTAAATGAAATTCAAGAAATTCTGATTTAGAGAATCTTCAAATTTCCCAATATAGTGGAATTCCTAAATCTCTCTTTGTAGTTGAGTATCTAGAGATTCCACCAAAACCAAATGAGCTATAAATTCTATAGATTCTTTGGATTTTCCAATATAGTGGAATTCATGAAACTCTCTTTGTAGTTGAGCATCCATAAATTTCACAAAAAACACAAAGGAGCTAAAATTATATAAATTTGAAAGGTCATTTGAAACCTTTTAGGGGTAGAAAATTTAAAATTCTTACAAATAAACATGACACTTGTATATGTTAAGGGACAAAACCATCATATCATATCTTAAAAAAAAAAAAAAAAAATCAGCACACCAAGAAATTCTAGTCCAAAATTCCACTAGAAGAACAGGCTAAGAACACATTTGTGCAATGCACAAATTCCTCAGCAAAGTGGAAATTTTCAAATCCTGATTAATTTTTTCTTCCAGTTTAAGGATTTGCTAAACCATGTCAATAAAGCTGTAATCCACAAGGACGGCAAGCAATACAGACAAAACACGCCCATTTAGTAAACACACCCATTTACTATCACATCATTCAAATAATCCCCTCTGCTCCCCCCGGCAACAGCCTTTGATTCTTCGTTTTCTCCAATTTGTACTATTCTTCCACACTTGATCCTCGTCAAAGGCATATAAACAATTCAGAAAAAACCAAGAGGAAGAGATAAACAGGGCTCCCCTGTTTGGACGAAACAGGGGATCCGGTTCCGATAAGAAAAAAAAAAAATACACAAGACAAATCTGATCTTGGGGATTTTCTCCTGCTACAACAATCCCAGGAAGAAATCAAAACAACCCCTTCAATTCCTCATCATCTTCTCCAAACACCCATCTTTGAAAACAAACCAAGATGGCCAGAACACTACCTTTTCTCTTTCTGACCTCTCATAGAGGTGCAATCTCATGCCTCCTCCTCACTACCTTTCTCTGTTCAGTCTCCTACTTCATTGGTTTTTACCAGAACTCAAAAATCATCTTCATAGCTGACCCATATTCAACCCCCAACTGCCTACATCCAAATCTCTCCACCTCACAACGCTCTTCAGTAATCTTAGACTTTGAATCCCACCACACTGCTTCTCTCACTCCAAGTTCCAATTTTGACCTCAAACCGATTGAATTCTGCCCAAAAAACTTCACTGATTACTGCCCATGTCAAGACCCAGTTCGAGAGCGGAAATTCGAGATGTCCCAGTTGCTTCACAGGGAGAGGCATTGCCCGGAAGGCGATGAGAGGGTGAGGTGCTTAATTCCGAGGCCTGAGGGGTACCGGACGCCGGTCCCATGGCCAAAGAGCAGAGATTTCGCCTGGTTTGCTAATGTTCCTTATAAGACGTTGACTGAGAGCAAGAAGAAGCAGAATTGGGTCAGATTGGAAGGGGATCGGTTGGTTTTTCCGGGCGGTGGGACGTCTTTCCCTAGTGGGGTGAAGGGGTATGTCGATCAGATTGCGCAGATTGTGCCGTTGAGGACAGGGGATGTGAGGACTGTTCTTGATATTGGTTGTGGGGTGAGTGAATTTGTTGTTTTGTTCTCTGTATTTGATTTATTGATTCTTGTTTGGGGTGTGTTTGGATGCAGCTAAAAATCTAATCTGTATGCAGAATGGATGGTTATGGTTTATCTATCCCTCCACTGTTTGTTCTGGGGCTACTCATTAATATTAGGGTGGATGTTGTTTGCTTTGCTATTTTTTTTTTCCACCCCAAACCAAAAATTGAGTAATGGTTTTGGGCAGAGATGGAAATGTATAGACAGCTCATTTTGCACTCATTGTGGTCTCTGGTTTCAACATTTTTAATGATTGAAGGCCTCAGGGGTGGAGACTGGAGATGCATCCATTTGCTAGAAAATTAGAACAGTAAGTGAATTGGGGATGTGTTAAAACAAACATTTGGGTGTTAGCTGATTTTGTTTTTCCATTTGGATTTCTTCTTTGTGATGAGAGAATCACAAAAGATCACTGGAACTGTTTGTAATACAATCCTCTTTCCCTTATCCAATCCATCTAGGTGGGCTGATAGAGTTTCAATGCTTTCTCTTTCTTACTTTAAATCGTGTATTTTGGTCTTTATTTTAATTTGCTTTTGCTTGATTTCTTTTGCGCTTGAATATTGTTGAATCTGTTGTGCTTGTTAAAACAAAAAATATAAGACTGTTAGCTGGGTGCATTTGTATGAACTATTCTTTTTAGCAAAGTAAATGTTTTACTGGAATGGATGGTTTTCTGGTCCAAAGTGTGTTTTCCCACCTCTCTGCATTCATTATCAGAAAACAGTATTGGCAACTGCCACAAATGAATCCCAAATTTTTCCAAACTTTTGTTACTTGTTTCCTCATCCACTTGAAATCATTGACAGAACAATTGGGGGATACTGTTTTTTGCCTTTTCCACCCCAGATCACTATCAGAAAGACAGTGGCTGATTCCTGTGTTAAATGCACCCAATTGGCAATTGCCACAATCAATGATCGTCTGTTCCGGCATCTGCTTGGCAATGTGAGGCCACACCAGATAAGATATTTGTTTCACCTTTTCTACCCCAGATCCATAGGTTCTTATATTTATCTTTGATTTGAGTTGTGCGTTTTGTTCTACAATTTCATTGTCTTTGGCTCAGTGAAGATGAAAGGTTCTTATAATGTTGTTTCTCTTGTTTCAATGAGTTTCTTTTGCATCAATTTGATTTAGCTAATTTTGCACTCGGTCTACTGCTGGGTCTGTTACAATTAGGGTAACCTAGGACAAGATAAAAGCTTGTTATTATCTTTTATTATTAATGTCTTTTAATATGTTTTTAACCATGTCTGTTTGAATTGACACTGTCTATTTTGAGTTGACATTTTGGTTTCATTAGGTCTACAATGGTCATGAATTAAACCAAGATGAAAAAGAAGAGTTGCTCATTTTTAAAGGGCCGAATAAGGAAAAGCATTGAAATCCATTCCCTCATCCAGAATTAACATTTGCTACTTGGATTGGATTCCTTTTGTTTGCCACCTGTGTGGGGATTATGATTTTGAAAACATGACCTATTTACATTGCTATTCCTTCATACAAGCCATTCTTTTGTGCTGAAAAGTAGTAGTTCAAAGGTTCAAAAACCTTATTAAACTTGAGTGGATTAAGAAAAATCGAGTTATTTAGCTAGGGCCTGTCGAGCTTTTTTCCCCCTTCAAGGAATTATGCAATATACCTGACTCAAACCAATTCTCTTCAGCATCTCAATAAAAGCAGTTGAGTTGCCTCGTTTGTGTCCTGAGATTAATAACTTTGCAACACTTCTCACAATAAATCTACACCAACATTCAAATGTTAGTGCCAGACCAGAAAAAGGAATTGTAACTATTTAGCTAGTTTAGCTCATGTACAATGCTTGGAGTTTTCAATTCTCTAGCTCCCTGCCACTGATTGTCAATCTTCAACTAATTTTTATGTGATTGTTGTGAAGATACAGATACCCGATGGGTCTGCTATATCTATATCTTTGGAATTGTGATAATATTGGTTTGTAATTGTAATACATATTGTTTTATTATCTATAATAATGCTATTCATGCAATCATGACTGACGCTACAATCATTTTGATTGATTTCCTACCTCTACCTGATAAGTCTCAAACTTCATAGTCTCCTAAATTAATTCCACACCTGGGGATTAAAGTAACATTTCTTTAGGTTGCAAGCTTTGGCGCCCAATTGACGAATTTTAACATTTTGACGATGTCGGTTGCACCAAGAGATATACATGAAGCTCAAGTACAGTTCGCCCTGGAACGTGGACTACCAGCAATTCTGGGAGTACTCAGCACCTACAGGCTGCCATATCCGTCGAGGTCATTTGATATGGCTCACTGTTCACGATGTCTAGTCCAATGGACTGGTTATGGTAAGCTAAATTCTGCTTTGTGCAAGCATGCCTTTTGTTTGTAGGGGAGCTTTAAATAGTTTATTTCTATTAAGCTGTAAAAAGAAAAAATGCCTCTTTTCTGTTATTTTATGCACCTTGTTCTGATGAAATGGCAAGGCTGTGGGATCTTTTGGCTACTCTCATTTCATGAGATCGTAAAGGTACTTAGACATCATTACTGGGAAGCTGTTGATTGTTTAAAGCATGGATTAATCATGAATGTCAGGACGATGAAGGTGAAACTTCAGTGGTACTTATTTATGTTCCAAAATTTAAAATGGTAAAACGAGGTGGTCTTTTTTTATTTTTATTTTTTATGACTTCATTCCAAATCAGTACCTTTATTCATGCCCACAGCGCATTGGAATGGAAGGAAGAGATTAGGAACATACCACCCATAAACATGGTTTCCAATCTCAGTGTGCTGCAACATGGTTGCGTGTGTAACTATGAAGTTCAGCCTTTACTTTGGGAGAACTCTGATTTCAGGGGTTCAACTAAATTACCTGCTAGGAAAGAGGAAACCATCTGGTCTACCTAATTGTTGTGTGTTTAAAACATTTTATAACACGATGCTAGTTCAATTTAAATAAATAGAAAAAACCCATATTCCACTCTCTCACTCTGTGTTGGGGGGTGGGAATACTTTAAACCAGACTGGCATTGCTGAATGAAAGAATTGACAAATTCTTGAAACATGTGAAACCCTCTTTCCTGAATCAAATGTCCCTACTCCCTACCACTTTTTAGTGTGAAGCCACTCATAAAAGATTCATCTCATAGATGATAAGTTACCCACCAAAGTTTTTAGGTAGCAAATCTCCTTGTGTCTCCTTTTTGCCACTCCACCTAATTACTCTTCACTTGTGTTTGGTTCTCTTCTTTGTTCGCATCCCTACACATGAACAAACCAAATGTATAGCTCAAGCTGCGGAATGTACTCTACTTGGAAATTCTGATGAATGAAAAGGGTTCTGTTGATATGATCATGTTGCATGATGTATGTACATTTTGTGACGTTGTTTTAAAGGGAAAATATATTTCTCCTCTTGTGTCTCTGATCAATGTCAAGGTTTCTCAGATCTCTCATCTTCTAGTATCTCAAGATCCAGCATCTGCATCTTTTAGGGCCTGTTTGTTTAATGTAATTGAATTCCAAGGAATTCTAAGACATTGTATTTTTGGAAGTGGTTAAAAATGAAGAATCACAAGTTAATATCCAAAAATGACCATCGATAACTTCCCTTAAATGGAAATTGAATCAAGGGAGATGAATACCCAACCATCACCCTAGTAATTCACATCCTAGGAAATTGAAGGATCTACATTTCTACCTTATATTGTTCCCTACTCTCCTCATATCCTTCACCTCTCATATCTTGAATAATCCTGCAGTGGAGCTCATTTGAACATGTATTCCTATGCATTCTATGCAAAAAAACAGGCCCTTAATTATCAGGGACAATATGAAGAATTCTATGTTCGATGAGGTCAGACATCAAGTCATACTCATTTTTTTACACTCTTGGTTTGCCAGTTTGTCCTTCGTCCTCTTTGGAGGATCCTTCTAGCATGGTTGCTTCTCCATTGCTTTAACATCTTCCACTGCTTTGCCATGTTCTGAGTGTTTTCAATCCTCCTGAAAAGTTTGGATTTTCCTTTGATATATGGATTTTTCTCTCTTTATTACCTAAGGTTTTTGTCTACTCTAGCTAGCTTATAAAAATGCAATACAGCAAAGAATGCTTGCAACATGCCATGATGGAGGAACTGTTGTCCTCTAAAAGCTAGCAGACATGGGGATAGGTGTATCCTATTAAGGTTAAGTTGAATGACTCTTAAGAATAGATACAAAGCCCATTTGTGACAAGACATTTGCTCCGGCCCTCAAATAGCAACAGTTTTGTCTATATTGCCACAGGTGGATGTTAAAAATGTGTTATTACATAGTGATCTCTGTGAAAACCATCTACATGTCCCCTCCACCTAGATATTTTTGTGACTTATTAGTTATAACTTCGTTTGTTCTGAACAAATCACTAGTTTAGAACTGACCGTATGCTTGGTTTGAAAATTTTGATCTGCTATCATCAAAGATGGCTTTATCGAAAGAGGATATGGAAGTCATACTTTATTGATGTTGATGATACCATCAACTTAAATCAATCTAGGTTTGAGTAAGGAAAAGCTTGTTCATTTGGATCACTCCAGAAGGACAAACTACTCTGTTGATTTATGTTGATGATGCTATCATCTTTTTTGATGATTTGTTGGGAATTCAAGATTTGAAGGACTATCTTCAGTAATCATGCAAAATGGAAAATCTTGGCTTCTTCCAAGTTTTTAGGGTATCATTTTTGTCAATGATTGTTGGGAATACAAGGTTTGGAGGACACTCTTTAGGAGTCATAGAAAATGGGAGATCTTGGTTTCTTCCATATTGTTAGGGTGTATATCTCTAACAAAGTCATTCTGATTGGTCAAGACAAATATACTGAGGATCTCATCTCTTTAGCCCATCTTGTAGGCAGGTAGACTGTCGACACTCCAGGGTTAATGTGAAATTTCAAAAGATGTTTGCAGACCTATCAACCTGTCTCTGATCCTACATTATTTGCTATTGGATAACTCATTTTGCTATCTCACATGCAATGAGAATTTTCAATCATTTTGTTTCAGACCTTCTGAAGATCTGACGATATGGAGATGTTGATTGGGTCAGGCATCTTGAAAGAAGTTGATGATCCCAAATGGGTGTCGGAACCAAACTCGCCGAGAACCTTGGGCGTTTCGATGTGAGGCAAACCTGCGAACTTGCTACAAATAATTTCAGATCTCTGGATGATCAGAAGCAAGGGTTCCCATCTCCCTTAAATAGAGCAATCCCTAGGAGTCACATCTCTATCCGGATACTAACTCTCCTGGAATCCCACATCTCTTCACCAGCGTGGGAAATCTGCCAAACCGGGAGTCTGAACTCGATCCAAACTCTATCAGCAAGAGTTTGATCCTTATCTGACTCAACCAGATCAAGACTTGTTAGGAGTTCATTCGCGGCAAACTGCCAAGCTCGATCTGGCATGGGCCCCATTGCAGTCGGGCCACACAATTTTCCAACAATCTCCCACTTGGCACGAATGCCATGGTTGACAAACATGCCAATGTACATCAAATGTATTTGTCTCCTTGCAACAGCAGTACACGCAGCCGAAAAAAAAAATGATGAACAGAGTACTTCCTCTTCTCGTCTCCTCCTTCCCTTCGGTTACAGAGTTGCAGAGTGCAACCGGAAAAACACGATAAAGAGATCTTAGATCCGGTGATCCGTAGTCTTATCGCAAGATCCGAACCGTCGAATGCTTGGCTTTGATACCAATTGAAAGAAGTTACTGATCCCAGATGGGTGTCGAAACCGAACTCGCCAAGAACCTTGTGCGTTCCGGTGTGAGGCAGACCTGCAAACTTGCTGCAAATACTCTCAGATATCTAGATGATCAGAAGCAAGGGTTCTCATCTCCCTTAAATAGAGCAATTCCTAGAAGTTACATCTCTATCCTGATATTACCTCTCCTGGAATCCCACATCTCTTGACCAACGTGAGAAATCTGCCAAACCGGGAGTCTGAACTCGATCCAATCTCTATCACCGAGAGTTTGATCCTTATTTGACTCAACTAGGTCAAGACTTGTTGGGAGTTCATCCGCGGCAAACTGCCGGGCTCGATTTGGCGTGGGCCCCATGGTAGTCGAGCCACACAATTTTCCAACACATCTTGATTCTAGAAGATAAACTATGGGATGGTTCATTATCCTTGTTAATCAATCATACTGTAGAAATGAAAAAAATCAAGTTATTATTTCCCTATCCTCTATTAAAGTTTACTACTATCATTCGATGTCTTCTGCCTCTAGTGAGATTGTTTGGCTTCAATGACCTTAGAAGGCACTCCGTGTCTCTTCCATTGAGGCTGCTCAGACCACCCTACTTTAGGATGATCATAAAAGTGCTACCAAGGTTGCCTAAAATTGCGGACATGTAAAACCATGGTTCAAAATAGCAGCCACTATGCATTATCGGCCGTAGCAGTTGATGCCGCTCTGCTTATTTTGAAAATAGCGGTGCTACCGTTTAAATCCTAGTAGAGCCAAGAAGATTTAATTTAAATGACCGTTTTTCCTATTTCTTCTCCTCAGTAGCATTCCTAGAGTTGTCTCTACCCTAAGATGGACCCAAATCACTACAAAACACAAGATTGACCGCTACACAAGATTTAAATTTTTTTAACCACTTAAAAAGTTCACACAATTATGCCACTACGTATCGCTGCAACTGCTACGTATCGCCCGCTACCTATGATACCCAGATACTTGTACAAGCCCAACGTATGCATATCAGACCGATACGACACTTAAATTGGTACTTGATATTGCACTGATACTTCTAGGGAATAAGTTTAACATATCGTACTTGTAAAGTCCATTATTTCATATAGTTCTTTTAATATTTTTACTTATCACCATAAAAATGCTAGAAAGGGACGAAAACAATGATAATTTCATTAATTCAAAAGTGATCAAAAGAAAATTTTAGGACACCCGTATCCATATCCATGTCCTAGATTTTCAAAAGTGAGGAGTCGTGTCCTCGATCCCCATATAAGTGTCCGTATCCATATCCATATATGGATATCATGGCCCGCTATGTACCGTTTTGGCCATTGGCCGCTACGCCAGCACAACCGCTATTTTGATCGTTGTGTGGAATATATTGATTGGAATGGAGAAACATAATTCATGTAGCCTTGATGATGATGGAACATATTGAGTTTGAGTCCTTTACGATCAGATAATATGTTTCTAAAGGATTGATAGATCTTGTTTGTACATCATCATCACAGTATCAGTTGGCGGATTTGTTCGCCAAAGCAATGTGCAAGGCTCTTCATGACTTTCTTGTTCGTAAACTAATGCTACATGATCCTTGACATCAATTTGCAGGGGAGTATAAGAAAGAGGAGCATAACATAACTATCGTGAGGAGCACTGAGAATGAAGAGGAGAGTGTCGTTCTATCTTTGTTTTGATGTGTACATATGTATGCTAATATTGCATCATAGAAATACTTAGTGACAAATAGCTTTCACCCTAAGCAAAGTGAGTATACATGATTGTATAAATCACTTGGAGGTTATATAAAACGGTCGACCCTCACAATGAGGGACACATGTTTCCTTAAATTTCTCATTTCTTCTCTTTCCTTCTGTTTCTAGCATATTATGTGCCATCTATCTTAGGCAAATTTTATATGCATATGCACAGCGTACCTTACGATTGCCACAGAACTGATATATTGTATTTGTTTGCTAGTGCTAGAGGATTGCGCTCGTTGCTAAAAAGATCATTTTTCAACAGTAACTCATTCCCCCCAGTGTTCCCATATAAATATGTGCTTTCTAAATGGATTCTGATTTCTTTTGCTCAGATGGACTATACCTGATGGAAATTGATCGTGTTCTGCGGCCTGGTGGTTACTGGGTTTTGTCTGGTCCACCCATTGATTGGAGACACAATTACAAGGGCTGGCAGAGACAGCCTCAGGACTTAGAGAAAGAGCAGGCAAGTATAGAGAATCTTGCAAAGCGATTGTGCTGGAAGAAGATTGCAGAGAGGGGCCCGATTGCAGTATGGAGAAAGCCTACCAATCACGTTCACTGCATTCAAAAATCAAAGATTTTGCAGTCCCCTCCTTTCTGTGCAGTGAATGATCCTGATACTGCTTGGTAATTGTCTTTTCTTTGTATTTGTTTTTATTTTTAATATTTGACCTAGCTTTCTTCCAAAATGCGGAAATACTGAATTGTTGGAAACAGCTATCCTTTGTTCTTGACTTGAATGCTTCTTAGATGTTGATGGATGCAGCATGTGCAGAAAATAAGCCCATCAAGAAGGGCCCAGCATAATAGATTCCCTGCCAAAAGTTGGCCAGTCTGCTTATCCATTGTGGTTGTGAGACCCCAAACCGCGTGGGTAATCCCTTGAGGCAAGACCAGGTCAAGTGATCCTGTGAGCCAAGAAAGGAGAATCCACAAGGGTAAGGGTGGAGTGCTTTAGTTAGCACCATGAGGCTTTGTCCAAGTCACTCATCGGAAATATCTAAGTCCTAACCCTGGACTTATAAGTCAAACCCCGTCTTAACTAAACATGATGCGTTTTAAAGTCATGTGGCCCTGGATCCCATAAGAACTCTGAAGTTAAGCGTGCTCGGGCAAGAGCGGTACCAGGATGGGTGACCCCTCTTGGAAAGTCATCGCGCGTGCACGTGGGCCAAAGCAAAAAATATCATGCTGAGTTGGGCAGGGCTGTAACAGTGGCAATGCATTATTGAATGTGGACGACCAGTCAAGTGTGTGTTTATTCATTCTAGCAGTACCAGGATGGGTGACCCCGCCTAGGAAGTCATCGCGCATGCACGTGGGCTAAAGCGAAAAATATCATGCTGAGTTGGACGAGGCTGTAACAGTGGCAATGCATTATTGAATGTGGACCACCAGTCAAGTGTGTGTTTATTGGTTCTAGCTTGATATTGTCACACTTGAGTAAGGATGTCAATGGTCAGGTTCATAATGGGCACAAAACCAGACCCAAGCAAGTTTGTTGGACCTGATCTCACTGTGGACCGAATCCTGACCTGGTTGTGGATTGGGCCCAAATATGCAATTAATTTATTTGATTTATTAAGAGTTGTTTGAATATTTCATTCTCTGTGAATGACTCCATGTTAGTACCTGTTAATTTGATTGCACTGACGTGTCTGACGATCTCAACAGGTACAAGAAGATGGAGGCATGCATTACTCCTCTTCCAAAGGTGAATGACCTCAATCAAGTGGCTGGAGGGGATTTAGTGAAATGGCCTAAAAGATTGAACACTGCCCCACCGAGGATCATGAATCGATACATTAATGGGATTTCTGTTACAAACTTCAATCAAGATAATGAGCTATGGAAGAAAAGAGTTTCGCACTATGGGAGTGTTTTGAGTTCCCTCAGTGCTGGTAAATACAGAAACATCATGGACATGAATGCTGGCTTAGGGGGTTTTGCTGCAGCACTGTCCAAATACCCAGTTTGGGTTATGAATGTAGTTCCTTCCGATGCGAAGAACAACACTCTTGGCATCATTTATGAGCGTGGCCTCCTTGGAACATATATGGACTGGTAAGCCCTTTAGCACTAGCGTAGATATATATATGGCTGCAGAATACCATGCTACTGACCAAATAATGCGTATGTTTTTTATATTAATTGCGAGATCTGTTTCACTTTTGACTCATGACATAATGAAAATCTTGTGTTTTATTATGAGAGGATTTTACGACTATAAAACATTGCTTTATTGTGCAGGTGTGAGGCCTTCTCGACATACCCCCGTACATATGACCTAATACATGCAAATGGTATACTCAGTATGTACATGGAAAAGTAAGTTACATTTTGTCTGTTTGTTCCTAGTCATTACCTCAATAATCAGGAAGTATGATGTTAGCAATGTGAATATTGGGTTACGTTCTACAAAGACGAACCTCTCATAGATTGCTGAGAGGCATCTTTTTTACCACCATATGGGACCCCACATGATAAATCTAACCCCCTCACACTCATTAATACACCATGAATTGTCACTCACCCCAATTCGACCCTAATCTGAATTATACCCACTGTTTGATTAAATTTGCTAGAAGTGTAAGTTAAAGAAATCGTTAAATTTTAAGGCCTCTGAATCAATGGTTGTGATTACCTAATTGAGATGATTTTTGCCCAAAATCATGTCCACGATAAGAACTTTCCATCACACTATCCTCCCATGATTGGCATGCACTACTTAGAGTTTTAGATCTCACACAATTTGTGAGAGGTACTTCTGAGAGACATTATATTGTCTTTTATATTATGAGCACTTTTTGATGCCATGCATAGAATAGCATATGAATGTATCATAGAAGAGCAGTTGCATTGTAAACTAATTCCACTTTTTTCCCCTCTTGCAGGTGCAACATTCTTGATGTTTTCATTGAAATGGACCGTGTTCTTCGGCCTGAAGGAGCTGTCATAATTCGGGATCATGTGGATGTCATCACAAAAGCAAAGCTTTTTGCTGATCGAGTTAGATGGCAGAGCTGGATATCTCACTCGGAGCTTGGGCCTTTCCATCCAGAAAAGATCCTTTTTGTTGACAACTCTGTAAAAATGAATGCCAACCATGTTAACAGTAGGCAGTTCATTAATCATCATTAACTACTGATTCTTGCATACACATAATTTAGTCGGAAGCTCTCTTTCAATTCATTAATCTCTTTTTCTGATTTGAAAGCACGGGAATGTTTTTTGTGGGAGTGTATCTAAATGGTGGGAGATCTGGATCTGAAGGCTTCCCAAAGTCTTAAAATTTTATTTGCTAAAGGTCTCAAATTATTTTACCAAAGGCTGGCCACAATTCACACAACCATCTGGTTTGTGGGTAGGACAGACCCAAGCAGATTACCTGACAGGCTAATGGCTGTGTCCTTAACTCAATCAGACCTGGTAGTCAAATGGACCCAAAATTATGGCATATACTTTTAACTCTTTTCATGTGGAATCCTTTCAAGCATCTTCACAAATATTGTTTATTGTCTTTGGAAATTCTGGGATGTAGAATTTTGGGTTTTTTCTTGGGATATTAATTGGGTCCAAAGTGTCAACCTGATCTCAAACCCAATAATATAAAATTGTCAACCCGAACCCTGAATTACCTGGAGGGGTTGGTGGGTCAGGTTAGGAATTGCTGACTCCAGTTGGACTTAAAAATTTCTAGCTTCCTCAATAACCCAGTAAAAATTTCTCCACTACCTTCTCTGATAACACCTTAAAAATCTCCCACTCAAATCAACAGTCAAGCAGACACTAAACCCCACCAAATGAGTGGGCCCCATTATTCTCATGTGCATCAGCAAAACCTTCTGACCTGAGGACCCTCAGAATAGTTTCCTCCCAACTGTGAAAGGGATGAAAGAAATCTCCTGTTTTCTGTGAAAAAGGAAGGGATGAAAGAAAAACAGCTCACTTTTTCCTCTTTGGCTGCTACTCATATGATGGAATTCGACGGCAAGATGTAAAGTTTTCTTGATCAGTGATCTCTAGATGAAAATGAAGTGGTGAGATGGAAAATGAATCAGTTAAGTTTGTTTGCATAAAATACATAGGAATTGAATAGATAGAAATTCATGCTATTGGTAGTTAAAAATGAAGATAAAAGGTGAACATATAAAAATGACCATCAAATAACTTCTCATTTAAAGGAAAAGGAATCAAGGGAAGATGGGCAGTGGTGGACCCAGGATTTTTGTTTGAGGGGGGCTTGAAAAAAAAAAAATTTATTCGAAACGATAACTTGAAAGATGAGTTTTAGTAACAGATACATGTTACCTGAGTTTTAAGAGCTATTAAAAAAATCATACTAGTTTTTTATAACACCATATAATATAAAGAGTCAATACTCTGTCAAGTTCTATATTCTCGTTCTTCCATCCTTCTAAAACAAAGCTCCCATTTCAAAATAAATGAACCCAAGACAACCATTGGCCCCCTCTTCTTGGCCATTGTAAATAACTAAGTAAAAAAAAAAATGGCCAAAAGAAGATTTTAATCAGTTTAGGGATTTTTGAGAGGGAGAGAGAGTTTGGGGAAATAGATGGGGGCTAGACAATTTTTTAAATGGGGTCTAGACTAGTTGGCTTTAGGGACCTCATGGACATTGTGCTAATTGGGTGGGGGCTTTTGCCCCCAAACCCCTACATTTGTGTCCGCCCATGAAGATGGGAAATAAGAACCTGTCCCCTAGTAATTCAAATCATAGGTAATTAAGTCAAGACCCCATCTATATTGCTACCTTTTATACTTTTCCTCTCACCTCATATCACTCAAACTTCACCTCTTTAATAATCCTTCACTCATCTCATTGACTGTGAACTTCTATGTATTGCATTTTTATGCATTCTAATGCAAACAAATAGACCCACAGTAAATTAAATCATAGGAAAGTGAAGTTCTCATCCATATGTCAACCTTGTAGCCTCCTTCACTCTCACCTCTTTCAAAATCTTTTGTTGGAACCCATTTTACCATAAGCATCCATTTGCCTTTTAAGCATTTGACCGGAACACAAGTTGTACTTGCGTACATGTTACATATGCAAATGTTATGTACACAAATGTCACAAGTGTGAAACATATTACAATGTTTGTCAAAATTACCATTTTAACATGCTTAAATGAGTAAAAACAACAGTTTTAATCCATTTGGATGTTTTGGACATTTATTCACAAATCTCTCAAAATTCTTGCTAATTTAATATTACAACCTGAATGTTTGAAGGCTATCATTAATATGAGAATATTGAATGGTTGGGATCATGAATTGTAAAGCCACAAAAGTGCAAAACTTATATCTAGAAGGTGAATTGCTTTGACATTTTTAACAACTTTTAAAAATTTATGAAAATTTAAGATAATCAAATTAAATATCTTGGGGTTTCTTACTTCAATAAACAAACTGGCACAATAACCCGTGCTAAGCATGGGCATAACTCGTGTGGCTAGGTACCTGCTCCACCTAGATACTTTTGAGATTCTTTTGATAAATAACTACATATAATAGTTGTGTGAATTGATGGTTAGGTTAGATTCATTTAAATGGCAATAGGTCATGAGTTCAAATCTCTTATCTCTTAGTTTTTTATATTTTTCAGCTTTTTACGCTCAATAAAATAAAACAAAAATTGAAGGAATATGATCAAAATTGAACCCAAAACCCTTGCCTTTAATATATTATAATAAAATGGTTTGTATTACAAGTATGAAGTCCACAAGAATCCAAAAAAGGTGTAAGTGGTTGATTAGATTTTTTTTTTTTGATAACCCGAGGTATCTCCCACCTAGCCCAGCCGAGGGCCTTAACCTAAAGGACACTTGATTCTGGACAACCAAAAATTAATCCCTGAGCTACCACTTGTTGGTTGATAGGATTTGATCCCATGCCAATTGCATAACCAAATGTAATCGCTGTGTGAAGAATCTATCAACACCTTTTTGCAAGAGGGAGATGTGAAATAGTTTCACACCCATTTAGGTGTGAAAATGACCTTATTTATATTAGGACTCTTTGATATAAATTGTTATGTCGTTTACTAATAGCTCAAGCTTTTGGTATTTCTGGTTATTAACATGGTATTAGGGCCAGAGGTTATGAGTTTGAATGTCTACACTGTCTATTCCGTCTATTTGTTGGGTTCCGGGTGTTAAGGTATCACTAATAGCTCGAGTTTATGGTAATACTGGTCATTAACATGGTATCAGAGTTGAGGATCATGTGTTCAAAACCTTTGGGACGTATTTCTATCCATGTTTGTCATTTGGCGTGTTTTATGTCCACGTGCGGAGCCCCACATGTGAAGGAGGCTATCATGACCTTTTGATATACATTATTTTGTCGCTCACTAGCAACTCATGATGTTAGAGCCAAAGGTCACGAGTTCGAAAACTCCTGAAAGGCATGTCACCTCAAGCTGTTTGTCCAGTTCGTCTATTCCATTTGTTCGAAGTGGGGCTATCAAGACCCTTTAATGTATATTAATCTATCGTTCACTAAAAGTTCGAGCTTCCCGTTTGAGAGGGGTTGTTGATGTCGTTCACTAACAGCTTGTGCTTTTGA
The DNA here is from genome assembly GCA_028538565.1 of Umbellularia californica. NCBI lineage: Eukaryota > Viridiplantae > Streptophyta > Magnoliopsida > Laurales > Lauraceae > Umbellularia > Umbellularia californica. The sequence goes on along the minus strand of JAPQWN010000004.1, from coordinate 12,531,957 downwards.
TGTTTCAGGTTATTAATAATTTACATACCATTTTCATACCTCAATTTTACATCACATGCGAAGATGAGAGCAAACAAATGTGATAGTACGCAACTATTCCATATGTGAATCATTTAAACATGTAAATGAGGTCAAATAAATGACCTCTAAATTATTAGGAATTCAGTCATGAAAGACTTAGGTGGTGTTTGGGATTTCTACTTCTTTCCTCTACTTCTCTTAAAACTTTTTGAAAATGGATTTATACCGTTTGGAAACCATATTTGCTATCTCTATTTCAAACCTCATAAAGAGGTATTCCCTCTATTTGAGGCAGCAGCAAAAACTACCAGATTTGAAATAGACATCATTCACGGAAGCGGACAGACGTTGATGATCATTCACGTGCAGCCTACAGTGTTTTAAGTGGTCATTTTTGTATGACAGAGGTTTTTCATTTTTTTAAAAAATTCTGGGAGTCTAATTGATGATCTAATCCTTTGGAAGTGTTAAGAAGGCCAAGCATGGGTAGAGGTCCAAGTTTCAGCCGTTGATCTATCACATATATTTAGATATTTGTGAAACAAACGTGTGACATCTGATCTAGATTTTTGGACATTGTGGGCCCCATAATCACAATCTGAACCGTTGGTCCTCTTTGCAAGGCCCAAAATGCTTATGAGACGAAAAATTAGAATCTGATGCCAAGTGGGTCTCAAAAAACATACTTAAAAGTCGTCGACTGTTGATGTTACCATGCATGACTGCCTGAGTTTTAAAGGGTCCACATGCAATCCCCTTCTTTGTGTTTTTTTCTTTTTATAAATTATGGGACTAGAAATCATGATCCAAACCGTTGGATAGATTTAGAACATCAAGACCAGCCATGCATCTAGATTTTAGCCGTTGGATCATCATAGATTTTGAGATATTTACATAAAAAACATTTCTACCTATTTTTTAACATCCATGGCCCCCAGACACAAAATCCAAACCGGTAATTCTCTTTGTAAGGCTAAACACGGCTGTGACGTCAAATTTCAATGATTGATTCCTCATGGATCTCAATATATTTAAGAAAAAGTCTCAACCATTGCTTGAAAATTGTCTATTTCAATCAATTTTTCTATGCTACCAAACAAACTATTTCTAAAATATTTATTTCAAATGGGGCCATTTGAAACATATCTAATTCATGCAGATCCATTTCATATGGATAAGATTTGCTAAACAGGGCCTTACTAATCTTTAAATGAAAAAAGGGCTCTTGGCGGCCAATGCAAAGCATTGACCGACCGACCTTGATGCAAGCCCAATAGTCAAATGGGCTAGCCAATATCTAATTTTTGTGGGACTGTTACTGTTGGCTCGTTTGTACTCATTCCCATCCGGCCATCCCATGGCTGTGCGCCAATTACACTTGTATAACTCATGCACCCATTTGGGTCTATGGGTGAGGACATGTTTTGTTTTGGGGGACCTGAACCTGAAGGGCTTGTTTCTGTGATGCACATGAAAAAAAAAAAAAAAAACACTTTGCATGCCCGCAAATGGAGAAGCACATCCAAAACCATCATAAAAAGGGTTGCCTGATTATATCATAAATAAACGTCAGTTGTATTTTGTCACTTTTCCCCAAGAAAAGGCGCGAGGATTTAACCGAAAAAATCCCCTTACACTTGTTAAAAGCCAAAAACACCATCAATGTGTTATATAGACCATAATGATCACAGGATCTCTATTTGTTATTTTTTTTTTCCCTTTGAGCGGAGATATCCCTGCTCCTTTTACTTTAAAAAGTTCCAAAATCCTTTTTTTTCCTTTTCGTTCTTCTCCCCTCTTCTTCTCCCTTCCATGACGTTCAAGCTCGACCACCCCTTGGATCAAAACCCTAATCCTTCTTCTGCCATTACCAACACTAATGAAGAAGAAGAGGCGGAAGTTTGTCTAACTTCATCAGGAAATAGGCGGCAAACCTTAGCACTAAAACAGAGTGCCCAACTAAAAAGATGGTTCAGATCCATCATCCAAGTGCACCAGTCAGCAATTTGTACTCCATATGGGGGTCAATTTGTACACCACCCCCACCATTTTTCCCTCTTTCTTTTATGCCATGTATATGTACTATCAAAATAGATTAGGGTGATTATATTAGAGAGAGAGAGAAGTGGATAATAGAAGGGAGAAGGGATAAGTTGTAACTACGACGGTCGCATTCTCCTTCCAATCTGGTCTTTCGGTGTTCTTTTTCTTTGAAGGATCCTAGTTTCAATGTCGTGGAAAGGAGAAGAAGATGGGAGAAGAACGAAAATGGGAGAAAAGGTTTTGCGACCTCGGTCTTCGTGCGGGTGGGGATATCCCCGCCTCCCTCAGTGCTCTATCTTAGAGTGGTTTCAGTTGAGCCGGGGATATCCCCGCCCAAATTAATGCTATGAACGGGGATATCCCTACCTGTGTTAGTGCTGTGAGCGGGGATATCCCCGCCCATCCGAGCCCAAATAGAGTTTCATAAGTATGGATACAGCTAGCTAGGCAGAGACAGTGCTATAACGGTCACATTAGACAATCCACATTCACACATAACTTCCACCTTCATGTCCATTTCTATGTAAACAAATGCCGATGCCCAATTCCATCATCTTCTATTACAGCCAGCCAATGCCCATTTGTATTACTCTTTTAAGTAGAAAGGTTTCGACTCCATTAAACGGGTTGTTAATCTAGATTTACTATTTTTACATTTGATTAAACCTACAAGCATAATCTACATATGTGTTTTTATTTTACCTAAAAAGTTGATGTTTGGAACTACTTATTAAAGCTTCCATCTCTTTGATGGATAATTAATATTTACTCCATTAAAGGGCAATCCACATTAACTTTCTTATTATAAAAAAACCATATTTCAGTAATACAAATGAGCATTGGCTTTGGCTGAAATAAAATATGATATAATTGGGCATCAACTTTTGTTTACATAGAAATGGTTGAATATGGGGATAGGTACGGGCATTGACTAACATAGAAATAGTTAAACTTTGAAAATAGTTTGGGATTCTATCAGTTACATACACATGAGCATTAGATCAATAAGGAATGAACATTTGGTCATAATTCCTCAAATGAGAGATACAATTCCGAGAGACCACAATACTCTAGTGGGCGGGGATATCCCCACTCACAACACTAACACGGGCAAGGATATCCCTGTATACAGCATTAATTTGGGTGGGAATATCCCCGGCACAACTGATACCATTTTGAGAGACAACACTCAAGGAGGCAGGGATATCCCTGCCCACACGAAGACCGGGGTCGCAAAACCCTTTCTCCCCTTTTCATTATTCTCCCATCTTCTCCCTTCCATGACATTAAAGCTGGGATCCTTCAAAGAAAAAGAACACCAAAAGGCCAGATCAGAAGGAGACTGCGACCGTCGCAGTTACGACTTATCCCTTTTCCCTTCCATTATCCACTTCTCTCTCCCTCTCTCTAATAGAAACACCCTCATCTATGTCAATAGTGCATATACATTGCAGAGAAGAAAGATGGAAAAATGGTGGGGGTGGTGTGAAAATTGACCCCTATATGGAGTACAAATTTTTGACTGTTACACTTGGATGATGGATCTGGACCATCTTTTTAGTTGGGCACTCTGTTTTAGTGCTAAGGTTTGCTTAGGGAGAAGGTTCGCCTCCTTTTTCTGATGAAGCTAGAAAAATTTCCTCCTATTCTTCTTCGTTAGTGTTGGTAATGGCGGAAGAAGGATTAGGTTATGATCCAAAGGGTGGTCGAGCTTGAACGTCGTGAAAGGGAAAAAAAGATGAGAGAAAAACAAAAAAGAAAAAAAGGGTTTTTGAACTTTTTAAAGTAAAAGGAGTAGGGATATCCCCGCTCATAAGGAAAAAAAAAAAAAAAAAAGAAAACCAAACGGAGCTCTTGTGATCACTATGGTCTATATTACACATTGATGGTTTTTTTGGCCTTTAATAAGTCTAAGGGGATTTTTTCGGTTAAATCCTCCTTTTTAAATATTCAGTTTTTTCACAAAACTGTATATTTGTTGCCCTTACTTTTTTCTATAATGAAAATACAGCTTAAAAGGCATTATGGACATCAATATTTCTAATCATGTTCACTAAATGGAGTGGCATGAGGCGTGTGTTCTTTTTTTAAAGAGAATTTCATGCCCTTTTTTCACGAGGTGTGAGTTTTCCCAACACTTGGTTCGAAATCCACTCTATTTTTTCCCCTAGCACCATGCTATGAAAACAAGAAAAATAAGATTATTAAATCAGATTCCAAGATAATATGATGGAGTTAGATTTTTTGCTTGACTCTTACCACAAAAAAATCTTTTTCATCTGAACCTACTCCCAAGTCCCAACTATATGAATTCATCCAAATCCAAGTATGCCCATCTAGTATAGTGTGAGCCTTACAATAACAATATGAGCTTTGCCCATAGGTGAAAGTCCTCCACTTAAACCCAAGTTTCAAATTTTCGAAACCCATCAGCTCCCTTGACAAGAGCAAATTCCTCTCAACATGGCCCACGAACCTTTGATCCACACCATTCAAAAGATGGGCCCTACTCTGCCATCACACCCCTGTATCCAACTGTCTCCATCAGCCCCTCCTCAAATCAACGGCTAAGAAATCACTAAAACCCTCCAAATCAACGGTCGGCATCATGTTCCCTCCAACAATAAAAACAAAACCCCAGAAAGAAAGTCCCCCACTCTTCTTACCACATCTCAGTCAAAACGTTTCTCTGCTTCTCCTTCTTCCACTCCTTTTCCATTTCCATGGCCACTGCAACTTCCTCTTCTTCTATCCTCTTCTTAAACCCTAATTTCTCCTCCTCAACCTCTCTCTTTATCAACAGATCTCTCTTCCTAAAACCCCCCTCCTCATCCTTCTATCTCCTCCAAACCCCTAAACCCTCCACCGCCGCCCTCGCCACGAAATGCTCCCTCCAAACCCTAGTCCCCACCCGGCCTGAATACATCCCCAATCGGATCTCCGATCCCGCCTATGTCCGCATCTTCGACACCACCCTCCGCGACGGCGAGCAGTCCCCCGGCGCCACCATGACCTCCAAGGAGAAGCTCGACATCGCCCGCCAGCTCGCCCGCCTCGGCATCGACATCATCGAGGCCGGCTTCCCCGCCGCCTCCCGCGATGACCTTGAAGCGGTTCGGACGATCGCCCGTGAGGTCGGGAATACGGTCGCCGACGATGGGCATGTGCCGGTCATCTGCGGCCTCTCTAGATGTAACAAGTCTGATATTGATGCTGCGTGGGAGGCGGTGAAGTATGCGAAGAGGCCGAGGATTCATACGTTTATTGCTACGAGTGATATTCATTTGGAGTTTAAGCTGAGGAAGTCGAGGGAGGAGGTGGTGGCGATTGCGAGGGAGATGGTTGCGTATGCGAGGAGTCTTGGGTGCGAGGATGTCGAGTTTAGCCCTGAGGATGCAGGCAGGTGAGGTTTAAGGTTTTGGGGTTTTGAATTTGATGTTGGGTTTATGTTATGCATGCTGGTTTTTGGTTTTGGTAATGCGGGGATAGCTCAATTTGGATGCTGGAGTTTCCATGGAAATGTGCCTTTTCTTCATTCTCTGGAAACAAGGTACATTCTCAATTTTGTTTGCATGCAATTGAATTCCTAGTGAAAAATTGGAGAAAAAAAAAGGTGAAGATCTATCAAATAATCTCCGCTTTAATGGAAAATGAATTATGGGCATCACCCTAGTAATTCAAATCCTGGGAAAGTCAAGCCCCCATCTGCATCTCCACTGTATGTCCTTCATCCCTCAACTCTTTAATAATCGTTTGCAGGAACCCATTTAGGATGAATTCTTATAAATTCAATTCTATGCAAACAAACTGGCCCTATAGAAAACAGTTTTAAGAAGTCATTTCTTGATGCCCGTTTCGCTTTACGATTTCTCTTTTAGAGCAGAGAAGTAGAAACCATGATAAATGGGAGAACAACATGGATGAAGACGAGATGGGAACATGAAATGTACTTGAAAGAAGTGAGCTTTAGATACATTTGTAGGACCTCTCCTTCTCCCCTTGTGGGAAAATGCTTTTAATGTTAAAATTATCTGTTTGCAATGCCCTTTTTTTTTATTTTTTAAAGTTGATTCCGTTATTATGAAATGGGTGCAATGCTCATGAAATAATTGCAGAAAACCATGTATAAACCAAAAAAACTTGAGCACTATTTTTTTTTATAATTTTTTCCTGATTTTAGGCATGATCAATTTGGCTTTTTTCTTAAAGTATTTTGTCAGTTGGTGTGATTCATATATTTTATTCTACTAGTTATTGTGATTTGGTCATGCATTTGTCTTTTTTCTCTTTTTCAGTGATAGTTGTTTGCATCAGAAAAAAAAAAACTTTTTTTGACCTGCTGTTGTCTGCATCAACTTGATATTTATTTTTTCAGATTTGACCCTATTACATGATTTGGAGTGAATAAGAGGAAAGTAGCAATGCAAGTGGTTGAGGGAACTAAGGATCTAAGGTGTCCTTTGGATGATATAGAGATTCAATTCTTTAGGTTAGAGAGGCCTCTGATGTGTTGCCTTCTTGGTGGTTGTCAGATCTGACAAGGAGTTCCTTTATCTTCTTCTTGAGGAGGTTATTAAGTCTGGGGCAACGACTCTCAATATCCCAGATACTGTTGGCTATACTTTACCTGATGAATTTGGACAATTAATTGCTGACATTAAAGCCAACACGCGAGGGATCGAAAATGCGATTATCTCAACACACTGTCAGAATGACCTTGGCCTTTCAACTGCGAACACTTTAGCTGTATGTCATATATTTTGTTCCAAATGAACTATTATTGCATTGTTTACCAAGCCTCAATTGAATGTGCTGCCACTTCCTGGGTTGCTTCTCTCTAGGGTGCCAAGGCTGGTGCAAGGCAGCTAGAGGTAACTATAAATGGCATTGGCGAAAGAGCTGGGAATGCTTCCTTCGAAGAGGTATATATTTGATTTTATGTTGCCTTTTATATTAAAACATAGACTGACACATTTCTTATCATTCTCTTGATTCTGAATCTCTGATATCCTGCTTGCATGCGTTTCTGGTTCACATTTGTCCACTGATTACCTTTTATTTAACATGTTGTAGGTCTATTTTGTAGTCTCCTTTTGCTCAGTTCACATTCGTTTGTTTGTTTCATCAGATAGATGAACCCAGTAGTACTAAGTTGTACTAAGTTAAAAATTTGAAAGTAGGAGATGCTTCTTTCCATGTTTATTTTGTCTGAAGATGGTTCACCTTTTTTCATTCATTCATTCTTTAAAAATATTTTACTCATCATTTAACACATGTACTTTAAACCATCATAAAAATGTTTGGTTTTATCTATCTACTAATTGAATGCCTTGGTGGGATCTACTTTGTGGATGGTTCAGTTATAAGTATAGCACTGGGCTATGATTTGTTGTTGTAGGGCTATGATTTGTTGTTGTAGGGCCCAGGTCGGGGGCTACCATTACCCTGTTATGATATAAAGAGAGACAAGGAAGAGAAGAAGTTTTGGAGGAAAAGTCGATGCTCAATGTGAGGATCGTTTGTATATTTATAATTACATTTTATCCTAATCAAGGGCCCTAAACATCCTAATCAGTACAATCAGAATAATGAATAATCAATCTCCTAATCTAAACAAGGAAGTAAATGAGAGATAAAAATAGTAACATAATTTAAGATGATCCCACACGTGGGATTTTATATACAGCTGTGTACAAGCCCTTGATGGGCTGGGCCTAGTGGGCCTAAGCCACATTATCTTCTACACTCCTCCTCAAATTGATGTGGTAATGTAGAAAACAACAATTTGCTAGTGAGATCATGATGGCGTGGTTTGAGAAGTGCTTTGGTGAAGATATCCGCCAACTGGTCATGAGTAGAGACATGAGGCAAGGTTATCTTCTCAGTGACAACATGCTGGCGGATGAAATGATAATCAATCTTAATTTGCTTTGTCCGTTTATGAAAGACTGGATTATTAGCAATTCTGGTAGCACTGGTATTGTCCGCATGAAGAGTTGTAGGATTACCAACAATGACACCGAATTCATAGAGAAGACGGCGGAGCCAAATGATTTCAGCACTCGCAGACGACATTGCCCGATATTCGGCCTCAGTAGAAGACTTGGACACGGTGGTTTGTTTCTTGCACTTCCACGAAATCAGAGAGTTGCTAAGAAACATACACCAGCCAGTGGTAGATCGCCGAGAATCAGGGCAACCAGCCCAGTCGACATCTGCATATACTGATAAGTGCAGAGAATTATCAGAAGGATAGAAGAGACCATGAGTGAGAGTGCCTTTAACATAGCGGAGTATGCGCAAAGCAGCAGTAAGGTGGGGTTTGTGAGGATTGCTCACAAATTGGCTAACTGTATGAACTGCATGAGAAATATCAGGTCGAGTCATAGTTAAGTAGAGCAAACTACCAACTAAGCGCCAAAAAATAAAGGGATCATCCAGGGGAGGGCCATCCTTCGTACTGAGTTTGCTGATTAATTCCATTGGCGTATCAAAGGTATGAGCATCATCAAGTCTTGCTGAGGTGATCAAATCGGTAGCATATTTGCGCTGATGGATCCGAATGCCTGATTTGGTATGCGAAAATTCAAGCCCTAGAAAGTAGGTGAGAGGACCAAGATCCTTCATTCTGAAGTGGCGAGTGAGATGGAGCTTGAGGCCCGTAATACCAGAAATATCATTGCCACTGATAATCATATCATCAACGTAGACTAAAAGGAATGTGTAACCCTTTGGTGTCCACCTAAGAAATAGTGAACTGTCAGAATGACTCTGACGAAGCCCCGCTTGAAAAATTGCTGCCCGGAATTTTTCAAACCAAGCACTGGAAGCCTGCTTAAGTCCATAAAGAGCTTTCCTTAATTTACAAACATGTTGTGGAGGACAAGCATATCCTGGAGATGGTTTTAAATACACAGTCTCACTCAAGTCGCCATGAAGAAAGGCATTTTTGACATCCATTTGCCATAGGGGCCAGTTGCGGGCGGCAGCTACATAAAGAAGAGTGCGAACAATGGTCATTTTAGCCACTGGAGCGAAGGTCTCTTTATAGTCAATCCCATATTTTTGCTTGTAACCTTGTGCAACCAACCGGGCTTTGTAGCGGTCAAGACTCCCATCAGAGTGAACTTTTATGGAATAGATCCATTTACTGCCGATTACAGATATGCCGACAAGGGCCGGTACCAAATCCCATGTTTTGTTTGCTTCAAGAGCAAGCAACTCCTCAGTCATAGCATCTTGCCAGTAAGCAATCTTCGAGACCTGTGAATATGAGGTGGGTATAGTAGCACTATCCAAAGAAGTGAAAAGAGCAGGAAAGCCATAACGGTCAGGAGCAACTGAAGGACGACTAGAGCGTCGCAAAGGTAGGGTACTATCAGAAGAAGCATTAAAACCTGATGGTGCAGTAGGTGGCACTGGAAGAGGATCAGGAGAAGGAGTCCCCACAGTAGGAACCGTGTTACACCGGACATAGACATTGGTAATAAGTGGTGGAGAAGTAATCGCAGGGAATTTTGGCATATAAGATACAGCAACAGGGTGATTATCCAAACGCAAAGAAAAGAAGGGAATTTGTTCCAAGAAGATTACATTACGAGATATTCGCATGTGTTTTTCGGATTGATCATAACATAGAAATCCCTTGTGTTCAGTACTGTAACCCAGAAAGACACATTTGGCAGCCTGTGGTGACAACTTAGTGCGCTCTGTAGAAGGAAGATGAACAAAGCACAAGCAACCAAAAACTCGTAAGTGAGAATATGAAGGGGCATGACCAAAGAGAGTTTCATAAGGAGTCATCTTTCCTAGAACAGAGCTAGGATGACGATTGAGGAGATACACAGCCGTCTGTGCAGCATCACACCAAAAGGTGGGAGGAACTAATGATGCAAGGAGGAGAGTACGAACAGTTTCAAGAATGTCTGTTCTTTCTCTCTGCAACACCATTTTGCTGTGGTGTATGTGGGCAGGATTTTTGGTGAAGAATTCCTTTATCAGAAAGGAAGGCAGAGAAATCATGGGACATGTATTCTCCACCGGAGTCAGACCTAAGAATTTTTATTTCTTTCTTAAATTGTGTTTGAACCATTTTGTAAAAGTTTTGGAAAAGAGAAAATACTTCAGATTTGAAGTGCATGAAATAAATCCAAGTGAACTTAGAATGATCATCAATAAATGTCACATAATACTTAAATCCTATCCTACTCAATGTGGGTGCAATTCCCCAAACATCTGTGTGAATAATGTCAAAAGATGACAACGCACGAGAGTGATGAATAGGAAAAGGCAAAATATGACTCTTACTCAAGCAACATGTTTCACACTTTGATTGAAGGAAAGAGGACATCATTTTATTATCAAAAGTAGGTTCTAAACAACCAATTTTAAATAAAGAAAGTAAATAAGCATTGTTTACATGACCAAGACGACTATGCCACATAGTCCACAATTTATTGAAATTAGAAGAAGAAGAAGAAGAAAATAGGGAATGATGTCCAATGTCCAGCAGAAACAGTCGACCATGTTTACTCCTCGTCGCGATCACCTTCCCAGTTTGCCGCCCCTGTATGACACAACCAGTGGAAGAAAAGTTAACACTATACCCATCATCAATAAGTTGTCCTACAGAAAGTAAATTGGCTGATAATTTGGGAACGAAGTAGACATTGGGAAGGTTGATGGGCTGGCCAGAGACACTAGATAAAGTAATGGTACCAATACCAGAAATGATTAATTGGTCTCCATTAGCGGTTGTGATTTTGTTTTGCCAAGGTAAGGGTGAGAGTCTGTAAAGCTACTTTCTATAGAAGTCATGTGGTTAGATGCTCCTGAATCGAGAAACCAAGTGGATGGGGTGATAGATGAAGACAGAGAGACTGAAGAATGAAAAGCAGGAAATGCTATAGGAGAATGAGTTTGATACCGACCACCATTAAAGCCCATAGATGGGTATGCTGAGGTCACCGTGTTCTGAATCAGTTCTTGAATCTGGGAAGGAGTCATGGATACGGACCCAGAAGATGTGCTTCCCGTATCAGGGAAAGGTGCTTGAACTTGGAACGCAGTTGGAGCATTATGTTTGGGAGGATTCTGCTTCTGTTGGGGCCCATTCTTTCGCTGTAAGCTACGACAATCATCAATAAGATGACCGAGCGTTTGCAATATCGGCAAACCAATTTCTTACGACAGTTCTTGGCAATATGACCGAAGCCTTTGCATTCATAGCATTGAGCAGGCTTCTGATTGGGGGTTGCCAGAAGAGCAGAATCAGCCGAAAGAGGAGCTAGAAATGCCTTTGGTTCTTCGGTAATAGCATGTTGTGAGTGGAGGCGAAGTTCTTCGCGAAGGACTTCTTGGAAGCATGTATCCAGGTTTGCAGGGACTTCTCTATTCATTAGAGCTGATCAAATAGATTCGAATTCGGGCCTTAGATTCATAAGGAACTGGCTGATGTGGGTGTCCTCTTGTAATTTGAGAGCCTCTGACGGAAACCCAGAAGAAACAGTTTGAATAATCATAGCATCCCTCTCAGTCCATAAGGTGAGAAATCCATTGAAGTATTCTTGCACCGTTTTATCGCCTTGACTGAATTTAGCAATTTCACTATCTAATTGAAATTTGCGGGCTTTATTGGTTTGATGATAAACTTTCTTGAGAGGAGCCCACATATCAGCTGCGGTAGTATAAGCTTAAAGAGCAATGGGGAGAGAAGGATCAATGGAGTTAAGAATCCAAGTAATGACCTTAGCATTTTCTTTAGACCAGGTGGATAATGCTTTTGTGTCAACAATACTTGGAGTAGTAGGTTTAGTTATTGATCCATCAAGATAACCAAACAATCCTTGGCCTTCTACAAAATTCTTCAGATGAAAAGACTAAGCTATATAATTATTCCCATTAAACTTAACTGGAATAACATCATATTTGTCCATTATTTTCAATCAAAGCAGCAAAATGATCAAGCAGTAAGCAGAAGTGGAAGAACCAGTTAGGTGCAGAAAAGGATCAAGCAGTGCAGCAGCTGTGGAAGAACCCATCACAAGAGACTTCAACCAGTCCAGCAGCAGAGAGGGAACCAAACAGTCCAATAGTAGAAAAATAGGGACTCTAGCAGTCCAGCGGTAGAGAAATTATCAATCACAATTGATAAAAAGATGTAATCTAAGATGATTGTACTAACCAAGCATGAAGGATGCAGTTTGGATGGCTGAGATATGCATCCAGAAGAAAATAACCCAACTCAGTCCCAAATATGGCAAAAAGAGAGCCAGACGACCATAATTTTCTGGGCAGAAGCTGTCTGTGGGCCCCACAAAGTGGTCCAATCACAGATCAGGATTGATCATCTTGGAAGAGATCAATTGTATGACCTCCAGTCCAAGTTTGATGAGATTTGGATACAGATCCACAAATCTGTACCGTTGTGATGAAAACCTTTTGAGAAAAAGGACCCTAACTTGTCATATAAAGAAGTGGTAGAACAATACCTTAACTGTTGATTAAAAAATCCAGAAAAATCTTCAAAATACTCCTGAAGGGTAGTCAATCATCATGAGAGTGGTTGCTGGTAGCCAGAGATAAATCAAAGGTGGGTCACGTTGATCAGATGAACTCCAGGCACGTATCAGTAGAGAAAATGCATGAGATGAAGATACACCAGTAGAGAAGTATTTGAAGATGGTTGGAAAGTCTCTTAGGGTAATAATACTCGTAGAACCTTGGGCTCTGATACCATGTTATGATATAAAGAGAGACAAGGAAGAGAAGAAGTTTTAGAGGAAAAGTCGTTGCTCAATGTGAGGATCGTTTGTATATTTATAATTACATTTTACCCTAATCAAGGGCCCTAAACATCCTAATCAATACAATCAGAATAATGAATAATCAATCTCCTAATCTAAACAAGTAAATAAGAGATAAAAACAGCAACATAATCTAAGATGATCCCACACATGGGATTTTATATACAGCTGTGTACAAGCCCTTGATGGGCTGGGCCTAGTGGGCCTAAGCCACATTATCTTCTACACTACCTTCAACATATGCGGGCTGGGGGGAGGAGTGGGGAAGAAGACCTCTGAGGGCCGTTTTGGCTGGGCTATGGCCTAAAGAGAAGAAAAACAAATTTTTTTATAATATTTTTCCATATTGCCACTGGGCACGGCTGTCAACCAGACATTAACCCTTCTCTTTTTTCTGGGCTTGGTGGATGCAATAATCAACATGGTGCAGTTAAATTATTTTATTTATTTATTTTTGCTCGGTTGGTTGGTGGTGGGGTATAAAATATTTATTTTATAAAAATAATAGAAATAATAATTAGGGTCACACAATCTAATGTTTGTAATCACTGCGGGAGTCACCTAATATTGGCATTCATGATGGGACCCACCTAATGTGATAGTTGTAGGACCCACCTAATATTGGTAATGAGCGTGGTGGCTGTCTAATGTTGGTAACCATGATGGGGTCACCAAATGTTGGTATTCATGATAGGACCATCAATTGTTTGTAACTACAATAAGACTAATCTAATCTCCGGAATTATATTATTAGCATGACTCATTGTTGTTGGTAATTGCAGTGATAATCATTAATGTTCTCAACTTAAAAGAGATGTTAGGAATTGAAGTCAGGAAACTGGGAGAAATTCTGTGTATCCCTTTGGGATCAACAGGTTACATTATATAAGGGCTGTTAGTCCAATCAAAGATTACAATTAAGCCTTTAATTAGGGAGAGTAATTGATACATTGGAATCAGATCCAAAATCTATGCTAAACATATCTAATATACGGCAATTAGATCCAAAATCTATGCTAAACATAACTAATATACAGCTATGAGGTTGACCAGTCATTTATGAGATATCATCTGTATTGGGCCTGGAGTGAGCTTAACGGGCTTGTATTGACACCTCCCCTCAATCTGATGCCAGAGGATCAAATAGCATCAATTTGGAAACAAGAAATTGATGTCGAGGCCGCGGGAGACCCTTAATGAATATGTCTAGAAGTTGAAGCTTTGTAGGGACATGGGGAACACTTATCACATTACGCACATATTTGTCACGAATGAAGTGACAATTGACCTCTATATGCTTGGTGCGTTTATGAAGGATTGGGTTTTCCGTGATTCGAATGGCACCAGTATTATCTGCATGTAAAGGAGTAGGTGTAGTTTGTGCAAAACCGAGGTATGAAAGAAGACCTCGAAGCCATAAAATTTCTGAACATGCTGAGGGCATGGCACGGTATTTAGCTTCCGATGATGATTTTGATACTCTTTCTTGCTTCTTACATTTTTATGATATCAAGAAGTTACCAAGGTACATTCACCACCCAGTCGTAGATCGGCGAGAATCAGGACATCTTGCCCAATCTACATCAGCGTATGTTGTTAGAAGTATAGGATTTCCTTTAGGAAAAAACAGGCCACAAGTGCGAGTCCCTAACAAGTACCGAATAACCCATTTCACAGCCGTGAGATGGAGGTGTTTTGGAGCACTCATAAATTGGCTGACGAGATTCACAGCATAAGATATATTGGGGTGAGTAATAGTAATAGATGTGTGTCTGAGAAAGAGTGAGGGATCATAAGAACATTGAGCAAACTTGAGGTGACACAGCATTGTTTTAAACTTGTCAAACCAAGCCCGGGGAGCTTGTTTTAAGCCATAGAGAGATCTGTGTAATTGACAAACTGAAGTCTTTGATGGAGAGGTAATACCTTGAGGAATGCGCATATAGACTTCTTCTTTTAGATCACCATGAAGAAATGCATTCTTCACATCCATTTGATATAATGGCCACGATTGTGAAGCAGCGATTGCAAGAAGGATTCGAGTAATAGTCATTTTCGCAGCTGGCGCAAAAGTCTCCTCATAATCAATGCTATATTCTTGTCTGTTTCCTAATGCCACAAGACGAGCTTTGTGTCGATCCAAAGAACCATCAGGTTTAAGTTTGATTGAGTAAATCCACTTACAACCTATTGGTTTGATTGTCAGGGGACAATCCACAATATCCCAAGTGTGATTGTTTTCTAGTGCATTTAGTTCTTCTTGCATAGCCTGTTGCCAACATTCATGTTGAACAACATGCGAATAGGAGTTAGGAATAGATGCAGAAGAGAGGGTGGCCATTAAGGATGCATGGGTAAAGCCATAGCGATCAGGAGGACGCGAAATTCTTGAACAGTGACACAAAGTACTTAGCGGAGGCGGACCATTTGTCATCGAAGGGTCATGAGTTTCCGGGCCAACAGGGACGACTTTTTCCCATCTATGATACACACAATTAGGTTTAAACCTTGAAATAGTTGTTTTGTTGGAGAAATCAGGTAACAAGACTATGATGTTGAATTCCGATGGTTCAAGATGTGTATGAAAAAATTCCAATTCTAAAAAAAAAAAAAACAACATTACGGGAGATCCTGGTGCGTTTAGCAATAGGATCATAGCAGACAAAACCTTTTTGATGAGGGGCATAACCTAAGAAAGCACACTTTGTTGATTGAGCAGTTAATTTAGTTCTTTCATGTGCATGAAGTAGAACAAAGCATACACAACCAAAAGGATGGAGATGATCAAAAGTAGGTTGTGTCTTATGCAGTCGGAAATAAGGGGTCTCATGGTTAATGGATGTGGATGGTAGCCGATTTATTAGATGGACTGCCGTTGTGAGAGCTTCATGCCAAAAACGGGTAGGCATTGAAGTTTCGAGAAGGAGAGTCTGAGTAACATCTAGAAGATGTCTATTCTTTCTTTCAGCAAACCCATTTTGTTGCGGAGTGTACGGATATGTCCGTTGTGAGATAATTCCTTTTTCGTGAAGAAAGAGTTGAAATTCTGCAGACATATACTCCCCCCTTGAATCTGACCGCAGTATTTTAATGCGTTTGGAAAATTGGTTCTCAATATAGGTAACAAAATTTTTAAAGGCAGTAAGAACAGCAGATTTTGAATGCAACAAATAAATCCAGGTGAACCTACTGTAGTCATCGATGAATGTGACAAAATATTTATGACTGCCATGGGATATATGAGGAGCTATCCCCCATACATCACTGTGAATCAGGTCAAAACAGTCCTTGCTATGAGATATAGGCTGTGGAAAAGGAAGAGCTTTACTTTTTCCTAACTTACATGCATTGCAATAAAATGGAACACAACCACCAGAATTGTTTAATAAGCCCTGATATTTGGATGTCCTAACTTATTATGCCATAATTGACTTTTATTCAAAACAGAAAAACAAAACAACTTATTGGAAGTTGGATTCTCCCTAATTGGAGGCACATAAAGGGAAAATAGTCGTCCTTGTCTAGGCCCCCTCGCGATCACCTTCCCCGACTCCTGGTCCTGCACAACACAACCAGCGGAAGAGAATGAGATGCTACAATTATTGTCAACCAATTGCCCGATAGAGAGAAGGCTTGTGGTTAATCTAGGGGAAACAAAAACATCTTTTAATGGCAAGGAACTATTGACGTCACCAATGGCAGTAATTGGTAAAATTTTTCCTTCAGCAGCTTGAATTTTAAGGATACCCTTATATTCAACAATGTCTGTTAAAGATGAAGATAATGAAGTCATATGATTTGTGGTGCCTGAGTCCTCGTACCAAGGGGATGAGGAAATAAAGGTCTTACCTGAAAGGCCAATGGCAGAAAATGCATTGATGATCATTTGTTGTACTAACTCAGGAGTGAGAGAAGCAGGGGATTCAACCACTGCAGAGGCAACAGAGTGTGCAAAAGGACTAGATAGTGTAGAAGAAAAATCACCTTGTTCAATAGTGGCATGAGTATTAGTAGTGGCAGTGTAGGCACGAGAAACAGCATTCTTTGGACGTCTCCTACATTCTGAAATGATATGTCCGGAGGCTTTGCAGTAGTTGCAGAATTTTTGTTTGCATTGTGAAGCATAGCGGCCTTAATTATTGCAGCTGTAGCATTGTACTTTACTCATGTCACGAGTACCATTGTCACGAGGAGATGGCCGACCTTTAGCCGCATATGCGACTGGAACAATACTTTCATGAACCTTTTGTTCAAGAGTGGCCTTTGTCATTTGACGTTGTTCTTCGCGAAGCAGTTCTTGAAGACACTCATCTATTGTAGGGAGAGGAGCTCGATTCATTAAGCTAGAGCGAACCAATTCATACTCAGGGTGAAGCTTCATTAGAAATTGATCCTGGTGACTGTTCTGTTGGAGTTTTAATAATTCGGGAAGAAGTCCCTCAGACACATCTGCAAATTTTATTTCATCATATTCAGATCAGAGGATTAGGAAACCAGAGTAGTAATACTGTATGCACATCGTCTCTTGGCTGTAATTTGCAATTTCAAATTCCAGTTGAAATTGATGAGCTGCATGGCTTTGATAATACACCTTTTTTAGGTATTCCCACATTTCTTTTGAGGTTGTGCAGGGTCTGAGATGCAAAATGAAATTTGGTTCTACAGAGGAAAGGATCCAATATTTGATTTTTGCATCTTTAGTTTTCCAAGATAGGTTTTTTTTTTTGCATCATCAACTGGGATTTTTTCAGACCCATCAATATAGCCCCAAAGTTCTTTTCCTTCGAGATATAACTGGAATTGAAATGCCCAAGAAGCATAGTTTTCTCCATTAAATTGAACAATAGAAATGTCAGATGTCTCAGTTTTATCCATGAGCTCAGAAACAAGAAACAGATGAGTGTAGATGGAACAGACAGCAACAAGCACTCAGAAAACAGTGGCAGCAATCAGTTACCAATCAGAAAACAGCAACAGCATGCAGCACAGTAGGCTGATCAGAAGGAAAGTGAAAAAAAAATGCAAGCAGGCGACCCCAGGGTGATGACTTGTGCACAACGTGGGGTCCACAGATTGATGGGAATGCAAATCAAGAGAGAGATCTGAATCCAGGTCTGAGATGGTTTCTTTGTGATGAAATCTTGTCTGAAGATTCCTCAGATCCAAGTTTTTGGAGGGTTGTGATGAAAAACAGTGCCAAAAATTGTGAAATCACGAGATGGAGTAAAAGACCTACCTCCAATTGGCCAAAATTTGTGAAAAAATCACCTGGATTACTCTGAGGCAGTGGGTGACCAGATCTGTTGTGGATTCCAGCGGAGTCTGGTTGATCAAGGTGGGCCACAGTTGAACGGCTATGATCAATAGCCGATGCTTTTGACCGACGAAAATCGGAGATGTCTGAAAACAGATCCCTGATCTGTTCTTTGCCACTGGAGAGGATGATTTCTCTCTAATCACAAGAAGACTGCAACCTTCGGTTCTGATACCATCTCAACTTAAAGAGATGTTAGGAATTGAATTCAGGAAACTGGGAGAAATTCTGTCAACAGGTTACATTATATAAGGGCTGTTAGCCCAATCAAAGATTACAATTAAGCCTTTAATTAGGGAGAGTAATTGATACATTGGAATCAGATCCAAAATCTATGCTAAACATATCTAATATACAGCTATGAGGTTGACCAGTCATTTATGAGATATTATCTGTATTGGGCCTGGAGTGAGCTTAACGGGCCTGTATTGACAAATGTGACGTGAATTTATGTGGAGATACTGTGCTAAAACTTGCCATCCTGTTATTTTCTTGGGAGTTTTTATACGGAAGATTATTTTCTAAATTGTATAATTGATTGATGTGATATGAGGGTCTTTGTAAGAAAGTGGCGTATTGTATAATACAATGTAAGTTAGCCAAACACCTATTTTGTGTGGGTAGATTACCTCTTAATCTAGTAAATAGTATAACTAAATATTTAAAAATATGTTGCTTCCAAACAACCCCCTAATCTTAATAAATTTACGTAAATTTATACGTATAAAATAAGAATATGAGAAGACTGGGCCGGGCTTCATATTGCTCCTTCCCCTCCCTCAAATTGGTGGGCCTGAAAAAATTGGGCCCTAACCTACCGCACCTACCTACCCTTTGGGCTTTTAAAGTGAAAAAAGCCCTTATTTTGTGGGCCTTTTGAGGGCCAGGCTGGGTACCCTCTTAGACAGCCCTAATCATGGTGCTTATCATTTCTCTTTGCTTTAATTTGGAGCTTCTTCCACTCTTACCAATTAACCTCCAGAATGTGGTTTTGCGGTGTCTTTTTGGTACTCCATTATCATATGTCTGTCAACAAACAGAATCATGCTTAAATAATGTATCATTTTTAATAATATTCATATATGAATGTTGGCTTTATTTATGTGATATGTAGGTGTTGTCAGACTTAAATCTCTTGCTATCTTGCTCCTTCATTCTCTCATATAGTCATATCTTTCTATGTCAGCTAATTAAAGTATCCTTATTTAAATCTCTGTAGGTGGTCATGGCTATAAAATGCCGAGGAAAGGAGCTAATGGGAGGACTTTATACTGGGATCAACACTAGATACATTGTTATGGCGAGTAGGATGGTACTACTTCTATGACCCTATGTTTGACTTGTAAAAAAAGGTTTTACCTATTTCTTCATTGATTGTGCCTTTTAATAGAAGTCCCTTATTATTATTATTATTATTATTATTATTATTATTATTATTTTGGATTCTATCATTAGGTAGCAGAGTATAGTGGGCTTCATGTACAACCGCACAAGGCCATCGTTGGATCCAATGCTTTTGCTCATGAAAGTGGTATCCATCAGGTATGTGTGCACCTTCATATGCGTTTTTTAACTTTCTAGTTATGTCCCCATATAGATGGAATAATTCTTTGATAATAATGATAATGATGAATTTTCCCATCATGTCTTTGTACACAACTTGCGATTTGTTGATCTATTTCACTGATGAACTGTATTTATGCCTACCAAATAATTATATAAGAACATCCCTTTCTTCTATTAACACTTTTTTTTGTTTTTTATTTAAATATATTAGCCGAAACTCTTCTATGCTGTTTGTTTTTAATGAAATTAACCATTCAAAAAATAAAAAAAGTTATCATCCAATATAAATGTATGTGTTAGCTCATTTGGTTCAATAATTCTTGATTATTGTTGTGCATACTAGTTTCCATAATCTCATGATCTGATTGGGCTTGTTGAGGGTGAATGTGCTCGTTTGGCATTTCTTCTTTTGCATGCTACATTGAATGTATGTAAGAATTGAAACAAACCGAGTAGGCTGAAAAGCTATTGGAGCTCGACTAGATTGTTTCATGAGCCAAGCTTGGCTAACATAACTTGTGCTCTGCTTGTTAATGGGGCTCTTATATGTTTTACATACTGTATATACTTTACACTTCTGACAGACTTTAAAAAAAAATGGAATTCAACTCAAACTCGGCCTGAGCTGAGTCAGATTCCGATTCAACTCGGCAGAGTCGCATTGAACTAGTGTTATTTATTTTTCTGTGAATTGTGATTGAGAGCAACTTAGAGGACTACAAGATGGATAATTGGATATGCAGGCATGAGGACTACAAGATGGATTTGCAGGCATGAGGTCTTGCTATGGCAAGCCTCCCTCCATTGATTTGCCGACATGAGGACTAAAAGATGGATTTGCAGGCATGTGGATTTGGTGCTTGCGGGTGGTAAAGATGGATTTGCAGGCATGTGGATTTGGTGCTTGCGGGTGGTAGTAGAGTTTAGGGTTTTGGGTGAATTGAAGGAGGGGCTTAGGGTTTTGATCAGCGTGAATTGGGGTTTTGATGGGTGAGATTTGGGGCAAGCATGAGGTGTGGCAACTGGCGAGCCTCCCTCCATAAATTTGCAGGCATGATGACAACAAGATGGATTTTCAGGCATGTGGATTTAGTGTTTGTGGGTGGTATTAGGGTTTTGGGTTTCAGGGTGGTTGAAGGAGGAGGGGATGAGAGTTTTGATCTGTGGATTGGGGGTTTGGATGGATGTGGTTTTGGCGTATTGATGGGTGAGATTTGGGGTTTTGAAAGGAGCTTGGAAGAAGACGACCCACGCAACAAAGTTGAAGAACTTCCTCTTTGTTGTGTGTTCCATGGTGATTGATTTTGTTTAGCATTTTTCTGCAGTTCTGTTATTTCATTTGCCTTCCTATTTTTTATTCTTTGCATTTATTTACACCTTTTAAGTCCATAAACAGGTATACATTAAGATGCAGTTGTTGGCTCAAGTAGTCATCCAATGTTCTCTAATTTCTGTCCTTGGTTTACTGTGTGTAAATTAAGTTTAGAAGTTTTGATAGCTAATTTCCTACCATTGATCTTTTGTAGGATGGAATGCTCAAACACAAAGGTACATATGAGATCATTTCACCTGAAGATATTGGATTGTCTCGATCTAGTGAGTCCGGTATTGTTCTTGGAAAGCTTAGGTATGAAGTGATTCATGTAATTTGTGCGAAATTGATGCCATATGCATGTATATTCTTGTTTTTGAGCTTCCTCATAATTTAGGTTAATTTCAAAACAATTACATGTTTTCTAAGTTCTTTCATTTAATATTTGATTTTACTCTTTGGCATGAGTTTGCCCCATTTTGATGATTGTTATTATGGTACCATTTGACGTGTTTCTTATCCTTCAAGAACAGCATCAATCCTTGATTCTCATGGTTTTTAAGATATTGTTCTGCATGGTACCTTGTTTATGTCTTTCTCATTCTGTGGGTTGTAATATCAATGAGAAATGAATGATACTTTTTATATTGAGTTGGAATAGTTCAATGTATAAGAGCTATAATTCTAATCTCAAGCAAAATGGTTTAATGGCCTTTTCCTTATAATAGGCGTCCACTATGTACGACTGTCACAGTTGTTGTTTCTACCACTATGCCTCTACTTATGCTGCCCTGATTATTGATGTTCCCTTGTCATTGTTATTTTAGTAAGGGACTTTCCCCTATAACAATCATTTTTCTGCAACCATGTCTATTGCTGTTGCGGTTACTGCTGATGTTGATCTGCTGTTGCCTAGTTGAACTCCGATACTGTCTCTGGTGGCACTGCTGTTATTGCTGTTGCAATTGCTGCAGCTGCTGCTACTGCTACTGCTGCAACTACAATTGGCCATCAGTGCTGTACTCTGTACTCCTTGGCTGTGCCTTAGGTCCTTACTGAATCACTTACTGGACTTAAGACTTAAAATCCCTTGCCAAGCCTACAGCAGGGTAACCCCATGCTGAACCGACTGCAGGCCAGCCTCTCGTTCCAGCTGTAGCACTGAAAGTCCCTTGCTAAATCCCCTTCAGGGCATACAGGCCTTGCCGGCCTGAGAATAGGATTCGAGCTCCTCCTGAACTCACCCAATCGAACCCCTGGCCATTACAAGCAATAGTAGAGTGCTGGCCACTTACATCCTTCAGCTGATTTGTGGGTTCCTTGCTTTCGTCCACGATATGGTTTCGGGCTTCAGCCCTGAACTTTCAGTTATAGTAAAAGATTTTGTGATTGCGCGTTGACACTAATTTGGTTAAATTATTTGATGAAAAAAGAAAAATTATTGTGGTAGTGGAAGACGAGGAAGAAGAAAAAGAAAGTGAGAGAAGAACCGGTTGAAGATAAATGGGAGAGAAACTATGCAACTCAACCTGCATGACCCACTAGGTATATATTTATACACACTTATACAAAATTTCATAAAAAAATCCCTATAACTGACTTCATTACGGAAACATTCCATGGAAGTGTGGTTATATAAATATATATGTTCCCACAAGATCAATTTTTAGCCACTTTAACTACCTTTCAATTTTCGGAATATTCCACCCACATACTTTGTCATCGCCAAATATCTTATTAATTGGATTCATTCTACCCTTTCTCCTTTCCTCCTCCCTCTCATTCGTGGTTGAGTATTTTTTTGTGTAAATGACCCGATGCAGCTAGAATATTCTGAATTTGCACAAAGTTCACTCTATTCCTACTTAGTTGCTTCTCATATTTTGAAACTTGCACAATAATCTCCCTATGAACTACTAGCCTTTCATTAATCGTTTCAATTTTCTCCAATGCATCCCATTTTGTCATATCTAAACCTCTTCTTCTTCTTTTATTTTTATTTTATTTTTATTTTTATGTCAATCTATCTAAAGGAATGAAAGCATTTAAACACCAAGCTAACTTTAATAAAAAATAACATGAAGATCATCATCATCATCATCATCAAAGCCTTGTTGATGATGATCATCAAAGCCTCGTTCCCACTATGTTGGGGTCGGTTACATGAATGTTGTTTCTCCATTCCGATCTATCTTGAGCCAAATCCTTAGATAAGCCATACGTCTTCAGATATATTTTTACTACCTCCATCCATGTCTTCTTTGGCTTACCCCTTCCCCCTGGTGGGCCATCAATTTGCATAGCCCAAACTTTCCTCACCGGCACCGTTGCTGGCATGTGTTGGACAAGTCACGCCCCCTAAATCCGGATTCCCTAACTTACGTGGAAGTCTGAATCCAAGGGTTTGATTATGTGCTTCTTGGATCAATAGTCCGCTGTGAGGGTAAATTTTAACCGTAATTTACGCATTTAGTAAAGTGCGGAAGCGAATTCAACATTCAGCGGAAGCAAACCAAAATGATCCATCAATGGTATCCATGTATGTGCACAAGAGGAAAGCAAGTATATCAGCTATTAAGGTTCAAGCTTCAAAGTTCAATTTAAGTTTTATACACAACTGAGAATCAAATGACATCAATCTCAAAACTATGGGTAATGGCACAACATATTGTCTCTCATCGAAGTCCAACTCAGCTACTCATCCCTGGCCTCAGACTCTGGCGCCTCATAGACTGCTTCAACTGCTGATAGACAATGGGCTCCTCACTTGATAGCACCTGGGTTAAACAACATCAGATTATGAAAATCTGGCAAATACATTACATAAGAACCACAATATAAATGCATCAAGTAGAGTAACGGAAATAGACACGATTAATAGAGTAGCAAAGGTACAATACTACGCAATCATGCAAGAATAACAGAATAGCATGAATTATCATAAGGAATAAGCTAAAAAAAATATCCTACCTAGCAAAACAGGCATCTCCACATAAGCTAATTACCACATGATATGTCTCGGCCCTCCCGTACTCTGTAGCGTGGTGGTGGGGATGCACGGGGATGACTAGCCTGGCCAAAACAAAGTCTACAGGAATGCCCGGCCAAAAAGTGGTACCCAGTGGCGTATGTTCACCTCAAAATCCCAAATTGCAGCTGGCAAAAGAACATGGCCCCTCCCATAGGTAATCAAGCTATGGCTAGAACGGCAAGCTGAGTGGTGCCTAAAGGTCCAAGGTAACACTCCAAAACATAGAGTCTGGCCAGGCATCTTTTGCATGAGCAAGAATCTCCATCAAAGTAAGGGAACTACTTTAATTATCCAAATTCTCAAAACAAAGCCATTCACCAAATTCCCAAAACTACCCTTCCAAAAAGGCCATTGAATAGTCCACCTATCCCCAAAGAGACGGGTAATTCATCCACCTCCTCCATCAAACATGAATACAATGCTAGGTCCATTAAAGTCCATCTCATCATCATCAATTAATTAATCAAAAGGTATCCCAAACACAGTATAGCCATAGGATCAGAGGGCAAATGATAAACAAGGCAATAAAGATCATATCATCATAACTCGATCAAAGAACAGATACAAATAACCAAATCCACCTAGGTTAAGGGCTGCGCTTCATGTATAGATACTAAGCAATTCAACTCAATGGTCAACAAAGGTCCCCAGATGCCAATTAAATTAGTTACTTGGTGCTCTGATGGTTAGAGGCATCCCAAAGTCCAATGAGAACCATCCTCTTGAATGAACTTGGTCTCCCATACCCTAATTTGGTCAACTGGTAAGTAGAGACTAAGCTCAATCCTCCACTTACACCAAGTCTCCAATTACAAGTCATACATTAAGGTTGAGAGGTCCCAAACATAGGCTAAGGGTTATAAGATAGAAATTCTACATTTTCTAGAAAATAAGCTTACGGTTAGCTGTGGCTCTGTGTCATCTAGCCGTGGGCTCCTTGTAGAACAAAACCCCCTAAAGTTAGCTCTCTTAAAAAGCAGGCCGAGGCATATTCAGGGTTAGCTTTTCTAAAGGTCTATGGCTAGCCGTAGCCGTTCAAAACTATAGCTAATTATGCAGATACAAACCCCATTCGAATGCTTTCCATTCCAATTTCCTCCTATCATCACAATTACATCAAATTACATCATTTACAACCAATTTCCACCATTTATCACCTAGATCTAAGGCCATCCATCATCAAGGGTTTCCAAATACAAGAAAAGGGTTTCTAATCCATGAATTGAGCTTAGTTTTTTGGAAATTCTAATGAAATGTACTGCAAAGAATCATGGAAACAAGTCAACAACATTGATCTAGTGAAATCCACATAATGTACTTGCCTTGGTGTGATTTTTAGGAGAATTCACTCTCAAAGCTCAAGATCTCTAGAAATCCTTCAAGAAACCTCACTAAAACCCCAATTCTCCTAGATCTTCACATACACAACCCAAGAGGTATTAGTGTTGATTTCCACCAGAAATTCCCCAAAGAAAGCTTGAATTGAGAATAGGGTTTGGAGACTACCTCAATTGAGAAGAAAAGAGATGATCCAAGAAGGTGAGATGATGGAAAAGCTGGAAATCTTTCCTAACTTTCTTTCCTCCAAGCGATTCTTCTGATCAAAGGGGCTGATCTTGCTTTGGAAGCTTTAAGAGAGAGAGAGAGAGAGAGAGAGAGAGAGAGAGAGAGAGAGAGAGAGAGATATGAAATGTTGCTGGTGGGATGTAGGGTTGGTTTTGTTGCTTTATAAGGAAGGGTCAAATGGCCAAAATACCATCCACTTATGTGTAGTGCAAAAAAGGGCAGTTTTGGAAACTCAAGGAAAATCTTAATTTCTCCCAAGGACCCTACAATCAACTAAACTACAACCAAGGGCCCTACCTCCTACACTTTCTAAAAGTACAAACGGCCCTTATAACTCTCCCAAAATTACAAATAACCCACTAAACTCTCTAAACTAAGCCCAAAACCATTAGAATTACCCAAAACTAGTCATCTAACCCACTCAACACCCTTTAAACTACACAAGCACACGAAATTAACATAAACAAAGCTAGGATATGGCTGGGACCTTATAGGACATGCCTAAACCATCTCAAATGGCTTTCTCTAATTTGAAACCGTTCATTTCTGATTTAATCATTCATAGTTTTACGACACATACACTTCAATATTCTCATCTTTGCTATGTCCATTTTGTGCATATGTTGCTTCTTGATTGAGCAACATTTTGATCCATTGGTTATAGTTAGTCTAATCGTTGTCCTGTAAAATTTTTCCTTCAATTTTATTGACATGCGTTGATCACAAAGCACTTTAGAAGCAAGTCTCCGTTTCAACCATCCTGCTTATATCTTATGTTCAACATTTTCAACAATCTCTCCGTCCTTACTAATCACCGAGCCAAGGTAGCGGAATGAATCTTAGTGGTATCTCCTGGCTTCAATTCTCACAGTAGTTGCAATTCATATATTGTCTTTGTACGGCTTATTTTAAAGCTTTTGGATTCTAAAGCCTCCCACCATTTTTTAAGTTTTTCATTTACACCAACTCTTGATTTATGAACCAACACTATATCATCTGCAAAGAATATACATTAAGGTACCTCCTTTTGAATATGAGCAATTAACTCATCCATAATCAGTGCGAAGTAGGGCTGACCGCCTGATCCGGATGCATGGTCAGGGGGAACTCACTTGTCTATCCACAGGTAGTTCTCACATTCGTTTCTGCTCCTTCATACATGTTTTTAATAATTTCAATATAGTGTCCTGGAACATTCCTTTTATTTAAAACCCACCAAATTAAATATCTAGTAGGTACCTTGTCATACGCATTTTCTAGATTGATGAAGACTATATGTAGATTTTTTTTTCTTTGCTCGATATTTTTTAATTAATTGCCTAAGTGAGATGATAGTTTTTATAGTTGATCTCCCTGGCATGAAACCAAATTGATTTTTAGATATCATGGTCTTTTGTCTGGGTCTTTGCTCCATTATTCTCTCCCATAACTTCATAGTATGACTCATAAGTTTAATCCCACAATAGTTGGTATAGTTTGTACATCTCTGTTATTCTTATATATAGGTGCTACTACACTTCTTCTTCATTCATACGACATTTTCTTTGTCATTAATATCTTATTAAAGAGCCTAATTAACCAAATCCCACAAAATTCTCCCAAGCATTCCCAAGCCTTTATCGGAATGTTGTTTGGGCCCTAGCCTTTCCTATTTTCATTTGTCAATGCAATCTTCACTTCCACTACCCTAGTTTTGCAAAAGAAAGTATGTCCTACTAAGTATACTCTTGTTTTTATGCCTCCTATATAATCTTTATTTATAAGTTTGCTAAAACATTCCCTCCATCATTGTCCTTCACTAAAATAAGTCTATTTGGCTCCTGTTAGTTCCACTTTTATAAGTAATTAAATGACCCTCTCTTTCTTTTTAAGCAGGTGTTCACTATTATGAGGTCAAATGCTAATGCAAAATCCAAGGTAGTGCCTCTTAACTCATTCTTTTCTCTAAGTCCTTATCCTCCATGCACTCTCCCATACCCTTTATTATCATTCCCTAAATGCATGTTTAAGCCCCCTCCTAGGAAAATCTTTTCACCAGTTGGAATTTTTCGCAGTAAATCCTCCATTTCCTCTCAAAACTGTCTCTTGGCACTTTCATCTAATCCTACTTGGGGTGCATATGCACTAACAATATCAATTATGTCTTCCTCTAATACTAGTTTAATTGCTATAATTCTATCACCTAACCTTATTACCCCCACAATTTTTTCTTCAAGTCCTTATCTACGACTATACCCACCCAACTTCTTTCAAGTTCTTTTAAATCCTTTTTATTTAAAAAATAGCATGAATTTCTAAATAATAAATTCTAACTGGAAGATTACTAACAAAGAGTGTCCAAGACCATGTCAATCATTGAAGTCCTTTCTTTTTTGATTGGTAACTAGAACTTCTATTGAGAAGAGAAGATAGCTAGGGTGTTGTAATAAAAGCTTTATAATGCCTTACTAAAGGATCTAACCAACCACCCCCCACCCACCCCCCCCCCCCCCCCCCCCCCCCCCAAAAACCCACCACAGTCCAAAAAAAAAAAAAAAGAAATAAAAGAAAAGGAGATTATCTAACAAAAGCTTAACATCCAAACCCACACAATTATGGCAAGGGCCCTATAAATATAGAATCCCCATCGTACTCGTGTTTCACTAGAATCTGCTAGCTCGCTAGCTTCTCTACCAATATGAACAAACTCTTCATCCTACAAAAGGCAAAGAAAAAGTATTTCATTGGGGACGAACTTAAGTTTTCATCGATCCTGTTTGGAGAAGACACATTAGGAATTATGTTCGATGAGTCACTCTTTACTATGTGCTTGGATGAGAAAGATTACTTAATTATAGTCCTTCACCCCAATTATGGAGGAAGGGCCAGTAGGATGAGGGCTCCCCCAATTCTTGTATACATCATTATCTTCATCATCACCATCACCACCACCACTACCATCAACATCAAAGCCTTGTCTCGATTATGTTGGGGTCGGCTGCATGAATTCTGTTTCTCTATTCCAATTTGCCTCTAGCTGTTCCATCCACCTTAATTTTTCACACCTTGGAGGGAGGAGACTAACCAACCCCCTGCATCTCCTTCCTCACATTGGATCTCGTGCACGTCTCTCGATTGAATATCAAGTTATCCGCCTTGGGATCTTCAAAACCCTTTCTTACGACGGCCTACCTGCCAATTCTAAGTTTACAGAAGACAAAAATAGCATCCTAGAGTTAACTTTTGAATGAATTGAAGATGCTGTCATTCCTATCTTTCCATATGGATCAGAGGATGGTAAACAAAAAGAATTCTCCAAAGGGTTAGATCATACCAAAGAAAGGATTTGTCGAGTATGACTCTGCTACTCCCCAGATGGACTTTAGACGACACCAGGAATGCGACAAAGCTTCAAAAGGTGACTCCAATGAAATAGGGAAATTCCAAAAGAAGATTAGATGAGGAATCATCTCTAACTCCTTGTGACACAATGAACTACTATCTGAAATGAAATCTGAGTCAATACCCTTCTTTCATAGATTGTTGACAATTAACACCTTTCCTTAAATGACCAACCAGCAGATTTTATCCCAAGCCTGTATCTCTGATCTCCACATGCGTGGCATGTCTTAAAACTAGGATTCTCATTTGTCTTTTGGTTACTTGGACCTTCAAATATATACAATAATAGACAATAGAAAAACACAGTGGAAGGTGGCCTGTGTCGCAAGCATAAATTGTAGTCTCAATTCATGTTGTCATTCAGAAGAGTAACATATATATATATATATATATATAATAATAATGTGCATGTTTGTCATCATGATTCACAAGCCAAGAGTATCTGGGTTGAAAAGAGAAAAAGAGCTTGTAATACCAATGCAACACTTTGTTATTTCCGATAAAAAGCGAGTCTTCATTGTATTGATCTTTTCTCTTGTGGAGCACCGTTATGAATAGTGGTGATATATTTAGAATATCACAACATTTTTGTAGGAGCTCCATAAAATGAGAAGAGAATATAGTGTGGATTTCAAAATCCTTGCAATAAATCTAGTGGTGCGTTTGTGCTATTTTATAGGATTTTCATAAAATCCCATAACCATTTCAAACTATTTTTTTAAATTAACTATTTAGTTATCAGTATAATTTTCCATGTTGTTTTGCTTATGTTTTTTCCCAATGATGTCTATCCAACTATTTCATGGGAAAACCCTAAAACTGAAAAGTTCTGGAGAATTTCCTATTAGTGGAAATTGTTTTGAACAAATATGTGACAACGGTTGTGAGGCTGGAGAAATAATTTTTGTTCTCTTTCTTACTCTGGTTATAATTTCATACCTTGTTTCCTTTGCACTATTGATGTGATCGATTTTTCTGGTTTTATTGAAATCATATGTGGTGGTTAATCCTACTGCTACTATTATTTATTAACGCTTTTGTTGATATAGTGGGCGTCATGCCTTGAAATCTCGACTTTTGGAGGTATGTATCATTTTTCTTTGATTTTGTTCTTTTAAAAATCTTGGTTTTTTATGTGCTTGTAGAAGGAGCCCTAATGTTTGATATTGGCTATTAGTACAAAGAAACCCTAAGGTTTTCATGTTTTTGTAAAACTCACCATTGAGTTGATGGGCCCATTAAAAAAATCCCCATTTAATTGAGGTTCATTTATGGAATCATTCTTTTTATTTTTCACATGACATATCGGTTCATCTTCATCTATGTTGATCCATGAGAACATGCATGGAAGCCCTCTCCTTGTCCATCATAGCTGAGGAGGGAGCTAGTACTCCTCACCCAACCGTGGAGAAAAAAGGAAAAAGCTTTAGTAGAGGTTTTCATTTAATGATCTAAACTCTTGTAAATCATTCTTTAGATTCTTTTTTAAGTACCATGAAAAAAGATATTTATTTTATAATCTAAAGTGTTGCTTGATACATATATAATCCCTTTTGATGAAATTTCCACTACTTTAGGATCTTGTTACACTAAAATTTCGGCCAATCCCCTTTAGTTCTATTTCTAGCAGTAAAATAGGACTCTGGAGACAAAAGTACCTAACAAAATTCTAAATAAAAACTAGAACTTACGAGCAATAACTACTCTCTATCAAATAGCGTACTTTGACCTTGTTTAGGTCCAATTTTATATGTGGCCCTATAAACAACGAGAGATTTTTTATCATTTTGAATTGCATCACTGAGTCGTCTTTTGTTTGCTCTCATTTACATATGTAAATGATGTTAAGTTGACCCATGAAGGGGCCCAAGGCCCATCAATCCAGTCCAACAAGCTATATCTCACGTGGGTTTTGAGTTGGTCAATATTTAGATAGCTGTACATATTCTAATTTGATTGCTTTCCAATTTTAGATTAGTGATTCATGTAATTACCTAGTTTCCTATGTAAGAGCCTTGATTAAGGCATGTATATTCCTATATATTGGTGATCATTCTCCAAGAGAAGACACACAAATTAATACAATCAGTTATTCCAAAAGTCTCATTCGATCTCTGTGTTTTGGAATGGTGAGAATGACATGGTATCAGAGCCTTGTTCAAAGAAATCTTGTTTTGTGATCTCATATAGCATTAAGGCATCAAGAATAGAGAGAAATTAATCTCTCTTGTGAAGATCGACAGATCAAAGATCTGTTTCAAGGAATCTAGACGCTGCAGCATTGTCATCTTTATGGTGGCCCACCTCTGATCATCAAACCACCATCAGAAATCTCCCCAGTCATGGTCGCCTGGATCTTCTAGGAATATTGGAGATTTTTTCAGATTTTTTCAGCACTTCCAGGTTGGTGATTTACTCATTCTAGAGATTTTTCAGATTTTTAATATTGTTTTCATCTAGACTGTCCAAAATCTTGGATCTGTGGTAGAATTGGATAATTCTTCTTCCATTAGAAGCCAGAGTATTGTGTGTCCTCAGATCAGTGATCTGATCATTGTTCAGATCTACCAGTGGGGCCCACGTCAAGGATCATCATCAAATTTTCTGGTCGCCTGGGGTGTTTTCTTGCCTGTTTTTCTGTTTTGTGTTCACTGGTTGGTCCGATCTTGGTACTGCACACTCATAAGTTTGTTATCAACTTTGAAACTCCATCTCTTCTCTGTTTGCTGGATCTGCTACTATTTTTTCACTGTTTCACTCAGTGTGTTTGGACAATCTTCATTAAAGATGGAAAAATCTGAGGTTACCTTGATCAGATTCACGGGAAAAAATTACCCTGCTTGGTCGTTTCAGTTCCAGATTTACCTTGAAGCCAAGGAATTGTGGGGCTATATTTCTGGATCTGATCCTAAACCCACAGAAGATGAGAAGAAGATATCCACTTGGCTTACTAAAGATGCAAAAATAAAAACTTGGATACTGGGTTCAGTGGAGCCACACTTGATAATGAACCTGAAACCTTACCCCACTTCTAAAGATATGTGGGGGTATCTGAAGCAAGTATACCATCAAGATAACTCTGCACGTCAATTTCATCTGGAATGTGCAATTGCTGAATATGCACAAGGGAACTTGTCAATCCAAGATTACTACTCAGGATTCCGAACCCTTTGGTCGGAATATGATAGTATTAAGTATGCAGATGTGGCTGCCGACGTTCTACTCGTAATTCGCGATCTTCAGGCCTCTAGTCAGCGGGATCAATTTTTGATGAAATTACGAAATGTATATGAAAGTATTCGATCTGCCTTAATGAATCAGACACCTTTACCTTCCTTAGATGTCTGCATGAATGAACTTTTACGCGAGGAACAACGCATTTCGACCTCCGCACATCTGGCTCAACAAACGACTGAGACCTATTCAGTCGCATTTTCGGCCAATAAGGCTTCTCAGCCTCCACCTCGGGACTTGAGCAAAACACAATGCTACAGTTGTCAAAAATTTGGGCATCTTGCATCTCAATGCAAACAGAAAGTATGTAATTACTGTAAAAAGTCAGGACATATCATCTCTGAATGTCACCGTCGCCCACAACGTCAGACTCCTCAGCATCAGGCTCCACAGTATCAGACTTCGCTGTATCAGACTCAGTCTCCGACTCCACATGCTTATGTTGCCTCTTCCGATATGCCTGCTCCTACATCTGCACCCTCACAGCCTGGGCCCTCATCTTCTCTGACTCCTGAATTGGTTCAGCAAATGATTGTCAATGCTCTTTCTGCATTAGGTCTTTCAGGTACCTCGCCTCCATCTTCTACTTGGTTTCTTGATTCCGGGGCCTCTAATCATATGACATATTCCCGAACCCCTCTCTCCAATGTGAAAAAATACAATGGTAATCTTCAAATACAAACTGCCAACGGAGGTACTGTTCCCATTACTGCCCTTGGAGACATTCCTGGTCCCATCCCTTTGAAAAATGTCTTCCTTTGTCCCACTTTAACTTCTAATCTATTGTCAGTCGGGCAACTTGTTGAAAATAATTGTAACATATCTTTCTCTTCTTCTGGTTGTGTTGTGCAGGACCATGTCCGGGAAGGAGATTGCGAGGGGACCTAAGTATGGACGCCTGTTTCCGCTGGTTTTTTCTCAAATTCCTAGGACTAGAATTGCCAATGATGTGTTTTGTTTTTCTATTAGAGATAACTGCCAATTGTGGCATAAAAGACTTGGACACCCTAATTCCAAGGCTTTTGTCCCTTATGTTAAATTCTGGTTTATTAAATAAATCTATTGGCTTATCTTTTTGTGTGCTTTTTGATTGTGCTACCTGTAAAATGGGGAAGAGCAAAACTCTTCCTTTTCATATTTCCACTTCACACAGCACTCGGTGTTTTGATTTAGTTCATAGCGATGTATGGGGAATTGCTCCAGCTCTTTCTCATGCTCACTACAAATATTTTGTCACTTTTATTGATGATTTCAGTCGTTTCACATGGATTTACTTTTTGCATTCCAAATCTGATGTTTTCACTGTTTTTAAAATTTTCTTAGCTTATGTTGAGAATCAATTTTCCACCTGCATCAAAATCTTGCGATCTGATTCGGGTGGAGAATATGTCTCCTCTGATTTTCAAAAGTTTTTGCAACACAAAGGCATTATTTTTCAGCGAACTTGTCTCTATACTCCCCAGCAGAATGGAGTTGCTGAACGGAAAAATAGACATCTGCTTGATGTCACTCGCTCCCTACTTCTTGAATCATCGGTTCCTACCCGTTTTTGGGTTGAGGCACTGGCTACTGCAGCTCATCTCATAAATCGTCTCCCTTCTGCCTCTTTTCAAAATCAGAGCCCATATTACCGATTGTACCAGACATCTCCATCTTATGATGATCTTCATGTTTTCGGCTCCGTTTGCTTTGTGCACTTGCCTCCTTTTGAACGAACCAAATTAACTGCACAATCCGCTAAGTGTGTGTTTTTAGGGTATGCCCCCTTCCAAAAAGGGTACCTCTGCTACGACCCTCACATTCGTCGCTTACGGACTTCTAGGAATGTTGTTTTTTTTTGAACTACAGTATTTTTTTCAACAGCACCTTGAACCTCCTGACTCCTCTTTAGTGTCTTTACCTGGTTTCTCTGACAACACTTCAGTTGTTCGTTTTAATCCTAACTTTGTGTACCACAGACGGAATACAGACGCGCCTCCCAGGGATCCCCCTCCTGATCTTCCTCCAGCCTCTGGTCCACCTCTGGCAGTTGATCCTTCTGGGCTTCCTACATTGCGTCGCTCCACACGCATTTCGGTACCCCCTGACCGCTATGGGTTTCCCATACTTCCTTAATGTCCACTTTGTCCTCTTCTTTCATTCCCCAATCCTATTCTCAGGCTGTGCAGGACACATGTTGGAACCAGGCTATGGAAGATGAGTTGGAAGCCTTAGAGAAAAATCATACATGGGATATTGTCCCCTCTCCTTTGGGTGTCAAACCTATTGGCTGCAAGTGGATTTTTTCTCTCAAGTTAAAACCAGATGGCACTCTCGATCGATATAAGGCGCGCCTCGTTGCTCTCGGCAATCGTCAAGAATATGGCATTGATTATGCTGAAACCTTTGCTCCCGTCGCTAAGATGACCACTGTACGCATAATCCTTGCTGTTGCTGCATCTCAGTCCTGGCCTCTCTATCAAATGGATGTCAAGAATGCGTTTCTTCATGGTGATCTCAAAGAAGACGTTTATATGCGTCTGCCTCCAGGGTCTTCCTCTGGGCCGGGCATGGTTGCTAAGCTCCGTCGCTCTCTTTATGGTCTGAAGCAAGCTCCTCGCGCATGGTTTGAAAAATTTCAAGATGCTTTACTCTGCTTGGGTTTTCATCCGAGTCAGTATGATCCTTCTATGTTCTTACATCATGCTCCATTTGGAGTTACTGTTCTACTGGTCTACGTAGATGACATTGTCATTACTGGTCCCAATGCACAAATGATTCATGAACTTCAAGCTTCTCTTCATCAGACATTTCAAATGAAGGATCTCGGCCCCTTCCACTATTTTCTCGGTCTTGAAGTTCATCAATCCCCTACTGGTATAGTTCTCAATCAGCACAAATACACTGTTGACCTCATTGACTTGGCTGGCCTTGCTGATTCCGCTCCGGTCGATACGCCAATCGAACTGAATGTCAAACTCAGTAAAGAGGAGGGTGACCTTCTTCCAGATCCTACCGCATATCGCCAGTTAGTAGGTAGCTTGATCTATCTCACCATCACCCGTCCTGATATTTCCTTTGCGGTCAACCTCATGAGTCAGTTCATGACTGCTCCTCGTCATCTTCATATGGCCGTTGTTCGCCGCATCATTCGGTACCTTCTTCGCACTCCGACTCACAGATTGTTTTTTCCATCCAACAATCCTCTATCTCTCAAAGCTTATTCAGATGCTGATTGGGCTGGTTGTCCAGACTCGCCGATCGACGACAGGCTGGTGCATGTTTTTGGGAAATAGTTTGATTTCCTGGAAATGCAAGAAACATGACAAAGTTTCAAAATCGTCTACCGAGGCTGAGTACAGAGC
Source organism: Umbellularia californica (assembly GCA_028538565.1). NCBI lineage: Eukaryota > Viridiplantae > Streptophyta > Magnoliopsida > Laurales > Lauraceae > Umbellularia > Umbellularia californica. Next base: position 12,496,340 of record JAPQWN010000004.1, on the reverse strand, counting down.
TATGTCTGCTGCGTGCTTCGAAATTCTTTGGCTTCGGGGTCTGCTCTCTGACATTGGATTTCCCGCCAAAGGAGCTACCCCCCTCTATGCTGATAATACCAGTGCCATTCGGATTACTGAAAATCCGATTTTTCATGAACGCACTAAACACATCGAGGTTGATTGTCACTTCATCCGAGATGAGCTTAAACGTGATGTCATCATCCTTCCGCATGTCTCCACTGAGCTTCAAATTGCAGATATTCTTACCAAAGGTCTTCCTCGACCACGGCATCAATTCTTGGTTGGCAAATTGATGCTCGTTGATTCTCCCGCATCAATTTGAGGGAGGGTGTTAAGTTGACCCATGAAGGGGCCCAAGGCCCATCAATCCAGTCCAGCAAGCTATATCTCACGTGGGTTTTGAGTTGGTCAATATTTAGATAGCTGTACATATTCTAATTTGATTGCTTTCCAATTTTAGATTAGTGATTCATGTAATTACCTAGTTTCCTATGTAAGAGCCTTGATTAAGGCATGTATATTCCTATATATCGGTGATCATTCTCCAAGAGAAGACACACAAATTAATACAATCAGTTATTCCAAAAGTCTCATTCGATCTCTGTGTTTTGGAATGGTGAGAATGACAAATGATGCACATGCATAATGGTTACACACGATCATGTTTGTCTGCGCTCATTGCAGTCATTCATGCATGTGGGTGTGAACATGGTGTCTAAATAAGGCCATTTTCAGCCTCTCATTTACATACCAAAGGAGGCGGTCAATGATTACATATGTAAATGCAGAGAAGTGATGGTATAGGTCACCGTAAGTGTGTCCACCTAGACAGGTTGTAGGTTCATGCCCTTTAACCACATTTTTTTGAACTTTTGTGGGCCCCAAATCGATAATATGAGCTGCTCTTTTTTTTTTTTTCTAATAAACCCTAAAACATTTAATTTCTTATCTTAAATCTCCATATATTGTGTGAAATTCGTGAAGAAGTCTAACAAATGCCAATCAATAGATCTAATTTTATGCACTTCTGTGGTCCCCCAATTCATGATCCAAACTATTCAATATATATATATATATATATATGTATTTTTTTTTTTGAATATTCAAACTATTCAATATTCTCATATTAATAATAAGCATAGTTTTGAAAATCGGAATCATTTTGTAAATCGTTCATACCTATGAGTCGTAAATCGTTCATACCTATGAGTCAAATTGAATTGTGAATCATCTTGCGAATCGTAGGATTTTTATATTTTCTAATAAAAATGAAAAATAATTAAAAAAATAAAAAAGTAGTTATACACAATCGAATCATTTTCCCATTCATAACAGTATAAATACAATGACAAATAAGCCTATCATACAATCATGTCAAGAACATCATGACATATTTATATATAATAAATGATATGCGTGAATAATTAAATAAGTTTAAGGTATCAATGTATATTTATTTTTTGGTTATTTTTAAATTAAAATATAAGCTAATAAAAGTAAAAATAAAACCCAAAACATCCATCTTACACAGTAGGATATCTCTTGAAGTTAAGAAAGTGTTCATGAAGAAAAAAATAAAAAAAAAATAGAAGAAGAAGAAGATATAGACAAGCCCATACGTATACTTTAATGTTTAATCAAATGCATGTTCTTTATTCATCTTAAAACCCTCCAAAGTGCAAATTTTTTTTAGAGGTTTTTTTAACTACGAAATAACCTTTTAAAAGTAAAAACACTAAAAGGAAAAAAAAAAAAAAAAGAAAGAAAGAAAAAGGTAAAAAAATATTATTATTAACTTATTGGTTGAAGCTATTCTCACCGGCCGAATCGTTTGAATCGTAAGATTCGATGAAACGAGTATCGAATTGTATGATTCACACCTGAATCCTAAGGTTCCTATGTAAATGGGGTTCGTTGTATGGATATGAATCGTTTTCCTTAGGATTTTGGATACGAATCATAGGATTCTTACTTTTTGTTTCAAATCTTACATCTTCATAGATTTTGAGATATTTGTGAAAAAAGTCCAAAAAATCCAAACAGATCTAAATTCGTTGGATGTATTCAATTACTCAAGTGAAATTGGTGATCTTGAAGAACATTGCATATGTAAATCCCAATTTCTTATCCCATGCATAAATGGCAGACCACTTTGTACTCATTTACATGTGTAAATGTTGCACATGCATGACATTTATGCATGATCATTTTTGTTTGACCTCATATACTCATGGTCACCAATAACTTTGCCAATTTTAACTACGAGCCCCAAGCTCGGATAAAGAAGGGGTGGTGGTAGGTAGGTTGACAACCAGCGGAAAACTTTGTCATAACCTAAACATGTGTAAATGAGGGCATTTTCATATGAAATGTTTTGCACCTGAAAAGGTGTGAACTGGTTACATTACACACGTCCTTGGTTAAGAAGGCTTTGGTACAATGGATTGTGATGGTAGTGCTTGTGGAAACCCCAACCCCGCTGGATTGGGAGGACTTATTCACGATACAAAAGGAACCATTCTCCTTTCCTACTTTGGCCCGGCTCGCCTGGTTTGGGTTCAAGCAACAAAGCTGAATTATTGGCTCTCAGAACTGGCATCCGTGAAGCATCAAAGCTCAATCCTCGCCGGCTTCCCATTGAAGGGGGCTCCTATTGCGTCATTCAGTGGGCAAGACAGTCTTCTAGCCCTCCTTGGGATCTTGCAAATATCATTGAAGAAGTGATCCAACTTGCAGGGAGTTAAACAGCTCTTTCCACCATGTTAAGAGATCGGCCAATTGGGAAGCGGATAAGATAGCCAAAGAGGGAGTTACAAAACCTACCTTGATTGTGTCTATGTAATTCTATTGTTAGTTATTTTGGTTGCTCATGCCCGCCTTTGTTATGTGGGTTGTACCCATTTTTTGGGATGGCACCCCCCCCCCCCCCCCCCCACCCCCCCCCCCCCCCCTTCTTCCTTTTAGGGTTTTGGTTGCTCATCCCTTTGTTTTGGGGTTTTTGAGTCGGTACATTTCTCTCATACTGTTTAGATCCTTTTGAGCAATATATTGTCAACATTTAAAAAAAAAAACTTTATTTGAATTCAGATGTTTTAATCCTGGCCATTGATGTGTTGGGTGGTTATTATTTTCCTAAATAAGTGATGTAAAGTTTCTTGGCTTAGTTAGTTGATGATTAATGAAATTTCCTTAGAGTGATTTTGGGTCTTCCCAAGTTATTAATTCTTTCTTGCGTGCGACGTGGAGTTTGGCATGAGGCCGGCCAATTTTCAGGCGAAAACTTGACATATCCCTTGCACCTTCCATCTCTCGTCTCTCCATCTTTACCTGCCCTGCACCTGGTACCCCGCTCAGCATCAAGATCCCTCTCGCGCTGGTCGATTTAGGTAATCCAAGAACTCACCCCTTTTGTGAAATTCCATTTACTCGATTTCATCAACTGCAGCAACCCGTTCCAACATCTGACCTCTCATTACGTTTGAACAAACACCCAAACCACCTTTTTCTTCCCCAACCCACTAAGCCCTTAACTCTAGATCTTGTCTGCATTGTTGATAAAAACCAACCCCTCCTCAATCCCCAATAGAATCCTTCAATCCTTTCCGATCATATCCAATCTTACAAACCCTCATTTTCCAAACGCATTATCTACCAAATCCACGGATCTCTAATCGGCCAAGACCCATCTCCCACCAAAACCCTATTCCCACTCTAGCCGAACCCAAAGCCTTAACCAAATTCCAACCCCTGCACCCAAATTCTCAAAATTTTAAAAACACCAAGCCCAATTGAAACCACCATCAGCCTAGATCAAACTCTCTAGATCCAACTGAACAAGCGAAACCCACTCAAATTCAACCGAACCAATCCCCACCAGCTCCATTCAAACCCATTCCCCTACCCATCATGGCTCGGCCCATCCCTCAAACTCCTTGGTCCCCAACTCTGCTCTCTGTCGAGTGTGTGTGTGTGTATATAGCGTCACCATCGCTATCCCCTCTTCTTCTCAGTCCTTTGAAGGATCATCACAAAAGCCCACCTTCCTCTTTTACTTCTTTCCTGGGCACTATGATAGGGGAGAATTACCCTGAAAAGGGGTGTTTTCCCCTTCCATGTGTTCTCCCACAACACGTGCTAAGCACAACTCTGCTGGGCCTGTGATCGGGTCAGGCCTGAATCTGCACCAGAAAAAAAAAAAGAACAGCAGCAATACTAGTGACATGCTGTATTGGTCAATCCGACCGTGGTACATTCAATGATCAACAACGAGATGACTGATAGACGATTTGTATGCACAACAGCACAAGTTCACGCTCTAGAAAATAGTGTGGGTGAATTGAAGCAAACCTCTACCAATCATGCCGGAGAGTTATACATGCTTCCATCCCGGAAAATTCGAGAAATCAGTTACATCCCGGCCCCCGTGAATTAATCTAAGAACTTCTTCAACGTCTTTTTGTTGAAAGAGACTAATGAAATCCCGCATCCCCCTGGACAAGATGACCTCACAGTCATCAACAAGAAAGTCAAGGTGGAGGTTGCTGAATTTTCTAGACAATTTAATGCAAAAGTATTCCTTGACTAGATCAATTCGCTTGAGGATTATTTCATTTGGGATAACATGGAAGATACTCAATGTGTGGCTTTTGCCAAGATGAAATTGAAAGGTTGTGAGACCCCATTTTGCTTGGGTAATCCCTTGAGGCAAGATGAGGTCAAGTGATCCAATGAGCCAAGAAAGGGGAATCTGCAGGAGTATGGGTGGAGTGCTTTGGTTAGCACCGTTAGCATAGTTGTTAATTTAGTTTCACAACCCATTTAGGTCGGGCCTCCAAAATGAAATGATTTGGCAGATTTGGGATTTCAATGTAACATTTTAGAGTATATGTTTCAGATAAATAAATAAAATCAAAATATACTTACGTGATAGAAAAAAATATGAAAGATAATTTATGCATTTAATTAATTATAATAAAACAATATTATAATATACAAGTATAAAATTAAGCACATGCTTTACCACAATAAAGTCTAAACACAAAATTCATAACAATAAAGGTTAATAACCTTTTAAGATTGAAGTTAGGACAAACTCCCCACAATTTTTTTGTCATTTCGGAAATTTCTGCCATTTCAGTCAATTTCGGCCGAAAATGACCGAAAGTCAAAACCAAAAAGTTACAACGTGCATTTCGTTTCAGCTTCATGGCTGAAATGAGAAATTTCGGCCGAAACAAAATGAAATTGATAACTATGTCCATGAGGCTTTGTCAAGTCCCACATAAGAAATATCCAAGTCTTGACCTTGGGCTTAACTTAACATGACACGTTTTAATGCTCTGCGGCCCTGGATTCCATAAGAACTCCGAAGTTAAGCGTGCTTGGGTGGGAGCGGTACCGGGATGGGTGGACCACCTCGGAAGTCCTCGTGCGTGCACATGAGTCAAAGTGGATAATATCTGGGCTGTGACAAAGGTCCCATAAGAATTTGGTGGAGAAACATTGATGACCACATCAACAAAATTGGTTGCACTTCCATTACCCGATGGGAAATCATGCATGAAAAACTAAAAAATAAATATCTACCCTTGGATTACATTGACACCCTTCAGCAAGAGCTCATCTCCTTTCGACAAGGTGCATTGTCAGTGGATGACTACTATAAAGACCAACCCTAAATCCAGACTATTATAAAGACCAGAGACTCCTTGTATCAGTGCTGCGCAACTTTGATCCCTATAGCTATGACCTTCTATCAAAACATATTATCCATCATGATCCTTTCCCATTTGAACTCATATGATCAATTGTGGTCCTAAATGGTCCCACAAAGGTTTGCAGTGTACTCATTCGACTACATAGGGCTGGATTACAAAATCATGGAAGGTGCTTTTGATTTTTTTTTTTCAAGAGGAATGAGGTTCTATACATCTTGTGTGGTCTTTTATGCAAGTCAGCCATTTCAAATTAATGAAGGGTACCCACAATATTTTTTTTTTAGGAAACATGGTCATTTGGTGTATTGTCATTAAGCTAAAAAACGCTCTAAATGAAGTAGGATGCACCATTAGATTGAGGTTATCGTATGCAAATGTAATCAATCTGACAGAGTGCTTACTTTAGTTTGCCTGCAATTTTATGCAAAGCAGAGTTGGCACTGTTGCAGTGGCTCTTGGACTAGGAAGCCTGCGATTGACACACAAACACAACCACGATCCACAAACAAATCCAATTAAGCACATGGGAAAACACAGATTTAGGTGGTTCGGCGATGTTCATAGGTTCACTCTCAAACAAAAATCCTTTCTTTTCTCTTTTCCTTTCCTTTTTCTTCTTAATGTTAGTGTTAGATGCCAGATCGATATTTATAACATTTCCTTAAGCCCCAAGAAAGCCTGGTACAAAGACCAAACTACCCTTGAACCCTAAATGTGGATCCTAGATAGTCCAGAAGACCGGTCCGGTTAACCTGGAAGACAAGACAGAACAGAACAATTATGCCTAATTAATCACATTCTCTTCTGAAAAAGGAATAGTTTCCTCACATAAGAAAATGTGGGTAATTTATACACTGAGAGTTGGCCTTGAAGCATCCATAGGTCCTGTCCTGGGTCATTTAGCTATAAAGACATATTTGGCTAGAGTTTAGCCCATGGTTCAAAGTACGGACCAAATATAGTGTAATGCAAATTGGGTTTGGCTTGCCAGGCTTGTGCCCAGCCTCCTTGGACTACTGATATAACTGTACAAGGGGGTTTTACAAAGATAGAAAACCTTAGCGCTTTTCTACAAATATCATAACACCAAGGGCTACTTTTACAATAGTGAATTATTTATTTATTTATTTTTTGAAATCATCGTCCTCCTCTGTGTGTGTGTGTGTGTGTGCGCGCCCTTCAATCAATTTATTCTGCCTTTTTTTAATGTACTCTGCATTTTTCTTAAATCATCCTTCCAGCTTGGCTATGAACTAGATGGTAGAGAGCTTGATGACCTGTTCTGGCGTTTCAAAGCTGTAGCAGAGAAGAAAAAGGTAATGCACAATGAAATGTTCCGGCTCCCCCTGAGCCCGTAGGGATTAGTTTCGGCTCCCCCCTGAGCCCGTAGGGATTAGTCCGCTATCCGGCCCAATGGGCATGGACACCTTCCGTTATAAAAATAAATAAATAAATAAATTCATGAAGTGTTAATGTCGTTCCAAAATTGTAGCTTCTGTATTGTGCAAGCACATTTTAAGTACATGAAGTCTGCATGCATCTTGGGGTTCTTTCTTGTTGCTCTCTACATTCTTTTTTTTTGCTCTATTGGAGACTCGAACTCACACACCCATGTCCCTTGGCAGCTGAGCTATAGGTTGGGGACGTTGCTCTCTACAGTCATTGATGGATAAACTTGTGATATCCATCTAAAGGTGTACTTGGAGTTATTCTATGATTGTCAACCTAATTTAATGTATTCTAGGTTCAAGTGGGTCCTGCGATGTAGTGTTATACTGGTACCTGATTCCACTAACTCAATTGATGGAACCTACTATCGATACCGTGGATGGGAGATGCCAGAAAAGTATTCTGTCATTTTCTCTCGGAATGTAGATAACTTTTGCATAATCAATTTAGCCTTCAATTGAGAAAAAAATAAGGCTAGGCAGTATTTGACATTTTATATCATTTACATATTGGAGTGGGGAGTTTGGAGATGGGTTCAAGGTGAAGATAATGTGCAACTGAGTATGGCCGACAAAGAAGACACTGCAAATTCTCTCACTTTGATGGTAAGTAGTTTCTTATCTTCTCACCTGTGAATATAATTTTACCACGTGTGAGAAAATTTAATGTTCTTCACCTTTGTCCATTTTCCTTTGTACATTACCTTCCACCTTTCTCTCCTACCCAAGCTATTCACATTCACATGTAAATGAAATGAAAATGTCGAATGTCCTCTTAAGAATTTCAGTTCTCCTGCTGAGAAGATCTCTGAGGCATGATCTTTTCATGATGGTCACATCGAACGAATGGTTTACAAATTGTCAGACTCCGCTTATACAAATTGATGGATCAAGAATACCACCCATACCTGCACCCTGCATTAATTCATTGTGCAAACTTGGACTATTCTGTATTTTTGATTGTTTGCTTTGGTAAGGATTCTTCCCCCTCAGTTTGAGCTGTCCACCTGATGCAATACAATTTTATTTCAGTTTTATAAATTTTTAGCTTGTATGATTTCCATCTAAGGAGCTTGCTCGCCTCTATATACAGTCCGAGATTTTAATCAGTTTGAAAATTTTGGAAAAAATTATTGGTTTATATGTTCCACCAAAACATTAAACAGCTGTGACTTGGTCTGCATTCAAATGCACTCTAATTTTTTCTGAAAATCCCAGTTTTGGTTTTGATTTAACCAATTACATAATGAACCCAACCCTCCACCGGCTCCCAACCAGCCATCTTCCCCATTTCCTCCTGGTTCCATTGTTCAATAACTTGTTGATTTGGCCATGTTTGTTCTTTTATATCGGGGACTCTTATTCTCGTACTTATGTAATCTTTGAGACTCAGGCCATTCATTAAGTGAATTTTACCATGGACTAGCCATATGCTTAAAATTCACTCATGGACCTCGGCTTTTCATAACAATTCTCGTTCCTTACATTTCTTCCTAGCTGCTTGGCCTGCAGTAGGTATCTGTTTCGCTGCTTTAGGTATCAGCACCATGGCTTTCACCCTAAATGGTTTCAATTTCAACCAATCTGTAGTTGACAGTCAAGGTCGTGTCATTAACACGTGCTGATATAATCAATCGTGCTAACCTTTGTTATGTAAGTCATGCATGAACGTGTAATGCTCGCAACTTCCAGACCTAGTTACTGTTGAAGTTCCATCTACAACTGGAGAATATTCGGTCTTAGTGTATATGAGTCGTTGAAGGAGCAATACATAACTTATTTAAGACAATGCTAACCTTTTGATTGTGGGATTTTTACAATAAAAATAGATATTGAATTTCGAGTAAACTTTGGTCGACTTTTCTGAGGTATCCATCCTGATTCCCTCAAATATTCTCAATGAATTAGTTAGGCTTGTCCGGCTAATGTTGATTTTGAGGCTATTATCAATCCAGTATATGGTGTTCTAGTTGGTCTTCATAGACCTTGCAACTATCTGCAACATGTATGGAAATGAAGTGACGTAGTTAATGATGGTGCTCTATGTTGAAACCATGGGGCATAGGTTTTATCATCTCATGTGCAAAAAATAAGATAATAAAAGAATACTATGACGTAAAAAACTAAAAGAGTCACCAATGCACCAGTTTTTCTTCTTGTCCTTTCGAAGTATGGTTGCTTTGTTGGTACACAGTTACAAATTTCATTTTTTTATTTTTTCAGAAAGCTTAAAAAAGCAATCATCCTTTTTCGCCTAATGTTTCCCCCTCTTGTGTGGGATATATATTTTCTGAGTAACATTAAGGAGTACTGGATGCATAAATAAACAAAATATTTTAGCCTCAAGACATTTCATTGTTCAGTTTACTTGACACTATCAATGTGGCAGCGTGTTTCTGATGGTGACATAGAAGCCCTAATCTCAGATGAAATCTTCCAGCCACAAATTATCTGGTCCCTTGGTGATCTTCAGGCAAGTTACTATGTCCGTGTTTCCCTAACTTAGTGATTTTTTTAATGGTGGAGTTTGTAATTGACACTTAAGGATCTCGTCAGGTCACATGTGGAACTCTTGGTCTTTCTACAGCGACTGTCAAATTGATCGATTCTGATGGAGCGGAACATATAGAATGTTCAGTTGGAACAGGTCCAGTTGATGCTGCTTATAAAGCCATCGATCGCATTGTGAAGGTAATTTTTGCGTTTTAAGTTGCTTTATTTACACTGCTTTAGAATACATTGGAATTGAAGGAAATGGTCTGTACACTCTTCCAATCAACAGTGAGTCTAAACATCATTTACAGCGTTCCAAAAAGAGGGTGGTATGATTTGTTGAATGGTTTTTAAATTATTGTATTTCATTAAATACCTTTGAAAGAAAAGAGTACATCTTTTTATAATGACAACTCATGGGGATTGAGCAGAGATTCCTTCACATTGCTGATTTTATCTTGTTTCTAAATTCGAGTCAAAGGATTGAGCCACGTCCCTTTGATTTACTTCTCTAAATAATGATAAGATGGATTTCTTTGAACAACTAGGCACTACTGGATTCTAAGTTCAGAATGAATATCTGCAACCTTACAAAGATAAATTCAACATAAATCTCTAAAACTTATTCTTTATGTACCACGATAATACTCAAGGTAAATATTTATTAATTTATTGTCTCCACATGATGGACACATTGAGCCCCATTTGGTGTAGGAATGGTCCATACGGCCTTCATATGGATCTGGCCTATAATCCAAAAGCCCTTTTTGAGGGCAGGTCCGTTTGGTTACATTAGTTACCTATGGTTATTTTTCCTTTAGTTTAAAACTACTGTAATTTATTTTCAAGGTTTATCAAGGGCAAGTTTATTTGTGTGTTTTTGTTTTGGGTTGTCCAGGGTTTGGGAGTTTTTCTCTGGGGTTTAAGCCTTTTGGTATATTCATGTTGTACTCGTTAAGCTTATATTGATACAAATAACCATTCGAAGGAAAAAAAAATGTTATGTAGGTGTATATTCATATTATTTTTATTGGTATTTTATGAAAACCTATTGGAAATGGTCAAATTGCCTTCTTTTTTTTTTTTTTTTTTTTGTCCTTTGACCACTAGTCTAGGTGGCTGACCAATATTTTCAGGGAAGGTATCGGTGGTTTATGTAAAAATAAAAAATAAAGATGTTTGTATTTACTAGAAAATGCAAGCAGCAACCTACATTTAAATTTCCCAAAACTGTAAACAACCTTAGCAAACCTAAGTACCTAACTATTTATATAAAGTGAGAACAATTCCTAGCCTTTGTAACTAAAAAAGGATGAACAAAAACCGCGCTATTCCAAGAATCCTAATGCAACTGAAAAAAATAAGCACTATTAAAAAAAATAAAAGAAAGAAGCAATTCTAAGTCTGTTTTCAGAAAAAGTAAATTGGAAAACCAAATTGGGAGAATTGAGACCCCCTCTTGGAATTGCAAGTGGGACCCAAAATTGTGCTCTTGTGATGCAGCCCGACCCAAGACTAGGACCCGCAGACCTTGACGAACCCATCTGATGGGGCCCACATGATCTCTGATTTTGCAAAGATCCCAATCCTTATTTGAGACGGTCTCTAAATTATAGTAATATTGCTTAGTTGCTTAATAGGATTGCTTTCTAAATTCTATTTTGAGTTAAATTAGGTATTTTCCTATTTTCAATATCCTGGTTAGTTTAGAAACAGTGTGCTCTATATATACAGAAGAGCCTTATTATTATGTTTCATGCTTTATTCTATCAATTCAAGTATCGTGAGTTTCTCGTGTGTTATGATTTGTGCTGTGCCTTAGGGCTGGAATCCTTTTGGATTTGATCAATCTTTTTGAGATTGATCTACACTTCCGATCTTGGATCCGTGGCTGCACCAGTTTGGTTCATTCCCCCTGTGCTGGATGGAATTGCTCTCGAATTCATATGCTTTTGATCTGGCCTGGATCATTTCTTATCTTCATCTCCAACATCGTCTTTGTTTTGTCAATTAACCCTGTGGCCTGTGCACCTTCAGACTCAGAAGTAATATTTCCTCATGTGGCTCATCAGTGTAGGTGATGTTGATATAGTTATTATGCCGTTCAAGCTTTTGGTGTTTCAGGTTATTAGCATGGTATTAGTGCAAGAGGTCACGAGTTCGAAGCCCCTGGGAGGCATGTTACCTCCATCTGTCTGGTCTGGTCCGTTCCATTCCATTTGTCTATTGGATTTTGAATTCAAACGGCTTCCCCCTTGAGGGGAGGTCTTGGTATAAATTGTTATGCCGTTCACTAAAAGCTCAAGCTTTTGATGTTACTGGTTATTAACATGATATCAAAGGCTAGGCTCTTTGTTTGTCTGTTTGTCTACTAATCCAAGAGATTGGATTCTGTTGAGGAGTTATTTTTCTCAAATCAGTCAACCCTGTGCATGCTGGCAGCAGATCGACAAGCTTGTTAGGTCCACACCAGAACTCTGATCATCTTGAGGATTCTTCCTCTAAAATCTCAGCCCATTCGTTATCATTTGAGGAGCATTTGAAGAACTCTACAACTGCCTAATGTATTGAGTAGTGTTGATTGCTCTGTGGAGCCCACTCCGGATACCATATCAAGTTAAAGCTTCATCTCTGGGGTCGCCTGTATTAGAGGATTCACTGCCTAAAATCTCAGCTCTAATCGTTGAGATTTGAGCAGGATTTAAACAATCCTGCAACAGTTGAATCAGTTGACTGTCATTAGCATTGACAACACCATTTGGCCCACCTCTTATAACTGTTCCACCTGATTCCTTCCCTGCTAGGTCGCCCCTTACAGAGAAGCATTCTCCCAAAGTTTCAGCCCATTCCATCATCGTTTGCAGGGGTTTCGGACAAATCCCCATTTTCGTCAGTTTTGGGATCTGTTTGTGATTGCAACCGTTGAGATCTCTGGATATCTGTTGGATTTTATTCAAATTTGGAGAAGAAATGTGTCACTCATGTACAAAGATAACCTGGAACTCTGATTGAAGAGTCACAGTTTTGGAGATCCTTCAGCCATTCCACTAGTCGACTGAAAGGAACAACCTACACAGGCATGCCGTTATGAGTATTTTGCCTTATTTATTTTACTGATCTGCTGTTTCTTTGCTAGTCTGCCACCATTCCATCCATATTGCTAATTGCTCTACTGTTCTGAATACACTCATTTTTTATTTACTGCGTCTTCTTGCTGTATTTTATGCTGATTTGCTATTTTTGAGCATCTTTGTGTTCAATCTTGATTTCAACGACGTCTGATAATGCCCAAGTTATTTCTGTTCAGTTGGATGGGACCAACTATGCCTATTGGGCTCACCTCTTTTGGTGTTACTGGTTATTAACATGTTATTAGAGCCAGAGGTCATGAGTTTGAAACCCCTAGGAGGCATGTTACCTCCATCTGTCTGGTCCGTCTGTTAACGTTTGTCTGTTCGAATTCGAATGGCCTGCCGTTCGATAGGGGGTGTTGATATAAATTGTTATGCCATTCACTAACTGTTCGAGCTTTTGGTGTTTCTGGTTATTAAGAGGTGATACCCTTTCCAACATCTTATTTATATCTGAATTTTCATCATTTTCTTTCTCTTTTTCATTACTAACGTTCTCATGGTTTTTCAAAACATTAAGTTGTTACTTTGGACACTCGACAGCTTGATGTTGTGGCTTTTGGCATCAATAGCATATAGTTGGTTATATTGTTTATAATATGCAATACCTTGCAAAAAAGAAAAGAAAAGAGAGCATATAGTTGAACTTTCACACTAGCAGTTCCCTGTGTTGATGCTTGTTCTGAATGTCTTCAGACCCTTTAGGACTATATATACTCATATATGGAGAGGTAGCTTGTTGCATATAGTCGCATATGGAGAATAGCTTGTTGCCCTGTTAATTTTGTTGATCTAATGGTTCACTCTTGAGAGTTTGTAACCTCTTTGGCCATAAGTGCATATCGGCATGCATCTGACGCTGTCTCAAACTATGGAGTTACTGCCGAACTATGACATCTCTTGTCTCCCTCAAGTTTGCTTCAGCCATCACCGTATAGTAATCTTCTGTGCTTTTGTGAAGTGACCTCTTCTCTTAGCTTAAGATCTGTATACTTGTCATATAGATCTCAAGCAATTATCTGGTAAAAGTGATTTGAGTCACATCAGTTCTTTCATTTTCTTCCAATTCACAATTGGTTCAATATCGTGCAGCTGCTGTTGTTTTTTGTACACCAGAACCAGATTGCTGAAAACCTGCAAAATTGTCTGGCCATGGGGGAGACCTTATGTGCATCCATCATTCCCTTGCATGTAAAAACACTTCGTAGAAATTTTTCAACGAGAAGCATTGACTCTAAAATTCCGTCAAATGTTGATATCATAACTAGCCTTGCATGGTTCTGTGAACCTTTTGAGTTGGAATTTAGAAAATTCGTTTTTGTATACGTGATTTCTTTATGCAGTGAATCCAATTCCCTCGCCTAATTTCGCTTCTGTTCATTCTATGTTTATAATAAAAACAACACTATCAATTTTTCCATTTTTTTATTCTTTTAAAATGGAATGAGAAATACTAATCTAGCATTGTAGATGGGGCAGCTAGCGGTAAGCTGGGTCAGCCAGGCATAGGAGGGTTTCATCACAATAGAAAGGTGAGGTTTTGGTCACGTTCTCTAGGTCATTGGGTGTTGAAGACTCCAGTGAGGCGGAGATTTTGGCTTTCTTTGAGGCATTGAGGAGTGCTCAATGTGGAACGTGACTCTCTTAATGCTATTTTTTTGACTTACTAACCTGGCTAAGAGTCGTTGGATGTTTTATAACGAGCTAGTCCCCTTTCATCTTCTCTTCAAATGGTCTTTCAATGTGTTATTGGTCTGCGAATGATCTAGCAAATTTGTTGGGAAAGCAAGAGGTAGATGGGTTGATCCATATGTTAGAACTTGTAATTTACATTTTTTGTTTGTAGCTGTTTGTTTCTGTGGTATAAGTCTCTATGGATGTTTGGTTCTATTGGTTTTCTTATTGGAAATATGATTTGTTACCAATAAAGAAATAAATAAATTTTTTTTTTCATCTCCGGAGTTTGTATTGTGTTAGTTTAATAAGTAGAGCGACCAATCCCATCATATAACCCCCCTCCTACATACCTACATTTGACACCCTTGCTACCACTGGATCCATCTCCAGTCTCTAGCCTGTGCTCCTACTCCTAGGCCTCCATCCTTTACAATTCTCCCATTTTTAGGTTTCATGAGTTTCCTCCAAAGATCATTTGATTCACTTTTCACTTGTAAGGAATTGGTTGCAACTAGTCAAACAAGCATGAAATCTTCTATGTAAAATGTTCTGGTAAACTTGGGTTGTCCTACATTTACATTTTGGCAATGGTTGCATTGTTTAGCAGTTACATCTTTATTTTCTACTCTGTGCCTTTCCTGATCATGTCATGATAATTAGGGTGACTTTGGAATTGCTATCAATAGATCCATTGATTAGTGGAGAACTGAGTGCATTATTTTCTTTTGTTGCTTCTGTTTCTAATTTTTTTTAATCACCAAACCTTTATTTCCATCCATTTGCAGGTACCAGTAACTCTTCTTGAGTATTCACTCAACTCAGTAACAGAAGGAATCGATGCAATAGCTTCTACACGAGTCGTCATACGTGGAGAAAACAGTCATTCATCAATGAATGCTACAACTGGAGAAACTGTCAAACGAACTTTCAGGTATGACACATTTCTTCTTACTTTTCTTTCCTGCCTTTTCAGGTATCAACAATTATCTGTTTTGCCAGTGGAACTGGAGCTGGAATGGATATTGTTGTCTCAAGTGTTCGGGCTTATGTAAATGCACTCAACAAGATGCTGAGTTTCAAGACTGTCTCTGTAAAGTAGGTTTATGCTGAATGATCAATCTTGGAAAGGTATGATGGGAAACGGTTTTCTATGCAGCATGCATTGAAGCCACTCTACATTCTGCTCATCAAGCGTGCATCAGCAGAGAAGGCTTTGGCTTCAGTTGGGTCTGGGTAAAACTTGAATGAATTCTTCTCAGCATTATGGTTTTGCCGTATTTAATCCTTTTCATCTCAGCAGAGACTTAAGATGACTGCTTTGTGGAAATGCATGGTTTGGAAGTTTTGATGCTTTGCTGTATTGGATATCTATGTTCTTTGTGAAAAGTCGGGTATTGTTTTAACTACGTTTTTGTACACAGATTTTTAGTCATGTCGTTCGTGGGTAGTTTGGAAATTTAGGAATGCACTTTGCATCTCCCTCTTGGCTTCCTTTCGAGATTTGTCACTGCACAGGGTACTGGTTTGAGTTGCGATCTCATCTAATAATGTAGCTCCCGAGGAAGGATGTGACCTGCACTACAATTCTGGATTTGAGGAAAAATGACCAGACATTTTCAGCCGTTCACTTACATTGGATAGTCCTGACAATTGGGATTTGATTCCATGTCAACCAATAGTCGGGCCGATTGATATTATGCCCCAGGCTTCACCCACCCTTGTAGTTTTACTTTGACACTGGGAATGGATCTGAGTGGGGTACCAATGCCATCAAATTCTCCTTTTTTTTTTTTTTTTGGCTGCATTGTGGAATATAGTAAGACTCCTGAAAATTAGAATTTAGATGCTAGGTGTGGAGAGATTTGATCCCATGATTATGAAATCTCTTGCTCGTGCTGGTGTTCATTCATTATTATGCCTTTGGCACATGAGTCCTTTGTTTTTAACTCGTCAGATGAGTTCATCTCACTGGTCAGACACTGTTTTATCGTTTGCCTGAGCCCTGTCCCACCTACTCTGGTGCCAACTTAGTACGAGTTTTAATAAATGTTTACATCAATATCCTATTGGCTATTCATCAGTGGAACATAAGAGTAAGAGCCAGAGCCCTCCCACTCTTAATGGCTGGATCGTTACATTTGAAGGAAAGAAAATTGTTAAACATAAAATTGTAAGCAATGAAGAAAACAGGTGAAGCATTGTAGCCTAAAAGATGTTAAAGAGTGTCCATCATTGAGGATAACTATAAAAGATGGAGTCTTGGCATTCTATTTTTAACAGAATATGTAAGTGGTGGTAGAAATCTTATACTGGAGAAATCTGTTGCGCACAAACTTGCCCTTCAACAATTAGAAAATTGTTCTTGTTAAAGATGATCCTATTCTTGTGATTGTTTAGAGTGCTTAGATTTCCATGGAAACTTATCACTTGAAAACAAGGTATTACATTTTAGTATAATATATATATATATATATATGGGAAATATTCACTTTTTTTTTTTTTTTTTTTTATTTTATGTTATCGGAGGGTTCTCAGCCCTTTGTGTTGGATTAATTCCTCCTGGCCCAAAGGGAAGCCGGGTAAACTCCCCTGTAGCGTTAGTGTGATAGTGCAGCCTCAAACCTATAACCTCCGGGTGCAAACCGTGGTCCTAGGCCAACTGAGCTACTCATGGTGAGGGACAACTTAGTATGGTTGACTTTATAACACATCCTAACCATCAACACACATGGAACCCTTTATGTATACTAGACCTATTGAATTTTCACATATCCAAATGGATTGGACCGTTGGATTGAGGTCAAGTTTTTTCCTTTAATATGAAGTGATTAAATTTGTGGGCCAAGGATGAAGGGGTTAGAGGCATGGGATTGACCATAAATTTGATATATGGTCTCATCCAAGATGTCTCTTCTCAAATTATATATATATATAGGGGGGTATTCATATGCATCCATCCCTCACCATTTTTGGTGAGGGACACCCCAAAAGGGGAATTTTCAAGTACAAAAGTGAGGAAGTACACCTTTGTACTTCCTCACTTTTGTACTTGGAAATTCCCCTTTTGGGGTGTCCCTCACCATTTTTGGTGAGGGATAGATGCATATGAACATTTCCCATATATATATATATATATAGGGAGATGCTGTTATAGGAGCATCTCTCACTATATTATGAGAGATAAAGGTGGGGGCCCTCACATCCAAGGGTCCTCACCTTATCTCTGATAGTAAGGTGAGAGGTACTCTCATAGGAGCATCCCCCCCCCCCCCCCCCCGACACACACACACACACACACACATATATATATAAGAGCAAGGCTTTCATAAGCTCAAGCTTAGGAGAAAATTTCGTAAGCTTATGCTTGTGGGGCCCATCTTTGGTCCATTCAAATGAACCAAACACATAACCCCCCTAAATTGTACATGTCCATCAACTTTCGGTCAAATTAGAATTTACTAGACTGTTGGATCGACTATGTATCGATCCGAATGGACTATTGACCATTAAACTTTTGGGCCCATATAAAGATGATAGAAATTACGGTTGATGCTGATTTTTTTGTAGAGAGGAGGATCTCAAGGAGTCTTTGAAATCTCCCCCATCTCCATCCTCATGCGGGTCCCCAAGTGGGCCCCACCACACACTTGAGCTTACCTTATCATAAGCTTGAGCTTAGGAGAACTGGTCCATGTATATATATGGGCAAGGGTTTTCAAAGGTAAAGTTTAGGATAAAATTTCGTAAGCTCATGTTTGTGGGGCCCACCTTTTGCCATCCAAATGAACCAAACACACAATCCCCTTGAATTGCACATGTTCATCAACTTTTGGTCAGATTTGAATTTACTGGATCGTTGGATCGACTGTGTATTGATTCAAATGGACTGGTGACCATTAAGCTTTTTGGGCCCAAATTGAGATGATAAAAACTACGGTTGGGGCTGTTTTTTTGCAAAGAGGAGGGTTGCAGGTAGTCCTTGAAATCGCTTCCACCCCCATCCTCATATGGGTCCCCAGTGGGGCCCACCACACACTTGGGATCACTTGAGCTTATCTTATCCTAAGCTTTAGCTTCGAAGAGCTGCCCCTATATATATACACACACATATACGTATACGTGTATATATATACATATACGTACGAATTTATATACACATACGTACGGATATGTATATACATATATATTTGTATATATACTATCATGGGATTAAACTTATGAGTCATATTATGAAACTATGGGAGAGAGTAATGGAGCAAAGACTTAAATAGAAGACTAAGATATCTGAAAATCAATTTTATTTTATGTAGGGAGGTCAATGATGGAAGCTATCTTCTCACTTACGCAATTAATGGAAAAATATCGAGCAAAGAGGAAAAATCTGTATATGGTCTTCATTGATTTAGAAAAAGCTTAAGATAGGGTACCTAGAGATTTAATTTGGTGCGTTTTAAATAAAAGGAATGTTCCAAGAGGTTAAATTGAAGATTTTAAAGACATATATGAAGGAGTAATAACGACTGTAAGAACTACTTGTGGAGAGACATGGGAGTGCCCAGTGACCATAGGTTTGCATCAGGGGTAAGCCCTACGCCCTTATCTCTTTGCATTGATTATAGATGGAGTAACTTGTCATATTTAAGAAGAGGTACCTTGGTGCATATTATTTGTTGATATTGTGTTGGTAGACGAATCAAGAGATGATATGAATGCAAACTCAAGAGATGGTTAGAGGCGTTAGAATCCAAATGCTTTAACATAAGCGGCACAAAAGAATTTGTAACTTTAGTGGGCATATAGAAAGGGCTGAAACTACTGTGGGAATTGAAGACCATGAGATGCACAAAGTGATTCTTTTCACTGCCTTGGCTCTATAATTAGCAAGCATGGAGATTGATGGAGATGTTGAACATCGGATTAAAGCGGGGTGGTTGAAGTGGAGGCTTGCCTCGGGAGTTCTTTGTGACCGAAGAATGCCAATAAAATTGAAGGGAAAAAATTTTCAGGACAACGATTAGACCAGTTATGACCTATGGTGCAGAATGTTGGCCAATCAAGAAGCAGCATATGAACAAAATGAATGTAGCAGAGATTAGAATATTGAAGTGGATGTGTAGTAAAACGAGGAAGGATAGAAATGGAAATGAGCACTTTTGAGAGCATTTAGGGGTACCAACAATAGGGGATAAAAATTAGAAAAACTTGTTTGAGATAGTTTGGTCATGTCCCACAAAACCCGGTAACGATGACGATAAGGAAAAGTTTGACATGAAAGTTGATGGCCCACGAAGGGGAAGGGGTAGGCCTAAGATGACGTAGATGAAGGCAGTAAAGATAGATATGAAAAAGCGTAACTTATCTCAGGATTTGGCTTAAGGTAAATCGGAACAAAGAAATAGAATTCATGTAGACGACCCTAATATAATTAGGATAAGGCTTTGATATGATATATATGTATATGTAGGGGCCAGCTCTCCTAAGCTGAAGCTTAGGATAAGCTGAAGTAAGCTCAATTGTGTGGTGGGGCCCACCTGGGGACCCACATGGGGATGGGGGTGGGAGGGATTTCAAGGACTCCTTGGGACCCCATTCCTGCAAAAAAATCAGTCCCAATTGTGGTTTCTATCATCTCCATTTGGTATTAGGAGTTTAATGGTCAATGGTCTATTCGGATCGGTACACAGTCAATCCAACGGTCTAGTTTTGGATTTGGCCAAAAGTTGGTGGGCATGTGTGATTTAGGGGGGTCGTGTGTTTGGATGGGCCCCAGAAGCATTAGCTTATGGAATCTTAAGCTAAGTTTCAGCTTAGGAGAGCCCGGATATATACATATATATAAAAGAGCCGGGCTCTCTTAAGCTGAAGCTTAACTTATCCTAAGCTGAAATAGCAAATCAAAGTTGATTGTATTTGTTTTTTGCATGATGAAACTAGAAAATCCAGTTTTGATTGGATTTATCTTGATTTTGGTGACGATCATCATACAAAAAACAACGATAGTTGACTTTGAGTTGTGGGACCGGGGGTAATATTCAGGTGAGACATGTTCTAACATATCATATGAGAACTTTTTTATGGGGCCCAATTATGGGCCCCATTTGGGAAGTGGACCAGGGGGGATGGAAAGATCTATGTGAGACCACCCCAAGTATCAAGTTTGACCCCAAACCCATGCCCCTAACCCCTTTATTTGTGGGCCACAAGTTCAATGGTTTCATAGTAAAAAAAATATTCAACCTTCGATCTAATGGTTCAATCCATTCGGATGTGTGCCAATCTTTGGAGTTAGTGACTATAAGGGGTTCTCTATTGGTTGCTAGGTTTGGATAGGTTGCTAGTTGGACCCTGCAAAAAGTTCTCATATAATAGGTGAGAACTGCTTCTCACTTGAATATTTCCCTTACATTTATATACAAGAGGTGCATAGGTAAGATAGTACATTTCCTAGAGCCACTACGAATAGAAACCTCTGGACTATATTCTTCGTTTTACTTAATTTTATGGGATGCGTTGGACATGGGGGTAGGGGTGTTCATGGGTCGGTCTGGGCCGGGTTGATGTATATCCAGGCTCAGGCTCGACCCGATTGCTAAAACATACGTCCAAGCCCAGTCTGACTTCTAAAACATATGTCCAAGCATGACGCCGTCTAAAAATGAGTAAACCTGAGCCCAACCTGAGCTTACTTTATATATAAAAATAAAATAGGGCAATTTTTTTTGTCATTCTAAGATGTAGCTCAAGTGATGGTAACACAAGGCAACTTTGAGACGGAGTGTTTTCGAGTCCCCTCTCCAACATTCTCCATTAATCGTTTTTGTACTTAGGAGGGCTGGGCTCAGGGTTATCTGCCACCGAACCCAAGCCTGGCCCATTTATTAAGCGAGCCTAAATAAAATGTTCAACCCCAGCCCGACTACAAGAACCTTTGGCCCAAGCCCGGCACGAACCAACATGGTGGTTAACGTGTCATGGCTCGGCTTGGCCTGGGGCGAGGAGTTGGCCGTGCCATGCTGGGCCAGGGTGCCTAGGCCAAGGCACTACACAACATGGCCTAAGGCACGGCCCGACCAACGGCTATATCCCGGGTATATTTTGACAATTTCACTCCTCCCCATCCCCACTTCCAACCGCAAAAAAAAAAAAAAAAAGTTAAATATGTTATAAGATATACATCATGTGTGGATGAGTTAGGGTTAGAACCCTATTGTAATTAGAGTTCTCAATGAGGAGGTTGCTTTGCCTATAATAGGCCTCCTTCCTTGTATTTGTACACACTTATAGAAGAATCTCTCTCTTCCTCCCTACTACTCTCTCCCTCTTGGTGCTTTATTTTACAACATGTTATCAACACGAAGCTCTAAGAGAAGGAAAAAAATTCTAGTCTTTTTGTTTTACACGATATCCAAAGAGAGGAGAAAGCCGACCCTGCGTGGATTCCTAGTGCACTATTCCTTCTTTGCGTGGATTAGGGGTGCAATTAGCGTTGTTATCATCAGGCGGAGTAGTTAGTGTGTGTGTGGGGTGGGGGGCGCATTTTGAAGTATGCTATCCAAGACATCTGTGCGCTATACCCTTTTTTTTTTTTTTTTTCCTTTTCTAGGTTTTATCTTGGGTTTTCCTAGTTAAGGTTTTAACGAGGCGGCATTGTGTACGTCCAATACTAGTTCAATGATCTTGAAAAGTGTTGTACTCTTTTTCCCTTCGCTTTGATTTTTTCCCATTGGATTTTTCGTTAGCAAGGTTTCTAATGAGACAAGTGTTATTGAGTGGTGATTATCTAAAGGGGAGTGTTATAAGATATGTATTATGGGTGGATATCCACATCAGATGAGCTAGGGTTAGAATCCTATTGTAATTAGGGTTCCTCAATGAGGAGGTTACTTCACCTATAAATAGGCCTCCTCCCTTGTATCTGTACACACTTGAGATTATAGAGGAATCTCTCTCTTTCTTCCTCCCTATTACTCTCTTTCCCTCTGGGTGCTCTATATTACAAGAAAATAAGAGAAATTTTGTGTCATTTCAATACTTTGTAGGAGCTCTCTCTCTCTCTCTCTCTCTCTTTAAGGTATTTATTAATTTAAATTTCAGATTTTATTTAGTATATACATAGTAATATTATATAATGAGTCTCATCTTTTCCCCTTTCTTATATAAATTATCACAACAAATACAGTATATAATTATTTATTTAGTTTTTCTTTATAAACTTTGTTTTTGAAATATGGCTGGACCATTACAACAGTACGACTTTGACTTTAGCCTGAAAGACTCAAATAGTGCAAATTTGGGTCAAGATCAGGACGTAAAAAGCACTCTTGAGTCTATTGCCTAAAGTTCTTCGCCCAAAAAGAAAAGGAAAATGACTTCTTGAATTTGACAATATTTCAAGTTAATTGAGATTAATGACCCGAATGAAAACGCGGTGGAAAAGGCACAATGCCTAGCTATTTTGTAAAGTACTTTACAGTTGTAAGTCATTAGCTGGCCAATGCCACCTTAATGGACACATGCGAATGTGTATGCCCAGACATACTGGAGGGAATGTTAATCCGGTGGTAGGGAGTGGTGGCATTCAAACTCAACCATCCCATAATTCTTCCTCTTGTAGTATAGGAGTGTTATTGATTTATTTATTATTATTATTATAACCCTAAAAAATGTTTAAAAAAGTATAGAGAGAATTTAAAAAATATTGTTCAAAACATACCTGGAAAAACAGGATTAAATTCAGATTTAAAGACCTCCAAATAAAATATTGGGCACATTTTAGTAACTGCACACTATATTGAAAATGACTGGATTATGCAGAAAAAAAATGATTTCATTTTCTTTACTTGAGTATCCACAAACTCGTGTTAGAATCGGGTCCACTATCTTAAAAAGAAATAAGAGAGTATAATATTGGAAATAAGATAATTTATATAACTTTAGATAATACAAAGCTCCAGTAATAGCGCAATTGATATACTAAAGTCTGCAATCCCACTTAATATAAATGGAGTTATGTCTCAAAATAGATGTGCATGTCACATCTTAATTCTTATAGTACAAGATGACTTAGAATTTATTAAGCCTAGCATAAAAGTAATTAATACATTTTAGGTTACATTTTTTATAACCCTCTCTAGAAGCCAACATTGGAAGGAAATATATAAAAGCCTTAATAAAAATCCCAAAAGGTACAACCAGTGTAAAGTATACGTGAGAACTTACTTCTGAGATGTTAAAAAAGAAGCTTACAGTAATAAAGCTGAAGTTAATTAATATTTTGCTTTATATTTTTCCCATGTAGATATTTCTGTAGGTGGAGAAAATTGGCAAGTTTTTGAAATAATAATTTATTTATTTTTATGATGCATCCTTAATTTTTTCTAAGGTATATTGTCCCACATCAACTCAAGCTTTGAACTACTTTTATTAATTTTAAAAATATAGAGATGCACCGACTGTCAAGGATACGTGTACGCTAATGGAAATGAGGTTTTTGCAATATTGGAGAAATGCTTCATTAACATTTTGTTTAGCCTTTGTTGGAGCCTAGGTTAAAATTAGTAGGTGTAGAAACTTTACTTGAAGCAATAAATAATAATATGATTGTTAATAATGTAAATAACATTTCTATAATCAAATCTTCTTTAGAGCACCTTTTTATAGAATATTCTACCCAAATGGGTAGACTAAAAAATCCTCTGCTCCTCTGGGCTCTCCCCAACCACAGGGAGGGAAAAAGAAGGTTGTATGGGATCTTCTCAGTAGCTCTTAAAGTAGCGGTTCCTCTTCCTCCGGATCCAGTTAAGTTGTGAATAAATTAACAGTGTATCTACAGATTGGTCTGATTGAAGTCTCAGATGTTGATGCCGGTTTTGACCTTTTGACCTGGTGGAAAACAAATGAAAGTAGATCTCTTGTGCTTTGTGACATGGCTCTTGATTTAATGAAAGTTTCAATGTTTATATTTGCATCGAAGCAAACTTTTAGTACAAGTGGATGATTTATTGACAATAAGAGGACGATGCTATTGAAAGAAATAGTGGAAGTATACATGTTCCGGTGAGATTGGTTTTTGGCAGCGAAGAGAAAGCAAAACTTGATGGAGGAAAAAGAAATAGAATGCGGGACTTTTTAGCATCACAAATATCATAGTATTAAAAAGTTGTCATAGTTATAATCTTTATAAAATTTATTTCAAGTTAGAAATTATCGTCTTAGTTGTTGTAAACTTTATTTTCAGGAAATTGTCCTATTTTTAATTTTTATGTTTTAATTTATAACTTTGGTAAATTTGAAATCATCAAACTTGTAAATTATATTTGAAGTTGAAAATTATCATCAAAGTTGTTGTAGATTTTATTACAAGGAATATAAAATAATTCAAGTTTTATTTTTCATTTGTAAATTAACATCAATATTTTTGCATTTGTTTTGGTAGTTTTAATTTTGTTTTAAGTTGAAAACCTTAAAAACAGTGCATAAAGTCCCTTTCAACTTATATAAAAATATTTTAAAAAAAAATTAGGAGGGGCATTAGCCGGCTCATGGGCTGTACGGCCCAGCACCGCACGACTTATATCATGACGTGGGCCATGATGGGTCGACCCCACTCGACCTGGGCATGGCCACAGGCCGGCACGGTCTGTGTTAGCCCGGCCCGTTTTACAGACAATGGCCTAAAATGTTTCTCTTCGGAAAGAAATCACTTATGGCTACAATCACCAAAAATATAAAACCATAACATAGTCCTGATTCCTGACTGACCCTCTAAGTCAAGTCGGACCCAGAATAAAAGACATTTGACCAAATAATTTCTATTTCTCTCAATGCAACGATTAACCTGTTGTGTTTGAACTTTAAATTTTAAGATATAAGGCTGCCCCAGCCATACATCGTCTCTCATGCCCATTTTGGCATTGAGGTTAAAGATAGGAGCCGCAAAGTGGCATGAGTTTATCCACGGCTGAAAATGGCAAGGATTATTGAGTGATGCATGATGGGACCCATGTTTCTCATTTTTTTTTGTTTTTGATAGAAATAAGATTTCAAATAGGACAAAGAGGAAAACAACTAGAAAAACCAAGGGGGAAGAGCAGCCAAGGAAAAAAATACCACCCTAACTATGAAGGAAAAACTCCCCAGTCTCAAATGAGAGCCAGACCTATAAGACATCTTCGGAAGCTCATGAGCAAATACATTTACATTTCTATGAATATGAGGAAAGGAGATTTCTTCAAACTTGGAGCTCAAGTCTTTGATATCCAACAAAATAGGATGGATTGACCAATCTGTCAACCCATTAATGGCTAGAATCACCTCACAGGTGTCTGATACAACCTGGATCTTGTTGAATCCTTGTGAACTAGATTCTTTTAGTGCGTGGAGAATTGCCCTTGCCTCGGCTTCTTTTGGAGAGTTAAACTTGGGACCATCGATGAATCCTTCATGCACCCAAGAACCATCAAGCCAAATAGCATAGCCAAAGGTTGCTTTTCCATCCGCGGCTCTAAATGAGGCGTCTATGACTACCTGAGCCTTGCCCCTAGTGTACTACAAACTTAAATCCTAGTGAAGGTTCGAGGATTCTTGATGATCCTCTTTAGCCTTGCCCCATTGACTCACAAATCAAACTACGAGCATATAGGATTGTGGACATGGGCTTGATTTTTGTGGCCCTGAAAATAAAATCATTTATGATTTTCAACAAGGCCCACCAGAGACCCAAAACCCAGGATTTAGTTTGAGGATGGATTGGAGGGATCTTCGATTAGCAAAAGTTCATAAAGGAAATCCACCAATCCCTAATTGTAGGACGATCTATAGAATGTGAAAACATTCCAATGTTAGACCCAAACCAAGTCGCCCTAGCATAATCACATAGAAAGAGAGCATGCTCCACAGTTTCTTCTGCTTTTGTCCAAATAGGGAAGATGGTTTCATCGGAGATATTTTTGTCATTAAGCAATTTGCGTACCTGAATTGGGTTATTAAGGCATTTTCAACTAAAAAAAAATAGAACACTTTAGGGGAGAGGAAGGCGTTGAAATAGAACTCTTTAGGGGAAAGGAAGGCGCCACAACGCCTTCCAATTAATGATGGATCTTGGGCGATCCTTGCCTTCTCTAGGAATAATTTTGTAGGCAATTTTTTTTTTTTTTGATAACTCACCCCCTTTTGTAAAGGGCTAAGCTTTCTTGTCGTCTCTACTAGTGTGTGGAAAATAGATTTTCAATATACACTCCACATCAGTAGAGTTATTAAAAATATTCTTAATAAATTGTTCATTCCAGCTTTTGTATGGGCTCCACAAATCTTTAATCACAAGATCTTGATTAATCATATTGGATAAAGATTTCTTAAGTCCCTTCTCCGTTGGAATCCAGTTACAATTCCATACCGAGATTTGCTCCCCATTACCTATGATCCACCGTATTCTTTCGCTAATAAAACGAGTTACTTCTACAAATCCATTTCAAAACTAGGAGTTTCCCTTTTTAAATCTTGCTTGCCATAAAGATTTGTTAGGACAGTATTTTGCTTTTAGAATCTTTGAGCTTATACGAACTTCATTTGTTAGGCACCTCCGGCATTTCTTTGCTATAAGTGCTAATTAATTTTCTTTGGTATCTCTAATTCTTGGCCCACCTTCTTCAACGGGGGCAACAACTCTTTTTCCATTTAATGGTGTGGACATTCTTTTGTCTGATTTATCACCCTAGAAGAAACTTCTAAACATTTTGTCCAACTATTTTCCCTCAACATACTTGGGGATCCCCTTGTTTTTTGGTAGTGCTCGTCACCCTTATTTTAATAAGGTCTTGGATTCTATCAGGCAGAGACTAGTGGGTTGGAAAACAAAGTTTCTTTCTTTTGCCGGAAGACTGACTCTAGTGAGGCACGTCCTTTCTTCCATCCCCCTTTATATTTCTCTTGTTCTCCCTCTCCCTATGAAGACCTGTCTCCTCATTGAGAGGTTGATGAGGTATTTCTTGTGGTATGCCAATTCGGAAAATCTGAAGTCCAATCTTGTATGATGGGATGTGGTCTGCTTACCAAGATCAGAAGGAGGTCTAGGCTTGCTCAGAGTGAAAGAGTTCAATGATGCATGTCTTCTTCATTTGGCTTGGTCTATCTCCACTTCCAACTCTCTTTGGGCAATTTGGTTTAGAGGAAGATACGTATATGGGTGAGCTATTTGGCAGTGGAAATTGCAGAGGGGAGGTTCCTCCATCTGCAAGAGTTTAAGATCTTTCTCTTCCATTATCCATTCGAAATCTAGATAGGTGATTGGAAATGGGTTGTCTATTTCCTTGTGGTTCGACAGATGGATTGATCGGGACTCTATTGCTTCCAGGTTTCCCAGTTTCCATTTCTCTGAGCAAGACTTGGTGGCTGACATCATAGGGGAGAACGCCTGGTGTATCCCTAACCACCTCCGTCCCAGCTAAAGGACTTCCATGACCTTTCTACCTCCTTAATCTCCTTTGGCAACAACTTAGAAGAGGACCACCTGCAATGGATAGAGAGCTCTTTTGGAGATCTCTCTATCAAAGACTCCTGGAACCTACTACGGACAAGGAACATTGAAACTCCATGGTCTGGGCTTATTTGGAACACTCATATCAACCCTAGGTTGGCTTGCTTCAGTTGGAGGTTAATGCTAAGGAAAACTCCTACAGAGCAATGGGCTAAGCAGAAGGGGTGGTCGTTGGCTTCTAGATGCTTTAATTGTTGTATGGAAGAGGAAATGGATGTGCATCTCTTCTTCTCCTGTGCTTTGGCCTCTCATCCCTGGTATTGGCTTCTTTTCTCGTCTGGTTCTCAGCCCACCTTCATTCTCTCTGCCTCATCCATCTTGGACCTTATCTCTAGAGGCAAAGATGTCTTAGGCAGGAAGAGGGCTGCAGCAATTTTCTTCCAACTTATCAAAGTTTTATGGTTCACTCGAAATGATGCCAAGTTCGATTCTAGGAATCCCTCTCTAGAGAGAGCAAAGTCCATCTTCAAGGATCATTTTGCAAGGAATGGCAACGTGTGTGTTGAATTGATTGTTCAGGTTCTGTTATTTTTTCTCTTTTTCTAGAGCCTTTTGTTTTGTGTTTTTTGGTCTTTTTGGGCCAGCCCTTGTTGCCTGTCTTCTTGTTGTGTCTTGTCTGCTAAGAGCCCTTCCTTTTGCAGGTTTCTTCTAGCTCTCTTTTTTGGTTTTCTCGTGGGAGCTTTTTTTCTTGTTGCTCTCTCTGCTTAATTCAAAGATTACCTTTAACCAAAAAAAAAAAAAATTTATGGTTTTTTGAAGGTAATTGGTGAACAGACATATTATAGACTGGGATAGTAGAAGCAACTGATTTTATTAGGGTACTCCTACCTGCTTGAAAGAGTAAGGGTATTTGGTAAGATATAATTTTGCTCTTAATTTTAGAAATAAGAGACTGCAAGCTAATGTTTATATTCTTGTTTATAATGAGGGGGTTTCCTAAGTATCTCTCATTATCGGTCATGAGCCTAACGCCTAGGACTTTAGCATGTTCGTTCCTTCTAAGGCTACATGTTCCTTTGCTAAAATAAGCAGCAGATTTATCAAAATTGACAAGTAGCCCAGAAAGACAACAATAATCATAAAAAATATCTTTTATGATTGTGACCTCATATAAATTAGCCTTGCAAAATAGGAGGCTATAATCAGCAAAGAGAAGGTGGGAAATTCTAGGTGCAGAATGAGAGACTTTTGCTCCATGTATGACCCTCTTCTCTTCCTCTTTTAGTAGCATTCGGGAGAAAGACCTCAGCACACAAAATTAATAGGTAAGGAGAGAGAAATCTCTTGTAGTCGTAACCAACCCAAATGGGGATCCATTAAGAAGGATGGAGAAAGATACTGATGAAATACATTCCATGATTTCCTAGGAATAGTCATGTTTCTCATGTGTTAATTATATTTGGATCCAAATCCCTTACAGCTCCTAAAGCATCTATCTCTGTGCTTCTTTCTAAAATATGATTATCTGATGGACCTCGGAGATACCTTGATCCTTTTAACTAAAGAAGATAATTATGAAGATTAGTCATAGGTTGGTTTGTTTAATGTTGTAATATGTTCGATTTAAGAGACCCCTCTCGTCTCTTATATATTAGGTCCAGTGGCCAGCAAAGTGTCTAAGCAGAAATCTTCCTGCTATAGAAGCCGTAGACCATCCAAAATCAACTTGGATGCATGAGTAGGGTCTATACTTGAACTGTACATTCATATCCAAGTGAAGTTCACTTGGGTCAATTAGTTACTTAAGGTTTTGGTTCCATTGATCTTCTCCAAAGGTGCAAAATTTAGATAAAACTAAGTATATAGTATGCTTGCCTTTCTGGGGAGTAAGGGAAGGTGCTTCTGTCACTTAGCCACTAGTAGATTGGCATATAATAGTGTAATTACTTAGTGCATATCAAACAATTTTATAAAGATAGGTGTATATAAGTTGGATAACTGGGCCCAAGATTAAATAAAATGTTTCAAAATAGGCTCAACCTCTGAACACACCCAGCCCAAATTTACTTTTGGTTGAGTCAGGCAATGAGTTACGAGAGTTTTGATTTGGCCATGCCTTTTGACAGGAATTTTGGCTGTATGAGATTTATGATGTTCTTATCAGACATTCAGTATTTCTTTAATAAAGTTAAAAAAACTGGGATCTCTAAGTTTTTTTTAAATGCTTAAAATGAGGCATTTCCAAATCCAAGACCTCTAGCATTTTAGAAGTTCTAGAGATTCAAAATTCCGATAGCTTTTCAGTGGAACTTGGGCGCCCTCCATGTCTATAGGTGGGTCCCTGTACTATGATCGCAAGGTGGGCCCCCTCTGTGATTCCTAAAGTTAGATCCCATTTCACAATCAACAAAAAGTGGGCCCCAAGTTGTCGTTCCTAAAGGTGGGTATAGATGTAACTCCAATATGCAAAAATTCTAATAGCTATAAAACAAAAAACTCATGAAGTTCGAGATGCGTGCAATTCTTGAATAGCAACTCCAACATGAATTACCGTCATCATCATCAAAGGCTTGTCCAAACTATAGTAATTATATATATATATATATATATATATATTAATCTGACAGTATGCCACTAATCCATATCCTAAGATCTTTCAATGAAAAAGAAATATCTCTAAAATACAAATATCTACACAACTTCCACTATTTAGGACTTCGATCTCCAATTATCATTCTAATTGATTCTATCTCCAAATCTCTCAATTTTGATCTCCAAAAGTTTAAGGTAATTAATTATTACTATTTGATTATACTAATTGATTTACTTATTTTCTTGCTAACTATTGTTTATTTATACTAGATTTTTCTTGTTCATTTTAACTCAATTACTAGGCTTATCATTCTAATGTCAATCGATTTCTATCTCCAAATCTCTCTATTTCTGTCTCCAAAATTATGAGGCAATTTCTTAGATCCTTGATTAATTATTATTACTCAATAATCTCTGTTTCATAAAAAAATTTAAATCTAGAAATTTATTGAGTCTTTAAAATTTTTTTCTTTCTAATAATATATTTTAAAATTTAATTATATTTTCATTTTTTGGGCCCAACCTTAGCACGGGTGTTTATTGCCAGTATATTACTACTCTAATTTTCTAGATTTTCAACCATCATCATACATGAATTCCAAAAACTCTAATAAAGGGGCTTTTTTCATAAAAAAAAAGGAAGAGGCATTTGGCCGGCCCAACAGGCCTGGATAATTTCTCCTGCCTCATCGTCATATAGGACTGGTAAAAGTGATTGGTGTACGGTTGATGTAACCTTTTGTTCCAAACAGATGATACAGTGTCAATCATTTCTGACTAGGCTAAGGATTAAATAAAACAGACAACCAAGAACTTGGCATTTCACATTCTAAAAAAAAGAAAAAAATCAGGTAATCAGAAGAAACAAAAATACTTGAAATTCTTTAGATTAGTGGCACTTATAGACAATGGGACCCATTAACACTCAAATGCTATTGCCTTGATAGAAATATGATGATATTGAGAGTTCCTTAATAGACAAAAGGCACGATGGAGAGTCCGAATTGGAAAAAAAAAAAAAAAAACTTTATTTGGAAAACTTCAGTATTTTGTATTTTTTTTATTAGAGAATCAATTTGACAATTGAAATAACCCAGAATGAGGTGAGAATTTAAGGTATCCCATAAATAACATGGATGTTTTGCCTTAATGATTGTGATTTTTTATAGATGGGGTCTATCGTAGTGTTCCACTCCATTTACATGACGATTTATAAACGTTAAAACCACACATAAAAAAGAAAAAAACCAAATTCCACCCTTTCTCCCTCGGCAAGCGTGCATGGTAGCACATCAGTTACATGGAAAGATTCCCGCTTCCTCTTTAGCTCCAAGCTGTTGTCGCGAGTTTTTCTTTTTTCAATAATATTGTCATTTTCTTATTAATTATGAAACTTATTATTTTTGTTGATCAATTCCATATATTATATATTCATTTGAGTTTAGTTTTATTATAAAATGATTGTCATATAAATTTAATGACTCTATAGGAAATCATATAAAATAGTTATTTCAAAAGTTTGATAATCTATGAAAGTACAATGCATAAGTATGAAAATAATAACAACAATATTTATAGGGGTCAATATTCTAAAAATATAGTTATTTTTATAAATACCTAATAAATAAATTCCAACTCACGGTCAATATTCCAAAGTGGGGCCGGGTCCCTTTCTCATTAGCTAATTTTAAAATTTTGTTGATAACTATTAACAAAAAGTTGCTTTGTGGTGTAGTGGTAGGGTCGCTCCTTTGAAATCCATATTATCCTCATTTCAAGTCTCAGCACAAACCAGATTAATTTTTACCATGTTTGAAATTCATATTATCCTAAGTTTGAGTCTCGGCACAAACCAGATACGAGCTCCTTCACGAACACCTGTTTCTATGTTGTTCTGCTGGAGTGGGGGGAAGGGATATGAATCGGTCAGTTTTGTCCGGTTGGTATCCGAATTTCTCATCTGTTGCCAGGCGTAGTAATGAGGGGAGACCACTAGATGTTGTTGGGCAATCACACCGTGACAAGACTGGCTTCGGAATGGAGGCTCCCTAAAACGAAAAGTGGAGCCTCTCGTTCCTTCCGTCCACAGACAGACATGGATTCCCCTTTCCGAACTCAACTAGATGGGGGGAGTCTACCGTAATATTCAATCGATTAATCAATCTTTGTTTGAGAATGGACAAGGTGCTGTTTGAGAATGGACAAGGTGTTGGAGGTTGGTCCAAAAAAGGTGTGCTTTATTCTGGCTCGACCTAATTTACCCTAATCCGACCCATTTGCTAGGGTCAAACTATATTAAATTGGTAAATTAGATGAGTCAATCAATTGGAACTATGAAACCACTTCACTTCATATATAAAAAACTGTACAGATATGACTGTTTTTGCCTTTGGTCTGATACAAATGGTTGGATTTGTGTACCAAATTAGAAGGTTTTGACCACAGTGGTGTTGTAACTTGTAACTAATTTTATTCAAGAGAAAAAATATACAACATGTCTTCAAAGAGAAGAAATATATACAAGAATATTAACCTCTTCCATCAAAGGCCCTTCATACCAACTTTTTTAAATAGACCAAATAGACTCAATCAACAAAGAAACAAAGGTCTGAAAAAAAATGTCAGAGTCACGAAAAAGGAAAACTTAATCAGATAGTTCTGGGGTTCAGTTTTTCACCTTATAAACTGATTATCATCATTCAATGCCCTGTCTGTATATGTATATATGTAGGATTTGGTTCTGTTCATTGAGTTGGTTTTCCTATACAGTGGTTTTCTCATGATTTATCAGTTGAATCATTTGATGATTGTTGTCCTGTTATTTCATTTATTTGTTGTCCTGTTATGAATGGTAATGTTTGTAGGATCAATTTAGCATTTTGGGATGAGTTGGCACATGAAGAGAAGGGGCACCAGATATATGTTTCCGGTCGACTTATGTCAGACACAGTTGAGGGAGATGATGAGGAAAGGCAGACCTATTACAAGGTTTTGTTTTTCTTTATGGCTTATAGGAAAGATCGACTATTTACCTGCCACAACTTTGTAAGTTACAAACCTGGTTGTGGAGCTCATCTCAATTGATGCCAATCACTTGAGTAGGGGGATTGGAAGGTCTTTTTATAGATTAAGGGTGCTCACATGGAGCATGATCTAATGGTTGTAACCATATGTTTTGACAGTTCCAAAGTTTAACAGTTCTATGAATGGTATCATTCTAAATAGGCCCCCACAACCACGTTTGCAACTTTGTTTGATAGTTTTATAAGCTTTGGGCTGTTAAATAGATGATGATCATCAGATCGTGCCCCATGTTGAGCCCACCACCAGTCCATAAAGATTAAAGAGACCTTCCAATCTCCTACCTCATTGATTGGTATCAATCGGGGTGGGCTCCACAGCCAGATTATAAATTGCAGCTTGGTTCACAGTCCAATTTTCCTCATGACCTTATATGCCGCAAGGATCCGTGATTAGCACGGACAACATATTTTATGATGTGAAAAATGTAAAAATAGTACTCCACTATGGATGAAACTGAGTTATTTGGATAGGGCCATATTGTAAGCTGGTGAGATTTCTCCATTTGACTGGCATTCATGGAATTAATAAAATAGGAGAGATTGATAATTTAGTGGCATTTATAATATTAAAGAGACATTGCCATTTTTAACGTGAATAATGGCATTTTTAGAAGGAGAAAAGAAGATTTTAATTCAGAAATGCAATGGGCGATAATGATGTGGTATCAAGTGATCTCTCTCTCTTTAAGAGTTGGGTAAGAGAAGAATGGTCGTTTAACGAGAAATTGATGGTGTATTAAATGAATTGAAGAGTCAAAATCAATTGGAAATATCAAAATCAATTGAGAAATTGAGGCTAATTAATAAATTGAAATCAGCCTGGAATATGTATATATGTATATATATATATTTGTGTGTGTGTCTTTATAATATTAATGAAAAGAAAATAAATCTAAAATAAAAAAAATTCTATTTTAGAATTGTAATATTTATGTAAAATAATATGTATATATATTATTTATTATTCAAAGAATTCTATACATGAGAACTTATTCAAAGAAGTAATTAAGTACTATTGTAGTATTTGTAAGCTGCTTGAAAAAAAAAACATTTTAAGTTAAAACAGTACTATTCATCTCATTTCTTAATAAGTCATAAAACTCAAATTTGAAAATGTATATAAAAGTATAATATTCTTTAAAAGTTTATAAATTCTAATCTGTGTTGCTATTATTAAAAAAACAGCTCTATTTAAATGTAAAATAAATAAAAATAATTTTAAATTAAAGAAATATGAATCCCTCTATGAATAAGATACGTGTTGGCCTGAATAACGATGTTTTTTTTTTTAATTCTATTTTTGAAATTGAAGAATAGCCATCACTTGAAGTCTGTTTCCTTCAAGGCTTTAAGCCGAGATAAAGTTTAACCCTCTGTGCTATTGCAATTGGAAAACCATTAACCGAAACCTAGTTATTCATCTTCATCTAAATATGACATGATTGTTGTTCAGGCCAGCATTATATACGAGTGCCACTACCATTTTGTTCATTTTAAAATTGATTAAATAGCCTTCAAAATTAAGGAAAGATCAATGCAATAGGTGTTAAACAATGACCTGAACAAATTGGGAGAAACTAATAGCGCCTTTTGTAGTACTTGATCGATACTTAAATGTGCAACGCTTAACCGCAAGACTACGGTGTCGTCAAGTAGTAAATGACTAAAGAGTCCGGATTATCGATCCTACGAAGAGAGGATGGAAGAAGCAATGAATTCAATTTAAGTGAGAATTGAATTAAGATATAGCTAGTATAAACAATTGAAGTGAAAAAATAAAACTAATTAACTGTGCGTGAAAAATGGAATTAAATCAATTGAAATGTGAAATAAAATTAAAACTACTATAATTAACAATTTAAAATATAAAATGAATAAGTTCTAAACTAATCTAACAAGCTACACTAACTAGTGGATGAATGGTGGTGGAAATGGAAGATTTAAGGTGAAGATGTGGTGTGAAATGTGTAGAGTTTTAAAACTAGTTGTGTAAAATGTGTATCTAACAATCTAGGAGTGAAAAGAACAAATAAAATTAACAACAATCAAAATAAGAGATTAGGCAATCCAAAATCCACTAAGTATGTAATTAGTTCAACTAATGCATGTTCTAATTCAACTCCCAAATCTACAATCCAATTAGCAATTTCTTGCCTAATTGGATTGGATGATATAACAATGAAGATTAAAGTAAAGAAAATAAAAGATCAAAGATAAGAGCTCTAGAGCATGCTATGTGAGAGAACTTAATCCAACTACGAAGCATCAATTGAGATTATCTAAGCATCAATCGTAGAAATAGAGCATGAGAAATGAGATAGATTAGCACAATTAGATCTAAAATATACTAATCAATTAAGGCACAAGTAGGGAGCTTAAACTAAAACATGTATGAAATTGAACTAATCACATTACTTAGCTTCAAAAGGAAAGCCTAATCCAAGAGCTTTAGCCACTAAACATCAAGAAAGAGCTCTAAATCTTCATTAATGATCTTCAATTACACACTCTCTCTTTAGATTAGTTACAAAGAAGCTCCTAATTACAATCTAAGAGTAAAAATAAAATTGCAAAATGACAAACTTGTCAAAAGATTTTTTTCTCACTCTACAAATACATTCCAATTTATAGGAATATTGAAGACATTTGATTGGCTCATTTCATTTCACAAGGATTGCTTTCATTTGATTGGTTGTAACTTGAAAGCTTTTGATTGGCTCATTTGCTTTCACATGGATTGCTTGAATTTGATTTGGAGGCTTTTCATTGGCTCTTTTGCTTTTACTTGGATAGCTTCAATTTGATTGGTTAAAATAATCTTTGCTTCAAGATATGTGCCTTTTGCTTTATATGGTCCTTCATTTTGGAGGCTTTTGATTGGCTCATATCCTTTCACATGGATTTGTGACATGGCAAGCTTTGATTGGTGGAGAGGTGAGTTGATAGGTAAAAAAAAAAAAAAAAAAAAAAAAAAAAACATAATATGCAATTGTTAGGATTTGAACCTATAACCTATTTCATACCAACCTAAGCTCTAACCAATACACCAACCAATTCTTTGAGTTAAAGTCTTCTCATCTTATTTTGAAACTCTTCAACTCTTCCTCGGATTTGTTCATGTAACTTCTTTATTGAAATCTCTTCTTGATGCCTTGGGACACTAGCCGGAAGGTTGGGATAGTTGCGGGGTCTACCTACACAAGAGAAATTACATAAAAATGCGCTATAAATAATCGGATTTATGCGTGATAATCCGATAATCCGTTAATGTGATAGAATGATAAAATCTCTGTGTAAAGCAAATGATATGTATATGAGATGCCGATAAAATTCGGACTAATGAGGGGTAAAGTATGCAATATTTAACACTCATCAAGTATTGTAGTACTAACATGTACATGTACAATTTTTTTTTTTTTTCTATTGATAAGTGCTAAGGAAATAGAACTTGAAACAGATACATATTATACATGGTGGAACCAAACATCTTCACTATTGTTGAGAACCATTAAATCGAACCAACATATTATATCTTGTGACAAAAAACTTCACATGATCACAAAGAAGAATACAAAACCACCATATGCTGTGATACAAGCTCGGAAAATCTGCAATGTGGGAGCACTTCTTCCACGAGGTAACAGGGGATAAATAATATAAGCATAAACCACATAAACCTCAAACATCACCCAGATCAAATTGGTATTCGGTGTTGGCTTTAAGTCATCTTCTTCACGTGGTGATCTTATATTTTATCTCTCTATCATGATCCCTTATACATACAGTGGTATTACATATTTTGGATAGCTACAATGCAAATTAGGCATCTTAATACAATTGTCTAACTTAACAAACTCATACATGGTAGGGCTCAATTATAACTTTGACCCAAATTCATACTGAAATTATAAAAATAGAACAAAATATGCAAAACCCAATATCCCGAACTAATCTATCAGCATAGAAGAGGTAGTTGGCGAGTAAAAGACACGTAAGAATTTAAAAACCAGAAAAACTCAAAAAAAAGAAAAAAAAAATGTTGGATAATAATAGGGAGGGTCAGTATCTTAGTATTCATTGCTACTTTAAAGAATTCAAGGAAGATTTTTTATATATATTTTATTAGAGATGCAAGAAGCAAGATCTCTACAAGAAGTTGATATGCTAAAGTAACTCATTTAACTCAAATACTATTCTAAAAAATATATTGTACAATAGAAATTAGATGAAGATATGAAACTATGAAAGCCTTTGTTACCTATTTGCCATGAATCATTAGAAAAGGAAAAAGTTTTGGGCCTCTGGCTGCAAAAACACGTGCTTTTAAGTAAGTCGGGAAGAGAGATCAGTCATTTTGCAACTTAATTCAAATAAAGACGAAACGGGCTAAAGTGAAACGGATCGGGCTAATATTACGCATACTTAAATGTCAATTAACTTAAATGCATTTAAGTTACAATTAGAAGAAACAAAATTGGAAATGGAAAGGAAGGGAGTGGGGACAAGAATGAGAAGGGAATGCAATAACAACATTAATTAGCTAGAGTTGGTCAAAATCAAATTGAAATTGATTCCTGATTTCTCAATTGAACTCTTTCGCTTCATATATAATAACTAGTTGAAAAAAAATCCCATGCTAAGCCCGGGCAAGAAAGAATAACAATATATTAATCATTAGTATTTTCTTTGAAAATGATTGATAAAAGACAAATTAAAATAAATCAATAAATAAATAATTTAGAACAAATGGTACGGGATACGCTTGGCACAAAACAAAACCATTTTCTTAGTAAAACTTAAATTGAAACACTTATCTTGCTTTGAAATTGATATAAAAGAATTACATAAAGAGACAATGATGATGATGATTGTTTAAAATATTATTTAAATAGATTTAAAAAATAATATTTGTAAAGATTTATAAGTTAGTGTGAATGCTTGAGTTCGAGTGTACAATAAACTCCAAAAAGGTAAAAGAAAACACCCCTACTACCAACTTGTGGTAATTATTGGTGCAGGTCCATGACCAGCTCTAAAGCATTTTAAATCAAATAAATTAGAAAGCAACAATTCCCCCTCAAATTATATCAGAATGAAAAGTATCATTTAGTACTTTTAGGGATCCAAATTGCATCCTTGTCCTCATATATCTGAATGACGACGACGACGACGACGACGGCGATTAATGGGACACTATTAATATTGTAAAAAAAAACTTAAATAAAGAAGTAGTAAATGGAATTGTAGCACCCTTCCTACAAGAGCATGTATCTCCAAAATCATCATCATCATCATCATCAATGGCAAAAAAAAAAAAAAAAATAAATAAATGGAGTAAAAAATAAATAAATAAGATCCATTAATTTATATTAAATGGAAGGACGCACATTTGTTTGATCGAAACAATATTCCTACCTTTATGTCGACACTATCAAAATTATATACTCTAATTAGAGCAAAGATAACCCTAGATTGATGTTTGGGAAATAAAGGTTAAATAAGATTGATAGCTTGAAATCTGAACCGTGGCACACATTGAGAGCACAATATGAGTAATTTGGATCAAACAAATCTTAGGGGCACAACGGTTAGGTATTATGATGGCTGCTTTCATATATACTATAAGTACGGGAAACATATTTTTCTAAAAATTCAATACTATATTTTCATAGAAATCCAAGATGTTTATATATGAGAAAGTTAGGCCCTGAGTCTGCCCAAAACATGATATGCTATTTGGAAATGATAAAACTCGATATACATGCACTACTAAATAGTGGGTTGGGCTTAGGTTATGTAAGCTCGTTAATTCTGAGCATTGCATCACAATCATGGAGGTGGGAATTAGATGAAAATGTGCGAATGTTCTTCACCTTTAGATTAGTCGATCTACAGCATCAAGTTGTACATGTTTTCTACATAGTCCAAAACTGAGTCAAGTATTCCCATATATAATCCACCTAGGCCACAATTCTAAAAGGGTAAAAAAGAGAAAAGAAAGTTATGGAAGGGAGGAGTTGGACACAAACTCGTAAATACACCGATAAAAGGAAAGCTTCCATGCCTCCAAGTGATTGACAGTTGGAGAGAAATCAATGTATTGACATTCGAGATTGTAGATAAAACAGGCATACCGAGTGAACCAACGCAAATGTGACGCCCCTCATTGAGACTGCTATAGGCGCTATCTAGGGTTTGCTCCGATAAATAAAATCTACCAGCATCCATATATCTCTGTCTTTCTTTTGTGGGGAAGAGGAGATGAAACTTGAGAGAGAAAGAAAGAGAGTTTTTTATTTGGGGCAATGGGAAATTTTTGGATTTGTACACTGTGATTTTGAGTTGTGAAGAACTGTTCCATGTTCTAAAAGGATTGAGAGGCGTTGGGCATGGGTGTTGGAGATTTAATTTATTGTATTAAATAAGATTTAAGGAGATTGATCGATTTTTGCATGGTACAATATTTCAGTAATTTTGATTTTTGAAGAAGCATTTCATGTTTGCAAGGTACTGAGAGACGTTGAGGGAATAAGCGTTTCATGTTTATTGAGAGACGTTGAGGGAATAAGCGTTTCAAAGAAGATTTTAATTATTATATTCAATAAGAGTTAATATTTTATTAGCTCATAAGTTAAAACGCCATCTTGGAGGAGTCAAAATAAATCTAACTGATTTCTCAATTGAAATCAATCACTCATATATAAGAACTAGCGAAAGCCCCCCATGCTTAGCATGGGCAATGTAATTAGTGGTAGTTATAATGTAAATTAAGGTCTAAAATAAAAAATCGATAGAAATAGTTTAGGGTGTAACCCTAATAAAAAAAAATCAATGAGTTATTTATTAGAGAGGATAGAGAAAAGGAAAGGGCTTGTGGTGTTTAAAGGTGGAAAATGTAGAGACATGAATAGAAACACAGAGAGAAGAGGAAAGAGTTTCTGTAACATTGGATTAGTAAAAAGAATTTTATTAATAGGACTAATATTAGTAGGAGGATTAATGAGTGATATTAGTAGGAGGTCAACATGAGAAGAGTCAAAATCAAATTTGAAATTGACAGTGAAATTTGAAATTGAATCCACTTCTTTTCATATATTATAATTGTATAGGTTGCTAAAATCCCTTGTTAGCAAAGAACCAATGAGTAAACGTGGTGATATTCATGTCTTCTTCGTCCCCTGTTATGTCATGACGCTATGCATGGGGAATATAAGAGCAATGCTACTTGTCCCGGGACTGGCCCGACTCCACATGGGAGGGGCAATTTGGTCATTTGAATGACCAAAGTGCCCCTCCCATGTGGAGTCGGGCCAGTCCCGGGACAAGTGGACTTTTTCGGAATATAATTCATAACATTAAATATATCATAAAAGTTTAGAAAAAGTTCAAAAACTTTAGAAATTAGTGGTGCACATGTAAGTTTTCAGCCTACAAAAAAGATCATCATTAGGATTAAGATAATCATTAGTTGTATTAATTTTACAGCATGAGAAAGGAAAAATTAGTGGCATCCATCTGATTTAATTACTACTACATACTAATTGATTCATTTAAATATTACAAAATCAAAATAATGATATTGCAATCAATTGAAAGTTGTTTATCGTATTTTAGGAGACTAATACCTGCTTTATCTTTTCCTTAAATGAACTTTTAAGCCTTGCATTTACAATTCTAGGCTATGATTTAAACATGTTTTTGGAATTCTTGCAATCTCAATTCTTAACCATTTTTTGTAGGAAAACCATGTCTGCATGAGTGCATTGTCGTTCCTGGACCTTAGATAAAATAATGCTTCCTCTTTGCTACATTGCTTGATATATATTTCCCTCATATTCTTCAAACCAGTGATGTTGATTCATTGCCAAGCATATAATGATAAATTTAAGAATCACTGGAATTTATTCAAGAAAGGGAGACTCACTTATTAAAACTGTCACAAGGCAAAATGATCTTAGAGATTCAAAAATTGGGAGAAAAATTGTCAGTTGGCGAAAGAGCAGAGAGATTAAAAAATTAGGAGAAAATAATTAAGACAAATCCATTCAGAACCAATGGGCCCACATCAGTATTCCCACCAAATTGTTCACTGGCTTGTTGATCTGGTTAGCATACCAATCATGTTCTCCAATCAAGTGTTGTGTACACAGAACCAACATTAAGTTTGTAAAGTATAATTTAACTTTAATTTCAGCTATCATGGCTGATAAATAAGAAAGAAAAAATCATTAAAAAGAATAAATAAGAAAGAGAAATGTGTTATGTGGTTTTAAAGGAGATCATTTCGTTACGAAATCATACAAATTTCCAAAATCCTTGCAAATACATGATTCTGTTACAATTCCATTTTCAAAGAATCCGTTTGATAATTAAGAAAACCCAGAATTTGTAACCACTCCCTTTGTTATAATTCTGACATGGATGTTCTCGAAGACACATGACATGTTTTAGAAATTCGTTTATGTGATATTTGTATTGTTGAACTCATTATGGTCTATGATGTAAGGATACTTCAAAATGGGCAACATATTGGGTCGTATCGTATCTGATACTTCATTTTTTATGTATAAAATTCGTGTTCCAGCCATGTCTATGGCGTGTCCTTGCCGTATCCATGACGTATATGTGCATAATAGATTATGGTTGTATTGTCAGATGTTCATTTAAGTGACCGAGCATGCAACCATAACACTTAGTCTTGTTGCCTATAAAAGCCTTATTTCAGTTCTTTCTTTATGAACAGAGTGTTTTTAATTCATTTTGCTTTTTTTAACTATTATAAGAAATCACTACCACCTAAAGTAAAACCGTATATCATTTTGTTGCAACTATCTTAGAAGAAGGTCCATCCACTGGAGTGACTGAAGTACATAGTGACATGTTGGGACTTGAGTCGAATAGGAGTTTGCATAAACAAACACTAGCATAATAACCCGTGCTCAGCACGGATATAACCATTATTGCAATTTAAATATTCATGCATTAAAATTTCTTTTTATAGATTTTAAATATAAAATAAAAGAATAAGAAGGTTATGAGAGTACTTGTTTATTTAATCCAAGAGATAGTGGTGAAAAGAGGAGAGTTTGAGTAGAATGGGAGCGGTAGAGTTTGGATTGAAATGGAGTTCTTGTAGTAAAAGAGAAGTTGGGGTGGCTATGAGTCATTTTAATAATGAGATAAAGTAGGTAGTTATATAAGTGGGGAGAGAAGATTTAAAAATAAAATAACTTAATGTGAAAATCCCCCCTACAGTCAAAATTAAATCCAAACCCTTTTGGCTTAATATAGTATAATTGTTAGTAGGCTAATAGAATAATTAAATTATTATAATGTCACTATGCCTTTTCTTTACGAGGTGTGTGACACAATTGCCTTCACATTCTAAAAAAGGAAATTGCAACCGTGGGTGACACAACTGCTTTCACCTCAAAAAAAAAAAAAAAAAAAAAAGGGAGACCGTGATAGCACAAAACAATACAAAAAATAATTCTCCCTCGAAAATCAATTTTCACTTTCTGCCAAAAATGCTCGATGACTTACCCATAGACGAGAAGCCGTTACTAATCTGATCCATGTAAAGGATGCAATGTTCCATTGCCAACTAAACCATGCCTCAAAACCATTTAACCCAAAAAATTGGCACTTCACCATGGAAAAATTTTCCAACTTAATCTGACCACTGTCCGAGTTGTCAAATTTTGAGGCTATTGATCACAGTTCTACATCCGTTTAATCAATTCTTTCAGCATATGATTTATATGTAGTTTGGCAAATATATGGATCAAGTTAATTAGAAAAGTTTTCCCCAACCAATGCATTTGCTATTAAAACAAAATAATAGCAAAGTAAAAAAGGTACTACACTTAAGAAGGTATAGAAAAATAGAATGCAATTATAAAGGAAAAGTATGCATTGATAAAGAGGTCCATCATTCACCGCTGGGCTCATCTTTCAGTTAATATAATTAAGTTTGATATTAGTTTTTTGCTTGAGAGGGAGAGAGAGCTTAGTTTCAGTATATCAACTTTTAAGCCCATGTACTTAATGGACCAGCCTAAACCAGGGATTATGGATTCCGATTGCTCAATGGATCTGGAACAGGTGGACTATCTTGGTATAATATCATAAAAAGGGTTCAACATATAACAGGAGAAATGTTGAACATCATTTTTAATCATATATAGCAAGCAAGAAATGAAAAAAAAAAAAATTCTATGATAAACCGGTTGCAACCCGTTACAAACATAAATATCCTTTTATCTCAGATGTCTTTTCATCACAATCACCCTAATGATTTGTCACAAGCGTCATGCCTTTACAGGTTTGGTTCATATGTTTTATAAATCACACAATATACAACCATAGAACAACATTTCAAACTTTCAATAATAAATCATTGAATTGATGAAATTATGTTTATTGATATTTCAATTATTGGATAGTGTCACATCCTAGTTCCGAATCACCCTGGCCTAGGGTAATCCCCTAGGTGAGACACATGTACTCCCGTGTACTGTACTTGTTTCGAACTGAGTACAACACACGAAGAAGAGAAAGCAACTTTCCACACACATGAGTTAATAACAATTAATTATAGCGGAAGCTGTAATTCATATATGTGAGGGTATCAATTCCCATTCAGTCCAATTAATATTCAAGTTTGATACAAAAGAATTACACAAGTATTTACATTGTTTTACAAAAGAGGGTGTATAAAAGAGCCCTATACAACACTACCAAAAGTATGAGCAAAAGAATAATTAAACCTAAGTGTGACCCACACGAAAAGGGGCTAGTCACACACTATAGAAGTTCTCAAAAGGGGCATCCACGCACTCCAAGGGAAGATATCTAAGTTGGCCCTAACTCTGGCCACTTTTTTAGCCCTGAATG
This sequence comes from Umbellularia californica, assembly GCA_028538565.1. Taxonomy (NCBI): domain Eukaryota; kingdom Viridiplantae; phylum Streptophyta; class Magnoliopsida; order Laurales; family Lauraceae; genus Umbellularia; species Umbellularia californica. The sequence continues at coordinate 12,451,826 of JAPQWN010000004.1, read as the reverse complement.
TACCTCTTGGGTAGCCTTCTCTCCCTCCTTGGCCTCCTCAGGGCCGGATGCTGCACCTGCGACTGTGACACCAAGAGTAGTATTATCAATACAACAATTAAGCAAGTATAGGCAATAATAAGGAAATACATAATGTTTCAAAATTGAAGTAAAGACGATTAATTAAGATTAATAGGAGTCAATGATAAGTATTAACTAAGCAAAGTGTGCGTAATTTGAATAATTTATGCTTGTGAATCAAGTAAAATGAAAACATACAAATTGGCTACTACCTTAAGCTCATCCTCTCAATATAGAGAGCAAATCTAGTTGGGATGTCACCAGCGGCCCGGTCCAAGTCTAGCTGGCTACCCGGGTCTGGAGTTTCGATGCTCCAGATGACTCACTGTAGCGGTCTCGAATAACTAAACTAAGTTCAACCCCGTCGGGCATCACAGAGTCGAAGCTAAGTAGTGCCGACTCGATCGAATCAAATTATAATCGAATAAAATCGGTTTTGAGTAAGTTGTATTTCACTTGTCCATAATCAAATCGAATAGTAATCTCATATATCACGAATACTTACTCAATCCCATATTTCCAATGAATACTAAATCTGGTATACAATATTGAAATTTACGAATTGAATGTAAACAATCGGACCTCAATAGACACTAATGATATAACTAATCTACTAATCAGGATTTGATTATCAATAAAGAGATGGTACTCAATATGCAAGGCAATAACTTTAAAGAAATCAAGATATTTTACGAACAAATACTAAACTATTGATTTTAGTCTTTCACCATCTAATACAAGGTAAGTTTGAGAAGATCGACGTGTTACTACCTTATGAGGTGTTACATTTATGAAAAATACGTTGAGTTTCCCAAACTAACCTTTATGGCATAATGTTAGACTAATGAATACCCGTTGGACCAATAAATAAGGTTAACGGCTCCATTTTAAAGTCATGAAGGTCTTACGGTTCCTAAATCCTATGTGAATAAGGGTATACATCTTAATTATCTATTAAGGATAATTAAGAAGGGTTATGATAAGTTAAGAGTGAAAATTCACCCTGAGAAATGGGGTTAAAAGGACCAGGTTTGCTCGAGCGGATTTATCCAGAAGGTCGGTCGCTCGCGCACTTCATTTCGTTCCTTGAGCGAGGTTTTCAGGGGGTGTGGTCGCTCGAGCGGACCCCATCCAGAAAGATGGGCGTCCGAGTGATCCTTTTGTCCGCTCAACCCAAAGTTTTAATGGAGGTTCGCTGAGCGAGTGCTCCAGTTCGCTCGAGCGAACTGTCTAGAATTCCTGAACTCGGAATTCTCTTCTGTTTCTTCTTCCATTCATTTCTAACTTCCTTTCATCACAAAATCTGCATGATGGAGCCTCCTTGTTCCCATTACATAATATGGAATTCTTCCATTCAAGTCCATTCAATATAAATCATAAAAACAAATCCAACCCATTCAATTATTAAGAGAATATAAATTTTTGAGAGAGATTATCATTGGAATCAATGGAAATAAATCATCACATAAATCCAAATTAAAGCTTATACTTGCCTCAACTAGGAGCTTTCCAAGGCTTTACTTCACTAGGGCTCAAGGAAACCCTAAATCCCCAAAATACCAAAACCTAATCACAAGATAATCATGGAAAAGGAAATGAATATACATGTATGATTGACCAAGAGTCCCTTGACTCTAATGCAACTAAAAAATCTAAGCAAAATGAGTTTGATACCTACCTCTTGAAAGGATTTGAAATTGGGAGAAGTAGGAGAGGATGGAGATGGTCTTCTTATCAACAAAGGTGAGAGGAAGAAGAAGAAGGAGAAGATGAAGGTGAGTCCAACTCTAGCTCCCAAGGTACATGCACTCACTTTAGTGGTGATTGAAGGAGAAGAGAAGAAGAGGAAGAGCAGAGGGAAAATGGTGAAAACGAAAAGAAAAGGAAAGGATAAGGCTGTATTTAAAGGAGTTTAGGTGCCTTTTTACAAGAAAGTCCATTAAAAGAATATATTTCCATTTTGACTCAAATGAGGGTCCAATTATTCAATGGTAGCTCAAATGAAATAGAGCCAAATACGAAAATTGACGTACTCGTCAAAATACATGTGATGATGCCAAAATGACGTGCAAATGATGCAAAATGAGAAAATCAATAATTATGAAAAAGCCCTTGATTCTACCCAACTGAGTCAAATCGGTTTCCACTCACCTATTCATGGTTCAAGACTCCACTAACTTAGTCTATAGGGGCCAATCAACCCTAATTTTCACACTTAGTAAATAAACACGATTAATTTAGCTAAAACACCATAAATTAGCACCAATCAAGGTTAAATTGGGTCGGGGTGTAACATATAGTATGTTGACACCAAAAAAGTCACTATGTCTCCTCGACATCAAGAAGCCTCGTGAAGCTGCATCCTGCTACAAAACAGGCAAGGCTACTTCAAGCATCAGATTTTGTCAGAATCAGACAGAAACTGAGAGATCCTTCAAGACAGCTAAAAAAGGGGTACACCTGAGGTTTCGGGTCATTCCGACATCGTTTGGCCCAACTTCACTGCTCCGATAGCAAAACAAGCGCTCCCGGCGGCAACATCATCGAAGACACCAAAACTTCGATCAGAGCCTACGGATGACTCCAGAATGTCTCTAAAGGACTCCATGCCAAATCTCAAGTCAAACCGACAACGTTTGACCCTCCATCAATGCTCGAGCAGCAAAATCAAGCCTCCCGGCGGCGGGAACCACCGAAGCCATCACTCATCAAACAAAATACATGAGTGGCTTCAACATGCTTCCAAAAGGCTGCATGTCGAATTTCAGGTCATTCCGACAAAGTTTGACCAGGTTTCGATGCTCTGAGAGAAAATCAAGCCTACCGGCGGCGGAGCAATCCGGGACCATGACATCCAAAACGGAGCCCATGGAACGTCTCAAAATGACTCCAATAGGCTCCTCGTCAAATTTCAGGTCAATTGGACATCGTTTGACCACATATCAAAGCTCGGCATTTTCCCCGCAGCAAAATCAAGTGAAGCATCGATGGGACCCCAAACGGCTTCAAAACTCAAATAAAAGCCCATGGTTGGTCCTATCCACTGCTCAAGAAGCTTCACCTCAATTTTCAGGTCATTCCGACATCGTTTGACCTAGTTTCGACGCTTGATGGAAAATCGGCTACAAAGTCTTCGGCTTTCCCAAAAAATGGGAAACTTTGTGCTCCGATTTCGTGCGAGTTCTCATCAAGTTTTCTCTAAGAAAATGAAGTCAATAATTGAGGAAAAATGTCAAGAAAAATACAGAAGAAAAAAGGGACGAAAAAGACGAAAAAACGGCCGAAAACGACGCTCGACGACCAAACGGGCCAAAGCCCTATGGTCGCCGGCGACCATGGCCCAAGGTCGCCGGCGACCCTAGGTACATGGTCGCCCGGCGACCCTGGAAATGCGGGTCGCCGGATTTTGCACCAAAGTGTCCGTTTTTCGATTCTTTTCGCGTTTCGGGTGTTCCGGCCTCTGTGATTTTCGGAAAATGCAATGTTTGATGCTTGAAAATGACTGATCTTCGTCGACATCTCGGATCCGCCGTCAAAAGCATGAAATCATCAACGATCGCCTCAAGATCGCCAACCGGCTGACCAAGAAAGTGCACTTTCTGTCCGACCGATCGTGAAATCGACAAGACAGACGTCACCGGCCCGCCGACATCAATCAATGTCTGAAATTGCATCGAAATCCGACATCAAATAATGCGTGGATCCGCCCGTGATGATCGCAAGAAGAATCTCAAAAGGCGCAGCACGGCCCGCGACTCTTCACATGCCTTGGCAACCACTTAATGTCGTTAATTGACCCATTAAAGCAGTCATTAAGTCATTATTTTGGACGGCCCAATCAGAACCAAGCATTTGGGAGTTACAAATCCAAGCAATCATGGCATTAAACCCATGAAACTCCCGTCATCATGAAGCATAAAAGTGATTAAATGCCCACTACATTCATCGGCCAATCACAAGCCTTGAAAAAGGAGTTACAAAATCGATTTGTAACTCCTCATCAATTCTTTCATCATGGCCATCAATGCCAATAAACACCTCATGGCTACCAAAAGCCTAAAAAAGGAGGTCCATTCCAAGAAGAAAGCATAATGAAAATAGATCCCAAGTGCAAGCTCTGAAAATCCAGAAAATCCAAGAGAGAGACGAAGTCTTGCTACTTTGCTCCCGGAAGCACCACAAGGTGATCAACGTCCCTTGGGGGGCCACCCCCCCTAAGGTCTCCTCCTTCTCCAACATGGCCTAAACGTGGCTTTTCAGCCCGTTTACTCGGTTTTTCATTGGATATAGGGCCTTCTCTTGGTCCTTGTCCTTTAAAAAACTGAGGTTAAGAGCCAAGCCAAAGAATCAAAGCATCACATGTTCTCATTTGAAGGACGATGGTGAAGCCCATACATGACTTGCGACCGTCGATCTCAATGTGTCCCCACAATCTCCTGAGAAGTTAGATCCCTTTTCTTCCTTTTCTATTGTAGTTTGTATTTCCTAAAGAGACAAAAAGAAATCACAATTCTTGTCTTTCATATTTGATGAGTTTTGTAAAATCGCCTTTGACGGCAAAATCGCCTTTTACGGCAAACAAACAAAAACGCCTCCTACGGCATTCTAAAAAAAAAAACTTGTCTCTTTTCTTAATATTAATGCAATTTGAAAAGTTAGAAAAAATGATTGATTTCCTTTTCAGTTGTGAAGGTGAATCTCCGGATTATCACCATTCCAAATTCCAAGTAGAAAGTAAATCTGGCATACCCGTACAAAAATGTTGATGCCCGAGATTTTCCCTCCTCCGTCGAGACCCAGGTCAGCCCCCGGGGTGAGGAAGGAGAGGACGGAAGATTTCTTTCGGGTCCATCAAGTTGGCACACCCGGTGGGACACGTTGACTTGAGAACGTGGTGCTTTGATCACTTGGCTCCTTTCTAGTTGGTGGCCTATGTTGCATTTTGCATCTAAAAAAAAATATAAGATGGGATTTCAATTGTTCTTTCTCACTTCAAAAAAAAAAAACAAATCTGATCTCTTTTCTTAGATTCAACTTTGAGAAATTTTGATCCTTCCCTCTTCGAACTTGATAGCTCATAGAAATGTTCGCAGCTATCGTTCATATCGGGGATTGGGCCACCTTTTCTCTTTGATGAGTCCAATTGGGATTAAAAAAAAAAAAGAAAAAAGAAACACCTTCATTTCAAATTAAAAAAAATGATCACTCTTTCTCAAGATTCAACTTTGAGAAATTTTGATCCTCTCCTCTTTGAACTTGATAGCTCACAGAAATGTTCGCAGCTATCGTTCATATCGAGGATTGGGCCATCTTTTTTCTTTGATGAGTCCAATTGGGATTTCAAAAAACATTATAAATTCAAATTTTTTTTTCTCTTTTGCATTCAAATTTGAGAAACCTTGGTTCCTTCCCTTTCGGATTTAGCACTCGCAGAAATGTTGAGCCTTTGTTCGGATTGGAATACCATTCGTTCTCTTTGATGAGTTTATTAAAAAACCTTTCAAAAAAGAGTTAAAAAAAAAAAAAACACTAAGGTTCCACCAGTTGCGTTCTTTGACCAAAGTGGATTTAAGAAAAGCCTTGTCCAGAGTGTGGAGACAGCTAGACTGTTCGAGGCAAGGGTCCTTCAAACGGGTTCATTAAGTAATCCTACCCTTACCTGGGGGCTGATCTATCTACTAAGGTTTCATAAGATCGAATTGGAAATCTATGTGCGCCTTTCAAAAAAAAAATTTCTCTAAAAAAAAAAATCATAAAAAAAAAACTTCTGTCACTTTTGAATTCAGAGTTGAGAAATCTTGGTTCTTTCCCTTTCGGATTTAGCGCTCGCAGAAATGTTGAGCCTTGTTCGGAATGGAATACCATTTGCTCTCTTCGATGAATTCAATCTTGACCTTTCAAAAAAACTTCCGTCACTTTGAGTTCAGAGTTGAGAAATCTTGGTTCTTTCCCTTTCGGATTTAGCGCTCGCAGAAATGTTGAGCCTTGTTCGGAATGGAACACCATTTGCTCTCTTCGATGAATTCAATCTTGGCCTTTCAAGAAAAACTTCCGTCATTACTGGATTCACATCCGAGAAATTCTGGTTCCTTCTCCTCTGAATTTAACGCTCGCAGAAATGTTGAGCCTTTGTTCGGATTGGAACACCATTTGCTCTCCTTTATGAACCCAATTTTGACCTTTCAAAAACATTTGTGCCTAGCGGTGCTAGTACGCCCTTTCGGGTCTACTGTATTCGCGACCGACACATTTGTATCTCCAACCTTATATCATTTTACCTCGAGTGAGCCTTGCTTCTCGGTAATTTGAATTAAGGTCTACAATTGCTTCTAGCAGTCACTGGAACGCTCACTCTGAGCCTACCATACTTGCATTTTAGAACAATTGTATCCTCTATGGCTTTTTGCCTTCTTCATCGTCCTTGGGTTGGGCCATGTCCCCTCAAGTGATTTGAAAAGACAAAACCATAGTTGTTCTCCATTTATGATCACCATATTCTTGTGATTACTAATGGATTTGGTCTTGTTTCAGAAGTTTTCCAAAACTAACAATGGCAGCTTCATTAACCATCACTTTCAATGAGAACAAGTACCAGCTTATGCTTCAAGACAAGCAAAACAAGCATAAGCGCCCTGCTAGTTGCCGAAGCGTCATCTCCCTCGACAACTCTCCAAACACCGGGTCAACTTCAACTCCTCAGACCATCGTCTTCGGATTGCTAGGACCATTCCCACTTCCCGCAGAAGACACTGTACCTGCCAAGAAGCCGAAAATCGCCCCGCAACGTGTCACCAAAATGACACCAAGGGCGAACACCAAGAAGCCTGAAGCCCGTGGCGTTCCCACGAAGCCTCAACCCACAAGAAACCAGGTTTACACCAAAACTTGGTCCCCGAGATCTTCGCCAAAACAACGGAGGTCCCAAACATCTGCAAAGCCAGCATACCTGGCCCCTCTCAAAGAGAATCGGTTCTACCCTCTCTCTTACATGAAAGAGGAGAAACCTACCCTCCACCCAAAAAATAAACAAAATCATTATGAGCCGGCTTGCTCCTACAAGCCCAAAATCAAATCCTACATCGTTAGGCCTACGCAAAAACATGCTGAAGCCTGCACTCCCGCGAGTCGACCCTTCATCTCAACAGGGGCCGAGCTAGCAAAATTCAAGTCTTCATTGCGACAGGTAAAGGATCGCGTCCAGATTTTGTCCTTGCCCAGCTTCAAAGAAGACAAACTCGGCTGCTGCGCACGGGGGACTACATCCTTCATCGCCAGAGCCCAGCCAGAGCTGACTAAATCTCAAATTGCTCGTCGTATGCGTCGCCGCACTGCATATCGACAAAAGAGACTCGAGAAACAAAGAACCCAGCGTTCTACTCTCCACGTCTCAAACAAATGGGTGGAAAAAGAAAGACCCGACCAATTCGTTGCTGTTCATATGGTTGGCAAAACCAGAAAACGCTGGAAGTCAGCAATCAAAATTAGTGTTAGACGTCCAGTGACTCGCAGCGTCTCTCGGACAAAAACACATCTGGAAGAGTCTTCCACTCCTCCAAGCCAAGAACATCGGAGTAACCACTCCTCAGATTCTTCATTCAGAAGAATGAGCCCCAGCTCAGTCACCAGGACGATTTCTTCGTTCGAATCCCGAGGGATGAACGTCTTGGCTACAAGTTCTGAGCCGCCTCCACAGCATGACGATGTAACCACACGCATCCAACAGTTGGAGCAAGGACAACAGAGAATTGAGGCTCTGATGGAAAACCTTATTCTCACTCTACAGCGTCCACCACCTAACAATGAAACCCCTCCGAATCATGTAGATGATGAGGGTAATGCAGAAAATAATGAGTCTCGCGCCCTTACCAGAAAGGACGTGGACGATATCCTAGCAAAAGCAAAAGAAGAGGATACATTGAAGGAACATGGGATCAAGCCACCCTACCCTTTATGGATGGACTGGGTTCCGTTCCCTTCAAAATTCAAGCAATCTACTCTCCAGACATATACGGGGAAAGGTTCAGCCAGACAGCATGTCATCCATTTCAAAATCCTGACGGGAGCTATTGCGGATCAAGATGCCCTCAAGATTCGCCTCTTTGCAAGTACCCTAAAAGGTACAGCCTTTGATTGGTACTCCACTCTGCCGGAGAACTCCATTCAGAACTGGGCTATGCTAGAGATACGCTTCTTGACCCACTTCCAAGGTGAGGATCATCCTGTTACTATGGCTCAACTCTGTAGCCTAAAACAGGGAGAGAATGAGTCAACATACGACTTTATTCACAAATGGAAGGCAATGGCGTACAAATGCTCAGATGTGCTGCCACAAGCGTTGCTGGTCGACATCTGCCGTAATAATATGAGAGCAAAAATTCGCTCCATGATCATCGGCAACAAATCAAAGAACCTGGGGGAACTCCTCGAAGCCTCCATGGAAGCTGAAATGGTGATCAAAGACCTCAACAGTCAGAAATCATCAAAGAAAGAGCCGACTGCTGTTACAACCTCAAAACCAAAGAAAAAGGAGGTTCTCAATGTGCAGACTAAGTCAGCTCCTCAGCAACCAAAGAAACCTGAAAACAAAACTGCAGGTAAAAGACCTGAACTCTCTGATGCCTTCAAAGAACGTGTAGAAAAGAAATATCCGTTCGATGAAGATGTTGAAGAAATCTTTGAGGCTCTCCTAGCAAATGGCAAACTCATTTTGCTAGAGCCAAAAAGACCGGGAGATGTTGGCAAAACCAATGATCCCCGATACTGTCCATACCATCAGATGATCTCACATCCTCTCAATCAATACTTCATTGTGAGAGAGAAGATCAATGAGATGTGGAAAAACGGAGTCATTATCTTTGATAAAAACTATGGCCCCGCCTCTGTCAACATGGTGTCAAAAAAGGAGATGCTCCTATGAGAGATGCTCTCACCTTACTATAAAAGATGAGATGTGAGGGGTCCCACCCTATCTTTCATAGTAAGGTGAGAGGTGCTCTCACAGGAGCATCTTCCATACATACATATATATATATATATATATATATATATATAGGGAACGTTGGAAAGCTCATTGGGCATTTTATGGAATAAAAGGCCCTTTCTAACTTCCAATAATAATTAAGGTAGTGTTTGGTTCGTTATAATGAAGATCAAAATGGTATGGTCATTTCAATGAAATGATCAATACCACGTTTGGGTCGTAAAAAAGTGACGGAATGACTATTACTTCCGGAATCACTATTCGTTTGTGTAGAGATATGGTCATTGCACTGGGGAGGTAAAGGAATGGTCATTCCATTCCTTTATAAATCTTCCTTGAGACCAAAATGCCCCTTTATTACATCAACCCCTCCTTCCTCCACCCTCGTCCACCCTCCTCCTCATCCTAGTCACCGGCTAGGAATGAGACCAGCCGAAACCTGGCCGGCCTCCCCCTGCCCCCCTCCCCTCCCCTTCTTCCTCCCTCCTCCACCTTCCTAATCGTCTCCTTAAGCTCTCGGATATTGTCACATCCCGGTCCCGAATCACCCTGGCCTAGGGTAATCCCCGAGGTGAAACACACGTACTCCCGTGTGATTGTACCTGTCGCGAGTCAAACACAAGCACACGAAGGAGAAGACTATTCCACTCGTGAGTCGAACTCACTGATAACTATCAATCAACAGTTCATATAGCGGAAGCTTATAACAAATGATCATCATAACCCTGTACAATCCCAAAAATAACATTCAAGTTTAAAATCAAAAGAAGTTATACATTGATACAAAATGTTTGTCCAAAAGAAAGTTCTATACATCGTTATCAAAATACATAACAAAATGAATTGAATTTGGTGTGACTTCACAAAACATTAGTCACACATCTACTATGCTCTCAAAATGTCCTGACGCTCTCCGAACTGAGGAGTCTCTACATGGGCCCGACCCCAGGCCACTCCTCTAGTCCCGAAGGTACCTCCTGGGTACCCTTATCTCCCTCCGCGGTCTCTGTAGGACCGGGGGCTGCGTCTGTGCCTGTGACACCAAGAATAGTATCTCAATACAACTATTTAGCAAGCATAAACAGTAAACAGGGATACAATGAAGTTTTTAAGGACAATAACAATTTGAGAGTAAAAATAAGACGAGTAAAAGAGAAATTAAATAATTCATTTTCATGAATAAATCCTATATGTCATTCCTTTTAAAACCATTAAAGAAACTATAACACAAATTTTGGCAACTACATAAAGCTCATCCTCTCATTGAGAGCAAATCGTGTTGGGATGTCACTAGGGGTCCGGCCAAAGATCCTCCTAGCTACCCGGGTCCTGGAGTTCCGGTGCTCCAGTCTGTCAACTGCGCAGCGACGTTCAATAATAAACCAAGACTTAACCCCGTCGAGTACCGTCCGGTCGAAGCTAAGTAGTGCCGACTTATTCAAATCAATTTCGTTTGCAATTCAAATCGTGTGACTATTCAAATATTTGGATACACCCAATGGCGTTATCCATATCAATATCACATAATGTATAACAATTGGAGAGCAATATATATAACCATTTATCGAAAATTGATGTAAATACAATTCTCGTTTTCAATACTTAAAGCAATTACTTAACGACTATAACAATTGATAATAAATTATTATTCATATAATCTATTGTCATCCAATACAAGATTAATTCATAAAATCCACATGTTACTGTTTTCTTAGTGTCACTTATGATGATCTCATGTTGGATTTCTAAATTAATCTTCATGGCTTAACAATAGGTTAATGATTTTCCTTTGGGCTTAATTAGTAGGATCATGGTTCCAATACTAAGACATAATGAAACCTAAGTTCCTATGGTAAGGGGGTGTACATCCTAATTATCCATTTGGGATTGATTAGGAGGGTTAATTATGGACTAGGAGTAATAATATACCTTCATTGAACCAAAAAGAGGCTCTCCAGACTGGTTTAGGCAGTTCTACCGGTAGAAATTCCGGTAGAAGAAGTTCTACCGGTAGAACTACCGGTTTAGGCTTCTCTACCGGTAGAACTTCCGGTAGAGACAGCTCTACCGGTAGAACTACCGGTTTAAGCATCTGGATTTCCTTCTCCAGGCTCTCTGCCAGATTTTTGACTGTTTCTACCGGTAGAACTTCCGGTAGAACAGGGGTTCACAGTTTTCTTCAACTCTCTGTGTGATTTCGAGCCGTTTCTACCGGTAGAACTTCCGGTAGAACGTCTCGAGTTCAATTTTTTCTTCTTCTTTCTATTTTAATCTCTTCCAAATGAGCTTCCTTGCTCTCCAAACACATACATAACAATTCTATACTTCCCAAAACAACTACATAAAGAAATCCAACTCATTTACCTTCTTTAAACATAAAAACCCAATTTTATGGAAAGAGAAGGAGAAAACTCGAATCAAATGAGAATGTATAACAAATGCAAACCCAATTTATGTTTATACTTGCCTCAAAGAAGAGCTTATAACTTCTCACACACTTGGTTAGAAGAAAGACCCAAAAGCCCCAATGTTCAAACCCTAATCATCATAAACACATGAAACTTGATGAGGATGCAATGCATGTATGAGGATGGGTTTATTCATCTCTAAGATGCTCAAAATCATGGTCAAAAGGGTTTTGTTACTCACCTTTAGTAGGGATTTCGAAATTGAGAGGGACTGGAGAGAGTTGGAAGATGTCTCTTGTCCCAAAATGGAGGAATTGGAGAGATGAGGAAGATGATGATGTACCCTCCACTCTTAAAGCACATGCATAGCTCTCTTGATGATTGAATAAGGAGAGAAATGAAGAAGAGAAGGTTGGGGAGAGTTGCAGAGAATGGGGGAATGAAATGAATGAAAGCATAAAGGGTTTATGTCTTATATATGCAATGAGAATGAGCTTTTTGCAAATGAACCCATTGTTTAAGAACATTTCCAAATCAAGTCAATTGAGGGTCCACTTTCTCAATAAATGGTCAAATGAAATCAAGCCTATTATGAAAGTTGATAGGGTCGACAAAATACACGTGTTAGTGGCAAAATGACGTGCAAATGATGCAATTTGTGAAAATCAAGAATTACGAAAAAAAGCTCTTAATTGCATTAAACCGAGTCAATCGGAGTCAACTCATCTATTTAGGGTTCAAAACTCACCCAACTCAATCAAATGCATTAATCAAAACTAATTCATCATAATTAGGAGTCAAGCATAATTAATTTGACTAAAACATCAATTAATTAGCAATAATCAAGGTTCATTAGGCTTGGGGTGTAACAGATATGCACGCACGACTCCATAATTTTCCCATTCGAGTCATAGAGCTGCTCCTGCGCCTCGAAGAAAGAATCTGACCTTAGGTATTGCAAGAGCTTCTCCTATAGCGCTGTGTTCTCTACCGAAGACCCGAATGGGAAGGCCGCCTGGAACATCCCGCCGTCTTCTAGCGAAATCCTCCTTGAAGTGGAGGGAGGGGACTTCTATGAGGCATGTGACGAGGGCTTCCCCCTGGCCCATGAACTCCCCATCGCTGCAGCCCAATCTGCTCGAGTTCGGGGTGGCATGGGCCTCCCCCTTCTTTTTAGTGGTGCAGCGGTGGATGTCCTCGAATCGCCCGTATGCCTCCGCGATCGATGCATGCTAGGTAAGGCTGGAAGTCGTCATGGGAGATGTCGGGGAAGGGCTGGGGGAGATGAATCTATGATGGGGTTGCTGGTGGTTGATGGATTGGAGAGGGATTTGCGATGGGGGCTTCCGGTCCAGGGGAGATGAGGAAGAGAGAGAATAACTGCGGGCTGTGAGGGAGGAGATGGCTGAAGAGAAGGATGATGGAGAGGGTTTTGCGCAGGGAGGAAGAAGATAGAGATGGAGATGGGGCTGTTGGGATGGACGAGGGTGATGCGTCTGAGAGGGAGGTTCTGGACCAAGGGAGATGAGGAAGAGATAGAACAGAGGGGGAGAGAGGAAGAAGAAGAAGAAGAAAGGAGGAAAAGGAAGGTGGAGGAGGGAGGAAGAGAGGGGGGAGGAGGGAGGCCGACCCAGTTGTTGCCACTGGTGCCTGCCGGCTGGTCTCCTTCCAAGCCAACGACTGGAAGGAGAAGGAGGAGGGTATTTTGGTCAATTTTATGTAAATTTTATTCCATTTTGGGCATCATTCCATCGTACCAAACGCAGGAAAAAGAATGGTCATTCCATTACTAGATTGTTCTTCAATAAAACCAAATGTTGGAATGGAAATGACCATTCCTGCCTCATTCCATTCCATACTCGTTCTACTCTCCATTCTATTCCTGTCTAAAACCATTACAGCGAACCAAACGCTACCTAAGAGTTTGATGCTGACTAAAGAATTTACTTACTGAGAGTCTTAAATGGGTATGTCCCATCCGTTCTACATCCATTGTTTTTTGGTATCCAATTTCAATCTCCTAAAAGCATGTTAAATAGCTAATCCATACTATTTATTCTCCTTAAATCTAGGATTATAGATGTCGCAATCCAACCAGATGTATGAAGCCCCTTCGATTTTTGTTGATGGCAATCATATACCATAAATCATAGGCCCCACATGTGAGAGTCTCATTTCATTGCAATTTGTGGGCCTTGCAATATGATCCACCCAGTTAAATTTGAATGATGGCATGCCATAAGATTCTTGGCCCTCAAGTTTAATGATTTTAGAATGCATCAATTTTTTAGGATTTCAATTCAATGGTGAGTAACAGATGGATGAATGGACTAAAAAAATCCAGTTGGATAATTATAAAATTTGAGTTTGTGCCAATTCATACAAGGTTAGTGAGTGTGATGGAATTGGATTGATTATAGAGAGGCCCATGTGTAGACACCTCATTTGGCTCTTATGATAGCCTTAAACACTTGTCATTTTATAGCGGTGCCCCCCATTTCACCCATAATTGAATGATTAATGGCATAATTTTGATTAATTAATGACGATGAAGATGCTTGTTGATAGTTTTAGACTTAGTTCGACGATTTCTAGAAATTCGTGAGAGAAAAGCCAAATCGCGCTGAGATCCTGAGTCAAATTCACTACTTACATAAGGGGTGGACCACGACACTAATTATACGTGTTCCAGACCACTTAAGTCATGCTTAGGCCAATTCCTACAAAGATCATGCTTACTTTGCCCAAATGCCACCCGATTAGACTAAGTTAGGAAGCCAGGTCCATTGATCCAGAGGTCCCCCTTCTTTCCAGCCCTCAATCATCAGGACATTTAGACCTTTGGATTCTCCACTTTGAGAGCTTTCCGCCGAAATCTAGAACATCCAAATCTGATAAGCGGAATAATAGTTATGAGTTTTCAAAGTTTGCCCCGAAAAATGTTGAAAATCCACCTAGGCACCACTTCATGGGCAACCAAGTTGCTGAGTCCCACATAGGCGCCCCAGGCTGGGCGCCCACAATGTCTAGGACCACCTCATGGGCGCCCACCCTCCTATTCCACGAATTTTACCTAAAGGGCTGCACGGGACCACTCCAAATAGGGATCCAACTTTGAAGATAATGGAACTCCATCTAGGCACCACCCAAGTGTCACCCACCTTACCAAATTCCACCTAGGCACCCCAGGTTGGGAGCCTAGATTATCGAGGACCACCTAGGCACCCCATGATGGGCACCCACCCTCCAAATTCACTAATTTGGCCTAAAAGTAGACCGGGACCACTCAACGTAGGGACCGAACTCCGAAAATGAATTGAACTACCTAGGCACCCCATGATGGGCGCCCAACCCTACTGATTTCCACACAGGCACCCCAGGCTGGGCGCCCACACTGCCTAGGACCACCTAGGCACCACCTAATGGGCGCCCACCCTCCAAATTTACTAAGATGGCCTAAAAGTAGTCCGGGACCACTCAATGTAGGGACCCAACTCCAAAGAGATGAAATCCATATAGGCTCCACTCCATGGAGCCCAGCTTGCTGAAAGCCACCTAGGTTCCACCCCATGGGCACCCACCATGTCCAGTTCCGCCTTGGCACCACCGTTGTAGCATTCAACCATTTTCGTGCCATGTAGGTCCCCCTCAGCTGAACATCTGTCCATCCAATCCCGACTCCAAATGCGACCAAGTTCTAAAAGTGAATCGAACCATCTAGGCGCCACCTTGTGGGCGCCCAGACTGCGTATTCCACCTAAGCTCCTCCCTGTGGGCACCTAGACTGTGCAAACAACATAGGCTCCACCCTATGGGCGCCTATTGATTGGACCCCAAGTACTGTAGGGTGTGCGATTGCAGTAATAATCTAGTGAGTTCGGGTCGATCCACAGGGAGCATTGCTTTTTAAGAAACTTTTCCAACTTTAACCTGTTCTAATTTAGAAACTAAATCTAACCTAATAAAGAAACTAATCAAATTACAAGAAAATTCCTAAAAACTGAAAATTAATAATTACAACTTTCCAAATAAAAAAATAAACCTAAACTAAATAAAGAAACCTAGTTTATTCAACCATATTCTACCTATAACCTGCAAAAGTAACAAACTCATCAAAACAACCAATTTAATATAATACAAATCAAAATAAAACTTCCTAAAACAAATTACAATGTAAATATGAATGATTTATGAGATCCCTACATGAAAAAAAAAATGCAATTCTTGACAAGTTCTTAAAAATCTGATGCATGCTGAGAAATTCCAAGTATGGACACTATTGCACATGCCCAATTTTGCTGGACTGTACGATAGGTCAAAGATGAAATAAACCTAAATCTAATGGCTGGAGTCAATACTCTGATGATACATGAACACAACAAAAAAAGAAGAATGGAAAAAGGACTTAAAACAAAAAAGATATGATTAGCTAAAGACGCTGGTTGAACCAGTTGTGATGCTGAAACTTGGTACAGGTTTTGCTGGGTAACCCTGTTTGTGCCTCTAAGTGACACGGTTTCCGAGGTTATTTTTGGCTGAAATTTTGGGGTTTCAAAGTTTTATTACTGTACTTTAAATCTGCTGTTTTTCAGTACAAAACATTTACGTTTACCTGGTTTTCAAATCACGCACTTTTATAACATAGTTGGGTCAATTCTGCTGAAACTGTGCATAATTTTTCACTATTCACATACCAGGTTCGAATTTAATCTTTCTAAGCGGTCATCAAAGATTGTGATTTCAATAGCAAAAGTCTATTCTAATGCAATTTCTAAATATGATGCATATACAGAAGCACTTTCCAACAATAGATTATGCAAGTATAAAATAGAAAGTTTTTACTAAACATGGAAAGATGCAAGTTGAGGTTTCTAAATCAAGAATTTGCAGGTAAAAAAATGATCATAATATTAACTTAAAATAAAAACAAAAGGGATGGAAAAAATGAAAAGCGGAAAAGATGTATCAATGATCTAGAAACAGACGATCATACAAGTATTGAAAATGCGATAATGAAGTCCTCTCTTCTCAGATTAGGAAAAAAAAATACAAGTGATTACTTGATGTCTCTCGACTTTTAATCCATTTATTTTATTTTCAAAAACCTAGATCTAATCATGTGAAATATTGTCTCCAATCAAAACACATAAAAGAACTAGAAATAGAAAATTAAATCACTTACATAAAGAACACGCATAATCAATCCAAGTAGCGTCTTTATTCCTTGATCTTTGAGTGCAAGAAATTAATGTTCTTCTCTTCTTTTCAGTCTCTCAACATGGTCTCTCAACCTATGTCTAAAAGAATTAGAAGAAAGAAGAATAAAGAGACTTAGAGAGAGAAAGGAGTGGTGTGGAATGGAATGGAGAGAGAAAGCCTCCTGAGTTGCTACCTAAAAGTCTTGGCCCTCCAGGCCCTTGGCTGGTCTCATTTTATATATTTTGATGCTCCTTGTTGCCAAGAATTCCCCTCCTTCATAGGGCTTTTATTTCCTCTTTTGCCTTGATTCTTTTCTTCATCTCCAAGCTACTCTTTTCTCTTTGTAAAGACTTTTAAATTTGAGAGATCTCCTTGCCTTATTAGGTTTCTTGATGCACACACCTTCCTTGTATAATTCTAAAAATATCTCTAAAAATTGCATGATGATGTAGAGGGAAGAAACTATCCAAATATTGAGATTTATTGCAATTTCCGCCTAAAACTGTAGCAAACAACTTCCTGAGGTCATATCTCTCTCAATATAGCTCTAATTTACGTAATCTTGGGCTCCACGGATATTTAATCGAAAAGATCTTTCCAACGGTGGCAAGATTGCACCGATCTGACACTCGGTTTGAGAATTATGGCCATTTTAAGTTGTTGCCCTTGAACAATCTGGGAATAATTGTGCACAAATGGAAGCTTCTATGTTGGCATGCAATGGGGTGTGTGGGGCCCATGTTGGACGTCTAAGGCATGCTTGGACTCCTTGCTTGTTTATTAGACTTTCCTTTGACCTCTCTGCTCAAATTTCATCAATGTAAGTCCGATGTTGATTTCTCCTACAAATTGAAAGAAATAAATTTCGCATAAATTATGTGTAAAAAAATAAACATGAATCATGCATGGGACCCGACACGCCTAATGATTCACCCAAATGACAAACTTTCCAAAAATAGCACATGGTGCCAAAAATAGTAGGTATATATTGATGAAGCCAAAATAAAAAAAAAACTAATTTTGGGGTGATAAATGAGATGAAAAACCTTAATTTCATAAAAGACATGCAATGTGATGAATTTTGACCATGTTTCCAAAAATAACCCCAAGTGGATGAAATCATGAAATTCAGTGTAATCTATGCAATTAAACCCAATTAACTCCACAAATGCTCATGAAATGATGACCTAATGACCTAATTTTGTGGACTTATCACCCATCCTATCTCAAACTCTAATTCGCCCTAAAACAACTTAAGCCACCTCGGGATGCGTGAAACTTTTCTAGAAGCACAAAATAATGAAGCCCTAGCCCTCCTAAACTCGTCCCAAACCTCTATATAATCCCTCTTAACCCCATTTGCAAGAAGGAGCCACCCTAAAAGAGAGAAAAATAGAGTATAAGGAAAAGAAAGGTAGCCACCATTAGAGAGAACTTTATATCTAGAGAAGAAGAGGGAATAGAGGGGGAGACTTCCATATCTTCAACTGGAGTTATGGGTCTTTGCGAAAGCTTCATTCTAGGAACTTGAGAAACGTGCCATATACCGGTATTCCTAGATCTCTCCCTTCTTTTATTGCATTTCATTGCCATTCATGCTTAGGATCATTTGTACATCATAGATCTGCATTAGTTGTGATAAATCTGATATTAGTATCTCATCATATTAGGAACATGTTTAATACTAATAGAGTAGATCTACAGTAATTTCGTAGTTCTGATTGCATAACTAGATTAAATCTCGCATTAGTAATATCATCATCATTATCATTTAGATTGAGAAGATCGCAAAGAGCCCCCAACAGAAAGGATAGGCGCCACCCGTTGGGTGCCTACCCTATCACGGACAGGCTAGGCGCCATCCACTGGGTGCCTACCCTTCTGAGATAGGGTCTGGGTTTTAGATCTCCACTTGTTGCATCATTTTCTCGTAGATTCGTTTGTTGCATCATTAGTAATTCGCATTAGGACATTCGCATCAGTTGTTGAATATCGGGAATTGTGTTGAAAATTCCTAAGATCATTGTGCATTCGTTGCGATTCATTGAAAACCTTGAATGAGTAGGGTAGGCACCACAGGTGCGGCACCCAAGTGGAACTGTCCACTTTCGTCCACAATTTTCGACCTTCCGTATTTAGTTCATTTAGAAATTGCATAATGATGATATGTCTAGTTGTTTGATGTGTTTTGAATTTCGAATTATCATTTCTAACACACCTCATATCATAGGATCATTCGAATCATAAAGTCATAAAAAATCCAAAAAAAATCATAAATCATAAAACTACTTCTTCTCTTTCCTTACTCTCTAGTAAATTAGAGGAGAAACCAAAGACAAATTAAAAGATACAAAGAAAATCCAAAAATAATAGGTAGATAGTCTAGGTTATCAAATCTCTAGCCTAAGTAGGATAAACACTGGGATTAATTAAAAAATAATTGAAACATCATAATTAATTAACTTAAAAATCGTCAAATCATTAAGAACCCTAAAACAGAGAATTTAAATTAATTTGGACTAAAATTGGATTAAGGAATCACTAAAATCAATTAGGGAACCCAAACTGTTAGGAGAGGCTCCTTTCCCTAAGAGCCTAGCTTGCTCATTCACTAAAAGCCCCTAATTAACGATTAAATTTAATTAACTAAGACTCTAATCTCACACCAATTAATACAATAAAAACCTTTAATCCAAAAAACATTGAGACCCTAATTAATTCGGATTTAAAAATAACTAAGAATTTAAAAAACGCAAAACCTAAAAACCTAAAACACAGTCACCTGGATGCCAGGGGCCCATCCTGCAAAGTACACTTGGGCATCACACCCTGGGCGCCTAGCCTGTTCACTCCTTGAGAAACTCTAATTAAAATTTAATCTAGTTAATTAAGACCTTAAACCAATCCCAATCAACCTTATAAAATATTTTTAACTTAAAAGACAAACCTTAATCAATTTGTACTCGAATCAACCTAAGAAACACAAAAACCTAAAACCAAAGCAAACTTACCTGGGCGCCACCCCCTGGGTGCCCATCCTACCAAGTCCATCTGTGCACCACCCTCTTGGCACCCATCTTGTCCTATCACTAAGACACCCCAATTGAAATTAATCAAAACCCGGATTTAAACCTAATCAACACAATAGAACAACTTTAAATCTAGAATAACTGAAACCCTAATCAATTCAACCTCGATTTAACTTAAAGATTATCGAACCAACTCAAACCACAAGACAGTCACCTAGGCACCACTCCCTGGGCGCCTAGCCTGTCGATCTACTTAGGCACCATTCCTTGGGCGCCTAGATTGCCCATTCCCTTGGAAACCATCAATTAAAAATTAAATCTAATTAATTGAAACCTAATTCATTCCCAACTGAATATGAAAAAACAACACCTTTCAATTTTATAACAGCTAAAACCACAAAAGTCCAACCTTGAATCAATTAAAAAAGAACACAAAACCAACCCAAACCTCAAGACAGACACCTGGGCACCACCCCCTAAGGGCCCTGCCTGCAAAATCTGCTTAGTCACCATCCCTTGGCCGCCTATCTTGTCCAATTCCCTTGAAAACATCAATTAGAGATTAAACCCAATTAATTAAAATCTAATTCCATCCCAGCTGATACGAATAAACATCCCATGTCCAAACACTTTAAGTCCTTTAATCATTTCAGACTTGAATTGACCTAAGAATCACCAAAACGACCGAAACCCTAAAACACACAGTCACTTGGGTGTCACCCCTTGGGTGTCCATCCTGCCAAGTCCACCTGGGCACCACCCCCTGGGCGCCCAGCCTACTCATTTTTAGAAAACCCCAATTTGTGACTTAGCCTAATTAACTAACATTCAAACCAATCTCAATCGAGTACGAGAATACACTTCCCATCAAGACACCAAATCCCGTAAAAATCCAATCTAAGAATAATCCTAAAATACCCAACACCATTAACAAAACGACAACGTAGGCTCTACCCCTGTGGCGCCTAGCCTACACTTTGACCCTAATCCACCAACTCAATGGAAAACCAATAATTAAACATCTTATAACTTAAATTAACTTAGGATAGAACCTAAAACAATCCCTGATATCAAAGACTAGTAATTAAAGTCCCATCTGAAACGTTCGAAAATCACAGGCCATCCACTTGGGTGCCACCGCCTTGGTGCCTATCCTTTCACTTGCACTAAAAATGAATTCTTGATTTTGTTTCAAAATCCAGATCCGAATAATTTTGACCTTAGAACATTAGACTTAAAATAATCTTAAACATTAAAATTCATCAATTAAAGCCCATTGGAATTCGGAATATAAGTGAATTGTCTCGGAAGTCATAAAAAGCATAATAGTTAGGATATGCTCCATCCCCTGGGCGCCTATCCTGCCTTAGACACTGAATTGTGATTTTCAATTAAGTTTCGAATTTTGATTTAAAATTGACTTTAACATAACACCCTAGAACTTTCACAGAACTAATAACACCTATAAAATTAAAAATTCAATTAATTTGAATCCATCCGGAACCCTGAACCGAAGTTGGACAATCGAATAGTACTAGGCCACCACTTGGACACCACTGTTGGTGCGCCCAAGTCCTCTGCCTAGTCCGAGTTGAAAACTTTAGTTGCGTTTCGAGTTCCGGACTTAAAATTATTAAAATAAATCAACCTAAAATCTAAAAAGGCACTAGAACAAAAACCTATATTAAGCAAAACTCCACGAAATTCCAAAAATCCAGTAGATACCATCGTCACTAGCCAAACCACTCAGAACAGCCACTTAGGCGCCAATGTGTGTGCGCCCAACGCACCAGGACGACTTAGGCGCCACTGTATGTGCGCCCAACTCCTCTGCTGGCCCCGTTTCACTGATTTCAACATCATATTAAAATATTAAGTTAAAATATGAAATTCTAGAACCTTAAACAACTTAAATAGAACCCTAAAATACCCTTAACCACTTCTTGATCAGCCTACAACTTGAAACTAAATCGAACCAATTAAAATCACACTTAACCAGTTGCTTAGGAACATGAACTATCAAACTTAGGCTATTTTCACCCTTGGAATAAATTGGATTACCTTGTTAGGTAGCTTAGAGCATTAGGCTTCGCTCCATCACTCTTCTTGTTCTGTTGATCTGCGTGGTCTAGGACCTTAGGTTAGGGTTAATCCGATGATCAATAATAAAGCATTAATCACGTAAATCCCCTAGTTAGGCCCTTCTAGCCCCAATATAAAAAAATCCATAAAAACTATAAAATCAACAAAATAAACCCAAAAATATTTTTCCTTTATTTCTCCTTCCACCCCAGGTGCTAGATATTTAATCGAACGTAATGATAAAAGGGATTAAAGAATTGATTTCTAAAATTGACTAAATGAGAATAACGAGATGAAATGAGTGATTTCGTACACACTTTTAAACAATCATGGCCCATTGGCTACTTAAAAAAAAACATTGGCCCATCAGCCACTTTCAACCAATTACGGCCCATTGGCCTTTCACTTTTATCACTCGTGTATCGCACATGAAAAGCATAGAAATCACAAATCAATATCTCATTTGCATCATCATTTTGGTTTGAAAAATTAGACTTTAAACCCTATTTTGCCAAGGGATTAGAAGGGGGTACCCGGGAACGGGACCGATCCTCTTCTTAAATATTTGGCATCTCCCCATTTTATTTTCTTTAGTTTTTATTTTATCTTATTTGGATGTACTGTGATTATGCTATGTGAGGATTAACCTTTATTTGGACTTTGACTCATGACCCTGAATTGACTTATCACCAAAGAGACCCAAATCAATGTGATAGGACAACTGTCTTATGTTGCCGACGACACATTAGACAAGAGGAAGAACCTACCCACTTTATTTTCTCCCCACATTTCTTCTGGTTTTATCGAAGAACGGTGTTACAGCCGTTATTGTAGCTGGCGATCGTGATCTATCGATTTTGAGGGTAGTCGGAATCCTCATTTTCGATGTAAAATTCAAATAGCATATATAGATGAATAAAGATTCCCCAAGCCATGTCCTTCCCAGGAGAGGGTCAAAATTCACATCCGACACCATGTGCTAAAAATAAGGAGTGTTTGCATGGAGTCTGTCTCTCATGAGAAATGTACTTAGGCAAGTTTGGCGCTTTTTTTTTTTTTTAAATGGAATGAAAACTATACATAATGAATTTAGATAGCCAATTGAATTATCCTCTGTGGGTACTTGTGCCAGATTCTCAATCAATTGAGCTAATATTGACCTTTTATTAATTTTACATTACACATGTAAGTTATGAAGATTTTTTTTATTATCTAATCTAATAGTGAATGTAAGTCTCGAATTTCATACAGTTATGAAAATCGTCCATGTAAGTAGGTCTGCGTTACCAAATGTTAGTCCCGCTTTGAGTAAACAATAAATTTATTAGTAATTACTATCATTCTGTTCTTTAATCCCGATTTTCAATCGAACGGTTGACATTTCACTTTTTTTTTTTTTTTTTTTTTCTTTGTTATTCTTTTGGGAAGAGCTCTAGCCTCTTATAGGCGAACAAGGTGAGGCCACAACTTGAACCCTACATGTTTACGCTTACTTGACCATGACATACGGTGAAATTTAATGTAATGGAATCACTACCCTTACATTATTTGCAATAATATCTAATATTTTTTTATTACTATACATTATATGTAATTTACTTTAATTTTGAGTGAGGAATAGAGTTTGGTCGAGTCCATATTCAGATCGACTTGGGTCCTGTATATTAGACCCATGTTGGGTGTAGTACAAAAATCTTAAACAAGTTTGCTTCTAAGTCCAACATGGATTAAAGTCAAACTTGACCCTTTTGTACCCTTGTGAATTCATTTGAAAATGGACAAAGCTAGAGTCTATGGCATAGTGGATAAGGATGTCAAATGACCCGTTTCGGTATGGCCCGGCCCACTAGTCAACGACCCACGGCACGGCACGGCCCGGTCAACATCACGATCCACTAGGCACGGCCCATGGCATGGGTCGAGGGAACGGGCACGACCGGCCTGTTTCGGCACAGCACGCTGCAGATCGACCCATCCATAACCGTAGTCCCGCCAGGCACGGCCTGCTTGGTCCGCCCAACGGCAAAAAACGGCTAGTTACCCCCCACCCCCAAACACACACACAGAGCCATAGACTCTCCCATTCTCATCTCTCATCAATTTATACAATTCTCTCACTCTCTGTACACTCTCCCATTCTCATTTCTCATCAAGTTATACAATTCTTTCACTCTCAGTGCACTCTCTAGCTGTCTCTCTCTCTCAAAGAATTCAACCCTTTCACCCTCTCTAAGAAGTTTTTGGAGGGCTAAAGATCAAGTCATCAAGGGATAAGATTGAAGAAGCCGTAAAAAGTTTAGAGGTATTTATATCATTTAAATTTGAGATTCCATATTTATAAGTTTATAATATATTATATTACTCTCATTTTCTCCCATTTCTTATATTAATTATCACAAAAAGAAGGCTATTACTATTATTATTCTTAAATTTTATTTTTTGAGATATGGCTGGACGATCTTCTAGAAGAGTTCCCATAGAATCTTTTTCCATTAATTTAAGGGGAGAAGAAGATTTTATTTAATTAGAAGATGAAGTAGGTGATTTACCACTACCAGTTCCTAGTACACTACTAGAGAAATGAGCTTTGGCGGAAGAAGAAAGCGGGCGACCGCTTGGAGCGGTCGCAAAAAGATGTAATGCGGTCGCTAAAACTTTTCACTATGCAGCACGGTAACCCCTTGTTCTTTCCCACTTTCTTTTTCCTTCCCACTCTCTTTTTCCCCTTTTCCCCTCCCGCGCCCCTGCTCCCGCGTTTTGCACCAGCGACGAATCCCTTTACCTCCTGCGGTTCTCTCTCTCCCTTTCCCTCTCCCTCTCCCTCTCTCTCTATTTCTCTCTCTCTCTCTCCCTCCCTCCCTCCCTCTCCCTCTCGCTCTGTACTCTTCCCTCCCGTGCGTCCCTGTCCCTATCCCTCTCTCTATTTCTCTCCCTCCCTCCCTCCCTCTCCCTCTCGCTCTGCTCTCTTCCATCCCGCGCGTCACTTGCCGCCACCGGCTGTCTCTCTCTCCCTCCCTGCGCTAGAGCTGCCTCCGGTTTTCTCCCTCTCCCTCTCTCTATTTCTCTCTCTCTCTCTCTCCCTCCCTCCCTCCCTCTGTTCTCCTCTGCACTGTGCCCTCCCGTGCGCCGGAGCTGCCACTGGTTCTCTCTCTCTCCCTCTCTGCGCCGGAGCCGACACAGCCCAAACCGTAGCTCACACCAATACGCTCCACCTGTGGAGAGAAAATCCAAGAACCCCTTTTGGAAATTCAATCTCCCTTTCAAAAGGTAAGCTCAATTTCTTAGTACCCCATTTCATTTCTTCTAATTGGGTCCTCCAAATCCTTTTCCAATTGGTTTTTTCTTTCTTTAATGGATTGATTTGAATCTATGGAAGCTTTTGTACGTTTCTAATTGCTTGGATGAAGATGACTGCTGTTGGGTTCCTATAAAAATATGATCTTTTTTCATTGTTAGTGGATTTATTGTATGCTGTGATGTGCGCTACTCTGTATTTCTCAGTACTCTAATTTATATGGTCCAGTTGGGTTCTCTAATTCCTATTTAGTAGGATGAATATGAGCATTATTTTGTCTGTTTCAAGTCATTTGAATGAACTTGACTGCTGTTGGGTTCCTCTAAGAAGACCAATTTTTTTTAAGTGCTTGCAAATTTCTTATATGCTGTGCTGTGGGGTTTAGTGTTTCAACTTGTATTTTTTTTTTTTTTTTTGGCAGAATGGCTGTTTCTAGATTGTAGGACGGATATTTGTTTGTCTACATTTTCTTCTTGATTATTGTTCATATCGTAGTAATCTGTCTTGTTAGGGTGGTAAAAATACGACACGTGACAATGTGATGCTTCAGTTTTTGTGATGGAATGGATAGGCATCCATTTATGGTTCTACCAAAATATTCAAGGATCCTATGAT
Organism: Umbellularia californica; assembly: GCA_028538565.1. Classification (NCBI taxonomy): domain Eukaryota; kingdom Viridiplantae; phylum Streptophyta; class Magnoliopsida; order Laurales; family Lauraceae; genus Umbellularia; species Umbellularia californica. The sequence goes on along the minus strand of JAPQWN010000004.1, from coordinate 12,426,158 downwards.
GGTGATGAAAGTTTGCATTCCTACATTGGTGGTTACAATTTGTAATAGCTTTATACTTGCAATGAAAGTTCGATTCCTCTCTTACCTAGATGGATGCAATGAAAATTCGATTCCTTTCTTACCTAGATGCGTGCTTTATTTATTTGTTTCATGTAAAGATAATTCTTGTTTATTGAGATGAAATGTCCTTATTTCATTGCTATAAATGTGGCTGTGGTTGATGAATCACTACCTTTCATTAGCCGGCCTTGTGATGGATGCCTGTTGGTGCTGAAACTACATGATTGGGTGATCCTATCCTTCTAATCAGTTAAACTTTCTCCTTTTAATGTGGAAAATAATGAGGACAAATGAACTTTAAAATGTCCATTTGAATGCAAAAATTGGGCTACAATGATTTTTTGATTTGTCAATCATAGTTAAGGCCACCAGCTTAGATGATCAGGATTCATTAACTGTACAACCACATGCAGATAATGGCGATGAACCAAGACTGATTCTATATGTTTGCATAACTAAAATGATATAGTCTGCTTGTTCTTCTGCCTGCTCACTACATTGGGCAACTTTATCTTGCAGTATTTTGGGCTCTTGAGAATTTAAATGATCTCTCCTGCTGGTGAAAAGTGAACTGTTTTGGATATAAAGAAGAAGAATTGGATTCGAAAAAGAAAAAGAACTTTAGTGATCATTGTTGATTATTAACTAACTGATGTATGAATAATCTGTTGATTAATGATTTTGTCTGGCTCAGGAATCTTAATGGAATATTTATACATATTGTTGTTAAATGGAATAATTCTTCTGTATTTAAGCAATGTGTATCTCTTGGTTGAACAACTTGATGTAGAAGGTGCCACTAATCGTCCTACAATCTAGAAACAGCCATGCTGCCAAAAAAAAAGGCTACATTTAAAAGGAAATGAATGACCCATTGCAAAGCCAGTAATCGTTAATTACTAATCACTAACCGCTAATCCTCAATCCCCATTCTATATGCATGAAAGAAGGTGCTAAAGGACCTATCATGTTTTATGTTTCTTTAAACCAAAGCAACAACCAAGTATTGGTAATCAAAGATGAGCCCCAGTATATATATATATATATATATATAGATTAGAGAAGAGTATAATAGAGAATCCAGTATGAAAGTCGCCAATTTGAGAATTCTCCTCCATCCAATTCTACTAGAGCTGAGTTAACGAATTTCATCTAGGATGGTAATTCTCTCCTACTTCCTATGTAAGAATGGGTAACATTGTCATGGTTGGTGCGGTCAAATTGAGGGGGGTCCCAAGTTATTGACAGAGCCATGCTTCTTTTAATATCTTGATCCAGAAGTCCGTAGAAATTTTTTTTGCTCATCTACATTTGAATCAAGTACATAGATAGATTAGTTAGTCATTGGACTTGTAAATTACTAATAGGCAAAGAAACCAATTGGGGGGCTATTAAGCTTTCAGTCATTGGGCTTGTAAAACACCATTACTACATTAGGCATAGAAGGCCATTGGTGAGCTCCCAAGCTTATTGTGTGCAAGAGGTCTTTTCATATTAAATGCCTGTTAATATGCATTATATCTAGAGATGCATGTATCAAAGTTTCTTTAAGAAATTGATTTAAATTTTTTGTGAGAAACCCAATTTAAATTCATATGGATGGATCAAAGCTTATGTATCTCTAACAAGTTTGATATGGCTGATTCTATTTTAGTAGGATAAGGCTAAGATGACATTATTAATTATAACGATTTATTATCAGTAAGCCCTGTACCCTAGTCAGTTTCACCATAATTAACGGGTTGGGATGGGACCAATTTGAGTGTAGAGATGTGTGTGAAGGCCTACACTGATCTTAGGTGAACCCCATTATACAAAACTTCAATGCCTTTCCAGATTTTTTGGTGTTTTATCCTAACAAGTGACAACTGCTTGTATAAGAAAATGAAGTACTAGTCACTGATAACTTTGGTAAAATAAAAAGTGTAGCAAGGACTTGGATGTTGTTCTTTTCCTTTTATATTACTATACATCAATACAATAGAGTATCTCACCTTGCACTGAAGGGGGCCAGTGAAAGAAATTAAAATAATAAGAAAGCAAAGTCAAAAGACTCCAAAGGGATTTAAGTACTATTTGTACAAGCCCAACTGTATGTAATTTCTTATATAATAAGAGGATATTGAAAAGTGAGCAGACGTCCCTAAGATACAGAGGGCCTTTGTAACAAATTACAGGATAATTTATATTGTCTATTGTTAATATTGATTTGGATTAGTGCTATTGATGGTTTTATATTTGAAGATTTCATTGGTTATGAACCTTCCACTGCAACTTTTACTCATTTACATGCATTAGTGAAACTTAGACCCGTTCGAGAATTGTGTACGACATTTGTTCGGTAATCCTTGACGTGATGGATTGGGTCTTTGACTAAATTCGTTGTTCTTGTGATGTACATTCAAACTTTGTCGTATGCGATTCTTGAATTGTCCAGTTCGGACGGTTTGGGAATGCAATTATCCATTTTATACTCAATAGCTCATTTTGATGTTAGATAGAGTCTCGGTTCATGTCCCATTGTTCTATGGGTACATACATAGGTACGACTGATGTTGTATCTGTGTCATGTACTTGGAGAACCACGCGGACATGCTACCGAAATTTTGTCTGACTAGGGGACGAAGCATTCGAGTTGTTGAGTGTAAGTTGGATCGTGCATTCTCGAATGGGATAGGACTAACCACCTTGTAGTAGGGAGTTTGCAGTTTATGGATAGGTGACTTGCATGATGCACGGTACCTCGGGCTAATTGTACTTGCTCATTTTAGATTTCCACAGAAATAGTTACCGAGATGGACAAGCTGGATTGATTTACCGAATAGGATGTCCAGGGAATACATGGAGGGGATTAACCAGTTCATGGAATCTACCAATGGGTTTGACAATGAGTTCATCAGTTGTCAATGTAAAAAATGTACGAATTGGTATTATTATAGAAGAGAGCTTGTCCGAGAGCATCTGATTCTGAACGGATTCTTGAAGCAGTACAAGAATTGGATAAGACTTGGAGAAGAGTATGTTTCCTGTAGCAAATGGGCTAGAGATGAAATTGAGGTGGATGAGATGTCAGAGACTGATCTGATGATCGCGATGCTAAATGATATTGCATGCGGGTTGGCACCCAAATACACAAGCTATGAGACTGACGGCGCAGGTGGGAGTAATCCTCGCTCCGGTGCCGATGAAGAAGCCATGAGATATTTTGAAATTCTAGACGATGCACAGACAGAATTGTATCCTGGATGCAAGGACTTCAGTAAAGTGTCCTTTATTGTTGAGTTGTTGCATTTGAAGGCATTGAAGCAGTGGTCTAACACGTCCTTTGATATACTCCTCCTGTTGTTGCATCGAGTGCTCCCATTTGGTGCAAAACTTGCTGAGTCCTACTATCAGGCTCGCAAGTTAACTGAAAATGTAGGCTTCACATATGAGACTTTTTATAGATGTCCGAACAATTGTTTGTTGTTTTGGAATGAGAATGCCCATCTTGATACGTGCATTGTGTGTTAATCATCGAGATGGAAGGAGGACGGGGTTGGTCACAATCGTCAGAATAGCTCTACAAGTATTATCAATCGTGGCAAACATGTGGCAGCAAAGCAAGTGAGATATTTCCCACTTACGCCCAGGCTGAGGTGGCTTTTTATGTCATCAAAAATTTCTAAACTGATGAGATGGCATGCCGAGAATAGCAGGGACGATGGTAAGTTAATCCATCCAGCAGATTCCTCAGCGTGGAAAGACTTCGATTGGAGGAACCCAGACTTTGCCTTGAATTGTCGCAATGTGCGGCTTGGTTTGGCTGCAGATGGTTTTAGTCAATTCCGATCCATGACTGGGGCAAATCACAGTACGTGGCCAGTTGTTTTGGTACCTTATAATCTCCCACCATGGATGTGTATGAAGCAACCGTTTTTGATCCTATCCACACTTATTGATGGACCACGAGGACCAGGGGACAAGATTGATGTATATATGCAACCTTTGATTGATGAATTGAAGGAATTATGAGCTGATGAGATTTGATGCCGAAGGCAATGAAATGTTCAAACTCCGCGCCGCATTATTGTGGACAATCAACGACTTCCCTGCGTACGCTAACTTGTCGGGTTGGAGCACAAAGGGAGAGTTTGCATGTCCTTGCTGCAATCAGGAGAAGAAGTCAAGTTGGTTGAAGCACGACAGAAAATGGGTATATATGGGTCATAGACGTTTTCTACCTCCATTGCATAGGTTCAGAGGGACAAAGTGTCATTTGACGGCACTCGAGAATATGGTCTAGCACCTCGAACAATGACGAGAGTTGATTTGTTGTCACAGCTCGAGCAGGAGCAAGTACGTACCGTAAATGATTTTCAAGATATACTGGCCCCCCCCGCTTCCTTCTATTAGCGGTGCAAATAGAAGTCGAGTCATAATTGGAAGAAAAAAAGTATTTTCTACGATTTACCATACTGGAAAGATAACTTACTCAGGCACAACTTAGATGTTATGCACATCGAGAAGAACATATGCGATAATATATTGTGGACCATTCTCGGTGTTCAGGGGAAGTTAAAGGATGGTGTCAATGCACGCCGTGACTTGGAAGAAATGGGCTTGAGAAAACCGTTGCACTTGCAGATGAGAGAGTCTAACAAGGCGTACATGCCTCCTATGCGGTACACGATGAGTAAAGATGAGAAATATGTCTTCCTCTCTGTTCTGAAGGGTGTCAAGGTTCCTGACTGGTACTGTTCGAATATCGCTAAGCGTGTGAACATGAAAGAAAGAACATTACAGGGTCTGAAGAGTCATGACAATCATATTGTCATTCAACAGTTACTGCCTACTTCCATATGGAATTGTTTGCCTAAGAATGTTGTAGCGCCGTTGATTGAAGTTAGCAACTTCTTCAGACAATTCTGTTCTAGAGTTCATCGAATTGATGAGTTGAATGGTCTGTAAGAGAGGATTGCTGTGACATTGTGTCATCTAGAAAAAATCTTTCCACCTGCATTTTTTGATGTCATGGTTCACTTGATCATACACTTAACCAGTGAAGCCCTGCTTGGCGGCCCTGCCCAATTCATATGGATGTATCCGATCGAGAGGTACATGAACACATTGAAGAAGTATGTTCGTAATAGAGCTCGTCCAGAGGCATCCATAGCTAAGGGGTATTTGATGGATGAGTGCACAAATTTCTGCGCAACATATCTCAATGATAATATTGAAACAAAGTTAACCAGGCCCTCGCAGATTAATGATGGTCCAGTTGGAGAGGGCACGCCATTTGATCTCAACAATATTGAGTGGATTCAAGCTTATCGGTGGGTGTTGTTCAACACGCCATCTGTTGTGGCTTTGACTCAGTAAGTTATCACTCATTCATAACTATAACTTGTCAATTTCTTGCCTAAATTATCGTAGTTGTCATTAACACATGTTATGCATCGCAGAACACATATCAATGAGCTCAAACGGGACATGCCGAAAGATCCTAACTGGCAGGTTGCAGTTAAAATGTCAAGGAGGGGAGTGTATCAGATTGAATGTGATGAGCTAGATATTGATGCATTCGCCCAACAAGTTCTTGATCAGAATGCACTTGTTCAACGTGATAAAGATATTAATTGGGTTCGGGAAACCATTGAAGGAGATACGGTTGACTTACACGACCAGTAAATGGTTGGGAACTAATTCACCAATGTTAAATTTCAGTGTAAAATTGTTTAAAATGTTAATTTCAATTATCTCGTTAAATTAATTTATCTTACAAACATTTGAACAGATATGTCAGGATGAAAGAGGAGAGATCGTCCGCGAACGATCGAAGAGCTGCTGCGCTAGGCCCAGGCCAGTGGGCCATCTGGGGACCCTACTCCTACACCGGGTGTCTCCTAGCCTAGTTCGATGGCCCCACCGAGTAGGCCATCGACCTCCCAGCCGAGTCCAACAGCTTCACAAACCGGTACACGTTTATATAGTTAGACATTTTAATTCTAGCAAATTAATATATTTCAATTCAATTAGATTATCTCTAATTTGAATAGATTCTATGAGCACAGGCCCATCTTCCAGCAGGGGGAGAGGTCTTGCTAGAGGGATCCGGACATGGAATTCCGGTAATCCCGTTGATGTGGAGTTTGATGAGATGGGGCATCCGGTGGGTCCGAATGTTAGGCAGCTCATCAGCTAGTTGGGACATATGGTCTGGGATCCATATGCGTTCCCTTTGACTACACTCGATTGGGAGGCATTCCCGGTGGATACACTAGACCGTGTCTGGCAGCAGGTTAAGGTAATAATTTAACATTTCTCAACAGGATGTGTGAATTTAAATCATAACCTAATGAAAAATTATCTGTCCTTTCCAGGATAGTTTGAGGGCATGTCTTGAGCTTTTTCGGCCAGTGTGCATGTCGAAGTGCAGAAAAATGATCATAAAAATAAAATAAAGATGCAGCACTGGAAGCCACATCAGGATGCCCCTGACATACTGACGCGAGTTTCGAGGGGCGTTCTCTCGGAGCAGTGGAATCAGCTCGTCCGGTACTGGAAGAGCGAGGAGGCTCGGGTGAGAAACTTATAATTTTTTTATTTTAATTTTAACAATTTACTAATGACTAACGTAACTAACAAAAATTAACTGATAAATGTTGAAAACAGAGAGAGGCAGATACGAATGTGCGGAACCGCGCAATGCAGGGTCCCGCACACAATTTGGGGACTCGACACAGCACCCAGGTCCGCCACGAGGTAAAAAGTTAGATCGTACATGTAATTTATATTTTTGTCATTTTGTATGATATTATACTAATAATATAACTCTCCACCAAACAGTTGCGGACCGAGGGCGGTCCGGTCGATAGGATGTCTGTCTAGACGCGTTCTCGAGATCCTCGCCACCTGGAGGTTGCAGCTATCGTCGTAAGTTTTTATATTGAACCGCTTATATTATCTGTCTATTACTTTGTTTTGTTATGCATGATAGTATATTAAATGAATCAACTATGCAGGCCCTGTTTCAGTCACGCCTGGAGGACTTGCCTGAGGAGGAGCGCAGTTTGCCATCGCGGAGGGATGAGATATTCCACTTCGTCATTGGCCAGGACGGGCACGGATACACGCTCACGTATGGGACGGGCATTCCACTCTCGCACATCGCACGAGCGGAGTCATTCGGTGCTAGCTCCTCCCAGGGCTTGCGCCTCTGTATAGATGAGGAGGTCGAGCAGTTGCCGCAGTTCATGAAGGCAGCAATCAGAGAGGAGGTGACGGCTGAGGCCAGGGCAGAGATGAAGGCCAAGTTGAGATCCGAGATGGCAAAACTGGAGGCTCGTCTATCACAGAGTCGCGGCCCGCTGGCATCAGACCCGCCACCTACTACTCAGTTTAGTAAGAAAAAATTTGGTACGTTTAAATTGTCAATTATGTCATTGATATGTCAATATTTATGTTTTTTTAATTGTTTTTAACAGTATAATAAATAATTACAGGCACCTAACGCTGGCAGCGGCCATAGGGCGAGACATGACTCGGTTGGAGAGGGCAGTCATGATCCAGCAACCTCGACTGATCCTGACCAGGTATAATTATTTTTTTAATTCCAGATTTCAAAATGTATAGAAATTTTTTAAGTTGTCTTAGAAACTTATAGATTTTGAAACTTAAAAAGTTGGAAACGTATAAATGTAGAAACTTAGAAAGTACTCTCGGAACTGACGGCTCGAGAATCGGACTCCTGGATTGGCCGTAGAGTCGAAATATAGGTTTAAGTTAAAACGTTAAGATAAAAGTTAGGAAATTGGCCTCCGAACGCCCAAACAGGGCAAACGGGCTCCGGTGTCTGTGAAGCTGGACGGGCACGGGGCCATAGTCATTCCTGACCTGCCGGAACCGACAGTTCGAAAATCCGACTCCCGGATTGCCCGTAAAGTCGAAACGTAGGTTTAAGTTAAATTGTTTTCTTATTACTTAGTAAATTGGCATCCGACCGCCCAAACCGGGGCAAACGGGCTCCGGTGCCCTTGAAACTGTACGGGCACGAGCCCATAGTCATTCATGAAATGCCGGAACTGATGACTTGGGATTCCGACTCCCGGAATGCCCGTAGTGTCGAAACGTAGGTTTAAGTTAAATCGTTTTCTTATTACTTAGTAAATTGGCCGCCGAACGTCCAAACCGGGTAAACGGACTCTGGTGCCCGTGAAACTAGACGGGCAAGGGTCCATAGTCATTCATGACCTGCTGGAACTGACAGCTCGGGATTCCGACTCCCGGATTGCCTGTAGTGTCGAAACGTATGTTTAAGTTAAAACGTTAAGTTAAAACTTAGAAAATTGTCCTCCGATCGCCCAAACTGGGCAAACGGGCTCCAGTGCCTATAAAACTGGATGGGCACGGGCCCATAGTCATTCGTGACCTGGCGGAACTGACGGCTCGGGATTCCGACTCCCGGATTGCCCGTAGTGTCGAAACGTAGGTTTAAGTTAAAACGTTACGTTAAAACTTAGTAAATTGGCCTCCGAGCGTCCAAACCTAGTAAAAGGGCTCCGGTGCCTGTGAAACTGGACGGGCACGGGCCTATAGTCATTCATGACCCGCTGGAACTGACAGCTCGAGATTTCGACTCCCGGATTGCCCGTAGTGTCGAAACGTAGGTTGAAGTTAAAACGTTAAGTTAAAACTTATTAAATTGGCCTCCAAGCCCCCAAGCTGGGCAAACGGGCTCCGGTGCTCGTGAAACTGGATGGGCACGGGCCCATAGTCATTCAAGACCTGCTAGAATTGACGGCTCAGGATTCCGACTTCCGAATTGCCCGTAGAGTGGAAACGTAGGTTTAAGTTAAAATTTAGTAAATTGGCCTCCGATCGCCCAAACCAGGTAAACGGGCTCCGGTACCATTGAAAATGGACGGTCACGGGTCCATAGTCATTCATGACCTATTAGAATTGACGGCTCGGAATTTTGGCTCCTGGATTGCCCGTAGTGTTGAAACGTAGGTTTAAGTTAAAACGTTAAGTTAAAACTTAGTAAACCGGCCTCTGAGCGCCCAAGCCGGGCAAACGGGCTTCGGTGCCCGTGAAACTGGACGGGCACGGGCCATAGTCATTCGTGACATGCTGAAACTGACGGCTCGAGATTCCGACTCCCGGATTGCTCGTAGTGTCGAAACGTAGGTTTAAGTTAAAACGTTAAGTTAAAACTTAGTAAATTGGCCTCCGAGCGTCCAAACCAAACAAACGGGCTCCGGTGCCCGTGAAACTGGACAACCATTGGCCCATAGTCGTTCATGACCTGCTGGAACTGACAGCTTAGGATTCCAACTCCCGGATTGCCCGTAGAGTTGAAATGTAGGTTTAAGTTAAAACTTAGGAAATCGGCCTCCGAGCGCTCAAACCGGGTAAATGGGCTCCGGTGCCTATGAAACTGGACGGCCATGGGTCGATAGTATTATCCGAATTATCATTTTATTTTTTAAAATGAGTTTTTTGAAGAATTGGTTCAAAAATACGTCAGCCACAATTTCACAGTATTTCAATAAATACAGCTAGAAATGATATTATTAGACTTTGGTAAGAAGAGAAGATACATTCTTAAAAATTACATTTCAGAGATTCCTGCGAGAATAGCCATAACTACAGATATATGGACTTTTAAAGAGGATGATAGTTACCTTTGTATTACTGCACATAACATAGATGCAAAATGGATTATTAATAAATGAATAATTAGTTTTAGCTGTCCTGAATGGCCACACAGTGGCACTAGAATAAGTACCTTTATTTTGGAAAAACTAGATGAATACAATATTAAGGAAAAAGTTATACCTATAATTTTAGATAATGCCAGTACCAATACAATGGCTATTGAGCTAATGAAATTGCAGATGCCACTTGAAACTTTGATAGATAACTCTATTTTCCAAAACAGATGTGCGTGTCACATCTTAAATCTTATTGCAAAGGTTGGTTTAAAGCATATTATACGTTACACAGATGATATTAAAGACATTGCTAAATTTATTTTATTTTATGCACAAAGAAGACAATTGTATGCTCAAATATGTACATGATAGGGCGTATCAGCCTAAGCCAAGCGTAAGCTAAGTTCTCCTTCTTCCTTGCAACAAAGCTGGTAGAACCCACAGCCTTAGTTGAATAATCGTATCAAATATATGCCCTAACAACTACAGTTCTGTCTAGCGATTCTACAACTAACACCTAGAGTTCGGATCCTTTTTCTCAAGTACAGTCGTGTGGAGGTGCAGTGGCTCTGTGCCTCTCTTTCCTTCCTAGTGGTGGCGAGACCGATGTCTCCTTCGATGAGCAGTGTTTGGCAACCCTCTGTGCTATACAATTCGGGCAACTCTACTTCGATCATCTTCGTTGGTTGAAACAGAGCCCTTTACATTCTACTCCAACGGCGATTCGCCCCTATCATTTCCCTTCTTCGACATAGGCAAGAAGTTCGGAGAAACCTTTTCTCTCCTTCGTCGACCGTGTTAGGTTTTTGAGTGTTGGCTAAATTCATGGGTTGGACAAAACTTTGGGTCTTTTGAGTTCTAATTCTATTTTTTTTTATAAAAGGACTCTGAAGATAGAAGATTGGAAGGACTCAGAAGAAGAAAGTCTGAAAAAATTAGAAGAAGAAAGCTGGAGAAAGAGAGCTGAAGTTCCGGATCAACTAGAATGGGGTCCGCTCGAGTGACCACACCATCCGCTCGAGCGGACAGAGTCAGAATGGTCCAGTGCTGAAATAGAACCTCATCCGCTCGAGCGGATGGTGGGTGCGTTCGAGCGGACAAGGCGGCAGAGTTCCATGAAAATTAGAAATTGCTTTTCTAATTGTGTTCAAACTGCTTATTTTAATCCTAATCAAGTTAGGCAACCTTTGGCACGAACCAAGGGCTATTTAAAGGACTCAAGGGCTATTTCAAAGATAAGACCCTCACCTCTTAAAGTTCTGAGTTAGAGATTATTATTGAGAGAATTCTTCTCTAGAGATTTTTATGAAGTTGCGCTGGCAAGTTCTCTAAGGCCAGTTATTCTGCATCCTTTGTAGAACATTGTCTCCTTGCGAAAAGATTTGAGGAGTCAAGCGTTCGATTGAATCTGTTGCAATCAATGGTGTGAAGTGGTTGAAACGTGAAGCGATACAAAGTAACTTCAGTCCTTGGGTAAGGGATATCTAGAGAAGTGATCTGAGTTTCTTGTAATTGCGATATTCATAGTGTTTGATTTGATTCAGTTCGGATCAGTGGTTTTTCACCCAATTAGGGTTTTTCGCCTTAAATTTGGTGTCCTTTTGGTGTGTGCTTGTTGATTTATTTTCTGTTGCATTTTGTTTATTTCTGCACACTTTTGGGTTGATTGTCTGAGTAAACCAATCTAGAGATCGCGGACACTAAAACTTTCAATTGGTATCAGAGTGAGTTGCCCTATCTTGTTGTGTCTAATCCTGCAAGATTTCTAGATTGATGCTCAATAGAGAAGGGACATCAACTTCCAAGCCTCCATTGTTTGATAGTTCTAATTATACATATTGGAAGCAAAGGATGATTGGGTTCCTTAAGTACATTGATGATAATGTTTGGGATATTGTTGAAGAGTAGCGATACTCTGTACCTACAATTGTGGTTAATGGACAAAATGTTCTTAAACCTAAAGCCCAATGGACTAAGGATGAGAAGCATAGATCCAATTGTAATAACAAGGCTGTAAATTGCATATACAATGGAGTGCCTGCTGATAAGTTTCGAAGGATTTCCCCTTGCAAAACTACAAAAGAAGTATGTGAAGTCTTATAGACAGTTTATGAGGGTACAGACACGGTGAAGCAAGCTAAATTGCAAAGGCTGAATAAAGAATTTGAAATTATCGTGATGGAAGAAGATGAGACCTTTGATCAGTTTTATGTAAAGTTGAATGAGATTGTCAATTCTGTTTTATTTCTAGGGGAAAGAAATACCAGAACACAAGATTGTCAAGAAAATTCTAAGGTCTTTACTTTCAAGGTTCGATTCTAAAGTTGATGTTATTAAAAAAAATAAGAATTTGGACACCCTCAAGGTAAATGAACTGGTTGAAAATCTTCAGACATTTTAAGCAAGCTGTTTGAATAGAGGAAAATCAAAAGAGAAGGATATTGCTTTGAAAGCCATATCAGAATCAAGAAAGAAGCTTGCAAAGAAAATTGAGTCTGATTCTGAATTTGAGGCTGAAAATGATATTGCTGAGTTTATGAAATGTTTTAAAAAAATACATGAAGACAAAATGAGCCAATAGAAAGAATTCCAAATCTGAGAAGAAGGATCTTGCTAAAGGGATAAAGTGTTTTGAGGGTCAAGGATATGGTCACTATGCTAATGAATGTGCCAACAAGAAAAAGGGTACAAAGCAAAAGGCTCTCAACATCACTTGGGATGATGAAACTTCTGAAGAAGAAAAGGAAAAAGCAAAAGAACCCAAGAATGATCCTTCTGACAATGTAAATGGCAAGTTTGTGGCGATTATGGCAGCGTCTGTGTTTGACATTGATACTGATGAAGATAGTGAAGATGAAATGTTAGATCAAGAGAAAGATTGGGAAAAACTGTACCATACTACATATGGTGATTGTGTCAACATGATCAAGTATGGTAACAAGATCACTATAAAGTATAAAGCTGCTCAAGAAGAAAATTCTGCACTAAAGATTGAATTATAGGAAGCACTTAAACAGGTTCATCTCATGAAAAGCCAGAAAAACTGTTTAGCTGAAAATTTGACTACTGATGGTCAAAAACTTGAGAAGGCTGAAAAAGAAATAGTGAATTTGAAGGAAAAGATAGTGATATTGAAAGCTGAAAATCACGACCTGGAATGAAGACTGAAGATTACTCTGTCTGAGCTAGAAGTCAAGCAAGCTTCTATTTTTGACAGAAGCGGTCTCGGTTATGATCATGGTGTATCCATTTCAAATGCTAAAGGTAGAACAATTTTTATTTCAAGTGTTGCACATGTTACTCCACATATTGCACTTTCAAATAATGTGTTGAATAGTTTCAAGAAAAAGAATGTGTCACGTGCTGCACACACATCCACTTGTCATCATTGTGGATTAAAAGGACACATTCGTTCCCATCGCAAAAAGTTGCAATGTCTACTTAAGACCAAGCAATGGTAGAAGAATTTTTCTCCACCCAAGACGACTCAAATTTGGGTTAGAAAATCTGATTTACCTAAGGAGTTTTGCTCACACTATGTTGAAATATCAAACTAAACAAGTGTGGGTAGCTACATGTAACAAGCCCTGATCAAAGAGATCAAGCTCCCACCCCCAGTGCTGCTACGAAGATACTTTCAGGGGGAGTTGCTATTGAGTGGGAGCTATTGATTCTAATTGACAAGAAAGTTGAATGTTCTTATATTTAGCTTTGTCAAATTATGGACAAAAAGGGGGAGAAAGGTGACAGATCAAAGGGGATAACGTGAAGTTCAGACTGAGTCAGAGACAATGCATGAAGTTCAGACTGAGTCAGAGACAATACAGATCTACATTTTTGTGCTGATTGCTTACCAATTTTTGTACTATTTTTTAAATTTTCAATGTATTTTGGGTTTCATTTTGGGTAGATCAAATTGTATTGTCTTAGGGAGTTTTGTCCATGAATTGTCAAATGGGGAGATTATTAGGTTTTTTAGTGTTGGCTAAATTCTTGGGTTGAACAAAACTCTGGGTCTTTTGAGTTGTAATTCTTTTTTATAAAAGGACTATGAAGATAGAAGATTGGAAGGACTTAGAAAAAGAAAGTCTGAAAGAATTAGAAGAAGAAAGCTGAAATTCCGGATTAACCAGAATGGGGTCCGCTCTAGCGACCACACCATCTGCTTGAGCGGACAAAGTCAGAATGGCACAGTGCTGAAACAGTAACTCATCCGCTCGAGTGGATGGTGAGCAGACAAGGCGGCAGAGTCCCATGAAAATTAGAAAATGCTTCTCTAATTGTGTTCAAACTGCTTGTTTTAATCCTAATCAAGTTAGGCAACCTTTAGCACAAACCAAGGGTTGTTTCAAAGATAAGACCCTCGCCTATCAAAGTTCTGAGTTAGAGATTATTATTGAGAGAATTCTTCTCTAGAGATTTTTATGAAGTTGTGCTGCCAAGTTCTTTAAAGCCAGTTATTCTGCATCCTTTATAAAAGATTGTCTTCTTACGAGAAGATTTGAGGAGTTAAGCGCTAGATTGAATCTGTTGCAATCAACAGCGTGAAGTCGTTGAAGCGTAAAGCGACACAAGAAAACTTCAGTCCTTGGGTAGGGGATATCTCAAAAAGAGATCTGAGTTTCTTGTAATTGCGAGATTCATAGTGTTAGATTTGATCCAGTTTGGATCGGTGGTTTTTCACTCGGTTAGGGTTTTCCACCTTAAATATGGTGTCTTTATGGTGTGTGCTTGTTGATTTATTTTCCGATGCATATTTTTTATTTCTACACACTTTTGGGTTGATTGTTTGAGTAAACCAATTTCGAGATCGCGGACCCTAAAACTTTTAGACTGAATGTGGCTGTTACACCCCATCCAGAGTTAATAAAGATTAATGCTAATTAATCGAGATTAATGTGAATTAAGTGTGATTAATTAAGATAAATTTGATTAATGAACAAAATGGATCAAATTAATCACACTTGAATGAATTAAACATAATGCACAAGTTTGAAAGAGATTGGCTTAATTGAATTAATTTTTAACCCAAATTAGTCAAGTTTAGGACTTTTTCGTAAATTTTGATTTATACGTATTTCATCGAATACGGTAAAATTTGATGTCAACATGTGTATTTCGATGAATGCAACAACTTTCATAATATACTCGTGTTAATTTGACCTCAAATGAGTCAAATGAGCTTTGGTTTGACTCAAACCAGAAATACATATAGGAAGTGGGGTTTAAATGCAATAAATATGTTATATATATGTTGGAGAAGAACCCATTTTCAGTCAGTGGGAGTATTTCTTCAGCTGAAACATAGAGAGGGTGAGAGCTCTGAGTTTTCTTCTTCATTTCTTCTCTACAAAGTGCTAGAAAGGAGATTTTGCAAGTGGTTTTGGAGAGAAATTCATTTTCCTTGTCTTCTTCACTAAGTTGGTTGAATTTTTTGAGTTATAAATTGAGAGAAATCTCATCCACAAGTTGTCAGGTAAGGGTTAAGTAATTTTTATAGACTTCTTGACTTGTGATTAGTTGGTTGTAGAGGTTTTTGTGCAAACAATTCAAAGGAAATTCGTTTTGGGTTTGTTCTTGATGTTAGGGTTTTGAATTTGGGAAATTTTGTTTCAAGTTGAGTTCAAGACAAAGGGGTTTTTGTATCAACTTGGTTGTATGGCAAGTATAAATAGTTATTGTGATTAAATGCTAGTTATTAGAGTTTTTCCTATTGATTATGTTATGAAAGATGAATTCAGCCTTATATATGATTCAATTGTGTATGTGAATGATTGTTTTGGAGAAGAAGATGGGTTCTATGGTGTTTAAATGAATTGGAGAATTTGTGTATATATGAATGGATGATTGGGAAGGGGACAAGAGGTCCCAACTTGTGTGCAAATTCTGAAGGAGATGAAGAGAAAACAGTCGGTTCAGAGATCTGGAACTGAATTCGTTCTAGGTCCAATCGATCGGACATATAGGCCGATCAATCAGACAGGTCCTAACTGGGACCTAATTTCAGGACGATTGATCGGACTCAAGTTGAGTCCGGTGAAATCTGTGATTCAAATTAAATCGAGTGTTTTGTTTGTGAGTATGAATAGTTCATAAAATTAGTCAAATGACTAATTATAATATAAATAAGAGATTTTAAGCAATTAAGCTTTCTCTAAAGTAATATTCTTGGATTTGGATCCAAGATGAATTAATACTTAACCAAAGGGTTACTTAAAGATGAATAGTTGTAATTCGATGACGGAAATTAGCTTTTAAAGCTAGCCGATTCAACGTTGATTAGTTAACTGAAACTAATCAGATTTTAGAATTTAATTCTGAGTTAAGGAAAAGAGCCTATTGATTAACTCAAGGCTGCTAATATTGTCTTACCTCCATGGGTGTTAGCTAAGAGACTTTAATGTACAAAATATATATAAATTGTGATGTCCATCGAGAATAATACGTACATTAAACATCTGAAGGTACACCTAAATGATTGTTATTATTTAGTTGAATTTGTATATTGAATTGAAATTGAAATTTATAATCGAGTGAAATTAAATGATTAATAGAATTTTTTATTGAGTCTGGCACTACATAGTGATTTCTATAAGCTCATTAGAGCTGATACTGCTGCAACAGATTATTTGGGAGTGTTTCGGAACTCTGTGGTGATGTCAGATGTCCCTGGTCCGGGCATTGATAAATCCCACAATATATGATTCCTTCAGTGGGGAAGATGTGATTCCTTCATGTTTAGGAAGATGTGATTTGAAATGAAATGCTATTGTAGTTTGCCAAATAATAAAGACTCTCATTGATTTGAATTAGATGGTAATTGTATTAGTCTAACATTGGATTAGACAGATTAAATGTGTAATTAGCATGTTAAATCATGTATCTGTTTATACATTACTGAATTATCAAATTCATAGTGTTATTGATGGCATTACAGGCATAGCTGCCCATGCCGGTCCTTTTGAGGCTATAGCGCCAGCGGAGATGACCGATCCGGTTCCTCCAGGAGGACTAGTTGAGTAGAAGTGAAACAATATCATATGAACGTGATATTGAATCGGAAATTCAAAAGAAAACTTTTGATAAGGGAAGTTGTTAAAGAACGTTTCACACTTTCCATTCCTTGCATTGTACTTAAATGTGCAAGTGAATGTTGTTGATGTTGTAAATGAATTTTTGTTTTATATAGGAAAATGTATATTTGTTTATATTCCGCATAATGTGTTATTTGATATCCCTTGTGAATTTTATGTGATTGAAGTTCACGGGAGTAAGTATGTTACGCGACTTGAGGTTAACTCAGATTAATCAAAATCTCGGGCTCCAGTCATGTCGGTGGCCCACTTCGAATCTCTACAGCAGATTAGATCTATGCAGCATAACCCACTGCAAAAAAGATGATCGGATCCTCTCCGATCCCAATTCTGCACCGGTGCTCCTTTGTGATGGTGATCGAGACACTACAATATGAAAACCTAAGAGCTCTTTCTGCAAATCCGGATCCTTCTCTTTTCTGTTCCACAGCATAGACGAAACCAGACCCTAACAATATTCAACCCTTAATGATCTGGAACCCCTTCAATTCGAATCAAACCTTTTTCTCTACCCCATCTCCTTCTCTGTAAACAAGATCCCATCGATCAGATCAAAGTGATCGTGCCTTGATGTGTCTATGAATTTGTGCACGATCTCCAAGATCCACCAAACATGAAAAGTCAATCACTATGGCCGCCCCTTGACTCACCTAATCTTCTCATAATCGATAATTTATTTCTGATACTACTTGTTGAGGGAGAAGGGAATATTTTACTGCATTCTACCAAAATCTATTACATCCACCAATAGAGAGTAAAAACCCTACGGTCGCCGGCACATGGTATGACTTTTACTTGACTTTCCCCTCTCTGACACAGGTAAAAAGAACCTTCTCCACTAAAAAAAAAAAAAAAAAAAAAAAAAACTTTTCTATAAAAAATTAAAAAAAGATTTCATACCAAACAACTAAAAATAAAATACCTTCATAATACAAATTATATTTTATTCTCTCTTGATTTGATGCTTTACTACACTTTATTTACATGTAAAATGACCAAATGGGCCCTAAACAAACTCGGTAGGAAAGAAACCTATCCTAAATAGGAAAAACAATCCAAATTAAATAAGTAGACTCTGCGAAATAGAAATCGAACCTAGATAGAGTTACCGCCTCACCTATCCAACCCCTCTAGTGCGTGTGCTATGACTTCAACACGAAGAATATATCAAAAGGTGGGAGTGCTTTGGGAAAAGCTAATACCATGGCCATGCAAGATTAAATAGTTGCTTTCAAGAAATAATGGTTAAGGTTATTCTTCCACCTTTTCTTCTCCCCAAGCTGGCATGGATGGAAAAAGGTTATTGAGATATTCTTCCTCTTCCTCTTCCTCGGAGAGACGATGCGGTTGCAAAAGCTTCTTGAGATATTCTTCCTCTTCCTCGGCAAAACGACGTGGTTGCAAATGCTTCTTGAGATATTCTTCCATTTCCTTTGCAGTAATTGTGGCTGGAAAATCTTCTTCAAACAAGTCTTTTGGGTGCTCATATTCCCTTTCCTTTCATGTGCGTCTCTGTCAACCAGAATCTACAAATTTTCAATTCATTTCATTTTGGCTGTTTTGGCCTTTTTGACAGTACTAGGATGTCATTCTAACCTGATTAGCCGCTTACTTCAAGGACTCCATACCATGTAACTAAAAATAGCGATAATAATAACGGTGTTTTTAGGGACAATAGGTAATGATATTAGTACATTCAAAATTTTGGATGTATTTGATACAGGAACCTCAAATATTGTTATTTAGAATTTCAAATATCCTAGAATTCCTGTGAACCAATCTTTTTAAAGCATTCTGAGTTGTAAAGTTTGAAGCATTTTGTCATTGACCAAGGGAGAATTTTTTTTCCTACTCTCTTTTTGGTAAGGGGAAGGGAGATTTTTGGACAGAGAGACAACCATGTGATCAGGACAAGCATTTGGAAATGTGAAAAGAACGTATCCTTTAGTTGGATGGAGGATTATTAGCTAGGCCCAACAAGTGTCTTGTTTATTTGGCAGGGTCGAAGTAATGTATTCCATCATTCAATGATCCAACCGCGATTTCCATCATTAAGTGGGATTTTGTGGTTTTCATCATAGAAGTACAAAATTGTGCGGCATCTAAGTGTGTTCTTTTTTTTTTTTTTTTCGATATAAGAACTTTCATTAAAAGAGAAAACAAAACATACTATAGAAACATAAAAGAGATATGAAGGATAGGCATAAGAGCCTTATGCACACAAAAAAAGTGAAAAAAAGAAAGGAAAGAATCACAAAAAAGACATCAGATACCGATAATCAGCGTCCCTATTCACTTGCTCATTTTCCAAGGAATCCACCATTTATTGGATGTACGATTGACATGTTGAAAACTACTGGACAAGGAGCGGCCAAAAATTTAATCTCCTTGATTAAACAGTTCTAAGTATGTCACTACTAACACAAACGAACTTAACATGATTGACTGAGGCCTTGCCCGTGCTCAATGACTATATCTAAGTTCATGACTTTGAAAGGACCCGTTTAAGTTCCTTTGCATCGTAGAAGAGTTCATCCTTACCCCTTGATCTACTTCTATGAAATTTAATGATTTTAGAAGGCTTTTTTTTTTTTTGGTTTGGATATCAAAACAACCCAGTAGTATTTGGATGAGTGGGTAGTGTGTAGAGGGTAGCTTCATCATTAGTGAACGTGGTGGATTGATTATAGATAGGGTCAGTTGGTCTTTATAATTAAGCAGGAGCTTATATAGATAAGGTCAGTTGGTCTTTAAAATTAAGCGGGAGCTTCATCAGAATGTGACCAGGAATTTTTCATAATATAAGGCCTATAGAAGATCTCCACGTCTTTTTTTTTTTTGCTAACGGAGGGTTCCCAACCCTTTGTGCTAGACTAATCCCCCCGGCCCAGAGAAAACCCGGGTAAAAACCCCTGCGACCCTCAGGTGGTAGCACAAACAGACCTAACTTTCAGTTCCTGAAGAGGGGGGAACAGGGGGTCGATACCAGAACCTTTAGCTTCAAAAAAGGGAGGAACCGTAGTCCTGATTACTCAACATATTGATGTCACTTTAGAACCTTTTATATTCCTTGCGACGTGATTGCCAAACAGGCCCCTACGAAACAGTGTTAGGTATTGGCCCCCAGCATATTCATCACATGTACCTTTGAAAACCATTCTGATAAGGTTATTGGTCCGTCCTCTCAGGAACAAATAAGACTGAGAAAGTGGGGGTTTTTCTTCCAGAAAATGACAGTTCACCACTCTTCTGAGCGGGAAACAGGGTTAAAAGCAAGCCTTCCTTTATTTTCAATCAGTTTCAGATTCAAATGCAGAGTGCATCTGTGCATGCCCCGATCTGACCGCCCAGTACTAACAGGATATTTATTTTAGAATCCATTCTCATGCCTATGTTTAAATTAAAGACCTAAGAATCCAGATTAAGACCCAAATAAAAGGGTGCACCCGGATTGGAGTTGAGCCCAAGTTTGAATAAACTTGTATAATACGGTTTCTGGCCCATTTATTTGGGGCTTGTTTGTTTGAATAGATACATTAAAAATTGAATATCTAGGGATTCATGATCAGAAAAACTACATCAAAAGATTATTAAAGGAGAGAAGGGAGAAGGATATGAGTTGTGAGGGATGGAAGATATAAGCCGGCAATGTAGATGCAACCCCCACTTTCTTAGGATTTAAATTATTAGGGTGATGGCTGGATATTCAATTCTCACCTCTCCTTGGTTCATCTAAGTTATAGAGAGAAGAGTTTGATGGTTATAATTGAAAATCCATGCTACTATTCTTGTGCATTAAAGCCTATCGATCTTCTCCTCTTTATTTTATAAGAGTCGCACATCTATAGTAGATAACTCTTTGATTTGCATTCATTTTACTTTATTTCATTTCTTATGTTGTTTGGCTCGGTAGAGGGTTAGGAGGTGGTAATCACACCTGCGGTTTCTCTCCCTTTTGGAGGGCTCGTATTTCATTTTTTGTCTCCCCTTTTGATTAAAAAGGAAATTATTTGATGGAGCTTCATGGATCTTCGTATTTGATTCTTCGACTTTGGCTATTTCTCGAATGCATTTCTTCATATTCCTAGGGTATTTAATTCCTTGCAAACAAACCGGCCTTAGGACGCCTAAGTTAATATAAAATATATAAGAGTGATATTGACTATCGAGTATCCAGATCCTCATATTAAAAACAGGTGAAAACATTATGCCAATTTTTCATAACCTGCTTTACAATACTTTTACTAACCTAGTAAGATTTATGGACCCGAACTTGGACACAAATTAAAAAAAGGTGAAAACATTGTGCGATTTTTTCTCCATTTGGGTCCACTGGCTATTTGGGTAATGGGGGACCTCTTTTTCATCCCTACAAAATAAGTGGTGCTAAGAGCTTAGGCAAAAGCCATCAGTGTTTTTGCTTAGCCAATTCTGGTGAGTGGGACTTTGCAACTTAGTTTTGCTTAGCTATATCTGGTCATTGGTGCTTTTGCTAAACACCGACGTACATTCAACAATGGCAACAAGTTCATCACACTGTCACTTGCCAGTTGCCACTGAGAGGAAAATTGGTGACATGATTTTGAAGGTAGATATGTAGGGTCCACCTCAGAACACGACACCAAATGTCCGACTGATCTGATGATCTTAGCCCTTGATTCTAAAGCTTTCAATTTCTTGGCAATATATTCCTCATATTGTACATATCAGGAAAAAAAGAAAAAAAAACATTTCAAAATTCTAAAATCAGAGAATTTCAAAGGCCATTACAGTTTTTTACAATAAAAAAGTTCTAATGCATGGTCCTTAGTACTCTTGCAATAACACAAACAATACATAGAACTTTTGGAGTTCACCCAAAAAATAATACATTGTTTTCCGATGTTTAACACCACCCACCCGACTAATACAAGAAGCAACCTATTGTGCAAGTTAAATTTCTAGTACAAAGAATACGGACAATTTAATTGGAGGCCAGTAATACAAGACAAGACACCTAGTGGTTAGGGTGTCTCATCTCACAAGCTTTCTAGGGATCGATCCTGAATATTGTCTCATAGGTTGTTTACCACTCACCCATCTAGCAAAATAATAATAATAATAAATAATTGAAGGCATGAACTCCACAGTGAACTCTCCCTTTAGGGTCCCCTTTTTTAAAATAGAACTGAATAACTAGCGGTTCAAAGAAAACTGTTTCTAAGGGATTGTTTGTTTGCATTAGAATGCATAAGAATTTGGATATATAATTCATGCAAGAAGTGATTAAAAATGAAGGATAAAGGTGAATATCGAAAAATGCCCATCAAATAACATTCCCTTTATTGGAAATTGAATCAAGGAACAATGGAAAATGAATCCCAGCCTTCACTCAAATAATTCAATATCTAGAAAAGCCAGGTCTCATCTACATCTCCACCTTATTTACTTCCCTCCTCACCTCATTTCTTTGGACCTCACCTTTGAGAGTCTTCTGGAGCTGATTTGACCTTGAAGTTTTTTGATGTATTCAATTCCTATGTAATGTATGCCAACAAACAAGTCTTAAAAGTGACTAAAATCGCACAAAATGGCTATAATATGATCTCCCCTTCAATGAAAAATGAACTGAGGGGAAATGGAAATTTACTAGGTCAAGTCTTAAATTCATTTCTCATCTCTTCTTAAATTCATTTTTCATCTAACAAGGAATTATTTCATAGTTATTTATGGATATTTACCTTTGTTTCTTGGCCATTTTAGAAATGTGTTTTATGAAATTTCTAGGAGTTCAATTTGGAACAGGCCTTCTCTTAAAAGATTGTTCTATTGAGAGCCATTTGTCGGGACCAACAACTGTTCACGAGCGAGATCACCGTATCCCAGTGTTCAAACTTTTGACTAGCTATTTGTCCACTCCATCTCAAACTCATGGTGAGAAATACCCCCATAAATACAAGAAAATGAGAAAATCTTTGTGGAGGTCTTGATCACTAATGAAATAATATTAGGAGCATTGCCTATCAACTATGTTGAGAGTATTGACCACATAACTAATTATAACCTCATTGTTGGAGGCATTGCCTACAATCTATGGTGAGAGGCTATACAGACATATCAAAAAACCACCCCTACCCCTCCGAAACACCTAATGGGAACAACATTCACTACAGTCAATTTGCTCGAATAATTGTGCAAAGTTGAGATACCTGAACCTAAGAGGCGGAACGCCATATGATTTTCATTTTGTTCAACACACACATCGGAGAGAGATAGGCCTTGACATCCTCTTGCTCCCTTGTGATTAGCATGCATCCAAGTACACCCTACGTTAAATGTTGTGATTTAATGCCCCTTATACAAACGTAAAACCACACAACCGACTAAGCCGCACAAAGCTTGGGAAAGACAGAAGCAAAAGGCACTCTCTCCCCATCAGACCATCACCATCTACTTTGCACAAGCAAATAGAATGATAACTCCCTCCATTTTATTGTAAATAACAAATGTGCATAGATTACCTATCACTGTCTCATGAGAAGCAATCTTTCTCTATATAGTACAGACACACACACACACACACACACACACAGAGAGAGAGAGAGAGAGAGAGAGAGAGAGAGAGAGAGAGAGAAGTCTCCTATCTTAATGAGTTCTTTAAAGTTTGTGGTGGAATTTTATCTATGGAGGATAGATAATAGTCTCTTTAATCATAAATAATAAGTTCTCTGGCTGTCGTGGGACTATCGCCTTCTTCCGCCAGAACCAGACTCCCTCTGGCAGTTGAAGTATAAGGCAGCTACCGGCAATCCCAGGTTGTAAAGCTCTGCAAAGTCCCTGGTGTTGAAGTTCTGACGCCACCCTGGAGCGTATACTGTTTGCCTTCCCAGCTGCCGGAACAATGCGAAGACCAGCCGATGAATCCCCACGTTTGGTCTCGGGCTCTCATAGCAGACGATCTCCTGCCCTGCAATCCCAACCATCCATTGCCCATCAGATTATAGTCCAAATGGTACATATTCTTTTATCTTCTTCCCTCATCCGAGGGCTACCTCACCTCACCCAATGTCTACTTCCCTCACCCAAGGGTAGGGTGTATAAGAAGAAAAAAACTGTTAATACTGGGGGACAACCTCATTTGTGGTTATGTGGGCCATGTTTAAAGGCACATAAACTATTGGATTGGAGAGCTATGAAACGTAAGTAACCCACCAAAACTTGCTTCTGTTGTTGCTGGTATATCTGTCACCAACCTGAGCATGGTCAAAAGCTAATCACAATCAGTATCTCTCTCATTGGAAAATAAGCAAGGAAAATAGACCATAAAGAAGCCTTGAAGGATATACGATAGATTGGGATCATCATCTCTTCATGCTGACATTATCAATAGACACTATCCCATATCGATCTAGGACTTCAGTTATTGGCCCAGTTCGGAAATGGACCAGGCATGGAGTTCCCTGACCCGAATCCAATCCCTTTCATTTATGAGCTGGGCTTGGACCTGAAGTTTTAGCCTATGTAAATAATTAGTCAGGCTCGCTTAGTTCTTAATTTATATGATCAGCAGATTTGTAAGTACAAGTAGTTGCAATACACTACCAGTGCAAGTACTCCCTTAAGGTTGGGTCACTTGGACTTGGAGCATCAGGATCAACCATGACCTGCAAAATGGTTAAATCACATGATACAGAGTTTTAGCGAAGGAAACCCAACCAAGAACTAAACTTTGTAATGGGATCTAAAAAAAATTATTCCAAGGAAAAAAGCACTTAAATTAGCACTAGGACAAAACCACAACCCCTCGCGACCCCTCACCATGAGGTTTGAATGTGAGAACAGGACCACAAGGGTTAGATAATTTGAGGGAAGGCATTTTGATACCAGGGTTGAGGCTTACCAGTGTGTAAAATGTCCTTAGGTCATTTCCTCCAATCTCAACCCTAGGTTGGTTGGCCACATGTGAGGGTCTAAGATCACAACCATTGGCGACTTCCCTGTTGGTGAAGGTGACTCTAAGAGGTATGGACCGGTCGAAGGGGTCCAAAACATCCCCTATAACACGACCCACAATCAAAGGATCTCTTTCTCTAGCCATGAGGATAAAATACTAAAACTACTATGACAATACTTTTGGCACTCTCAACCACAAGTGCTGGCGGTGGCTCTAGTATTCTGGTGAGAGGTGGGAATATAAGGGAAGATAAGAATTTGTATGTGTGGCATCAACAAAGAGTTGTCATGGTTGAGGAAATACAGAGTTCACTCGTGCATATATATAGTGCATTGGAGGCATCTCCTGCTTTTTTTTTTACTTTCGCATTTCTACCCTAGGAATCTACTTTTTTTTTAATTGCTGTTTGGAATAATGATTGTTTGATATGGTCATCAAGTTTCCCTTTCGGAGTCTAAACTCAAGTGGGCCTAGGCCTCTCTCATGTTTCTGATGGTGTGATGTGTGGAAGAAGATACGAAGCATCCATTAATGAAATAGATCTATATCTATCTATCTGCTCTTTGGTTCTTAAAATTAAGAACATAGTACGGAATCGAATCCTTTGACTGCCGCCAGTGTGGACTACGGACCACCCGAGGGTTCGCCACGTCACCATGGGCAGCCCCTGACGTGGCGGACCGTGAATGGTCCACTCACGGTCACCTCACGGTCACGGTCACGGTCATCGTGGGGTTGATCGGGACTCCTTGGTATGATATATGCAAGCATCATCCCCTTTATTCTATTAGGCGTAGATTGCTGGTGCACTTTGTGGTGACACCCTCCGTCCATATAGAGGTAAAGGGCCTATTTGTTAGATAGAATTTCTCAGTGGAGTTCTTTCTGCTGGAATTCTTGATAGATGTCACCAGCTGTTCCCTTCCCCCGGTTTTGGAATTTTCTCCTGTTTAGCAAACTCTCCACATATGGACTTATAATAGAGTTTTCCAAGTTCTTATAGAATTCTCCTGGACAAGAACTCTCAGAAATCCTCTAACCAAACAGGCAAATCTGTTTAAGGGGATTTTCTATTGATAATTTCATGTGTTCGAAGTTTATAAAAGCGATGCCTACAGATTATTTGGAACTCCTTATTTGACTCGCACGCGGGCGCACACACCACATTGCGTGGATGGAAGCTTCGTGGCACACTTCATTATGGGGCCCACTTCTAGATGGACAGGGGGATCTCTTTATCTTGTTGGAGCATACTTGTGAACAAAATATGCGCCCAATCTCATATCTTAATACCTTCATCAATGGCCAGAAAATTCCTTTCCTTTAAAAATTAACTCATCACTGTCCATTCAGATGGGTGTAAAACATATCGACCAGTGTAATTTAGGGGTCTCATGTGTGTGGTCCATTTGGATTAGTCGTCAAGTTGGCTCCACTACGAGTTGTGTATAAAGAAAAGGTGTGCATAGAATAATTTCATATATATATATTAATCATAGCTATTTCAAAAATTCAGCCTTATAAAATGTCACTTTTAGCCTTTAACTTTTTCAACTTCTACTATTCTGAATCCTATGTAATTTGAAAAGCTTGATGGAGGATTGCAATCTTGGAGTTTAGAATTCTCTCCAATAGAAATTCTCTGAACCCAAAAAAAAAAAAAAGTAAAAAAGAATAAGTTGTACGCTGTTAGTAGGATCCCTGGATCCCATCTCTATATATATGAAGTCCAATTTTTGTAGCAAAGTTGATCCCAAATTGGAGAAGACCCTCCAATTGCGCTCATCCCTGGTATTTGGGCATCTTTTCTGAGGACACTGATCTTTAATGTCATCAATCAGACGATATTGCACAAACAATTTGATGGTGCCATCCTTATTCAATGCACTCAGGTCATTTTGGAGGATCAACATGTTAAATTGCAGTTAAGTCGTCATTATCATGATGCTAAATTTTACCTTTACCCTTTCAATGACATATGCTTTTGTTAGGAAAGGAGAAGATTTTTACTAGGGAAAATCCCTTTGGAAAATCTTTACCAGATGATCCTACCTTGTCCTATATTTGTCTCTTTTTGAATGAACACTGCTTACCACTCAGAAGAAAAAAATAAAGTGAAGGAAGATTTCAGGAGATGATCCAAATAGCAGCGAAGAGAATCTTGGCATGTACTACGTCGAAAGATTGTTATTGAGTGCTGTTTCCTTAGTTATTGAGTGCTATTTCCTTTAATGGAAAGAAGATGGCGTGGGATACAAGCAGATATCAATTAAGGGAAACTGTGTCATCTTAGTTGTTTTGTGAGGGAATCTCTTTTCAGTCATGTAGTCAGCCTTTCCCATTATGAGCCACAAGTAACTTGAAACAAGAAATGAAGTGACCGTTGGGAAGTTCAGGTATGCCAGAGGAAAATTTTCAAAAGAGGCCTCAAGTGTTGCCCAGTTTTCAAATCAGGATAGAAAAGAATTGTCTTTTCAACACGGGGCTTAAATTTTCCATTAAAATTTCAAATCAGGACATTTCATTGGGGATAGTGATATGATGAAAGAGGAAGCAGAGGGTGGTGGTGATGGAGAAAATGGTCTGACTGGTTTGGATGGGAGAATATAGTGGGTTGTAGGTTGCCGGAAAACTCATTTTTCTCACGGATGTCCTGATTTGAAACGTTAATGGAAAACTCATTTTCTCAAGGGATGTCTTGATTTGAAATGTTAATGGAAAACTTAAGTCCTATTGTGAAAAGTCAATTAATTTTTGTTCTGATTTAAAATCTGGGCAACACTTGAGCTATGTTTTGAAATTTTCCCTAGAAAAAAGTTGCCTGGCTTTGGGGGTAGTGTTAATGTGATGGCTCATATATCTCAATGCTTCCCAGAATAGGGCTAAGGGGGATGAGGGGGTAAGATGGGATTTCACCTAATTATAAATTCTTCAATGTTACCTATCCCCAACGATAACACAATGTTTGTTTTTCAAGTAGTAAAGTAAAACTCACAATAAAGTAATCTCGGTCATCAGAAAAATTACATTTACATATTTGGATGGACACAACAAATGAGAAAGTAAAGTTTCAACCACCGAAAGATTGTACGTTTTATTTTACCAGCCCCTCAAAAAACTTTATCTTGTAAATACAAATAAAATGTTTACTTTACTGTTGATTTCTAATCTCACTTTAGATTACTTTGCCTTATGAAACTAAATGTAGTTTTACTTTATTAGAAAGTATAATTAACTTTACCTACAATTCTCTTTTCTTATTGATTTGACATTTACTTAAATTTATTTTATCGGTAATGTTTTTTTTAAAGTAAATTAAATTTCAAATCAGTGGGAAGGATAATGGTTAAGTAAAGGTGAAATATGGTTTCTGGTAAATAAAATCTTGATTTTATTTTGCATTAGACAATGTGATTTGGGAGAGAAAGTGGAAAAGTGACCGCTTTACTTTTCTTTTATAAGCTATAAGTTTTTGGATGCTGGTAAAGAAAACTTAAAGATTTTTGCGGCTGGAACTTTACTTGTCCACTTTTTGTGACCAACCAAATATAGATTCAAATAATTCACATGTTTTTTTTAGAGAAGAGTTTATGGATTTCTTAGAGTATTTCCCCTGAATATAACTCACATATTTTGTTAAGAATATAAGATATTGAAAGTTTTTGTAGGCTACCAAAATAGATTATTAGTTCTAATTTAACCAATCAATGCAGCGGAAATAACCAATAAGACAATATAGAACTAGCTATCTACCAGTCACACACCACAAGAAGGCAGCTACAATATTTAGCGTGGAAACCCTATCCAGGAAGAAAATCCACAAACCAGAAATTAAGAGTTTACAAAAAGTTACAAGATATACTCACAAGCTCATTTACCTCAGTCTGTACCTCGACCTAAGGATTGTAGTTGTTCTTACAAAGAATCCACTAACACGACATCCACTGTGCCCCGTTCTCTTTACTTGATCTCCTCACACATTGCCAGTCAAGATGAACTATCTTCTATAAGAAAGCATAAGCAACAATGACCTTTTAGAGCAGCCCTTCAGAACGATCTCTTAATGGCTCTCGAGAATAATATCTCTTTAAGATATCTCTTATTCAGATTAATGAGAGTGGTATCTTTTAGGGTTGAGAGCAACACCCTATATATAGCCTCAAATTCGTGCCTTAGACTTAGTGCACAAGTAGGACTCAAATTGGGAAACAGAGTCTCAAAAGGAAACATCTTCGCAACAAAATATGAGACTTTCCCGAAATTTTGTGCCTGTCTGATTGATCGGACAGTGCATCTGATCGATTGGATAGCCCAAATAACTGGGGCGTGTTTATAGTCTGATCGATCGGACAGAGGCTCCAATCAATCGGGCCTAGGAGTGTTCGCCCAATCTTCTCTTTTTTTTCTTCTACTCTTCGCTTCAGCTCTTCCGGCGACACAACCATAGTCCATTCTAAATAAAATAGAAAATACAACTCAATGGACCCAGAGTTTTGTCCAACCCATGAATTAGCCAACATAATTTAAAATACTAACAGATATCATCCCTTGAACTGAATGATTGTCCGCAAATTCTTAGCCATCATCAACAAGTCTTTAGCGGCACATTTGCAGCGACCCAAAGGCCTGGTGGAATCGAAGCTTGTCCAATATGTTAACTATCGGGCCAAGTTTTAATGCCCAGAAGAAAACCTACCATCGAGGGGTGTGTCCATGGCTCTCTCGGCCCATTTGTACTAGTGATGCTTATTTTTGTTATGGAAGATTAGGGGGGTCATTTGTCTGGGCCACTATACAGACGTAGGCTTTGACGACCCATTTAGCAATTGGCCCAGAAAATGCCCGTATAGCCTGTGAGCCCAAAACCCAGCTTATATGGCGGCATCAATTGACATAAAAAAGAAAAATGCCCTCCCCACCATTGATATGACAATAAAATTTATAGTCGATTAATCCACACCATCTTTATAGAACACAATATTTGAATGATCTGGTTTGGCATGAATATATTGCTTCTCAGGTTGGATCATCTACCTTCGGCCTTTTGAGGCAGACGGGGGGTTAAGATGATATATTTAGTCATTGGCCAAGAAACAAACCTGTCCAAACCACTAGTCTAAATATGGTTCAATGGCATATGCTTTGGGCTGTCAATGAAGCTCTCCTACAAAGAAAGCACCCCGCACGGCCTTAAAAAGCCTGCAAAATGAGAACTTCTGTTTTTTCCCATAAAGCTTGAGAATATGGTAGGACAATATTCTTGTAGGCCTACCAATTTGAAGGTGGCTGCCACAATATCAGGAACGACCCAGTCCTCTCATATATCATATAATAAGGGTATAGGCCCATACCCTTTCATTTGAAACCTTTAAAAATCCCTAGCCTATAACAAGTCCAATTTGAAACTGTGAAAAACCAGTAGCCTATGACAAAGTCCCTATAACCTAAAACCTCAGCAGTCAGCACCACTGATTTCAAGGAAGAAGATGAAGAAGAGGAAAAAGGACTGTTCATTCCATGTATATGTGTTCTCTCTCACTCTCCTTTCTTTCTTTATATGCTTTAATTTCTTTTCTCATTTCCGATATCAATGTTTGCCTGTAAATCTTGACAGCAATGAATTGCTAAGAGCTGAATAATAGAAGTGGTTTAGACTTTAGAGAAAAAACAAGCCCAAAATATGATAAGTAGCTCCTTCTAATCTGGGAGAGTTGCAATAATCTACTATGAAACCTGCGAATTAAGTCTCCATGAACCACTTTATTTGTATTTAAGTTTCTATGGATTAGATTGGTATAGCAGATGAGACTGATCTGTGAATTAAATCCGTGCATTTTTTCATGACAGGGCTTCTATTTACAATGATTTTTTATGAATTTTTTAATCTTCTATTCAATTTTCTTTTCAAGGATTACATATTATCGATTAGGAAAATTTTGAAACTAACAAACTCTGTATAGAAATCCATGTGTAAGAGAAAATACTCCAAATTTCAACTTGAAAAAATAATAAATAAAAGAAAAGGTACGTAATATGTATCCTAACCTCTAATGCCATGACCAGTTTTTTTTTTTTTTTTTATTCTTCTTCTAATAAGAAATTCATTCAAAAAGAAAGGAAAACAACGGCAGCAGCAACAACGACATAGGAGCTTAGGATGGAGGCAATCGACTCCTTGCCCAGCCCGGAATATAATCATCCAAAATAAAACTCTTACCAAGTCTAGAGCAGAAAACTTGGCCAAAATGTGAGCTGCCTCATTATAAGTTATAGGCCATAACAAAAGACAAACAAAAACAAGGCATCAATTAGCATTGATAACAATTAGCATCAAAATAAGTTCTAGGCAAGCCCGTGACCAGTTACTTTGCATTACAAGCAATGCTCACATTTCAACGAAGCATCGATTAGCATTGGTAACAAAAGAACAAAACGATGCAGCTAATTTTGCGAACAGGCTTTGGTGGTTTGATGCAAAGATTCCCTTAAATGCACCAAGATCAAAAAATCTCCAACTTGTGGATTTAGTGAGATGTGCTTTAGCTGAAGACTGATGAGCAAGATAGGTGATTTGTTCTAATTATAAATTGTATACATTTTATATAATAATAGGAATGTGTGCAATATGCTCTTAAATGAATATATATATATATATATATAAGATGCTCCCGTGAGAGTAACTCTCACGATACTGCGAGAGTAAGGATGGGAGCCCTCATATCTATATCCAATGCTAGCAGCCTAAATGTAAGTGCTCACACCCCTTACTCTCATTGTATCTTGAGAGTTACTCTCACAGGAGCATCTCCCAATATGTGTGTGTGTGTGTGTGTGTGTGTGTGTGTGTCGGTTGAACCAAGTTTGCATATGTTTGTCATGATAGAGGAAGGCACAAAACTAAAAGGCATTCAACATTTATTAGTTGGTCTACTAATAGTTTATTACGAAGGAAAGTATCGGGGCCTATATTTAAAACTATAATGAAAAAATGTCCAAATGAACTTAATAAAAATTGGTTTTCTCCTCTTGAAGTGATGGGCTCGGCCCTAGCCTATGAGGTAGGGTAACGGCCTAGGTAGTGAAGGCCCTTTGACGTCTTTGACCACCCTGGGCCTAGGTTGCATATGTTGGCCCATACCTGACCCTTTTTTATAATGCTTTATATGCTATGAAAACAATATAATATGCTCACCACAAACAGATTGTGAGGTCTCGACCCTTTCTTGCCTTTAGTTTCTATTAATTGGACTACTTGTGCTAATTTGTAGGAGATTAGTGGGGATAGGTAGGGTAATTTTAGGTTAGTTCTAGGTTCTAGGCTTAATTGTGGTGTTTAGTGGTCTATTTGAGGTTTAGTGAGTGTCTAAGGGGATTGGGTGTAATTTTAGAATACTAGAAGAGATGCCCTTAGATGTAATTTAGTGTTAGAATAGGGTCCCTTGGAGAATTATACAATTCCTTGAGAAATTCCAAACTTTCCCTCATAGTCTCTTATCTAACCATCATTTAAAGGACGGGTATTTTGGTCATTTCACTTTCAACCCAAAACATGTAAAAGATCCCTCCCATTCTACCAAATGACATTTCCCTCTATTCTCTCTCTCTCTCTCTCTCTCTCTCTCTCTCTCCGTAAGTCAGGGTTTCTACTTGGGCTTCCTTCATCTAAATCAGAGAATTCTCAATGAGATCCGGTTTTTTTCTACTTGATAGATCTTATCTTCTTCCTATCAAGGTAAGTTTCAAGATCCATCTCCATATCTATGGTTCCCTATGGTTTCTCATTGTGAGTTCCCCCTCCAATTCATAGTTCTCCTTGGGATTGGGTTGTAGGAGGTGTGGATCTAGTTGTGTTAGAGTTTTAGAGGAGTTCTTAGGTTTTTGGAAGCTTAGAGGGATTGTCTCTTGAGAGATTGTCTTGGAAACGCTAGATCGGAGGCCAAGGCAAGTGCAATATACATCTAATGTGCCATCATGATGATCAACCTTTTTCTCTTGTGTTTTGTTTCATTTGATTTGATGAATGATGTAGATTTCCTCAAATTCTAAGCTCTTTTCTTGTTTTAGACCATTGCATGCTTAGAACCTGAATTTGATGATGAAAGGCTCAAATTATATGTGGTTTGATGTTGAATTATTATGTGGTATGTGATGGAGAATGTATTTGGGTTGTGGATGGAATTGAATGGGATTTGGATGGATTTGGAAAGAGATTTCGGAAAGGAACTTTGAATTATGAAGCTCCATGGCTAGCCGTGGATTACTTACGGCTAACCGTGGGATATCAAAAGGCTAACAGTGGGATCTACGGTTGTTTTTCTAGTATAGTGATATTTGTAGGAACTCTAGTTCGGTGGCCTTATGATTAACCGTGGTGACCCCACGTTTAGCCATAAGTCTGACCTTAATTAGTATACTTTCGGTCAGAAAGACACTATGTGGACTTTTTCTGAAATTCAAGTTATGGTTACCCGGTTGCGGGGGCTAACCGATGTATAGAGGGGCTCTGTTACGGTTATAATTCTAGTATATTGAAATTCCTTTAGAAATACACAGCGGTGACCTTACGGCTAACCGTAAGTTTGGGATGGGCTGAAGTGTAGAATTTGCACATTTTACCCCTTGAAACCAATTTAGCTTAATTAAAGGCTCGTAATTGGAGATATTGAGGTGTGAGGATGGTTGATCTTAACATTCTTTCACCGGGTACCTTAAAGTAAGGTATGAGAGGCTAGAGTGAAATCGATACGATGGTTAATGGATGTCTTGGATGCCAATCACCTTCGGAGCACCAAGTATCAACCATTGGGCATCTGAGACTCCGTTTAACCAATGTATTGTTGAAGTTGACACCCACACCTGAAGGATGGACCTTGACCTACGATGGCTACTCATTCCTTTCTTGATTGTTTTTATCAATGAGCTTATATACATTGTATTCATATTTATTGTTCTCTTTAAGTTATGGTTGGAATGTAATGCAGGGGCGGACCTAAGTGTTGTTATGCGTGTGTAACTGCACCCGCGAGATCTCATAAACTTCTTAAATAAGACTTTAAAAAGTTTTATTTTATTATTTGACTTCTTAACTTGATCAGTTCCCGCACCACTCAAATGAAAATCTTGGGTCCGCCATTGATGTAATGTGTACCTATGATAGTGATGATGGTGAGGACCATGACTTAGGGTTTACCTAGAGGTTACCTTGGATGTGAATGCAGGATGGATTCCCCTATCTGTGGCTTGGCAGGCTATTCAATGGCATTATATTTGGGGTAACCTTTGAACCATGGAGTAGATGGTTTGTTGATCAATGGACTAGGTACACTTGGATGGATTGTATGGTTTGGACTTTGATGGTATTGACTGGATGGATTAGTACTTTGATGGTATTGTTCGGATGCATTAGTACTTTGATGGTTTGTTGGCTAGACTATTTGGATAGTTTGATGGGACGGACTAGACTTTTATACCGGACTTTGTTGGATTGAGAAACCTTGCTCATGTATGGAAAGCCTAGCCAGACACAAACCTTGTAGGGTTCTTTGAGTTAGCAAAAACATCCACTCAATTGAATGGCTTAGTCATGGGTCGATCACCCTTGGTAGGAGCTAACATTGCTTTGCCATAGTGATTGGATTCTTTGAGGTGGACGTACACCACTGGGTACCACACTTTGACACTTTGTATGGTGCCAAACTTTGTCCAGCAGACTCCGGTAGCTTTGTTTTGGCCGGGCTATAACCCCAGGCATCCCCGTCGCAACTCATTTGTAGTATGGGAGGGCAACGTCATAATTTTCTGAGGTACTAGCCTATGTGGATGTGCCTCATTGTTAGATGGATGGATTTTAGTCACTTTCTTTACATTGATTCTGGATGAACATTATATCACTGCACGATCTGCCTAGCATCTCTTCCCATTGTTACTCTATTACTCAGTATCGATGTCTTTATTCCTTTTGGTGCATTCACACTATGTTATTTGTGTACTGTGCTGCGAGGTCCTTTGGGTTTGATTTTGTATAACCTTGGTGCTTTAGGTAGTAAGTCCGGCCCCGTTATCCTAGAGGGTGGGGTGTTCTATGAGGCACCGGTTGCGAAGGACTTCGGGTGGGAGACCAATGATCTAGCAAATTAGACGGTGGACTGAGTGAGGTTTACTCTAGAGAGTTTGAAATGGTGAGTTAGATATCCTTATCTGTTTGATATAAACCACTTTATACATATGGAACTTGTAGTTATGACTTGCACATTTACATTTGCTATATGTGTGGATGATACTGATGGATGGATCTACATTTATATTGCTTCAGCTAATTTTTCTACG
Source organism: Umbellularia californica (assembly GCA_028538565.1). Lineage (NCBI taxonomy): Eukaryota > Viridiplantae > Streptophyta > Magnoliopsida > Laurales > Lauraceae > Umbellularia > Umbellularia californica. Next base: position 12,391,050 of record JAPQWN010000004.1, on the reverse strand, counting down.
TTGTGCTTCCGCTTAAATATTCGTGATTAAATGGTTGGAAAAGTCTTTAAAATGGACCTCACTGCGAACTAAGATCTTGGATGTTAGCTTCCTCTTAGTTTTTGGATCTTGTTAGGACTTTAGTTGTTGGCTAATTCATAGAGTCTGGACAAGACAGGGTTTCTAATCTTGTATTTCGATTAGAGTCCGGACTGTCAAAGATCTTCGTCCAAGAAAGAATAAGGTCTCCAAGTTTCCTGCAGCTTTCTATTTCTTATAGGATTCTATGGGTCGCTCGAGCGAACCCATCACAGAGGTTAGTTCGCACGACCGAACTTTGTGTGCGCTCGACCGTTCAAGGTTCTGTCTCGGAACGTTTGTGACAGAAAGATGTCCGCTCGAGCGAACCCCTTCCATCGCTCGAGCGAACAGAGAAGTTTCTATTCCTGAAGTATTGAGGATTCCTATTTTGATCAAGATGCTAATTGCTATTCCTAGAGCCTTTCAAGCACGAATTGAAGACTATATATAGGCCCTTTCTCTCAACCTTTAAAGACACTGATTAAGACATATATTCCTGAGATTGAGAGGTTGAGAGATCCATCTTCTTCCCCCCAAGACTTCAAGCTGTTGCTGTGCTGAAGATCTGAGTTTTGGGTCTAGTTTCCATCCCCTTCCCGAAGGTGGTTATGTGCAAGCACGGTGAAGATTCGTCAACAAGATCAGAGGCAGTCCTTAGGTTGAGTCAACAACTGGGAAAAGGGTTGTAAGTGTCTTGTAATCTTCTGCGTTTACATAGTGCTTGGTTGTCTGTTGGCCTAGACGATAAGGCCCGTGGTTTTTCTCCCTTTTTGGGTTTTCCACGTATAACTCTTGTGTCTTTCTCTACTTGTGGTTTGATTGGATAATTATATTGGAATTAGGATTAAATACTAGTTTAAGCACAGTAGTGTGATATCCAATCGAGATCTGGTAATCGGGAATTCTACCTGTGTTAAGGTAGATATCTTTTTCAGATCTGGAATCGGAGGCGTGACACAGATAATAGCCTAAACATAAACTCCATTTTCAACTCAGCTGAGAGAGAGAGAGAGAGAGAGAGATTTTTATTGAGAGTTTTATTCTGGTTAGAACTATCGGCAAGAGAGTGTTTTATTGAGAGTTTTATTCTGGTTAGAACTATCGGCATGTAATAGCTTGCGCACTTGTTTGTGGGGCAAACTGGGGAATGGGTTGATCTCATGAGATATATATATGGGGGTTGGAATGATCTTCAATGAATCCTAAGTGTGAGCAAAATATCAACCACATTAGGACATCTTAATCCTTTAATCTATGGCCCTCACGTTTATCAATTTGAGTAGGCACCATATATATGATTACAACATAAAACTGTGTGGATGGTTCTCCTTCTGAACAATTATTTAGAGTAAATGTTCACAATTTATAAAAAAATGAAAAATAGAAAAAAAAAATCAAATTCAAGGCATGGATTCAATCCTATCTATCCTCAAACCATTCCAACAACCTCTAACTACTCTCTAACATCCTCCCATGCACAACCCTTTGAAAAATATCTAATGGAAATGATTATTGTGTTTTACCAGTGATCACCATGTATTTGTAGTATAATCCATCACTATCGCAACTCGCTCTTTCTGAATAGTTGGTGGCGATGGCTTGGTTGTGATTCTTATAGAAGCATTCATCATTTGCTTTGTGGCGCAAAGTTGAGATTTGATCAAAGGTTTGAATTGGTTGAGTCCTTTTCATGGTGCAAAATTCAAAAGGGGACCTTCCTTACCAAGGATCTGATGAAGAAGTATAAAACAAAACATCAAATGGATGGTCAAGATGGATCCATAGGTATTCCGCATATTAATCATGCATATTCTGAATTATTTGGTTATCAACATCAGTCCCTCAAAAAAATCTAATACTTGACCCAATCCATCAAGCTCGGCATGACACACAAAGAACCAATAGTTCAAAATATATGGACAACTGTCCATTGGGTTCAACTGAACCAAGACCAAACAAGGCCTAAATTGGTTGGGACAGGACCTAAAAGGTTTGGCCAGACTTGGCAACCTAGGCTTTCAATGGGTCCCATATGTCTCTCTGCTGGTTCCTACACACAATAGTGTGTAGATTTGTTCCCAAAACTAGATGGCTTTCTATATGTCTATATGTCGTTGATTCTTTGAGGAGTTGCTACCTAAATTATCAGGGTGGACAAGAGTCCTCAAGATTGTGTAAGTGGTTGACAACTACAAAGCAGCAAGTGAGGTCCACAACCATTGGGAATTTCTAAAGCACAATTCCCACTTTGATGGGGTTGTAAATGGGTCAGTCCCGGTCCGAGTCCATGGTGGACCTGAAATCGGAATCGGAACCGGAACCGTTAAGGAGAAGGTGGAACCGGATCCGGATCCGGATCCGGACCCCGAACCATTTTAGAATGAGTTTCTTGGCTCCGGAACCGGAACCGGAACCAGAACTATATATGGAAAGCATCTGGATCTGGGTCCGGGTTTAGGTAGAGAATTATATTTAAAAAAAAAAAAAAACATGGTTTTTAGGAGAGATTTTTGAAAATTGAGATAATATGTCGGGTCTCGGGTCTGAACCAAGGTGGAACCGGACCCGAACCCATTTACTTATCAAGGCCTAAATAAGGACCCAGAACCCGATTTTTAACGGGTCAGAACCTCCGGGTAATCGGATAATCGGGTACCCATTTACATCCCTACTCTTTAATCTTCTCTTGATTTTTTCTATGTTTGAATGTAATCAGGATCTTCTTTAATAGAGTTTCTATTATCATTAGGATTATGATTAATGGTTGTGATTTAATCATAGGTTAAGGGCTTCATTGTTGGCATAGCATATATACAAGTCCATTGTATAGAATGAAAGTAGTCTATTGGAATGATTTTATTAAAATTAATTTAAGTTTTCTTTGAGCACTTTCTTTTCTTTTTCTACCCTGTGGTTGAGCTTCTACCATCGGATCGAAGAATTATATGGTGGATTACGAGTTCCACAGTTAGCGAATCTACTTTCCTCCTTGTTTGAGATGATTTTTTGTCCGATTGAAGATCGAGTCTCATTGGGTTCACCATTAATCGGGGTTTGTGCTTCCAAGGTTACATCACCTTGTGAGGTCACAAAGTCAAGATGCCTAATCTTTATTCCAGAGAAAAAAGTGATGGTGACATTATTGTGAAAACGTTAGACATGGAATCATGTTCAGCCTGATCACAAGATTGATACTAGGCCACGGCTTCGATACCATGTAAACTCTCGAGAAACACTAACATAGAGATAAAAACCAATGAATCATTCATTAAAGAAAAACTGAGATAAGGAAATTAGATCACTAACAACTTAAATAACCTAAATCTTATCTAACCTTATTATATCTAATCTTATCCTAGTATCATTAACACCTTGTGCATCTGTGAACTAGGGCACCCATCTAAGCCTCATACATGTTGGCCTTGTGCTAGATCTGAGATCAAGGGGTTTCTCACAGTAGAATACGGAGTCCAAATCTAAACTTGCACGCAATAGAACATGGATTCATGCCCACTCAAATAAAATAACTAGTGCTGAGGCATAGTGGATTCCATCACCGACGGCCATTGGCCAAGGTTCCTATAGATCATGATGTGCTAGAGAATTTCTAGTGCTTCTCTATAGTGCATGCAAATCACCACTCATCAAAATAGCCCGTGGGCCTCAAAAGCAATTATTCTTGCACAAATGAAGATGAAAAAGGAGTCCCACTAACAAAATCGCACCCTCACCCCCAAGTGGAGAGAGGAACTTACAAACTCTCTCACACACCCTTGTGGGGCCCATTCATGGAAAGGTTGGGATGGGTACGTAGAAATATCTAGATATGCCACATGTGTGTGCAAGACTTCCACGTCCATCAAACCATCCTAGATATGCTCCTGAGCTTAATGTTTTTAGAATGCAACATCAAGTCCATCAAATCATGCTTTCCCCTCTTTATCTGAGTTCAACATTCTTAGCATGCATCGTTTTTTAAATTTCAATCCAATGTCAGTTCAATTCGAATCGATTTAAGAAACATGGGATCGATTACATTCAGGGAGTGTGATTGTGTGTCCCATTCGGATTGGTCATTGGAAGTCCCAGATCCGATGGTTCAGAGCCCCTATGCGCATCTAAGGTAAATGCTCATGACCTCACCTGAAAACTCCTCAACAAATAAGAAAAGGAAAGAAGAGGACCAAAAAAAAACTGAACCTTCCATTAGGCATCATGAATCATGATACATCTACACTATCTCTGAAGATTTCCAGATGTAAAAACCTTACTTCTATCATAGCTGTTAGATTGATGCATGGATGAAAATGAAAAATATCTAGGGAATCATATTCTCTTCAAGCTAGAGAAATATAGATCTTTGCTTTGATTCCCTTTTATAAAAAAACTAAGAAAAAGATTCAGTCGTCGCAAGTCAATGTTTTATCTCAAGTCGGAAGAAATACCCTAGTCAAGTATGTTGTTTCTTCTTTATCAGTTTACAATATGTTGGTTCTTCAATTACCCAACCAGATTTTAGAATCCTTGGATTAAATGATGGGAAGATTTTAGTGGGGAGACGGAGTGAGTAATAAGAAGTCCCATACTATTAAGTGGAGTGAATCATGTAAACCAATTAAGGAAGGGGGATGCAATGGCGGCTCCAGGAATTCGAATAAGTGGGGTCAACAAAAAACTTATTTTCCACAAATCAAATAATTTTTTTTTCCCTTTATCAACATCTGTCATCCACTTTCGATAATTTGACAAATATAATATAAAATTATCAAATAATCTATTTCCGACAATTCGACAAAGATAACATTAAATTCTCAAAAAAAAAAAAAAAAAAAAACCCATAAATTTTAATACATTGTTACTAATAGTTCTTAATCCAAAATGAAAATTCAAATGCATAAACTCCTACAGCTGCCCTCGACGGGTTTTCATGTGTTGAAATCGTTACATGATAGCTTCATTATCAATACTAGAAAGACGTCATTTTGAATATATGTGATCAAATGGTCATTCATCCATTGATCTCTGCTGCTCGCCTGGGCTGGGAGTCTGTATGCCTAAATCTAAATGTTAGGGTTTTCTCTTTCTAATATGGGGAGAATACCGTATTTAGAGGTTAAGTTAGGGTGAGTTAATGACAGTATGTCTAAAAAATGGAATTTTCTTTAAAAAACAAAAGTTAGGCCCATTATTTTTTATTTATTTTGGTAGACAGATGACCTATTAACTTAGACATTGTGTGGGGTCAAAATCTTCACATAATTTCAACTCATTAAAGTTTTTTTTAATAATTTTTCAGATCTTAGTGGGGTCCCCCACTGAGATCCATGTAGCGCCGCCCACAGGGGGATGTGCATGCATTAGAAAATTCAAAGAGAACAATTTAGCTTTACTTGCCAAACATGCATGGAGATGCATAACTAATGAGAATTTATTATGCACTAGAATTATCAAGGCTAATGGCTTGTTTGGCATCTCTACTCTTTTTTTTTTTTTATAGATCCATCTAAAATAGAGCCATTAAAAAAAGAGTCATAAAAAAAACAGGCTAGAATAAAAAAAAACGCGTTTGATAACGCACGAATCTATTTTAAATACCTCGCCTTTATGTTTTAAGACTCAAAAGCTCTATTTCTCATTTGCCCATTTTTGGAGCATTTAGATTTTAGAGGATTTGCCTCTAAATGTCTAAAGCGGACAGAGTCTATAATCTTGTACCAAACGCTCTAATTGTTTAAACCTCTGTCCAATTTAGACATTTAAAGAAATAGAGGCATGAAATAGAGATGCCAAACATGGGCTAAATATTGTCCGTATGAGTCTCTTTGGGAGGCCAAGTTTAATCAGGGAAATTCTTAGTTTTGGAGAGGTTTTGTGAATGCGGTTACCTTTATCAATGATCATGTAGGATGAGTCATTGGAGATGGCAAATATATATTTGGTTTGGATTTAAGATGGATCCTGTGTGATCATGGGCTTTAAAAAACCTCTTTTTCAGAATTTTAACCCTTACCTTAAAATTAAAGATCTTTTAAATGACATTAAGTCTTGGAACCTCTCTTTGATTTCACCCGGTTTTAATAACATTAAGGATGTGGAAGATATTACCATAATCTATATCTAAAGTTCTGTTTTAAATGATAGAAGAATTTGGCCTTTTATTGAAAGTGAAAGCATATCTACCAAATCTGCTTATAAGATAATCTCTTTTTGGATACTATTAATAGTAATGGTATAGTTAAATGGAAACGTTTTTGGAAAAACAATGTCCCCCAAATGATTCTCCTCTTTGGATGGAAATGCCTTCGTAAGGCTATCCTTGTGAAGAAATAGCTAAGTCCTAAAACAAGTTTAGTATCTACTATGTGTCCTATTTGTGATTTCGAGGAAAAAATAGTAGAGCATGATATTTTCTTATGTAATCATGCTAGAGCAGTCTAGTTTGGCTCTAATTTAGGTTTCTTGATTCATTCAACAAGGAGTATGAATATAATTGAATGGTGGGGAAATCTCATGAAAATGAAAATCGTGCTAAATCTTCCTTCTGTGGCTCTATCTATATGGTGGGCTTTATGGAAAGCAAGCTTATGACAGTGAGGGGGACTTTAAAAAAGGTCTTTGTGGGCCAAAAGTCTTAGAGTTGCCAAGAGGCTATTCAAATAATACCTTATTGATTTTACAGATGCAGCTTATAAACATAAAGGAAAAATCTTCTTTTGGTTATCTAATGACGTTGAATAACTCCTTTGTTTGTGCAAGAGGTCGCTATGGGCCAAAAGTCCCTTCCTCTAAAGAAGTAGAGGCGAGGGTCATTCTTTTTGCGCTAAAGGAAGCTTATTGCAAAGGTTTCCCTAGGGCTTGTTTTTATTCTAAAGAAGTGATTGACTCTATTAATGGGAAAGAGTATTGGGCCATCACTCCAATTATTTTGGACATGAAAAGTCAATGTAGTGGCTTTTCCTTAGTTAGATTCTATTTTGTTTCTAAAACTTTGAATGAGGTTACTCATGTTTTGGCGAAGTATTGCTCTAGGCTTAGTGAGGACGATGTTGTTACAGATTGGGTTACGCCATGGTTGCCCCCTCTCTCGCTGTTTTGGGTTTTTCTTTTAATAATATTTTTTCTTACCAAAACAAAAATCTCAGAAGAAAAGGGGGGAAATAAAAGAATACGAAAAAGAATGAGATCCTCCCCTGGACAAGTTTGGATGGATGGTGAATTGAAGTAAAGTGAGGTAAAGTCATTATATAACCTTGAGGGATAGCTCAGTTGGCCTAGGACCATGGTTTACACCCAGACGTTGAGGGTTCGAAACTACACTACCACACTGGGGCCACAGGGGATTTACCCAACTCCCCCTGAGTCCATAAGGGTTATTTTGGCCCAAAGAGCTGGGGCACCCTTCGTTATATATATATATATATATATATATATATATATATATATATATATATTTAAAAAGAGGTTAAAGCCATTATATGATGAGTCTGTCGCAACATCTTCTCTAGGTAAGATCCTATTTAGGGATGTAAATGGGTCCCCGATTCTCCGATTACCCGAAGGTTCCGACCCGTTAAAAATCAGGTATGGGTCTTTATTTAGGCCCCGATAAGTAAATTGGTCCAAGTCCGGTTTCACCTTGGTTCGGATCCGTGGACCCAAGACCCGACATATGACCTTAATTTTCGAAAATATCTCCTAAAATCTATGTTTTTTTAATATCATTCTCTACCAAGACCCGGACCTGGATTCAGACCCATCCCATATATGGTTCTAGTTCCGGTTCCGGAGCCAATAAACCGGTTCCAAAACGGTTCCGGGTCTAGATCCGGTTTCACCTTCTCCTTAACGGTTCCGGTTCCGGTTCCGGGTCCACCATGGATCTGAACCAAAACTGACCCGTTTACAACCCTAATCCTATCGGACAAGATAACATCTTCTCAGATAAAATCTGAAAGAAATTGTCAAATCACATATTAATCAATCTGAAGGTGGACCTAAAGCAAGCACGAAAAAGTTCCTAAGATCCTTTATGGATGATGGCCCTCATTTAGGATTTCATGTAAATATCTACTCAGGCCCAAACTCCGGTTTTATAAAAGGCCCAAGTTCTGTAACAGGTTGCCCCATTTTCAGATGTGGAGATCATTCATGACCACGTTGAACGTGAATCAGAACATGACCTGCTTGCAATCTCTCACACCAATGAGTAAATCCCATTCTGAGGACACCGGAAATGCATGCTCTCAAGGCTAAAGTGAGAATCTAAAAGGCCTAGATCCTGGGAATGTGGTCCATCCCATCTAGGAGTAGGATGAGATAATTTATATTTATGGATTGCTCAAATGGATACTCCAATTCTTATTAATTTGCAAGTGGGTTAGGTTTTAAATATAAGATTTTAAGCCATTGATATAAAGGGCTCAAGTCCGAATCTTCACAAATTCGCAAACAGTGTATATGATGTAAAATTATGAAAATTTGGGTGACAATTGTCAGGAATCCAAAGCGGACCATTTGATATTACTGTCTGGATAAATGAGAAGTGGAGTCAAATGAAGTAGATTTCAAATGAGAAATGAAGTGGAGGAGAAGTTGTTTGGATGCTTATTGTGCGCAAGGCAATGGAAGTATTTAGAGTTGAAGTGAAATAGATATATATGTGGCTGACAACAATACTTCATCTGTCGGGTCAGACTCATCCATAAAGAATAGAGTTGGAATTTTAAACTATTAGGGCCCATTTAAATTCATTGTACTCTATTTTTTGCCTATCCAAATATGGCCAAGAATGACCAATAATTTAGATGACCCAAATCATGGATCATGGGGTGGTATAACAATACTGAAATCATTGATCCCGTTGGTTTCAGACTTTACTATTTGGTCCATGGTACGCCTAATAAGAAGGGTTGTCAATTTAGCCAATTGAAATGGGTACCCGGCCCGGCCCAACCTTGAAAACACGGGGCTTTTAGAAAAATCTAAGCCCAGTGGATTCGGCGTAGACAATTATTTAAAAGCACATCCAAAATGGGACTGTGAATGGGCAGAGCCTGCCCAACCTATCCCGGCCCTGCCCGCTCGCAAGGTTATTTTACTAATTTTTATTTATTTTTTCGAAACTGCAATCTGTCAACCTCATAGTTGAAGTAATGAACACTTTCCAAGTGTACTAATATACACATTTCCTCGGTCCTTTATTATCCAGTATCCACTAATCTTCTTCCACGTCCCAACAAAGTTTCACATGAATGAGCACATGATCCACCATTTCTTCATCCAATCCACAACTAGAACAACTGATATAACAATAAAAAGGGTGATATCATTTTGGCATCTGCATGATTGGAAAAAAAAAAAAAAGACTACACAAAGAGTAGCAGTGAATATTATTATTTAATTGCTACCACGCGCTGTTCTTGTTGTTGTTGTTGTTGTTGTTGTGCTACTGTTGTTGGAAAGCTATAAAAGCAAGGAGTTTCATGCAAGCCGTGAGAAGTAAAATCCTAGCAGTAAGAAATCCAATATATATAATGGCGGCTAGGTTTAAAGTTCGGTGATAGAAATAATTAGAGAATGTTGATCTTATGTTTAAGATCATGCCAAAGCCCAGGCTCGGCCTGGGCCCACCTGAGCCCTCAAGGGATGGAATTCTACATAGGCCCACTCAATTTAGGGCCTGGATTGGACAACCCCTGGCAAGCCCAGACAACCCATGCCCAGGCTCGGCCCGGCCCATTGACAAGCCTACTAATAAGCTCCTCCAGCAATCCAAATCAAGTGTAATTGGATTTAGATGGGTGGACTTTGGCCAGATCTAAGTCCATTGATAAACTTAGCCCGTGAATGCTCTAGAGGTTGGCCTTCTATTAATGGGCACCTTCTACTTTTAGGTCACATGTGGAAATCAAATCTTCAAGGATTCTTCGTTGGTTTTTTTACAAAGTCATCCATGTTTGGCAATCTTAAATCCCCGTGGAAATCCTCATTTATGAGGATTTTGAGGTCCGACCTCCCCCATAGAATTTGGAAATCCTCGTTTTTACAGACTTAAGCGCTGTTATCAGTTTTTTCAACGATACAGATCTATAGGCACTAATATCAGCTAGATAAGTCCTCTATTTAGGGTTAGGTCCAGAACTAAATAGCCCCAGATCCAAACCCCAAATATTTCCGAGTCCAATCCTATAGATCCAAACCCAGATTCTAAAATTTCAAAAGGTCACCCTAAGTACCCACACCCTATGTTTTATATATCTGGTTCAATTAAATGGGTACTCATTTCCATCCCTAAATATTTTTTATATAATATTAGCGGATACCCTAAACCTAAATCTAACCCCAAACCCCAGCACCCCCCAATCCATGACCATGAGGGTTCTGAGATTCCATCATAAGCCTGAGACCGACCCAGCCCATAAAGCCTAACCCAAATTTCACTTTTGCTTGGACTGGGCCATGAGAGATCAGTTTGGCCCAACCCACGTTGCAACCCCAGAAGCAGCAGCTACTTACAATAAGCAATATCAGTAGCAGTAAGTGGTGAGGTTTGAGAATTCAAGCATTGAGTCCATCAGAAAACCTTGTCCGCAATTTGCAGTTTGGACGGTATAAACCGCGTTGATGCACAAGGAACACTGCAAGTGTAAGTACCCACCAAAGATATATACCTTAGGCCAATCTCTTCAAAGAACATGCAAAATGCATGGGCGCTGGAGTTCCAATGAGGCTTAAAGCCTAAAACCCTTGATCCTTATTAAAGTTCAGAACCCGTTCACTAAGTAACAGGTTTGTTTCTTTGTAAAAGATGCAACAGAAAGTGGAAAGGATCGTGGGATAAGGCAACAAAACAGTAGGTAAGACTGCAGATGGAACTGTGGAGGATAGTTTGGCAACTAGCAGGTAATATCTGGATTACACCCATCCAGTGCTCAGGAGTGAGATTACTCTTATATTGCTGACCTTGCTTATTGAAAAAGTTGTATCAGGTCCAGTACAATTCATAATATGCATTAAATATGCATCCGTTAGTATTTTCTTGTGTTGGCTAATTGGTAGGGTTGGATAAATTGATTCTCTGTCCAATGAGTTGTATTTTCTATTTATTTCAGAATGGAGTGTGGTTGTGTTACCAGAAGAGATGAAGCGATGAAAAGAAGAAAAACAAAAGAAATTCAGGTGAACTCACGAGGCCCGATCGATTGGGTGTGGAAGACCTCTCAGTTAACAAGCTGACAGAGATTATTTTCGGGAGACAGTGTGTTACCTAATCGATTGGACCCTCTACCCAATTGATTGGATGGCAGGAAATTTATAGAACAGGCTACGAATTTTGTTTCATTTTGAAACTGGAATTTTCAAGTTTGAGTAATTTTTGTGTTCTAATACTAATGCATGAATTTTGGACTATATAAAGGGTCTTTCTCTCAATCCTAAGTAGATCCATCAAGTTATTCTCTCATTTCTCTGAGGTAAGAGAATTTAGAGAGAGATCCCTTCTACTCTAGAGCCATCATTGAGAGATTGTGCTAAAGTGTTTTTCTAGATGTTTTGCTGCTTCTACTTTCTTGTAGAAGATTTGATCATCTTAGTTCTCAAGGTGTTGCTAGATCAAGTGCGGAGAACGGTGCGCGGTGGGAAGTCGTGGCAGCGGGGATGTTGTGCAAGAACAACTATAGTCCTTAGGTCGACGGATTGACTGGAAAAGGGAACTGTGGGTATATCTTGTAATTACTATTCAATAGTGCTTAATTTCGGATGATCCTGGCTTTTACCCTAGACAAGGTTTTCACGTAAAAATTGTGTGTGCTTTATTGTGGTGTATCGTGTGTGATTAGTAGATTTATTTGCTAGTTCTCTTTGATTTGAGTTTATTACTTCTGCTATGGTTTTTTGGAACTAGTATCCATCCTAAAGACCTTCAGCATCCAATGCCTACACTTTGCCTCTCAAATTGGTAGATTTTTAAGAAATACTTGCTCAAAATATAGTGGGACTGGGGTTAACACAATTTCATTAAAAATTTCTCTATTCTGATTATCAGATCACATCAACCTCACCCATGTCTCTATGTCAAAACTTTAATTTGATATTTAAAACTGAAATTGAGTCTATAATCAAAATTAAGAATACCATTAACATACAAGCAAATCATGACACATGAACCATCAATACCATCAATACATTTGTTGTATGTACACACAATAAGCATATTATCATAAGAGGTAAAGGCAGCTATCACTTCATGCCTGATGTGGTTGCATGGTTGGATAAGTGTCGGCACACCTTTTATCTTTTGGATGAATCTTGTGCTTGTTATCTCCTGGGTAGCTTGTTCTGAAAGTTTTTGCACACTACCAGAATTGATTACTATTTCTAATTTAAACCAATCAATGCAGTGGAAATAAACCAATCAGACAATATAGAACTAGCTATCTACCAAGCAATCACCACAAGAAGGCAGACACAATTATTAACGTGGAAACCCTATCGAGGGAGAAAAACCACGAACCAGAAATAAAGAGTTCATGAACAGATACAAGATATACTCACAAACTCCTTTACCACAGTTTGTACCTCGACCTAAGGACTATAGTTGTTCTTGTACACGACATCCACCGTGCCCAGTTCTCCTTGATCTCCTCGCACCTTGCCAGTCAAGATGAACTATCTTCTACACGAAAGGTAGAAGAAGCAACAACCTTGTAGAACAGCTCTTCAGAATAATCTCTCAATGGCTCTAGAGAATAATCTCTCTCTAAGACATCTCTTACTCAGATTAGTAAGAGTCTTGATCTTTAGGGTTGAGAGCAATACCCTATAAATAGTCCCAAATTCGTACCTTAGACTTAGAGGACAAGTAGGACTCCAATTGGAAAACAGTCTCAAAAGGAAACACTTCCAATTCAAAAAAGGAGACTTTCGAGGAATTCTGCGCGCCTGTCTGATCGATCGGACTGTGTATCCAATTGATCGGACCACCCAAATAACTGGGGCACAATTACAATCCGAATGATCCGGCCTAGGGAGATTCGCCCGGTCTTCTCTTTTCTTATATTCTTCTCTTTAGCTCTTCCGGCAACACAATCATAGTCCATTCTAAATAAAATAGAAAATACAACTCAATGGACCCAGAGTTTTGTCCAACCCATGAATTAGCCAACAAAAAATACTAACAATCTCCCCCTTTGGCAATTCATGGACAAAACTCCTTAGAACAATACTAATGATCTACTCAAAAGAAAAACTCAAAATACATTGAATTTTTAGCCCAAGAACAAAAATTTCAGCAACAGTAGATCTTTGATTGTTTTCTCCCCCTAGCTTCATTATCCTCCCCCTTTTGTCCATAATCGACAAACAATTATCTTCAAGCAGCTTCTGTCAATCTAGATTCTGCAGCTCCCCCTCAATATGGACTCCCCCTCAATATGATCTTCGTATCAGCACTGGGGTGGGGGATTGATCTAGCAGATCAAGGGTGATGAAGTTTTGGTACGTACACTTGCATATTCAGACATTTCAGTAAAGTGTATACCAATATAGATTGAGAGTCTTCTTTCTTGACCCAGACAGCTTTGTTTTTCATGGATAACTATTCCTTCTGCTTTTTCCATTGCTTTTGGTTTAGAGACTTTCGCAACTTATTGCAATTGGGTCGAATGTGTTCTTTAATTCCACAATGGTGACAATTGGGTATACATTTAGGACGTAGCGCATTCTTCTTCTTGGCAGTTGTATTTGTAACATTAACAGCAAGATTAGTAACAACTGAATTTTGAACAAACAGCTAGTACCTTTGGCTTTTAATGTAGATGCCCCATCAGTGTAGCCAATCCCATACATGTTAGTCTTTGTCTTTTGACTATACATGATGTCATCAAGTTTTTTAGACCTAGTATTCATCATGTTTAGTGAAGCCTTGCTTGTATCCAACTCAGAAAGAACCATCTTGAGTCTTCCTTGCAAGTCGGTATTTTCAGCTTTCAAGGTCTTCATATCGTGATTAAGCAAATCACACTTCTGTGCTTCAGCAGTCAATTTATCTGCCAACTTGTTATTTTCTGCCTCTAAGTGACTCATTTTAGTACGAGCTTCGACAGTTTAGCTTTTAAAGAAGTATTTTGCTCTTCAGATTTTTTCCAGCTTGTAGCCACTTTTTTATTCATCTTTAGCATCTTTAAGGTCTTCACAAACAATATCTGGTATTCAGCTTGCCAATTATATTCTGTCTCTAACTCACTAACATCTTGATTAGTCCCATCATTAGAAACTGGTGGAGTAACATAAATTGAAGTTGCCATGAATGCCATGAATTTTTCTGTGCTAGCTTCAAGATTCGCAGATTCAGAATTTTTATCATCTTCCTCAGAAGTATCATCATCCCAAGTCAAATTGAAAGCCTTCTTTCTTAGCTTTTTGTTAGCACAGTCACTAGCAATGTGTCCATAACCATGACACTCAAAACATTGAATCCCTTTAGAAGATCTATTTTTTAAAAAAAATTTAGGGACTTTTAGATCACTTTTCTTTCCCTTCATAAATGCCTGAAATTGCTTCATAAACTTAACAACAACTTGGGGATCAATCTCCTCAAAATCAGAATCAAAATCACTAGCAATTTCTTGAATGATGCTTTGGTGGCTCTTAAAGCAATACCTTTGGATTTTGATTTTCCATTAGTCCTTAGGTTTGCTTCAAAAGTCTAAAGGTTGCCAACCAAATCTTCAACTTTGAGATTATTCAGATTTTTATTATCTTCAATGGCCATAACCTTAGTATCAAACTTTTCTAAAAGAGACCGCAAAATCTTTTTACAACTCTATTCTTAGGAATTGGCTCTCCCAAAGTAAAAGTATCATTCACAATTGCATTAAGCTTCGATTTGAACTCAGCAAAAGTTTCATCATCTTCCATCTTTATGGTTTCGAACGCTATATACAATTTCTAAAGTTTCGACTGTTTGACAATATCAGTCAATTCATTCACAGTCTGCAGAATATCCCAAGCTTCTTTTGCAGTCTTACATGTAGAAATTCTACAAAACTCAGATATGCTAACTCCATTTTAGATACTATTCAAAGCCCTAGAGTTACAAATGGCAGCCAACTCTTCTTCCTTAGACCACTTATCTTCAGGTTTGGGACCAGTTACCTCATTAGCAGTAATAGTGGGCAAGGAATAGCCATTCACAACAGATTTTCATACTTTCAGATCTATGGTTTTCAAGAAGGCAACCATCCTGGCTTTCCAATAAACATAATTTTCACCATTCAGCAGAGGAGGTTTATTGGTTGAATTGCCTTCACGGTGGTTATCCATTCTAGCAATATTTGGATCAACACAATAAAATAGTGCAACCTGCTTTGATATCAATTGAAAGTTTTTGCACGCTACCAGAATGGATTACTGGTTCTAATCTAAACCAATCAATGCACAGCGGAAATAAACCAATCAGACAATATACAACTAGCTATCACCAAGCAATCACCAAAAGAAGGCAGACACAATATTTAGCGTGGAAACCCTATCCAGCGAGAAAAACCACGAACTAGAAATCAAGAGTTCACGAACAGATACAAGATATACTCACAAGCTCCTTTACCTCAGTCTGTACCTCAACCTAAGGACTGTAGTTGTTCTTGTAGAGAATCCACTGACACGACATCCACCGTGCCCAGGTCTCCTTACTTGATCTCCTCGCACCTTGCCAGTCAAGATGAAATATCTTCTACAAGAAAGGTAGAAGCAGTAACAATCTCCTAGAACAGCTCTTCAGAATAATCTCTCAATGGCTCTAGAGAATAATCTCTCTCTAAGATATCTCTTAGATTAGTGAGAGTTTTGATCTTTAGGGTTGAGAGCAATACCCTATATATAGTCCCAAATTCGTGCCCTAGACTTAGAGCACAAGTAGGACTCCAATTGGAAAACAGAGTTTCAAAAGGAAACACTTCCAATTAAGAAAAGGAGACTTCTCAGAATTCTGCGCGCCTGCCCGATCGATTGGATGGTGCATCCGATCGATTGGACCACCCAAATAACTGCGGCGCAATTACAGGCCGATCGATCGGATTGAGGCTCCGATCGATCGGGCCTGGGGAGATTCACCCGGTCTTCTCTTTTCTTTTATTTTTCGCTTCAGCTCTTCCGGCGACACAACCATAGTCCATTCTAAATAAAATAGAAAATACAACTCAATGAACCCAAAGTTTTATCCAACACATGAATTAGCCAACAAAAAAAATACTAACATGTTTTTTATTTTTTCACTAAAGTTCTTTTCTTGTTAATGAAATATTAGGCTAAAGAGACAAAAAAACAATAGGGGGTAGATCCCGGACATCAACACTATCTCCAATGGTGCTCATACAAGTGGTGCAAAGGAGAGTTTAAATATTTGATTTGCTTGAGTTGGCTTGACCGCAGGGTGCTGAAGCTTGATATATATTGTTAAGTCAAATGTATGGTTTTATAATCAAGCCTAGTACAAGCTCGATTTAGTACTTTCAACTCAGCTCAATTCAAATTCAAGCCGAGCCAAGCTGGCGTGGCTCAAGATCTGGGTAACTTGTTTTGATGGTCAAGCTAAATTCAAGTTAAGCTAAGGTCAGATCACCTTGAATCACTATCCCATGTTAAGGTGTTAATGAGGCAGGGTAGCCAAAGCTCAGGCCTCACTCGGGTGCATATGGGCTGTGTTTTAGGTCCAATGTTGTATACAGTTAAATGGGCTTGGCCTGCTCCTACATATGCTTGGCACATCCGGCCTTAAATGTTTTGCACAAAGGGGTTATGTATTTTGCAAAAGGGATGGGCCTAACTTTAAGCACCATGTACCGATTCCGGGCCTGAATATTAGGCCCAGCACTTTAACGGGTAAGACATGGACAAACTTCAACCAAGCCCAACCTAGCCTATGGACACCCCTTATCCCAAGTTTTGATTGAATTTTGACCTTTCCAATGATTCTGAGTTCTTACTCACTAAACCTTTTTTTAAAAAAAAAAAAAAACTCAAACTTTAAAGGACTTCTCTTCTATTTTTGTTTTTTTTTTTTTTTTTGTTTTTATTCAAACTTGGGCATGTTTGTGTAACACTTTTTTGCAGAAAAGTGGACGGTTTTCCATAGAAAATCTATTTTTTATGTGTTTGCTATAAGACCCCGACCCCTAATTTTCGCGATTAGTGTGTTCTTAGCTGTGGGTTAGTTTTCTAAGTGAGATTTGAGCCTAATCTAGTTGGTTTGTAGATTATAATAGTTTTTACATATCTTTGGGGAATTTTGAGAGCCGTTGGACCCAGTCTGGCAGCCTAGGGACGCCTTGGGTTACATGTGTTAGCGTGGGGAGATTGTTCTTGATTTTGAAAAATTACAATGTTGGATTATTTTAATAGGTCAAATTAGCCACAACAACTTTTTTGTTTACAACGACCCCATTTGAAACCCAGAAAATCAGTTTTTCAGCCCTAGGGGCAAAACAATTGGTCCCTTTGGGGAGCTTACAGGTTTTGTATGTGAATGGATTTAACAAGGAATGAAAGGCAGTGAAATGGGAGGAAGATTGAAGGAAAAATGATCTGAAATGCAACTACCTGCACGGGGGCGGTCAGCTGGCGGTCACTAGTCTGCTAGCCGATTAGTGACCGACAGGTGACCGACCCCAGGTCAGTCACCATATCAATAACTTAATTTTTGTCCAAGGGTGAAGTCGGCTAACCGAGTGCAGACCAACAAGGTGACCACCTGTCCAGAAAAAGAAGGATTTTTCAATGTTTTCTGTGGGATGAAAACCCAGAATATGTTAAGGACTTTTAATTTGATATTGTGTACTTGAAAATTTGAAATATTATTTAGTTTCAGGGGTACCAATCCGATTTTAATTCCAACATTTGGATTTCAATTACATAAGAACCAAATAAAAGGTTTTAGCATATACTTGAGAGTTCGTTTTGAAGACTTAGTTTTGACACGAAGAATATCGTTTTGCACTTATTTTGACGTATAAGTATCAGTTTTGTTTCAGGCATCGGTTTGCACCGGTTTTGACTTATAAGTATCGATTTTGTTTCAGCCATCGGTTTGCATTGGTTTTGACTTATAAGAATCAGTTTTGTTTTGGATTATTTCAAGAACAAAAAAGGAGATCCCTTCTTATGTTTCGATATGTTCTTAGCTTATGCTACTTCTGTTATGTTCTGCTTAGCTTTGTTTTGATAAGTGATTTTCCTCTATTTTCGATCTGTCTTGTATATGTTTCGTTTTGTTTTGTGCATTCATGAATTTAGGTGAATACCACCGAGCTTGGACTGCACCTTCAGTTTGACCCACTGTCTGGGGGGTCCTTAAACACTTGGACTATCTGCAAATTAGTCGTATATTTTTATATATATTTTTATTCCGTTCCGGTTTGGCGGCCGGCCCTCGTCCATGTCGTGTGGCACAAGATTCTGTTCTATTCTGTTATGTTCTTCTTACTCTTTTCATTATGTATGATAGAGAAATGATGAGCTCTATGTGAGTTTAACATTCATGATATTATATGTATTCATGCTAGTGTCGTTTCGTATATCGTTCATGGACTTTTATTTTCTTGATAAGTATCTTACTCATGCATTGTTTTAAACTTTGTAGATCTGTTTTAAATTCAATAAATTCTTTTAAACTTCGATTTTGTATATGCTCATGCCTAAATTGATCACCTGCTAGACCGTCGTGTCTGATATACTATACTTTAGTACTCTAGGTAGAAGGTTCTCGTCCTGAGTTGGTACGTGTGCAGATGGCTATGAAGCCATGAGTTTTGCAGGTTGTTGTGTTAGGGATGTCACATAGACGTCGTGCTTGACTCCAGAGTTACGTTACATACCTGGGTAGTACTTATTCTTAGTTTGTTATTTTGTACGGCATTTGTTAGCCTTTTTCCTTGGGAATGTAATTAATGCACTTGTTAATTTATAACTTGAATATGCTTGGGTAATGATCAGCCTATTACTGTCAGCTCTATATATATTATTATCTTGGTTTGTTCTAGTCTGAGTTGAGCATTGCTATGACAACTTTACGCTAATAGGTTGAGTGCGATGCGGGATTCGATGGCCACTGACTCCGAGTCGCAACGCCACGTAAGCTTCAGCGAAATGTTTTGATGTATTGGAAATTATGTCTTCCTCACACAAGCGGATCTTGGGGAGAAATATTATTTATCACTTACTTCCTAATTCTCGTCCCTGAGGTCGGACCACTGCAGGGATCCGGGTTCGGGGGCGTGACATTTGGTGCGGAATAATTCCACGGAAATACTTTCCTGCCTTGTCAGCATTTTCCTTGATAATGCCGAAAACGGGTTTCCTATGGGGGTATAGGAAATGGATTTCAGTAGAAAACTTCTCCCTCCTATATAATATCATTTCCTCACTCTTTTCCATTTCAACCCAAACCTTCTCCCTACATTAGCACCAATTTAGCGAGGAAGAAAATTCGCACCAAACATGAATTTCTGAGTTTCGCGGAAATCCTTTTCCAAGGTTTCCATTTCTTTGGAATTTGGTGGCTTGACAATTTCTCCTTTCCGCGGAAAGAGAGTTTACACAAACATGAGGACTTCTCTTGTTCTTTTTCTTCTCCTTTTTTTCTTTAAGTTCGAACTTTAAGCACTTCAACCTGCTCTTGATCTCAAAAACACAATTTAGATATAAATCTAAAATTGAGAAACTGTTAGAAAGAGAGACCAAGAGAAAGAAGATTAAAAGGAGAAGAAAGAGAGTTTTCTATTATCTCATTATGTGTGTACAAATACAAAGGGAGAAGCCTATTTATAGGCAAAGTAACCTCATACGAGAAGAACCTAAATTCTAACCATAACTCATCTTAAGTGTGCATCCACCTAAGATCCATATCTCATAACACTCCCCCTTGGATGACCACCATTCAAAGACAGTTGCCTCATTAAAAACCTTGCTAAGGAAAACACAGTGGGAAAAACTAAAGCGAAGGGAAAAAGAGTACAACATTCTTCAAGATCATTGAACTAGTGTTTGACGTGTATAATGCTACCTCGTTAAAACCTTAACTAAAAAAACCCAGTGGGATAAAACCTAGAAAAAGAAAAAGAGTACAGTGCACAAATGCCCTAGGTAGCATACTTTAGGATGCTCCCTGATAAACCACTCCCCCTAATGATAGCAACCATTTACATAGTTTGATGATGAACTCTACGCATGCCAATCTCATATACAAACCTCTGAAATACTGATTTTAGCAAAGATTTGGTAAACAGGTCAGCCAGGCTGTTACTCGAACAAAATTGCTTGATTTCAATTTCATTGTTCTTCTAAAGTTCATGAGTGAAAAGAAACTTTAACCCCAAGGGGTTGGCCAAGTGGTAAGGACCACGGTTCCTCCCTCTTCCGGAGCTAGAGGTCTTGGTATCGACCCCCGGTTCCCCCCTCTTCAGGAACCGAAGATTGAGTCCACTTGTGCTACCACCTAAGGGCCATAGGGGTTTTACCCTGCTTCTCTCTAGGCCCGGAGGGAGTAGTCCAGCCCAAAGGGTTGGATACCTTCGGTTAGCACAAAAAAAAAGTGAAGGGAAACTTCGGTGTTATATGCTTAGCCTTGTCTCATTTAATGAAACCTTCTCGAATCTATTTTATGCATGCTTCATTATCTTTATAGATAATATTCGGTATACCCGCAATAGATGGTAATTGATAAGAACTACGAACATGCTGAATCAAAGATCTTTGCCATACGCATTCCCTACTGGCTTCATAAAGAGCCAAAATCTCAGCATGGTTGGAGGAAGTAGCTACTAAAGTCTGTTTAGTAGGACGCCAATAAATGATGGCATTACCATTAAGAAACACATAACTTGTCTGTGATCGACCCTTATGAGGATCAGAGAGATAACCTGAATTTGCATATCCTAAAAAACTGAAATCTCTACGATCATAAGAATAAAGTATTTTTAAATTAGTTGTTCCATGCAAATATCGTAGGATGTGTTTAATACTAATCCAGTGCCTTAATTGAATTGAGTACATACTCCTTGGATTTGCTTTGGGCAAAGGAAATCCTTTCAGGATTTATAGAATGTGGTTCTGCGTCCCAATCATCATCATCATTTCTATTCCATCTCTCTCTTGAATAATTGTAAAGTATAGAGATCTCTTCATTATTCGGTACCGGTACCTCTTCAAGGGCTTCCAAAGTCTCATCAGGGACTTCCATTATTCTAGAGAGAACAGATTTTACGATAGCCTCTTTAGGAGCTATAAGTGCCTAAATAATACGGACTTGATTAGGCGAGTGTTAGACTCGTGATGTTGTTGCTATATTGTTCAGGATGGATTAGAAGCCTTAGACCTGAAAGGGAGAGAAGGAACAAAGGTCAGAGCCCCTGGCTGCAGTTAGCCGAAGGCACTCTGATGCTTAAGTTAGTGTTGTCACTGGACAAAGGAAGAGTGGGTAGAGAAGAAGAGAGTTCAACAAGTAAGCTCAAGGGATGTGTGTTGCATAATGCGTGCCTCTCCATGGGTGTTACCCATGCATATATATAGATGAGTGTCCCATCTGAAACTCCCTTAGTAGAGGTACGTGAGAGAACTGTCCCATCAGCCCACACCTCGTATCCTCAGTGGAGGTAGGTGAGGGTACTGTCCCATAGAATCACTCATCATTCCCACACATAAATGCAGACGTAATCGTCGGATAGGGATAACCCCTTATCAATATCCGGCGGCCACCCTAACTGACAGTTCGCTCTGCAATGTAGCTGTCCCATCACATAATTGGGACTTGACAGCGTTCACCTCGGCCAATGGGACCGAACTGGAGAAGTCTCTAAGGTCGGGGCACGCGAGTTCGGGCATTGCTGCCGAGATGCGCAAGGCTGAGCTCAGAGAAGCGTGGTCGGTACCCTTACCCAGGCTAGCTCAGGCTCAGTGCCAGCTGGCACAGCTGCCGAGCTGGACGAAGCCGAGGTCAAGTTAAACCTAGTTGGAACTTTTACCTAAACTAGGAGTAATCTCGGTATCATGAAAACATCCCACACAACTGCCCCTAGTTCCTAATCTCTTGAGAGTTCTTCAACTTTCTGAGGTCGGGAGCTAAGTACTACGGAGTCTTTTTAAACGCCGAGCTCGCGGCTCTACATCTTGACATTGATTGCTGACGTTCTATCTTTATCAAATCGCTTCACTTGCTAGAACGCGTTGATGTCGCTTCGCCTACCCAAGATGATCAATTACCCTGGCTGGACTACCGCGGGAGGCGCATCGTCACTGCCACGTGTTCTTATCTGATCGGGTGTACGACTGTTACGAAGCGACGCGTGCGGGTTCCGAAGCGACCTTTTGAAAGCGCGTCCTCGAAATCCGAAAGGGCATCCTTCTTGCTGGTACCTTCTTCCATTCTTCTTCTAGTTTGGTGATTAGAAGAGAGAACCCCGTTCACGAAAGAACCCCCTTGCGAAAAGAGATCTTCGATCCATTTTATCGGAGCCCTTCGCATCTTCATTGACTTCGTGAGTCTTCCTTCCGCTCTCCTTTATTTGCTTCTGCGCTTGCCGTTCTTCCTAGGACTCCTGTTAGGACCCCCACCTTGTAGGGTTCGGCCCCTCTTCCCCTATTTTCCATCCTTCATCTCCTCTCATCCCCTAGCCTTAGAAATGGGAGTGTACAGGCACTGGGTAGACACCCCTCAGTCCCTAGAAGGGTTTTGGACTATGTATAGGATCCCAGAGGAGGTCCTTATTAGGATAGATGACCCGGAGGACGCCTTTGACGGCCGAACCTTTTGGAATGGGTGGATGCCATTCCCCCTGGTAGCGATAATAGAAGGTGGGGTTAGGTGTCCCATCCATCCGCTTCTAAGGACCTGTCTTAGGAAGTGGAATCTGTGCCCCTACCAGTTAATGCCCAATACTTTCAAAATAATAATGGGCACTGCCGAGTTGAATAAAATCCTAGGGATCAACCTCGGCGTCCATGACATCGAGGACGTGTACGATCTGTGCAAGTCTGCGGGAGGTGACGACTGCTACTATCTTCGTGGGAAGCCGGGGAAGGAGCCGTTCGTTCACCACCTGGAGGACTCGAACAGGTATGCTGGGGACGACCGCCTGTTCGTCTCCGGGAGCTGGGAGTTCGGGGGATCTGAGCCAGCGAAAGCCAGAGTGCACAGGGTCCCCCGTCGTCTCGGGACCGCCCAAGTAAATATCGAGCTCATAGCCTTGTCTCTTTCCTCTAACTTTATTTTTGCCGAACTCATTGATCTTGCATGCCGAGCAGGTCACAGCGAGAGAAAAAAAGAAGCAAATCGGGTCGGGTGGAGGAGAAACATAGAGTGGTTCACGGCAGTGAAGGCGTACCACGGCCATCACGGTCGGGCGTCCTGGGATTTGCTTGGGTATGAACCTCGATATAGCTCCTTCATCCCGAGGAGGACCGGCTTGTCGCCGCCCATCAAAGTGCCCGAAGACGTCAAGCCCTTGCTAGCCCTTGGAGCCGACGCTTCCACCTCGGGTGCCGAGAAGGAACCCACCAACCCTCAACAGGCCGTGGAAGCGTACCCCTCCTCGAGTTCCGAAGAAGAAGGGATGCCGCGGGAGCGACGTCGCCCCTAGAGAAAACTGCGGACCTAAAGTCCAAAGTTTTTGGGGGCCACTCCTACAGTCTCTCTGCCCCCGGCCATCGGCTCCGTCCCCCCGTTTGCGGCCAATGGCGCCATTGGGTCTTCTGCCGCGCCCGACGCTTCCTTAAGCGGGGCTCAGTGGCGCCCAGTCGATGTCCCAAAGAATGGGGTTCCGGCAGAGAAGAGGCGCAGGTTGGAGGGGCCGGCGGAGCAGGGCTCCGGGCCGGACCCCACATCTATGCACATCTGTGCGGACCCATGGAAGCCGGACCTCATGCTTGAGCCTGGGAGGCCGCTGACGATGGAGGACCGGCTGGCTGCCAGTTCCTCCGTCCTCACGGCACTCTCTAGGGCCTGTGCTCTCCCTCGTGACATGGAGAGGCACAGGAAGGCTGAGGATGTGGGGCTGCTAATGACGACAATGCAGGCGTCTATCACGGTAAGTCTTGTTCTCTCATGAATTTTACTGAAGTGTTTGACTTCGATTTCCTGTCTAACATTTGTCTTCTTTTGCAAAATGGATAGAGGTTGCACGTGGTGCTGGAGAGGGCCCTTCAGAGCACCTCTAGGGTCTCCCAACTGGAGGGAGAGAAGAAGAAACTCGCGTCCGCCCTGGAGGTGAGCAACGAGAAGTCGCGGGAGTTGGAAGAGAGGAATGCTAAGCTCGCTGCAAAGATGGACTTGGCGGTGGTTGAAATCATAAGGCTGAAGGCCGAAATGCAGGAGTTGAGGGGGGCTGTCGAGGTGAAGGCAAAGAGGGCTGCCCAGCTCAAGGTTGAGGTGATGAAACAGAAAACCAAGCTGGAAATCCTAGCAAAACAGAAAGTTGACACCAAAGCCTCGCTGCAAATTGAGAGGGATGCCGCGGCAAAAGAAAGGGCTGACCTTGAAGAATCGTTGTAGGCCAAGGTGGATGCGGCATTTCAGGACGGAGTGGAGGCCGCAACGAAAGACTATGTGGCTCAAATAGAGGGGCTGAGTCAGACGTTGTTCGAGCTTGGGTGCAGGGCTTCACTGAAGGAGGTGGGGATCTCTGAAGATCAACTCATTTTCAAGAACCCTCCCAAGTTCGAGTCATCTGCACCCGAGCCCAAGTCCAGCTCCGTTCCATCCGT
Source organism: Umbellularia californica (assembly GCA_028538565.1). Lineage (NCBI taxonomy): Eukaryota > Viridiplantae > Streptophyta > Magnoliopsida > Laurales > Lauraceae > Umbellularia > Umbellularia californica. The sequence goes on along the minus strand of JAPQWN010000004.1, from coordinate 12,366,240 downwards.
CGAGCCTCCCTCTGACTCCGTTGCTCCAACTCTTCCCTCCTCTGGGGATCCTCCAGCCACAGCCGCGACTGCAACGTCTGTAGATAAGGTCCAAGATGCCAGTGCTGGTGTGGCTGAAAAGAAAGCTTCTTGATGTATTCCCTTTTTTTCTTTTTCTATACTTGGGGAACTTGAACTTGTAATTTTTTTTGCTCAGATGTAAATACCTTCATATAATGAATGCAATCCTTCTTCTCCGTTTCCATTTGCAACGTGTGTATGCTTTCTGTTTTGATGAATACAATTATTCATTTATCTCTCTCTCATTCTTGGTTATCCAGAACAAGATAAGTAACCGAGCTCGGTTCTTCAACTAGAGCAAGTAATTGGGCTAGTTTCTATAACCAGAGCGAAATTGAGTTTGGTTTCACAACCAGAATGAGAAAAGCATTTGAGTTAGGTTCCATAACCAGAGCAAGTATCCGTGCTAGGTTCTACAACCAGAGCATTGTAATTAGGCTAGGTTCCATAACCAGAGCGAGTGGTTGAGTTCGGTTCTGTAACCAGAACAAAATAAATACTTGGGCTCGGTTCTATAACCAGGACAAAATGAGTAATTGGGCACGGTTCTACAACCGGAGCAAGAGTAGTAATTGAGTTTGGTTTTACAACCAGAACAATGCAGGAGACTGAGCTTGTTGACACCAAAAATGTCGCTTTGCCTCTTCAACATCAAGAAAGCTGCATGAAGTCGCAACCTGCCATAAATAGGCAATGCAATTTCTCCAAAAAATCAAATCTTGTCAGAATCAAACAAAAACTGCAAGATCCTTCAAGATAGCCAAGAGAAGAGTACACATGAAGTTTCGGGCCATTTCAGAATCATTTGGCCTAACTTCGCTTCTCCGACAGCTAAAATGGCGCTCCCGGCGGCGACATCATCGGAGACGTCAAAACTTCGATTAGAGCCTACAGATGACTCCAGCATGTCTCAAAAGGGCTCCATGCCAAATTTCAAGTCAAACCGACAACGTTTGACCCTCCATCAATGCTCGAGCAGCAAAATCAAGCCTCTCGGCGGCGGGAACCACCGAAGCCTTCGCTCATCAAACCAAATGCATGAGTGGCTTCAACATGCTTCCAAAAGGCTGCACGTCAAATTTCAGGTCATTCTGACAACGTTTGACCAGGTTTCGATGCTCCGAGAGAAAATCAAGCCTACCGGCGGCGGAGCAACCAGGGACCATGACATCCAAAACGGAGCCCATGGAACGTCTCAAAATGACTCCAATAGGCTCCCCGTCAAATTTCAGGTCAATCGGACATCGTTTGACCACATATCAAAGCTCGGCATTTTCCCCGCAGCAAAATCAAGTGAAGCATCGATGGGACCCCAAACGGCTTCAAAACTCAAACAAAAGCCTATGGTTGGTCTTATTTATTGCTCAGGAGGCTTCATCTCAAATTTCAGGTCATTCCGACATCGTTTGACCAAGTTTCAGCTTCTGGCGGAAAATCAGCAGTTTTACGCGACAAAGTCTTCGGCTTTCCCGGAAAATTGGAAACTTTGCACTCTAAAAATGCAAGGATTCTCATCAGGTTTTCTACAGGGAAATCAAACCAATAAATGAGAAGAAATGTCAGGAAAAATACAGAAGAAAACGGCGACGAAAAAGACCTCAAAACGACCGCAAAACGGGCTCCGAAGGGGAAAATTCCCCCAGGGTCGCAGGCCCCTGCGACCATGGCCCATGGTCGCCGGCCGCCATGGTCGCCGGCGACCATGGAAGTCCGGGTCACCGGATTTTCCGCCGGTGACCCGTTTTTCCGTCTTTTTTCGCGTTTCGCGCACTTTGGCCCCTGTGGTTTCTTGAAAATGTGATTTTTAGTGCTTGAAATTGACTCATATCCTCCGACATCCGTCAAAATCACGGGTCAACCTCCAAAAGCATAAAATCATCATTAATCGCTCCAAGATCGCCAACCGGTCAACCAAAAAAAGTGCTCTTTCTGTCCGACCGATCGAGAAATCGACAAGACAGATGTCACCGGCCCGCTCTTAGCTATCAATGTCTGAAGTTACATGTTCATCCGATGTCGATCAGCATGAAGATCCATCGATGATCATCGCCAAAAGAATTCCAGAAGACACGGCACGGCCCGCGACTCTTCGACTGCTCGGCGACCAATTAATGTGGTTAATTGACTAGCTTTATTGCAGTCATTAATTCATTTCTTTGGACGGCCAAATCAGAAGCAAGCATTTGGGAGTTACAAGTCAATTGATTCATGGCATTTAACCCATGAAACTCCTCCCATTATGGTAATTAAGGTGATTAAAAGCCCTTAATCTCCATCGGCCAATCAGATTCAAGGAAAAAGGAGTTACAAAATCAAGAAATAAATCTTATAACTCCTCCCATTAAAGCCATTAAGGCTCATAAACCCTCCTAAATGGCTACCAAAAGCCTATAAATAGGAGAGCATTCCATTGAAATGGAGATCAGAAAATCGAAATCAGAAAATCGAGATCGATCGATCGGAAAGAATCCAGAGCTCGTATCCAGAGAAAGAAAAAAGAGAGAAAAACTCTGCTGAAGTTCTGCACCGGCCACCACTACAAGGTGACAAAAGTCCCTTGGGGGGCACCCCCCCCCCAAGGTCCTTGCCTTCTCCCGCTGCCTCCAATGGCTTAGACATGGCTTTTCAGCCCGTCTACTTAGCTTTTTATTGGACATAGGACCTTCTCTTGGTCTTTGTCCTCTAAAAACCTGAGGTTATAGCCAAGCCAAGCGAATCAAGAGCATCTTCTGTTCTCATCTGCATGGATGATGGCGAAGCCCATACATGGCTTGCGACCGTCAATCTGGACGAGTCCCCCACAATCTCCTGAAAAGTTAGATCTTCCTTTTCTTGCTTTTCATTGTAGTTTGTATTTTTCTAAAGAGACAAAGAAATCACAACTCTTGTCTTTCATTATTGATAAGAATTGTAAATCGGCTATAAACGCCAAAATCGGCTATAAACGCCAAAATCGGCCAAAATCGGCTATAAATGCCAAACAAAATCGCCTTTCACGGCAAACTAAGAAAATGTCTCTTTTCTTAAATATTTGTGCAATGGAAAACTTGAAAGAAGTTGATTTCCTTTTTACTTGCGAAGGTTGATCTCCGGATTACCACTTGCAATTCCAAGTAAAATAGAAAATCTGGCACACCCACACAAAGAAATGTTGAGGCACGCTTCAGGCCCGCCAGGGCGTGAAAGGGGCGGACCCGACGGACTCCCACGTTCCGCCGACCCCGGTAGCCGCCCCACGGCGCCTCGGAGCGCGTTCCATCAAGCTGGCACACCCGGTGGGACTCGTTCATTTGAGAACACGGTGCTTGGAAATGAAATATTTGCATATCATACTTTTTGCTCTATGCTTATACTTCTTTTCCGGATTCCTTGGCTACTTTCTAGCTGGTAGCCTATGTTGGATTTTGCATCCTAAAAAAAAATGAGATGGGATTTTTTGGAAATTTCTATTTCTTTGAGTTTGTTTCCATTCTTTCTCTTTTCAAAAAAAAAAAATCAGTTTTCTTAGTTTGAATTCAAAATTGAGAAACTTTGATCCTATCCTATCGTTCTTTGGTGCTTGCAGAATTGTTGAGCTCGTTCGACTAAGGTTTTGGACCATCGTTTCTCTTCGATGAGTTCATTAGAGATTTCAAAAAAAAAAAAAAATCAGTTTTCTTAGTTTGGATTCAAAATTGAGAAACTTTGATCCCATCCTATCGTTCTTTGGTGCTTGCAGAAATGTTGAGCCCGTTCGACTAAGGTTTTGGACCATCGTTTCTCTTCGATGAGTTCATTAGAGATTTCAAAAAAAAAATTATTAAAAAAAAATCAGTTTTCTTAGTTTGGATTCAAAATTGAGAAACTTTGATCCTATCCTATCGTTCTTTGGTGCTTGCAGAAATGTTGAGCCCGTTCGACTAAGGTTTTGGGCCATCGTTTCTCTTCGATGAGTCTATTTGGAATTTTTTTATAAAGAAGGACATAGACCACTAAGGTTAAACCAATTGCGTTCTTTGATCACGATTGATTCAAGAAAAGCCTTGTCCAGAGTGTGGAGACAGCTTGACTGTTCTAGGCAAGGGTCCTCCAAACGGGTTCATTAAGTAATCCTACCCTTACCTGGGGGCAATTCTATCAATTGAGGTTTCATAAGACCGGGTTAGGAGGCCTATGTGTACTCTCTCGTCTTTAAATCTTAAAAAATTAAAATCAAAATAAAAAAAATAAAAAAAAAAGATTTTCAAAAAAAAAATCTTAAAAAAAAAAAAACAAAAATTTTCAAAAAAAAAAATAAAATAAAAAAAATAAATAAAAATATATTTTAAAAAAAAAATAAAAAAAAAATAAAAATAATAAAATAAAAAAAATCATTTCAAAAAAAAAAATCTCCAAAAACTCGTCACTTTTGATTTCAGATCTGAGAAATTTTGGTTTCTTCTTTTCTGAACACTGGCGCTCGCGGAAATCGCCGAGACCGTGTTCAGATCAGAATACCATTTGCTCTCCTTGATGGAACCAATCTTGACATTTCAAAAAAAAAAACTCGTCACTTTTGGATTCAGATTCGAGAAATTGTGGTCTCTTCCCTTCTGAGTACTGGCGCTCGCGGAAATCGTTGAGCCCGTATTTGAATCGGAATGCCACTTGCTCTCTTTGACGAATCCATTTCTGACCTTTTAAAACAAAGAATCCCATCTCATGGATGCGATCTCCAACATTTGTGCATAGCAGTACTGGTACGCCCTTTCAGGGTCTACTGTATCTGTGACCGACACATTTGTAACTCCTACCTTATATTCTTCTTATCTCGAGCAAGCTCCGCTTCTCGATAAGTCGAATTTAGGTATACAATTGCTTCTAGCAGTCATTGGAACGCTCATTTCGAGCCTACCGTGCTTGCTGTCAGAACAATTGTACCATCTATGGCTTTTTGCCTTCTTCATGTCGCTTGGGTCATATCCCTTAAGCGATTTGAAAAGACAACCATAGGAATTCCCATTTATGATCATTATATTCTTGTGATTACTAATGGATGTGGTCTTGTTTCAGAACTTTTTTCGAAACTAACAATGGCAGCCTTAACCATTATCTTCGATGAGAACAAGCACCAACTCATGCTTCAACAGAAGCAAAGCGCGCGCACTCATAAGCGCCCTGTCAGTTGCCGAAGCGTTAACTCCCTCGGCAACTCTCTGAACTCCGGGTCGACCTCGACTCCCCGGACTATCTTCTTTGGGACGCTGGGACCATTCCCACTTCCCGAAGAACAAACTGCGCCTGCCAAAAGGCAGAAGATCGCCTCTCAACGTGTCACTCCCGTGACACCAAAGGCGAGCGCCCAAAAGCCCGAAGCCCGCGGCACCCCCGCGAAGCCTCGACCCACAAACAACCAGGTCTATCCCAAGACTTGGTCTCCAAGACCTTCCCCAAAACAAAGAAGGTCTCAAACTTCCACCAAGCCAGCATACCTGGCCCCACTCAAAGAGAACCAGTTCTACCCTCTTGCCTACATGAAAGAGGAGAGACCCATCTCCAACCTGACTCCCAAGTCAACCCAGCATGAGCCGGCTTGTTCCTACAGGCCCAAAATCAGATCATGCATCACCAGGCCTCTACAAGCACCTGCCAAGGCCTACACTCCTTCAGTTCGACCCTTCATCTCTACAGGGGCTGAACTCGAAAGGTTTAAAGCTTCGCTGCAACAGGCAAAGGACCGGGTCCGGATCCTGTCCTTGCCTAGCTACAAAGAAGACAGGCTCGGCTGCTGCGCCCGAGGGAGCACATCCTTCATCGTCAGAGCCCAGCCAGAGCTGACTGAAGCTCAAATCGCTCGTCGAGCACGTCGCCGTGCGTCATATCGACAGAAGAGACTAGAGAAGCAACGGACCCAGCCTCCTACACTTCAAGTTTCCCACAAATGGGTCGAAAAAGAAAGACCCGACCAACTTGCTGCCGTCCATATGGTTGGAAAAACCAGAAGACGCCAAAAGTCAGCATAAAAAATCCATGTCCGACGTCCGGTGACCCGTAGCGTCACCAGGACACAAAGACATCCCGAAGAATCTCCTGCCCCTTCAAGCCAAGGACGGGAGAGTAATCCTTCATCAAGCTCTTCATAAAAAAGAATGAGCCCCAGCTCGGTCACCAGGACGATTTCTTCGTTCGAATCCCGAGGGATGAACGTCTTGGCTACAAGTTCTGAGCCACCACCTCAGAATCCACCTCGAGATGATGCGCTCACACGCATCCAGCAGTTGGAACAAGGCCAGCAGAGGATTGAAACTCTGATGGAAAACCTTCTCCTTGTCGTCCAAAATCAGGTGAACAATGAGCCTTCTCCGAATCATAGCAATAACGAGGGAAATGGAGAAGAAAATGAGTCACGCGCCCTTACCAAAAAGGACGTAGACAGTATCCTCGCCAAAGCTAAAGAAGAGGATATACTCAAAGAGCATGGGATCAAGCCACCATATCCTTTATGGATGGACTCGGTCCCATTCCCCACAAAATTCAAACATCCCACTCTCCAAACATATACGGGGAAAGGATCAGCCAGACAGCACGTCATCCATTTCAAGATCCTGACGGGAGCTATCGCGGATCAAGATGCACTCAAGATCCGCCTCTTTGCAAGTACCCTAAAAGGTACGGCCTTCGATTGGTACTCCACTCTTCCGGAGAACTCCATTCAGAACTGGGCTATGCTAGAGACACGCTTCCTGACCCACTTCCAAGGTGAGGATCATCCTGTTACTATGGCTCAGCTCTGCAGCCTAAAACAGGGAGAGAATGAGTCAACTTATGACTTCATTCACAAGTGGAAAGCAATGGTGTACAAATGCTCAGATGTACTGCCACAAGCGTCGCTAGTCGACATCTGCCGAAACAACATGAGAGCTAAAATCCGCTCCATGATCATCGGCAATAAATCAAAGAACCTGGGGGAACTCCTCGAAGCTTCCATGGAAGCTGAAATGGTGATCAAAGACCTCAACAGTCAGAAGTCATCAAGAAAAGAGCCAACCGCCATTGCAACCTCTAAACCAAAGAAGAAAGAGGTCCTTAATGTGCAAACCAAGTCAGCTCCTCAGCAACCAAAGAAAGCTGAAAATAGAGCTGCAGGTAAGAAACCTGAACTCTCTGATGCCTTCAAAGAGCGAGTAGAAAAGAAATATCCGTTCGATGAAGACGTCGAAGAAATCTTTGAGGCTCTCCTAGCAAATGGCAAACTCATTTTGCCAGAGCCCAAAAGACCTAGAGACGTTGGCAAAACCAATGATCCTCGGTACTGTCCATACCACCAGATGGTCTCGCATCCTCTCAATCAATGCTTTGTTGTGAGAGAGAAGATAAACGAGATATGGAAAAACGGAGTCATCACCTTTGACAAAAATTATGGCCCCGCCTCCGTCAACATGGTGTCACGTGGACAAACACCAAAATCACCGAAGAAGAAGATTACTACTTCCTTCAAGGTGATAAAAAGAATTCAAACGTCCGAAGTGTTGGTTCCTTACCCGACACCAGACGGACAACCCATATGGGTACATCCCGATCTCCTGGAAGATGAAAATTGGGAGATCGTAAAAACAAAGCCGACAGCTCAACAGCGAAGGCAGGCTAGGAAACATCTCCTCAGGCTCAAACGGCAAGAGAAGATCCAGCCAAAACAAGAAGTCCATGAAAAGGCAGAGGCCTCCTCTACCACTTCACTCGGGGCAACAAAAACGTCCCTTCCAGAGACTTCAAAGGCGGTAAGAAACTTCACTCTCAGTGATTTCATGCCACCTCAATTCAAAAAAGAAGCCATGCAGGGGGCATTATACTCTTGCAACTCGGTAGTTGGATTCTCCATTGATGGATACGAGTCCAGCGACACCGACGATGGATTCGAGCCCAACTACACCGGCGAGTGGGAGGAATCTCTTGAAACAGGAGAGTATCTCTCCGACGAAGAATGGGTTCCTGAAACTCACCTTATGCCAGTAATCTGGTATAACCCCTTGCAACCACAAGGATCCTGGTCTGATGATGAAGAAGACCAAGAGGCTGCACAAGAAGATGCTGTTAACCCAGCACCTGTCATTGCTCCAGTGGAAATCAACTATGTTGAGCCACACGGAGAAGACGAAGAAGAGGATCTGGCTCCCATGCCTGATCTTGAAGAATATGCAAGGATCTTGCAGCGTCTCGCTCCAGAACAAGAGCAAGATCGTGTTAACGAGCCTCCTCGCAACCCAGAGCCTGAAGTCCCTGAAGATAATCAGGTACATCCACCCTTAACTCCTGAAAATGGAGAACATTGCTGGATAGACGATCCTCTTACATCCGAGGATGAGTCTGACTCCGAGCAGGCAACATCTCCTATCAGAGCTTCCTGTAATGTAATATATCAGGACTATAGCTCTTCTGAAGCGTCGTCTGATGAGATTACCTATACTCCGACGACGCCTAGCAATGTATCCTCTGGAGCTACCTCGTCTCACGTGACTTTCACAGAGATGACACCCTCTCAGGTTTCTTCTCCTGAGACTGTGACTTCAGGATACACATTCTTCCCGACTCATCATCATGAAGAAAACCCAACTTGGGGTGATGGATGGGTCAACGAAGAAGAAAAGCTGCTGGATGCTGTTCAGGACTTGCTCCCGGAAAATGCTCCGTGCAACACAATCACTGAGGATGGCAACTCTGCTGCAGATACATCCCCAGTAGATGAAAAACGACAGCCTCTTGATCCTGAAGACAATCTTCCAAACGAAGATCCTTCTCAAGAAGCTCTCGAAGTTGGTAGGGCACCCGTTCGGGCCGGGACTACCACAAAAATTACAACCAATCTTCCTTTACTTATGTAAATCCTTCGGGAAAAGATGTTGTAAGCGCCCCCAGTGGCAAAAACAATGAACATGCAGGCCCCAAGGAGGCTTTCAAATATGACTTGGTTGAGCACTTCAAACACATACCTGCACGTCTTCACATCCTAGACTTATTGCGAATGTCTCCACGCACTCGTGATAATCTCATCTCAGAATTACAAAAACTGAATGAGGATGTCGACAAACATGCCCCACAAGTCCTCCAAATTGAAATGGACTACCGGGTCAAAAACTCAGAAACCTCCTTAAAAGGAGAAAAAGAGAAAAGCGAGGGATCATGCATCCAATGCCTCTCGGTTCAAAAGGCAGCCAGTGCAACCATCGCCTTCACTAAGGAAGACATTCTACTTGGCGAAGCAAGGCACAACCGACCCCTGTACTTCACAGGGTACATCAAAGAAATGCCGATACATAGAGTTCAGATCGACCCAGGTTCTGCACTCAACCTTATCTCCACTTCGGCTCTTGAGGAGTTGGGCATCCCACCCAGCAAGCTAAGCCACACATCTGTATCTATCTTTGGATACGATGGGAGCACTCAAAGGCCTATCGGCAAAATCAGGTTCAAATTGCAAATCGGTGATCTTATCTCTGAGGTCACTGTGTATGCAATAAAAACCCCCTCATGCTACAACATCCTTCTCGGACGTCCTTGGATACACGAGAATGGTGTTGTTCCTTCAACTCTACATCAATGCATCAAGTTCGTCGGCGACGACGGCATGGTACATCGAGTCTTTGCGGACAGGAAACCCTTCAAAGGTAAAGAAGTCCACTTCGCAGACTCCCAAATGTATGAAGGCAAAAAAGAAGAAAAAGAGGAAATAACACCCCCTGCTGAAAATCTCCAGAAAGATAAAGGCAAGGCCCCTCAAAAATCACCGGAAGAAAACAAACCCTTCGGCAAATTAGAAGAGAGTAGTCAACCTCCCTTCGTCATCTCCCTCAAGAATTCAAAACCTTTGGTCATCACGACTAAAGTGAAGAAGGCGAAACAAAAGCCTGGGGGCAAATTTGTTGTTTCTCTCGTGTCTATCATGCAAGACACAGACTCGGACTCAGAGCCAGAAGACGATGCATCGTCAAGCCAAGCTGACACTCAGCAAGTTCAGCCTGCTCTCACTCCGATGGAGACACCTGCTGATGTAGAAGATCCTACGTCTGCTACCTTTGTTGTTCCGGCAACATCACCAAAGCAAAGGCCGATCTTCTTCCATAGATCTGACGCTTCTTCATCAAACTCCATGCTGGAACCTTTCCAAAATGAAGGTATGCCTCAGCTATCTCTATATGTCCTGTGGCACAAGCAATTATGAAGAAAATGGGCTATGACGCTCAAAACCCAGTCGGTTTGGGAGAAAGACGCGGTATTCTCACGCCATTGGAGCCCGCCTTGACCAAAAGCCAGCTGGAAGATTGGAGACTCTACGGTCATGTAGAAAAGTCTTCATATGGGTTATGATATGATCCTGATACTCCTCTGAGACAGTTGACACAAAGGCTTAAAAGTCGTTTTACCGACCAAGCCTCAACATCTCAAGTCCATAAAGACATCGATCTCCCTGGATATCTCTTTAAAGAGTTACCTGACAAAGATCCAGGAAGCTCATCCAATTTGTACGATTTCTCTGATGATAAAGAGGAATCGTCCGACAATACAGACTTGTGCTATTCTGACCCAGAAGAACCCTCGTCTCCAAAAGAAATACCATACTCAATAGGCGATTGGGACTATCTCATAGCAAGCCTTGAGAGATCACCAATCAAGAAAATCCATGGAAAGGAACAGAGCCTTGGTCTGGTAATGCAGTTGAAACTCCAGAAGGTTTCGTTGAGTTGGAAGCCTCCGAAAATATTGTGGAGGAACCACCTTCGAACCTTCCGACAGAAGATCCTGTTCAAAAGATAAACTTGGGAACACCAGATAACCCACGTCCTGTATTCATAAGCAAGAATATAAAGGATGATGAGTTACCTGAGTATATCGCTTTTCTTCGTGAGTTCGTTGATTGCTTTGCATGGTCCTATGCTGAAATGCCTGGTTTAGACCCCAAAGTAGCAGTCCACAAACTCAATCTTCAAGAAGAAATCAAGCCTGTCAAACAAGGCCAAAGAAGATTCCGTCCAGATGTGATGGATAAAATTGAACAAGAAGTTCAAAAACTCAAAAGCGTTGGCTTCATCCGTGAGGAACAACATCCAGAGTGGTTGGCCAATATTGTCCCCGTGACAAAGAAAACTGGGAAGATCAGAGTCTGTACTGACTATAGAGACTTGAATGGCGCTTGCCCTAAAGATGAATTCCCGCTCCCCATACCGGAGGTGATGATTGACAATACCTGCGGATTCGAGCGAATGACATTCATGGATGGCTTCTTTGGTTACAATCAGATAAAGATGCATCCCGAGGATGAAAAACACACTTCATTTCGGACTCCATTTGGCGTGTATTGCTACACTGTCATGCCATTTGGTTTGAAAAATGCTGGTGCCACATATCAGAGGGCTATGATGAAAATATTCCAAGATATGCAGCACAAGACGGTCGAATGTTACGTTGATGACCTCGCCGTCAAAAGCAGAAGAAAAGAAGACCATCTCAAAGATCTTCGGGAAGTCTTCCTCCGACTTCGCAAACACAAACTGCGGATGAATCCTCTAAAATGCTTCTTCGGCGTCTCGTCGGGTAAGTTTCTCGGATTCCTTGTTCGGAAAGCTGGAATAGAACTTGACCCCATAAAAGTCAAGGCTATTCTAGAAATGCCCTCTCCAAGAACCCTAAGAGAACTAAAAGGGCTCCAAGGGAGATTGGCCTACATCAGACGGTTCATCTCCAATCTTTCGGGGAAATGCCGTCCATTCTCTCGATTAATGAAAAAAGGTGTAGACTTTGTCTGGGATGCCGACTGCGAAGCCGCATTTCAAGATATCAAGTCATACCTGACCAAACCTCCAGTGTTAGCTGCCCCTGCCACTGGAAAACCATTCATCTTGTACACAAGAGCTCTTGATCATTCTGTAGGCGCTCTGCTTGCACAAGAGAATGGTGAGGGAAAAGAAGCTGCTCTATACTACCTCAGCCGCATGCTAGTAGGTGCAGAGCATCGTTACTCTCCAGTCGAAAAAGAATGCCTTGCAGTGATGTTCGCCGTACAAAAGCTACGTCACTACTTGCTTTCCAACACAGTCTACCTGATCTCAAGGATCAATCTCTTGAAGGTTCTTGTCACAAAGGCAGGTTCTCTCAATGCCCGACTGGCAAAATGGTCCATCCTTCTATCACAATTTGATATTAGGTATGTGCCACAAAAAGCAATCAAAGGCCAAGCTCTAGCAGATTTCCTCGCAGAGCATCCATTGCCTAAAGATTCACCACTCAGAGATGATCTCCCAGACGAACCTGTCTACAACGTGGAGACTTCCTCACCAAATGCCTCCTGGGACATGTACTTTGACGGTGCAACCAGGACAAATGAAAACAGAAAGCTGATCTCGAGAGTTGGCATCCTCTTTGTTAGCCCCGACAAATGCATGATTCCACACGCTTTCTCGCTACTGGAACCATGCACAAACAATGCAGCTGAATACCAAGCTCTGATCCTAGGATTGGAACTCGCCATCGAATCTGGTATCACCATGCTGGAAGTCTTTGGAGACTCTCAACTGATCGTCAACCAGATGAATCAGAAATATGAAGTCAGGAAGCCTGATCTGCTGCCTTATTACAACAAGGCACAATCGCTTCTGCAAAAGTTTGACATCTGCAACATCACCCACATTCGTAGAGGTGAAAACATCCGTGCAGATGCCCTGGCCGGACTTGCCGCATCAATGGCGATCCAGGAAGGGGAAAACATGCAAATTACAGTGTGCGAGAGAAGGATCCTCCCTCCTCTTAACACACACCAAGCAGTTGCTGAATGCCACCGAGTGGTTGGAAGTCGGATCTCTATCCTTCAAACTTCAATCGGCGACTGGAGGGATCCGTTCATTGATTACACTATGTTCGGAATCCTACCTGAAGATCCAAAAGAACGGGTAAGCATACAAAGGCGAGCCCCAAACTTTCATTTGGATATTCCTTCAAAAAACCTCTACAGGAAATCCTTCAACGGAGTACTTCTACGCTGCTTGTCACAACAAGAGGCCGAAGAAACACTCAAAGAAGTTCACGCTGGTCTTTGTGGAGCTCATCGGCTGGTCCCAAGCTCTACGACCAAATCAAAAGGTTGGGTTACTACTGGCCTACCATGGTACCCGACGCAATGCAATTTGCTAAGCGCTGCCAACAATGCCAAGTTCATGGAGACTACATTCACATGCCTCCGGAATGGCTGCATCCTACAGCAATCTCATGGCCTTTTGAAGCATGGGGCATGGACATCATAGGTCCTATCTCTCCCCCTTCAAGCAAAGGTCATCGCTTCATCTTCGCCGCTACGGATTATTTCTCCAAGTGGTCAGAAGCATTTGCGTTCAACGAAATGAAGACCTCATCAGTTCTTCAATTCCTACGCACCAACATCATTTGTCGTTTCGGCATACCCAAGAGATTCGTCCATGATAACGGACCACAATTCCGGGATCATCGATTCTACAGGTTTTGCGACAAATACAAAATCCAAAGCTGTCCTTCGACTCCATACAATCCGGCAGCAAATGGATTAGCAGAAGCCTTCAACAAGACACTCTGCAAAATCCTCAAGAAAATGGTCTCTAGTCACAAAAGAGACTGGAGCGATAAACTGTCTGAAGCTTTGTGGGCCTATTGAACCACCGTTCGAGGACCAACCCATAGCACACCATTCTCCCTGGTCTATGGATGCGAAGCTGTTGTGCCCCTAGAGGTACAAATTCCTTCTCTGAGGGTATCTCTACAAAATGACATGACTCAAGAAAGCAATGTCAAATTGCGACTCCATGAGCTGGACAATCTCGATGAGAGACGGCTCGAAGCTCGACAAAGCATTGAACTTTACCAAGCACGCATGGCAGGATCTTTTGACAAAAGGGTCCGGCAACGCGCCTACAAAAAGGGTGACTTGGTTCTTGCGGTAAAAAGACCAATGGTCTTCGCACACAAATCCAAAGGCAAATTTGAACCAAAATGGGAGGGACCCTACGTCATCGACAAGGTCTTCTCCAACGGCGCATATGCCCTCCTAAACATGGAAGGCGACAGATGTATGCTGCCTATCAACGGCAAGTTCTTGAAGCGGTACTACCCTTGAAGACTTACCCAACTGGGTAAGAGCAATGCCTGTATGGCCAAAACCTGTTCTCAGGTACTCGCTCGTCAAACCCACTCTCTTTAGAATTTTCATATCAAATGTCAAAATTTCTAGAGATTCAAAAACAATGCTTACTTTCATCGTTTCATTGTTCAAAAACAAAAAAAAAAAAAATCCAAGTTTAGGAGCCTCTCCCTGACTTGACCAAAACTTTCGATCCTTGAACCAAAATTCATGGTTTGAAACAAAAATCCGGATTCAGGGATTTCCACCCTAGTCCACCTTACCTTTTACCGCCAAATGGTTCTAGGTCAAAATTTACGACCCTCGTGTCTTTAAACAAAAAAAATGGTTTTTCAAAAATCGTGGGGAAACGACATCAAAGTCAGTACCCGCAAAACAAAAATTTTGAAAAAAAAGCAAGGATGCGACATTCCATCGATACTTGCACCCAAAATCGCAGGGAAGCGACATTTCGTCGATACTTGCAAAATCCAAAAACCGTGGAGAAGCAACAAACCAGTTGATATCCACAACCCAATTTCAAAAATCGTGGAGACACAACATTTCAGTTGATATCCACAACCCAAATTTCAAAGGTTCGAGAAAACCTAAAATCATGGAGAAGCAACAAACCAGTTGATATCCACAACCCAATTTCAAAAATCGTGGAGATGCAACATACCAGTTGCTATCCACAACCCAAAATTACAAATGGTTCGAGAAAACCTCAAATTTCAAAAATCGCGGAGAAACGACATCAAGTCAGTACCCGCAAAACCAAAAGTCTTGGGAAAAGCAGGGAAGCGACGCTTAGTCGATATTTGCACCCCAATTCGCGAGGAACCGACATTCCATCGATACTTGCAAAACCTAACCCGCGAGGAAGTGACATTCCATCAATACTCGCAAAACCGAATGAGCAAGGAAGCGACATTCCATCGATACTTGCAAGACCATTCAGCGGGGAGGCGACATTTAGTCGATACCTGCATTTTGAAAACCAAAACTCGGCTATAAATGCCAAAATCCGGCTATAAATGCCAAAACAAAAATTTCCGGCTATAAACGCCAAAATCGGCTTTCATGCCAATAAAACAAAACTTGGTTTTCAAAAAACTCGGCTACAAATGCCACAAAAAAAAAACCTGACTCTCATGTCAAAACCGGCTATAAATGCCACAAATTGGCTATCAATGCCACCAAACCGGTTATAAATGCCACAAATTGGCTATCAATGCCACCAAACCGGCTATAAATGCCACCAATTGGCTATTAATGCCACCAAACTGGCTGTAAATGCCACAAAAATCCGGCTTTCACGCCACAACCAAAATTCGTTTCCCATACCAAAACAACCATTTGACAAAAGATTTTCACAAAATGACAAAGCTTTTGATCAAATCCCATTTAGCAATTGCTTTCATCACAAAAAGATTTGAGTGAGCGTAGGGAACACAAAAACAAGGTCCAAAAAAAATACATGTGGTACCAAAGCAAAAAAAAAAAAAAATAGAAAGTGTTCACAAGCACTACAAAAAAAAAAGAAAAGAAAAGTACCAAAAAAATACATGTGGTACCAAAAAAAAAAAAGAAAGTGTTCACAAGCACTACAAAAAAACGAGTACCAAAAAATACATGTGGTACCAAAAAAAAAGAAGAATGGTTTCTGCTATAAAAAATCAGGAGCTTAGCCAAAAATGGTCTCCAGCCAAAGCTTCAGCTCCTCAAGCAAACTTTTGGCATCAGCCGTCAGAGTTTCCAAGGCACGCTTCTTCAGGAACTTGCCATGAGATGCTGGCGAATGTCGTAACCCTTCTTTTACACCTGGAAGCTCTTCCCCAGCAGTTTGCCATCGTTTGTTTTCTAGAGTCCTCCTCTCGAGAACTTGACCGGCATCTGCAACCCTGCGAATCAGAGTACTCTCCCTGTCACGAGCCTCTGTTATAGCAGCCCACTTCGCATCGACTTGTGCCTTCAAATGCTCAAGACGTTTCCTGGCCTCCTCAACTTCCCTATCAAGGACGTTAAGGTCATGCCTCAATCCGATGATGGCTAGCTCTTCCTTGTTCTTCTCCCGAACTAGCTGCTTCTTGCTTTGTGTAGCCTCATTCAGGTCAGACTTAGCCTTATCAGCAGGGTCCAAGAACATCTCCTTGAAGAATTGGTCGTCGGGGAAACCCATGGTCTCAAACCACTTGTCACCCAGTGCAATGATCCTATCAACGATCGCCCTGGCACCTGTGACATCCAGACCAACCTCTTCGGTGTCGGTCAGAATCTCCTGTACATGTGGGATCATGCCAAATCCTGCCTCCAAGTGTCCAGAAAGGAGAGTCTTGACCCAAGAACTCAAAACCCGAGCCAGCACCTTCTTCGCAAATTGAAGAGACGAACTGGATGAAGATTCACCCTTCTCCGCTGATCGGCTGCTCATGTCATGTCCCATTGGAAGAGTAACAAAAGAACTCTTTTCACTTGGAGCCACTGGAGAGGGAATCTCAACACGAGGCATCTCCTCAATCATGTCAGAACTGGTCTCTACCTCCGGATCGACCTCTGGCATCCCTTGCTCTGGTTCTGAAGAAAGCGATGAACTCTCTTCTGTCACTTCAAAACCTGCAAATGAAACACAAAAAGGTATGAATATGATCCTGTTCAAAAAAAAAAAAAATCATCAGGATCATCACTACAAAGTACCTTCTTCGACGACTGGCGGAACACTCTCTTCCTCCATGAACTCATCAGAAGCATCATCAACATTTGCGTCCATTGATGGTTCAAAGTCATCGAAATCCTGTGGCAAGTCAGCTGACAAGAAAAAAATGTTAGCAAATCAAGTCGCAGGCAAAAAAAAAAAAGAGAAAGCGAAAGAAGTTATACCAATGGGAGATTCTGGAATCATTCCAGAGTCCCTCGGTTCTTCTTCAGATGCCATAACCGGCTCCATCACCGCCTCATCGGTCGGAACCTCAGGCATCGGCAAGTCTTCATCCTCTGCTAAAAAAAAAAAAGCAGCAGCAGGGTGAGAAAACAAATCAGAACATGGAAAGCCCCATGAAAGAAGCAGAAAAAGGAAAAGGAGGAATCATACCTTCACCGATGGTCTCTTCTTCCCGAATCCTCTTCTCCGGAGGTTCGTCAGCTTCCCCTGGCACCTCCTCATTGACAGTGAGAGGGACTTCCACATTAGGAGAGTCTTCGTCCCGCCCCGTGTGACGTTGACTCCTCCTCCTCTTCCTACCTCTACGGGTTCGCTTCCTAGAAGAACCCGCCCCACTATCAGAGTCAGGTTTCTCACTTGACTCCTCACTGGATGGTCTGCTCTTGCCAGTAGACTCCACGGAAGCTCGTCTCTGTGCCGCTTGCATCCAAGCGTCGAGTTCAGCTTCCTCCTGTTCTAGCTGCTCCAAAGCCTCATCAGGTACTTCCCGAACAGCTTCAGAACCAATGACGCCCTGGTCACCGAGAAAGCCTATCTTGTGCTTCTCTCCAGAAAGGAAGGCCCAAACTTCCTCTCGCCGGACGCCATCCGACTTTCCAGTACCTTTCCCCGAAGACAGCTTTACATCAAGCTCCTTCTTGGAAAGCCCCCGATGTGCCAAAAAGCTCTCCGCGAACCACTTCGTGAAGTCGGCAGTTCGGAAAGTCGACAGCTCAGGATAAGAGATCGTGGCAGTAGTGTCTTCAGCACTATAAAAAGCCCATGCATTTCTGCCATCCTGGAAACCCCCAAAACGCTTCACCATACTCGAAGGCGCTCCAACAACGCCTTGAGAGAAGCCCAACTGAAGCGCAAAGCGAGAACGTACATACGGCTGGATGTCGACGAAAAGATGTCTACGGTACACCATCGAGCCGACTCGTATGCTGAAAAGCCACTCCTTCTCTGCATTGGTCAAAGAGTAATGCCTCCCCGACCCTGCTCTGGTAGAGTCTCGGGAGGCACCAAAATCAAAAGCCTTCTTCCGCAACTCCGGAGAAAGCTTAACTGAAGACTGCCCCATCTCGACGTCCCTGAACCGTCGGATCCTCATGCGGGCAAACAAAAGTGATTCAGATACGGCTTTTCCCTTAGCCAATCGAATCGTTAGAGGATCATCATCCTGTGCAGCACCCAGCTGGTGGAAGCCAGGACAGTGGTATACAAACCACGAATAAAAGATATGGGCTGAAAATACCCTATTCATAGGGAGCCCAAGCCGAACCAAGAAAACAGCAGCCTGCAGTTCGGTACACAGGTAGGAGTAAAGAGCGGGCACCAAAGCAAGCCGCTCTCCAAACGCCATCTGACAAGCCGGAAAAATACAATGCGGCCTGATGTGCGTCCCATCTCCACCAGCAAAAATAGCCTCACCTAGCCAAAAAGTGAGGTAAAAAGCAAGATCTCTCCGCAATGCAATGTCAGAACAAATGGCATCTGTGCTCGCGAAGAAACCCTTCAACTCTTCCTACATGGCCGAAGTCTTCTTCCTGTCTTCCCGGGTCATGCTATCAGAAGACTCTTTGCTGTCAAAGAAGTTGAAGAATGAAGAGCCATAACTCTTCCAACTGCTGGATCTCACTTTCGAGCCCTCCTTCAAAAAATCATAGAAGGCGACGAGCTGAAAGTATAGGAGCCTGAACTCCTCTGACTGCTCCTCAAGGACGCTGTCAATCGGCATGAACTCCTCATAGAGTTTGCCAAGGATGGGCAATCCAGTAATAGCACTCAACTCCTTCAGAGAAAAACCAATCTCACCGTTCGTGACAACGAAGGTATTGGTCTGAGGGAGGAAAGACTCCAACATAGCCATGAAGGCATCATCGGAAAAAGTCACGGTCTCCCTAAAAGCGCGGACCGCGTCAAAAATCCCGGCTTCCTTCAAAACGGCGCCCCCAATCAGCAAGGTGTGGTCAGTCCATGACTTCCAATCGGAGTCAACATTGAAACGGCCACGAAGTCGAAAAGGCTTCACCCAAGTACTGCCGTCACCGCTGAAAACGCCAAGGCCCACCGGTCTCAAATCGACCGACGGATAATCAGAGCCCTGGTAGCCGCTGGCTGGCATCAACATGTCCATACGGACAGGTGGCTTCTCCGCATATCCGGAGGGTCCACCAACAAAAACCCCGGTCTTGATCACACTGGTCCTCTTCACCCAGCTCGGAGGATCTTCCCTCTTAGGGCACGTGGGAGAAAGGCTCAGGATCGAGATGGTCCGATCAAAAGACGACCGGGTAGAAATAGTTCTCTCCTCACCATTTGCTGTGTAAGAGAACTGAAAACATCTCCTTTGGTATGTCAAGTCGTCAGGGACTGCATCTCCAAAGAAGAAGGTAGGCTTGGGTAAAACCCTCAGATCGTCCATAACCCAAGGACGGTTGCTTACCATGATCTTATAGAACTCCTCATCCTTGAGAGCGATCAATCGCTGTCTCATCTCATCGCGATTGAGGGAATCGCACTCTTCCAAGTTCTTCTCAACAAACTGGACCTTCTCCCAGGCTTGCTGAACGGCCACATTGGAAGATCTAGCAGATCGACGAGGTACGCTTGTAGCAGGCTCTTTACCCTTGTTCGCTCTGGAGGAACCACCTGCAAAGATTGGAAAAGAAAAAGATCGTCATCAAAATGACAGGATTTCGCTAAAAAAAAAGGGGTCACTTTGTCCCACCAAAAATCTGGCGAAATTTTGGCATGACTCCGGGGCAATTCCAAAGAAAAAGGAAATACCCCGACGGAAATAGAAAGTTTGAAGATGGGCTCAACGTTGCTGCGGGCTCCGAAACTCCAAACTTTCGAAACCTCAAAATCTCCGCAAAATCAAGAAGGGCTCAACATCGCTGCGAGCTCCAAATTCCCAAATTTGCAAAGATTTTCAGGTATGCTATCATGCTCAATCTACAAAAAGTACATGCATGAACATCTAGATTTGCATAAAAAACGCATTATCATGATGAGCAGAAAAAAAAAACTTTCTCAAAAAAAAAAAAAAAAAAAAAAAAAAAGAAACTTTCTCAAAAAAAAAAAAGGGGAGAAAGAAAAGAACAAAAAAAAAGGAAGAAACTTTCTCAAAAAAAAAAAAAAAGAAGAAAGAAAACAGCAAAAGAAAAAAAAAATATCAGGCCCATCAGGCCGTGGCCCACAGGCCACGTGGCCGTACGGACCAGATCCGTACGGATCTGTCCGTACGGCCCACAAAAAAAAAAAAAAAAAAAGAGAAAAGAGACACACATGAAAAAAAAAAAAACAGAAATCACGTGGAAAAAAAAAAGAAAAAAAAAGAGAAGAAGAATAGAAAGAAAAAAAAACAAGAAGAAAGAAAAAAAAAGAGAAGAGAAACTTTTTTTTACCATCCTATTCTCTACATAGAGTTTTCTTGAAAGAAAAAAGAAAGAAAACTTACTTGAAGCCATTGATGGAGAAGAAGAAGGAAAAAGCTTGAAGATCCTTGAAGAAGAAAAACTCTTGGTCTTGGAGCTCTCTTGAGATTGTTGCAAAAGAAAGCAATAAGAGCAAGAGATCCTACCTTCCTTTGCTTTTATAGGAGAGAGCAAATCAAAGAAGGAAAGAAAGAAGAAAGGTAAGTGTTACTAATTAGTAACCTTACCAAAAGAGAAGGAATTAGAAAGATTCTTTCCCAAAAAGAAAGATGTCTTTGAGAGATTTCCTCCCAAAATCAATCAATGAGAGATTCTCTCCAACAAAATAGGATATTGAAGATTCTTTCCCAAAAAGAAAGATACCTTGAGATATTCTCTCCCAAATTAAGGGAATATGAGAGATTCTCTCCCATAAAGATATTTTTAGATATTCTCTATCCAAATGAGATATCTTTAGATATTCTTTACAAAAATGACCCCACATGAGATCTAAGCCATCCTAAAAAGCTTAAGGACCCATGGGTTAGCCCATATGAGCCAGGTTTGACCACCTAGGCACTAAAAAAAAAAAAAAAAAAAAAAAATGGGCTTTTAGTCAGGAAAAAAAAATCCCTCTTACCAAGAGCATACAATAATGGTTCCATGCCTCTTTTGAGTTGATTGAACCATACAAAAAAATCCCAAGCCCCATGAGCTTCCAAAAATCAAACCATCCAGCCTCATGTACCAAATTGAGCCAAAATCTTGAAATTGACATTTCACAAAAATCCAAACCACTCCAATGGACCCACACAGTCCCAAAGAGTGACCAAAAACCAAATCCTGGTCCCCTAACTTGCCACATACAGCTTGTTAAGTCACAAGACCAAAACCAAAAACCAAATCATGATCCCCCAACTTGCCACATACAGCTTGTTGGGTCACAAGGTCAAAACCAAAACCCGATCCCCTAACCTGCCATATATAGCTGGTTAGCTCACAAGGTCAAAAACAAAAACCCAAATCCACATCCCTGATGTCATCTTCAAAACTTTGCCTCGAGGTGGTATTTGATTCCTTTCATTACCATAAAATTCCCCTGGAAGCTCAAAGGCTACTCTACCAAAGGAAAGATTGCTCAAAGACTCTTGGTCAAGACTCAAGCTCTCCTTCAAAAATCTCTTCGAGGCACATCAACTACAAAAGTCAAGCAACTCGTCGCTGTACCTCGAGGGGGCATTTGTTGACACCAAAAATGTCGCTTTCCCTCTTCAACATCAAGAAAGCTGCATGAAGTCGCAACCTGCCATAAATAGGCAATGCAATTTCTCCAAAAAATCAAATCTTGTCAGAATCAAACAAAAACTGCAAGATCCTTCAAGATAGCCAAGAGAAGAGTACACATGAAGTTTCGGGCCATTTCAGAATCATTTGGCCTAACTTCGCTTCTCCGACAGCTAAAATGGCGCTCCCGGCGGCGACATCATCGGAGACGTCAAAACTTCGATCAGAGCCTACAGATGACTCCAGCATGTCTCAAAAGGGCTCCATGCCAAATTTCAAGTCAAACCGACAACGTTTGACCCTCCATCAATGCTCGAGCAGCAAAATCAAGCCTCTCGACGGCGGGAACCACCGAAGCCTTCGCTCATCAAACCAAGTGCATGAGTGGCTTCAACATGCTTCCAAAAGGCTGCACGTCAAATTTCAGGTCATTCTGACAACGTTTGACCAGGTTTCGATGCTCCGAGAGAAAATCAAGCCTACCGGCGGCGGAGCAACCAGGGACCATGACATCCAAAACGGAGCCCATGGAACGTCTCAAAATGACTCCAATAGGCTCCCCGTCAAATTTCAGGTCAATCGGACATCGTTTGACCACATATCAAAGCTCGGCATTTTCCCCGCAGCAAAATCAAGTGAAGCATCGATGGGACCCCAAACGGCTTCAAAACTCAAACAAAAGCCTATGGTTGGTCTTATTTATTGCTCAGGAGGCTTCACCTCAAATTTCAGGTCATTCCGACATCGTTTGACCAAGTTTCAGCTTCTGGCGGAAAATCAGCAGCTTTACACGACAAAGTCTTCGGCTTTCCCGGAAAATTGGAAACTTTGCACTCTAAAAATGCAAGGATTCTCATCAGGTTTTCTACAGGGAAATCAAGCCAATAAATGAGAAGAAATGTCAGGAAAAATACAGAAGAAAACGGCGACGAAAAAGACCTCAAAACGACCGCAAAACGGGCTCCGAAGGGGAAAATTCCCCCAGGGTCGCAGGCCCCTGCGACCATGGCCCATGGTCGCCGGCCCATGGTCGCCGGCGACCATGGAAGTCCGGGTCACCGGATTTTCCGCCGGTGACCCGTTTTTCCGTCTTTTTTCGCGTTTCGCGCACTTTGGCCCCTGTGGTTTCCTGAAAATGTGATTTTTAGTGCTTGAAATTGACTCATATCCTCCGACATCCGTCAAAATCACGGGTCAACCTCCAAAAGCATAAAATCATCATTGATCGCTCCAAGATCGCCAACCGGTCAACCAAAAAAAGTGCTCTTTCTGTCCGACCGATCGAGAAATCGACAAGACAGATGTCACCGGCCCGCTCTTAGCTATCAATGTCTGAAGTTACATGTTCATCCGATGTCGATCAGCATGAAGATCCATCGATGATCATCGCCAAAAGAATTCCAGAAGACACGGCACGGCCCGCGACTCTTCGACTGCTCGGCGACCAATTAATGTGGTTAATTGACTAGCTTTATTGCAGTCATTAATTCATTTCTTTGGACGGCCAAATCAGAAGCAAGCATTTGGGAGTTACAAGTCAATTGATTCATGGCATTTAACCCATGAAACTCCTCCCATTATGGTAATTAAGGTGATTAAAAGCCCTTAATCTCCATCGGCCAATCAGATTCAAGGAAAAAGGAGTTACAAAATCAAGAAATAAATCTTATAACTCCTCCCATTAAAGCCATTAAGGCTCATAAACCCTCCTAAATGGCTACCAAAAGCCTATAAATAGGAGAGCATTCCATTGAAATGGAGATCAGAAAATCGAAATCAGAAAATCGAGATCGATCGATCGGAAAGAATCCAGAGCTCGTATCCAGAGAAAGAAAAAAGAGAGAAAAACTCTGCTGAAGTTCTGCACCGGCCACCACTACAAGGTGACAAAAGTCCCTTGGGGGGCACCCCCCCCAAGGTCCTTGCCTTCTCCCGCTGCCTCCAATGGCTTAGACATGGCTTTTCAGCCCGTCTACTTAGCTTTTTATTGGACATAGGACCTTCTCTTGGTCTTTGTCCTCTAAAAACCTGAGGTTATAGCCAAGCCAAGCGAATCAAGAGCATCTTCTGTTCTCATCTGCATGGATGATGGCGAATCCCATACATGGCTTGCGACCGTCAATCTGAACGAGTCCCCCACAATCTCCTGAAAAGTTAGATCTTCCTTTTCTTGCTTTTCATTGTAGTTTGTATTTTTCTAAAGAGACAAAGAAATCACAACTCTTGTCTTTCATTATTGATAAGAATTGTAAATCGGCTATAAACGCCAAAATCGGCTATAAACGCCAAAATCGGCTATAAATGCCAAACAAAATCGCCTTTCACGGCAAACTAAGAAAATGTCTCTTTTCTTAAATATTTGTGCAATGGAAAACTTGAAAGAAGTTGATTTCCTTTTTACTTGCGAAGGTTGATCTCCGGATTACCACTTGCAATTCCAAGTAAAATAGAAAATCTGGCACACCCACACAAAGAAATGTTGAGGCACACTTCAGGCCCGCCAGGGCGCGAAAGGGCCGGACCCGACGGACTCCCACGTTCCGCAAACCCCGGTAGCCGCCCCACGGCGCCTCGGAGCGCGTTCCATCAGAGCTATGTTCCATAACCAGAGCATAGTAGTTGAGTTCGGTTCTGTAACCAGAACTGTGATTGGGCTAGGTTCCATAATTAGAGCCAATGTAGCTGGTTCCTTAACCGAGCTAGGTGCAGATTCCGAGTTCCGTAACTTGGACAATATTTGAAAGCAACAAAACGTATCCTTCTACAAGAACTAATTTTATTGATTTCAAAGATTGAGTACAGCCTAAAAATAATACTTCTTGAGGTGCGTTGCATTCCATGGATATGGTAGCTCCCTACCCTCCATATCCTCAAGTTTATAAGCTGACTGTCCAACGGCCAAGATTACTTTGAACGGCCTGTGCCAGTTCGGTGCCAGTTTTCCCTCACTGGGATTCTTATCTGCAGGAAGCATCTTCTTCAAGATCAATTCTCCAATTGAAAACTTTCTTTCTTTGACTCTTTGATTGTACCCTCTGGCCAGTTGCTGCTAGTAAAAGGCTAAGCGGATGGCGGCTGCATCCCTTCGTTCTTCAGCCAGATCAAGCTCTTTGGCAAGGTTCACTTCGTTTTGGCCTTGGTTAAACAGTTCTAACCTGAGAGTAGGAAGGCCGACCTCGGGCGGGATCACAGCTTCCATCCCATGGGCCAGGGAGAAAGGTGTTGCAGAAGTGGAGTTCCTCGGTGTAGTCCTATACGCCCAAAGGACACTTGGAAGTTCTTCCACCCATCTCCCTTTAACTCGGTCGAACCTCTTCTTGAGTCCGTCGAGCACCACTTTATCGGAGATTTCAGCCTAACCGTTGCTTTATGGGTAGGCCGGAGTGGAATAATAGTTTCTAATGTCGAGCTCCTAGCAGAAGTTTTTGAAGAAATTGGAATCGAACTGGGTCCCGTTATCCGAGATCAGGGCTCGAGGTACTCCAAATCTCGTGACGATGTTCTTCCACACGAAGTTTTTCATGTCATGTTCAGTGATGGAAGACAGTGCTTCGGCTTCTATCCATTTGGTGAAATAATCGATGGCTACTATTCGGTGAAGTGGTCCCACTAAGTCTAACCCCCACTAGGCGAAAGGCCATGGACTAGAAAGTGGGCTCAAGTCCTGTGCTGGCTGATAGAGGGAGTGAGAGAACTTCTGGCACTTTTTACATTTTTTGGCATAGAGCTGAGCGTCCTTCTGCATGTAAGGCCACCAGTAGCCTTGGCTGATAACACAATATGCCAGTGACCGTCCTCCAATGTGACTGCCGCAGATTCCCTCATGGATTTCATAAAGGAAGTCTTCGATTTTGCTCGGGTGAATGCACTCGAGGTAAGGGCCAGTGTAGGATTTTTTGTAGAGTTTACCATTGTGAGATAACCAAAATCGAGCTGCCTTCAGTCTGATTTTGTGAGCCTTGCTCTTATCTTCAGGAAGCTGATTGTCCCTAAGGTAGGTGACGATTGGATCTATCCAGCTCGGACCAAGGTTAGCTTACAAGACTTGCCGAGGTGGCTGGAGATCTGTGCTCGGCCTGTCCAATGTCTCTACTTCGACAATTCTTTTTCTCCTGGCCTCGACGGCAGAGGCCAGGTTGGCGAATGCGATGGCATGAGAGTTGGAATCTCTGCTGATATGTTTGACTTCAACTTTTTCGAACCGAGAGAGGAGCTGCTTTGCTTGAGCTAAGTAGGCTGCCATCCTGTCGTCACGGGCTTGGTATTCTCCGCTCAGTTGGCTCGTCACCAGCTGAGAGTCGCTAAAGACTACCAGTTGCTGTGCCCCCAGGATTATAGCACTGCCGAGTCCTGCGATCAGTGCTTCATACTTAGCTTCGTTATTGGATGCCTTGAAGTCAAGTGTTAGGGCTTGCTCGATGACAAAGCCCTCCGGAGATTGGAGGACGATGCCTGCGCCAGCCCTTTTTGAGGTTGAGGATCCGTCAATAAAGACTTTCCATGCTGAGTCGATGAACTGTTTCCAAAACTGTTTATGCTCTACTTCGATCTCGACGGCTTCCTCATCCTCATTGCCCCCCAGTTCGGTATTGAGCTGTCTCGGTGCCGAACTAGGAGAGGTAAACTCCACAATGAAATCTGTCAAAACCTGGGTTGTGATTGTCGTTCTGGGTTGATACTGGATATCTTATTCCCCCAGTTCGACGGCCCAGTTCGAGATCCTCCCAGAGAAGTCCGCCTTTCTGTAAAGGGACTTTAGCGAATGTTCCGTAACAACCACTATGGAGTACGTCTAGAAGTAATGTGAGAGTTTGCGAGAAGCGCTGATGAGCGCCAGCAGATATCTTGTCTCGGCATCAAGCAGGATCTTGCTCGTATAGTATATAGGCCTTTGCTGCATGTCTTCTTCTCTGACGAGCACCGAGCTCACTGCGTGATCCGAGACTGCTAGATATAAGTACAGCGTCTCTCCCTGCTTTGGAGTGGACAGTAGGGGAGGTGAAGATAAATAGTCTTTGAGTTCCTGAAGGGCTTGGTCGCACTCCGAGGTCCATTGAAACTTCGAACTCTTTTTTAAAAGCTGGAAGAAAGGGCGGCATTTGTCCAAAGCTCGACTGATGAAGCGGTTGAGCGCCGCTGCCATCCCATGAGCCTCTGGACTTGTTTCGCCGTGCTTGGACTCTGGACATCCTGGATTGCCGAGATCTGCTCGGGATTAGCTTCGATCCCCCTTTTGGTAACCAGGCTTCCCAGGAACTTGCCCGAATTGACACTAAACGTGCACTTAGATGCGTTCAGTTTGAGCTGGAACTCTTTGACGACATCAAAATGTTTGACTCAAGTCGGCCAAGTGGTCCTGTAACCTTTTAGACTTGACAACCATGTCGTCAATGTATACCTACATGGTCTTGTCGAGCTGGGCCTGGAACATCTTGGTTACGAGCCTCTGGTAAGTTGCCCCTGCGTTTTTTAACCCAAAGGGCATCACTTTGTAGCCGTAGATGCCTCTAGGTGTTATGAATGCGGTTTTTTCTTCATCTGGCCCAAACATCGGGATCTGATAGTAACCTCGGTAGGCATCGAGGAAACTCATCTTGTTTTGCCCGGCAGTCGCGTCGATCATCTGGTCGATCTTTGGGAGTGGGAAGCTGTCCTTGGGGCAAGCTTTGTTGAGGTCGGTGAAGTCCACGCAGACCCCCAGCTCCCATTCTTTTTCTTGACCACCACTGTGTTGGCCAACCACTTCGGGTAATTGACTTCCCTTATTACTTCGGCCTCCAACAGCTTTTTAACCTCCTCTATCATGGCCTCGGCCTGTTGGACCCCAGTTCTGCGAGCCTTTTGAACTATAGGTTTGTGCCTGGGGTACACATTCAGTTTGTGGCACATGATTTCGGAGCTGACGCCGGGCATCTCATAGGAGGTCCAAGTGAAGACTTCCTTGTTCTGTAAGAAGAAGTCAAACAGCTCGGACCTTTCAGCTTCTGTAAGTTGGCTACCAAGCAGGCAAAATCTTTCGAGATCGCTGGGATCGATCCTGAGTTCGGTGAGGTCTTCGACGCTCTTTTGTTCGGGAGCTCGGCCGACAGCTTAGAGCTCTGCTTCCAGCTCGGCCATGTGGACCTGCTGCGGTTCTGCTTCGTAAGGAACCACAGCCATTAGGCACTGCTTGGCCATCTGCTGGTCGCCCCGGACCGTTATCACCTCGGCTCTTTCGTCTGCGTTCTCCAACGGGAACTTGAGTTTCTGGTGGTGGGTGGAGGGCACCGCTTCCATGTTGTACAACCAAGTCCTCCCCATTATTGCATTATATGGGGATAGTGCATCCACCACTAGGGAGTCGGCTGTCATGGAGGTGCCCCCAGCTTGGACTTGGAGGGAGACTTTCCCCTTGGGGTACACTGGCTTGGAGTTGAAGCCCACCAGCGGGGTGCGGGCTTCTTGTAGGTCCTCCTCTGTCAGTCCCATCTTTTTGAAGCAGTCGTAGTAAAGGATTTCCGATGAGCCATCGGGGTCCACGAGGATCCTTTAGACGTTGAAGTTCTTTAACCTCAGGGTTAAGAGCAGTGGATCGTTATGGGGAAGCTTGACCCCGTCTAGGTCTTCGTCCAAGAACCAAATCTTGGGCCTTTCCTTCCTAGCCTTCTTAGGAGGGGGACAAAGCTTGGCCGTCATTACCTGCTTGCCGTGCAGGGCCCTTCTGGCCTCCACATGAGCCTGGTTGCGTCCCCTGGGAGCGGGAGCTAGGTGGATGACGTTGATGATGCCCTCTGGCTCATCGTTGTCCGGGTCATCATCGGGCTGGCGCTGTGAGCTCGGTTGACTTTGCCCTACTCGTTGATGAAGTCCTTCAGGTGCTCGTCCTTCACGAGCTTTTCGAGGTGGGCCTTGAAAGCCATGCAGTCCTCGGTTCTGTGCCCGTTTTGCTTGTGGTAAGCACAGAACTTGCCCTGATCGCGGGTGGAGGGGTCACCCTTTATGGGCTGGGGCCACTTGAAGAAAGGTTGTGTCCTAATTCTGCTAAGGAGCTTGTAAATGGGCTCCTTAAAGATTGTGTTGACAGCCTTATAGGAGGCAACAGTTGGTTTTGGCTTCCTACTGCTCTTCGAGGTGGGAATTGAGGGCATCTCCAAGGTCATCGATGTCCTGTTTCGGTTTCGCCTCCTCTCTCCCGGATAACTTCTTATCCTTTTTGGAGGATCTATCTTCTTGCCAGATGCCGAAGCTTTCCCGAGCTCGAGCCTTATATTCTTCCTACTCAATGAACTGATTCACCCGGGCCATCAGTGCTTTCACAGTGGCTACGAGAAACCATACCAGGTCCTTAGGAAGCTCGTTGCATGGTAGCAGGGCCTGCTTGAAGGACCTGATGGCTACCCTATCGGTGGCATCTTCTACCTGGCTGTAGATGGTCTAAAATCTTTTGGCGAACTGAGTGATGCTTTCAGTCCGCCTCATTCTGATGGCCATTAGGTCATCATCCGTCTTCGGGATGACCCTATGCACCTAGAACTTTTCTATGAAGGAGTTTCGGAGCCACCGCCAGCTCGAAACTGACCCCTCCGGCAGCGCAGAACCACCGCAGGGGGAGGTCACCCAAACTGGAGGAAAAGACCCTGCAGTTCAAGTCGTCGACGTCGCCCCACACCGATATTCTCTGGGTGAAATGCCGAAGGTGCGCGGCTAGGTCTGAAGTCCCGTCGTATAGATTGAACCTAGGGACGTTGAACTTCTCAGGGAGTGCATAGTCCCTTATCTCCTGAGAAAATGGAGACATGACATGGTCATCGGTGTCTTAAACGTTCAGCCGATCTCGGGTGAAGCCGACCACCTCCATGTTCTGCTAGACCGTCTGTCTAACCTGTCGATTGAGCCATTCCCTGAGGTCGAAGTCATCCTCTGGTCTCTGGCGCTGCTTCTTAGGGCCATCATTGAGATGACTGCTGCTCGAGCCTTCGTCATAGGCTCGGTCGCGCCTCTTGTTGGTCAGGACTTGCCTCAAGTCCTGTTTGAACTCCGGAGCCCGCTGGGCTCGCTGTCGTGCCTTGGGTGGGGCCTTTGCCTTCTCTCGGAGCTATCTCCAGAGTTGGCGAATTAGTCTCTCTTGCGCTCCCGGATATAGAGGTTCTGGTCCCTGATGTCTCCGAGGAGTACTTCGCCATCGCCTTCGGGAGCACGTCGCCGTCCTCAGGGAGCACGTCGTCGTCATCCTCAAGGAATATGTCATCATCATCGACATCGTCCTGGTGACGGGATTGGCATGACTTGGATGGCATTACTCCGCCCGAGGAGGATCTTGCCGGAGGCGTTCCAGCATGGGGTTGTCTCGTTTGGGAGGTGTCGTCACCCCCTTCGACGACGAGCCTGACTAAGTTACTGGCTCCCCCACGCTCATTGCACCGGATTTTCCCCCAGTCCTCTTCTAGCGAGGGACCAACGGCAACTGCCCTAGTACCTCTGGTTGGTGCATCACCGCAGGTGGCAGCGGAATGGGTAAAAACGGTGGTGCCGGTAGGGACCTAGATGGCCCATCGCCCTTCCCTTTCTTAGTCTTTGGAGGCATGGTTTTTTTTTTCTTCTTTTTTTTTGTTTTGTTTTTTGAAATGAGAATTTGATTTTATCGAACTTTCCCACACACGGCTCCAATTGTAAGTGCCTAAATAATACGGACTTGATTAGGAGAGTGTTAGACTCGTGATGCTGTTGCTATATTGTTCGGGATGGATTAAAAGCCTTAGATCTGAAAGGGAGAGAAGGAACAAAGGTCAGAGCCCCTGGTTGCAGTTAGCCGAAGGCACTTTGATGCCTAAGTTAGTGCTGTCATTGGACAAATGAATAGTGGGTAGGGAAGAAGAGAGTTCAGCAAGTAAGCTCAAGGGATGTGTATTGCGTAATGTGTACCTCTCCATGGGTCTTGCCCATGCATATATATAGACGAGTGTCCCATCTGAAACTCCCTTAGTGAAGGTAGGTGAGAGCACAGTCCCATCAGCCCACACCTCGTATCCTCAGTGGAGGTAGGTGGGGTACTGTCCCATTGAATAGCCCTCAATCCCACACATAAATGCAGACGTGACCATCGGATAGGGATAACCCCTTATCGATATCCGGCGGCTACCCTAACTGACAGTTCGCTCTGCAACATAGCTGTCCCATCACATAATTGAGACTTGACAGCGTTCACCTCGGCCAATGTGATCGAACTGGAGAAGTCGCCTAGGTCGGGGCCCGCAAGTTCGGGCACTGCTGCCAAGATGCGCATGGCCGAGCTCAGAGAAGCGTGGTTGGTACCCTTACTGAGGCCAGCTCGGGCTCGATGCCAACTGGCACAGCTATCGAGCTGGAAGAAGCCGAGGTCAAGTTAAACCTAGTTGGTACTTTTACCTAAACTAGGAGTAATCTCGATATCATGAAAACATCCCACACAGGAGTGTTATGTGCCTCTTCAAGAAGAACCTCTTTAGGAGCGTTACTTCCCTTTTCGGGAGGAACCTCTTCAAGAGCATTACTTGCCTTTTTTGGGGAGGAACCTCTTCAGGAGCATTACTTGCCTCTTCGAGAGGAACCTCTCCAAGAGCATTACTTGCCTTTTTTGGGGAGGAACCTTTTCAGGAGCATTAGTTGCCTCTTAGGGAGGAACCTCTTCAAGAGCGTTACTTGCCTCTTCGGGAGGAATCTTTTCAGGAGCGTTTCATGCCTCTTCAGGTGGAATCTCTTCATGAGCATTACTTGCCTCTTTATGAGGGTTACGTGCCTCTTCGGGAGGATATGATGATGATTGTTCATTTTTCCTTTTTCGTGGAGCTAAGTCCTTTAAACCTATAAGGCTGTCATGTTTCTGGCGTATTGCAGATTCTTTTGCTGCTATATTTTGACTTTAACTTATAGGTACATTATTCCTGGCAGGTGCATTTATAGCTTGTACATGTGACTTTGTTACCTTTGCTGCATCATTAAATGTATTAGGCAATCTGTTTGCCATTTCTTGTAAGTGCACAATTCTTCGTACTTCATATTTTGAAATACATGGATCTAGATGAGACATACTGGAAGTATTCCTTATTATTTCTCACCGTTCTTCAGGAACGGGTTGTTCTACAGGAACAATATGTTTTTCAGGCACGTTTTTTAGGAACTATCTTATCTCCTCCTAATGGCGGGAATATTGTCTCATCATATGGGCTCTTCCAGAGCCTTCAATTATTTGCACAGGTCCAGCTATGGTAGATGCCTATTGTGGAATGAACAACAATTCTGAGAAAATTTTTTTATTTTTCAGAATGGTGTGTGTTCTGACGCTATCTACCAAACATTGATTGTCCTCAGTTCCATGATCCATACCTTAAATAATAAATTAATATAACTATGCAATCACATGATATAAGCTGAAATAATTAAACCATTCACCATAAATTAGGACATCAATGAAAATAAAGATCCCCATCATAAAGTAAAAGTCTAAGAAACATGCATCTCAAATGAAGTAAAAAAAATCAAGTTTGTGAAAGTTCAAAGAATTATTGGTCTTCTAAACCATGCCAGGGGGTGCTCCCAAGTGAGTGTTAAATGCCTCATTATCCAGAGGTTGGCTATCCTCATCCTCAAAGAAGTCTTGAGTCTCCAAGTTTGTAATGTCAATTGGAGGCCTCTCTGGTGTCATTGTATTCCAATTCCAGCCTTCCAAATTATTTTTTTTTTGCTAAATGAACAGAGACTTTGTATGCTTTATATTATTTCGCCACTTCCTTTGGTGCACGGCAAGTGCGTGACCAATGCCTACTTCTTCCACATCTGTGGCACGTGCCATCAGGATAGTGGGTAGGAATAGCCGGTGGATTTTGGTTGTTCTGATGCTGAGGGGCAGGGCACTTCTAGTGATTTTTGAATTTTGGAGGGGGACCTTTAAAACCACCTCGTCTGAAGGAGTTATGTCTTCCATTCTCCCTTTCTCTGCTTCCTCTGCCTCTGTTTGAGTTAAAACTGGCATTTGCTTTCGGAACTGTAGAAGATCCAGTTGGCCTGAAGTTAGGATTTTTCATCAATACTATACAATTCTATTAAGCGACTAGGAGACAAGAGATAAGTTTTGAATATTTGGAGAAACGTCGTTCTCGATATTGTTGCTACAGGATTCGAGGCATGAAAAGTGGATAACGTTTTCGCCAACATTTGCTCCTCCGAAACATTTTCACCACAGTTTTAATCGGGAAATAATATTGAAGAAGGCAGAGTTGTATTCAGATACTATTTTATAATCCTGTAACCTCATGTTTAGCCATTCATTATGGGCAGCTGGTAGTATGTATTAGGTCTATATTGTTTGCAATTTGATGGTTAGCATATGCATTCATTTTCATTACATCATCTAGATTCACATTTGTTTCATTTCCTTTTATCTTGAAAATCATGTCTTTAAATTGACCCTGTCATGTTTTATTCAAACTTCATTTGGTTGATTTTATCTTGATTCCAAACATGTTTTATTTTAATTTAGAAATCTTTAGAATTCTGTGTAAGACTTGTTTTTCAAAAATTTTCTAGTCAAAACCTTCAGAACTTCTGAAAATCTGACTGTATACACTGTCGTTCAGCCTGTCAGTCAGGTGTTGACTAAACGACTAGTGAACCGAGCTCGACCGCGTCTCTGTCGGTTCCATTTCCAGCAACGTGCTTTTTTTGTCGCTCAGCCTGTCGGTCGTCGGTTAACCGAACGTGCTTCAGGACTTGACCGAACTCATTTCGGCTCAGAAACCAGAGAGCTTGTAATTTCACATTTTTGTTCTATCGGTCAGGTGTCGATCACCTGTCCGTCGATCAAACAAGTTCGGTGAACCGAAAATAGAAGTGGTTCTAAAAATATGACCGTTGGGATTCTAGCCGCTGAGTTCGGTTAATCGAACCCTGTATGTCGGTTAACTGACCATAGTGCTGTGTAAAGCACTCTTTCTATATATTCTCTTCTTCCTTGTTTCTTGAGCTGAGACTTTAGGAGACCAATCTTGGGGGTTTTCTAAACATCATTCAAACCCAGGATTGGGAACAACTCAAGTAAGCAAGAGGAGCAACTTGGAAAGAAAAAGCTTGGTTTCTCTAGTTAAACATCTTAGTAAGCTTTGCTCTTCTCATATCATTAGTTGCATGCTAGTTTAATTTATGGAAAATCCTTTGTAGCATGATAATTATGAAATGTTGAATCCGGTACTCTCTTTCAACCTTTGATCTTTATAGTATTGGATTTTTCATCTTGATTCAAACTAAGCTATTCTCATAAATCATAAGAGAGGAACTCTAATTCTAACCATAACTCATCTTAAGTGAGCATCCACCCAAAATCCATATTTCATAACATAAACAAATTTATATTTTTTTCTTCTTTTGTCTCCGCGAGATATCTGCATTGGGATCTGGGCATTCCTCAATCATAACCGTTATGAGGGATTGCTTCCTTATCAAGTTCAGAATTTATCAAATATCATGTTGATTAATCCGATTCTCACAGCTGAATTGAAACAAAATAGGCAAAAATGATTGACTTGATCATGTCACCGGCACTGTTGAATTTCCTGAATTTCAGATGGTTCAAACCGTCTTCGGTTTATGCTCAAATTAAAAATTCCATGACAGTGAAAATTGCTCCAATCTGCTGGAGGTGGACAGTAAGATTTCCATCCACCCAAACGAGAAATTCAGACAGAACATGACTTCCTCATCTCACACAAATGGTGCCCTCATTGAAACCGACCTGGTCTTTTTTTTTTTTTTTTTGGCCTTTCATATGGTAGGATGGTGGGCCCAGAAAAAGATTCGTGACAGAGGTGGCAAATGGATCAGGTAGGGTGAACTTGGGTCAGATTGACGGGGTGTATCTTCGGGTTGAGCCCAATCGATATTTAACCTATTATTAAAACGGGCCACGTAAATCTGACCCGCAACCCGATGGCAATCAACCCATGCCCAACCTGTATCCAATGCAAGTCAGCATATTTACCCAACCCAACCTGCATAAACTTGGGCCAAACCGAGGTCATTTCAGAAAGTAATGACTACTAGGGGTGTACAAAAAATCCGTCAATCCGTCAATCCGATCCGATCCGATCCGATCCGCGGATTTTAATCCAATCCGAAGGTAAACGGATTGGTGACGGATTGAAAATCCTGTAATCCGTTAGCAACGGATCGGTGGCGGATTTCATCCTCAATCCGCGGATTTAATCCGATCCGATCCGTTGACATTAAATATATATAAAAAATAAAAATAAGAGGTCTAGATATAAATTAAGATGTCTAAATATAAAAAAAAAGAAAAATTATAGGGGCTCAAATGTAATTATTCCCTATCACTATTTATCCCCAAAAGGCCAAAACCGGAAAACCCTACCCATTTTTCCACATAATACTTTCCCTACTCACTATTTTTCCATATAATGTACAGTGACGGATTGAACGGATTAATCCGATCCGATCCGTTCATCCACGGATCGGATCGGATCGGATTTTAATACCTACGGATCGGTGACGGATTTCAAATCCGTCAATCCGTAGGTAACGGATTGGTGACGGATTTGGCCCAATCCGATCCGATCCGATCCATGTACACCCCTAATGACTACATTTGAATTTGTTTGACAACATGGGTTTTAATAAATAACCCTTCCCTACAATCCCCAGGTTAGATTTCACCTAAATGGTTGAAGTATGAAAGATTACTTTTAAAACTCTTAAATAAATATTATCTTTGGGGAAGAATAGTTAGATAAAATATTATAAAAATTAAATATTATGCAAAGATTGAATTCACAGTAGGCCTACATCGTATTGGAGTAGAATTTCTCAGTTAAAAATGAGCAACTTTTTCAAATTCCCTAATAATATCTACACATTAAAGACAATAAGAAGAAAAGAGAAACAAAGGAATCACAAAAGAGTTCTACAATATTAGCGGGCCCACTTATGAGACGTCTAAATTATTGATAAAATGTCCTTCCCATTTAGTGTAAAGTGCCATCAAATTTCACTCATATGACCCACCTTCAAATTGTTATATTTTAAAAAACTAAAATAATATTATTATAAATAATTCAAATATTTCATATAAATAAATCTGATGTTGGGCCGGAACCATAGTGAGTCGAGATCTTCATGCAGAATAGGGAATTTCTTTTGTGAGGTTCAGACTTTTTTTTAATGGGCCCTATCAGATGATCAACTCTAGTGCGTATGCCTTACTAGTTTTTTTAAAGTGGCCCACGTTCAAGAGTCTCATATTTGCAAGAAGTGGGGACTACGATGCCTACTTTGGAGAATGCAAGCAAAATAAAAAGGAAAACTTTCTCCTTAAAAAAAGGGATATGGTAAGTTTTAGGGAGCTGCTATTGGCACACAGAATTTCTCCATTCCCACACATACATTTAAAAAAAAAACCCTATGAAATTACTTTTTTGCCCACCAACTCTCTCTCTCCCCCCACCCCCTTCACCTCTGGCCTGTGGCGGAACCATTTTCCCTCCCTCCCCACCCTCTTCCTCCCTCTCCACTGTTTCTCTCCCTCCCTCCCCACTATTTCTCTCTCTCCTCCTCTCCCTTCCTCTCCACTGTTTCTCTCCCTCCCTCCCTCCCCATTGTTTCTCTCTCCTCCTCTCCCTTCTCCCTCCCTCCCCACCTCTTCCTCCCTCTCCATTGTTTCTCTCCTCCCTCCCTCCTTCCCTCCCTCCCCACTGTTTCTCTCTCTCCTCCTCCCTTTCTCTCCCCCCACCTCCCCCTTCACCGACGGTGAGGGCGATGGCCAACCCCTCTCCTCCCCTCCTCTCTCCCTCCCTCCCTCCCTCCCCACTGTTTTCTCTCCCTCTCCCTCCCTCTCTTCTTCCCTCCTCCCACTATTTTCTCTCCCATTCTTCCTCCCTCCCCACTGTTTCTCTCTCTCCTCCCTTTCTCTCCCCCACCTCCCCCTTTACCGACGTCGACGGCGATGGCTGACCCCTCCCCTCCCCTCCTCTCTCCCTCCCTCCCTCCCCACTATTTTCTCTCCCTCTCCCTCCCTCTCTTCTTCCCTCCTCCCACTATTTTCTCTCCCATTCTTCCTCCCTCCCCACTGTTTCTCTCCTCCTCCCTTTCTCTCCCCCCACCTCCCCCTTTACCAACTGCAACAGCCGACTCCTCTCCTCCCCTTCTCCCTCCCTCCCTCACTCCCCACTATTTTCTCTCCCTCTCCCTCCCTTTCTTCCTCCCTCCTCCCGCTGTTTACTCTCCCATTCTTCCTCCCTCCTCTCGCTGTTTTCTCTCCCCCAACCTCCCCCTTCACCGACGGCGACGGCGATGGCCGATCCCTCTCCTCCCCTCTTCCCTCCCTCCCTCTCCCTCCCTCTCTTCCTCCCTCCTCCCACTGTTTTCTCTCCCATTCTTCCTCCCTCCCCTACTGTTCTCTCCCCTTCTATTCTCCCTGTCTCTCCCTCCTCATCTCTCTCGCGCTCCTTCCTTTTCTCCCTTTCTCCCTCTCCCTTCCTTTCCCTGGCTGGCGGCAGATCGAGCAGCTTGGCGATCATGGCGACCACCCGGCTGTCCGATCTACCGCCGGCCGGAGGTGGAGGAGGAGGTGGGTAGAGAGAAAGGGAAAAGGTGAGTAAAAAGGTAATTTCATAGGTTTTTCTTTTTTTTAAAATTGTATGTGTGGCAAGGGAGGAAACCCTGTGTGCTAATAGCAGCTCTTCAGTTTTATTCCTTTTACATCTTTCATAACAAATAAAAAGACAAGAATGCCCTTTATTATTTCGTAAAATTCTCTCTTTTTTAGGAAACAACATTAAATTGAGGGGCAAAGGTTATAAAATTAAAGTCCCCATGACAATCCCTGAAATCTCTTTTTTTATTCAATGTGAAAAGAAAATTGAGGAGGGGTACCGACCCCACCTCTCCCCCCGTCACTAAAGTGAAGCACCCTAAAAGGGCCCCCCTCCCTCCACCGGTCCACTGTCACTAAAGTGAAGCACCCCTATTCCTAGGTCTTGGACTAAAACTCGAAAGAGATTTAAATGCTATAGGGTCAAGGTCCCAACAAATTTCTGACAAGGAATTCAATGCAAACTATCAAGAGATCCAATCAATCATAACCATACAAGAAGACACGCAATTTTTTAACGTGGAAAATCCAAGTGGGAAAAACCACGAGAGCTATACCCGGTCCAACGGAAACCAAACACCAATAACTTTGAACGGTTACAAGATATACTAACAGACCATTCCCAATTGAACTCAACCTAGAAGACTATAGTTCTTATTGCCGACAACTTGTCGTTCACCATTCGTCTGTGCTTGAAACAACAACTCACCTTGATGCCTCTCAAGATGCTTCAATCAACAATGAAAGAGTTGAAGAATTTCTTCTTGAAGTAGCACCACCTAACTCTCAAGAAATATCTCAAAGGATGTGTAAGGACTGATTTTGATTAGTCTGAGGACGAGCAGGTCTGCTCCACTTGTTGATGGAGATTCTACCCTTCCTATGTTACCTGATAAAATCTCTCTACCTTATAAGTCACAGAAATTCACCATGAGAATTCAATCGGATTGTCCGATAGAGGATTCTTCGACGATCAAGTTAGACTCCAAAAATCGTAAAAATTATGCATGCCTCTTCATCTGATTCATTCTTCCTTAAAAACTTCCCCTTTTCCTGTCTTTTCTCCCCTTACCTGCACACATTCTTTTTCCTCTTTACTTCAATTTTGTAACTGCTGGATTTTAGATCGTGCGTTGCCTTGAATCTAGGAATTGATCCCTCAATAATTGCTCGTCGGCGGTTACTGATCCTTGAATTATCATCTAGACTGGATTAGTGGGTCAGGTTGGGTTGATCTTGACCCAAACCTGATGGCCCACATACCGATTTGAATTCTCCCCCCATAATTTCGCCCCAAGCCAACCCTTTCTCCATTTTTTGAGGAAATAGGGTTGGCATTAGATATTCTTGGATACGCGTCCTTATTGGGATTGTTAGCCTGTCAATAGCTGTCATGCATCAATCTATAAGATATCCTCCTCCTTCTTCGGTTTCTATCTTCTCTTCTTTCATCTCTGATTTCAAACCTTTGTCTTTGGTTTCGCCTTTTCTTTCTCCTCTTGAATTTGTGTTAAGTCCCATCCCCTTTTGCTTTGTTCTTCTTCAATGGGAAACCTTAAGGATTTACTTCTTACTCCGGATGGGATTTCTAATTTTAGGGATAAGTATAACATCCCCTCAAATGTTCAGGTCCGCACCTCGCGGTCCAACAAATCTCTTGAGACAGGATCCCGAGACGGGATGCCCTTTCCAGCCATTGTCATTGTAAAGGGTGGGGTTAGGTTTCCCCTTGATCCCCTCTTAGTCCTCTTCCTTTCTTTAACCAACCTCTTTCCTACCCAGTGCTCTCCCAATCTGTATCGCATTGTTATGGGAGTCTCTACACTAAATAGGCAGCTTGGTACAAGCCTAGGGGTTTATGACATCCTGTTTTGTTATATGCTGGTTCCGTAAGACAATAGCAAATCCATTTTCTATTTGAAATCCAGGGATCCAAATAGGCATCTCATCCACTATCTTCTAGATTCTAATAAGT
Organism: Umbellularia californica; assembly: GCA_028538565.1. Taxonomy (NCBI): domain Eukaryota; kingdom Viridiplantae; phylum Streptophyta; class Magnoliopsida; order Laurales; family Lauraceae; genus Umbellularia; species Umbellularia californica. The sequence continues at coordinate 12,326,874 of JAPQWN010000004.1, read as the reverse complement.
CTAGCAAAGGAGATTTCATTATTGTGAGTGGAAATTGGGAATCGCCGACCATTTGGGGCGGGATCAACCATATGGTTCCTCGATACCTAGGCTTCCTAGGTCGAAACCCTTCCTTCCTCGGCGCTTCCTTTCCTTGTTCTTTTCTCTCCTTTTTTTTTACTAACTGTTCCTCTGCTTTTTTTTAGATGCCACAATCAACCATGTTCCTTTGTCCCTTGTCCGGGCTAAGCAGTTAAATTGCATGCTGGAGTTTCGAGGTCCTGCCGAGCTAAGAGGTTGGGGCCAAGCTGCTCATATTCTGCTTGGGTACACTCGTTCGTATGATAATTTCTTAGCGCTTCCATCATGGCATGAGCCCTTGGCATCCGATCCCCTTTATAAGTTGAAAAAGGTTCCTGCTGTCAAGCCTTCTCTGTCTTCGCGAGTGGGTAACACTTCAAGCGCCCAATCCTCTGCTTCTCACCATTCGCTTTCCCCCACTCAATCTTCTGATCAACCTCCTCCTGCTCGGAAGAAGCTTTTTGGTGTAAAGAAACCATCAAAGCATGTTGTGCCCTCTAGTGATTCCTCATCTCCTGCCGACCATCCACAAACTCTCGTCTAAACATTTCGGATAATTCTTCTTCGTTCGATGCCAGTCTGCCATCTTTAAAAATATCTCGATGCAAACCAAGAAATCTCTTTGACGGCCTCAGCGATTTTCCGACTTCTAAGGCTGGGAAAGCTCCCCTTCCGAGGCCTTCTTCTACGCTCGGGAAGAGGTCGGCCTCTAATCCTGGCCCTGATTTCTGTGAGCCGAAGGTCAGCAAGCACCCTGTTCAGCCTGCTTAAGTCACTGACTACCCCTCCATATGGTTGGAAGAAAGTTTGCCCCCACTGCCTTCTCAACCCAGCTCTTCCTTAGGTCGGAAAGGTTCACTCGAATCTCCATCTGTGGGTCAGGGAGTTGCTGGGTCTCTGTCTCTAGCAATTATACTCGGCAAGTTTGCGCTTCTTCCTTCCGATATGAGTCTTCATAGCGCTCTATCTAATGATGAGCTATATCCACAAGATTCCAACACTGCTTTTTGGTACGTTGGGTTCTAATAAGCTAATCTCTCTTTCTCCTGTCATATATATATATATATATATATATATATATATTAGGGTCTTCAGAAGTGGTTCACTGTGCCAACCACCTAAAGGTCGCGTGGAGGGCTTAGAGAAAGAGCTAGCAAGTGCCAAAGCTGCTCGGCACCAAGTTTAGTCCAAAGCTGACATATTTTCTAAGAACACCCAAATTGCTGAAGCCAAGGTGGTTGCTGTCAGGAGCTGTCTTGATGCTTCCGAACTAGAGCTTGAAGCTCTTCACTCCAGACAGGCTACGGCAGAGGAGGAGATCAAGGAGGCTATCCAGAAGTCCAAGGATGCTCAGTTCGAGGAGACCGAGGCGATGTATTTGCTGCAGGTCAAGAAATCAAAACTCTCGTTGTCAAGCGAGGGTATGACGTAGCTCTTGGAGATACCGGAGTTCCCGAAGATTCTCATCTTTGGGCCAGATATGCTGACTTATCCGAGAAGGTTCCCCCACCCCCCCCCCCCCCCCCCCCCCCCCCCGCAACTTGTTGAATCTCAATCTAATATTCAAGCTGACGATAATATTCCGTCCTCTAGCATGGGTGGGAGTGGAAGCCACTCCCCTGCTGCTGAGCTCGCTGCTTCTGTCTCTGATGTTCCTAAGTGATGTGTTTTAATGATTTGAGAAAAAAAACTTTTGCTTCTGTGTTGTATTGCTGTGCTGTTTTGCCAGCTTGCACGACTTATGGCCGTGATATCTTTTCTGTTTGGTTTCTGTGCATAGAACACATGTTTGCTCGGACTGTGGGTTGTTTCTAACTCACGATTTTGTCTTTGACGAATGAAATGTCAATTTACCATGCGTTTAAGCCACCACTGTCGGTTCCTTCTAAACTCTCTTTTTGGCCTAATGCTTGCATCGTCATGCCCAGCTATTAGTTCAAGAGGAGATCAGTGCAGCGTACCTAGTTTGGGTTCTTCCCAGTTAGGCTTTTTATCCTTCGGTACGAAGTAATGGGCCCTAAGTCACCCTAAAATATTTTTTAGGCTTTGGCCTTACTCACACGAGGTTATCCATAATAGGGGATGCCCTATTATAAATCCCCGAACGAGTCGTAAATTCAAAAACTTTATT